>CM010938.2:85043907-85123118 GCA_002915635.3 Ambystoma mexicanum | reverse complement strand
ACGGTTTATTTGATAATTTTAAACTATATATATATATATATATATATATATATATATATATATATATATATATATATATATATATATATATATAATATATATATATATATATATATCACCACTTTATAATAAATTAATAATTGAATATCACACTTAATCTGAGCAGTAATCAATAATGGATAGTCCGGCACTAGCACACTTCTTTATAATCAATGATGAGTGGTTATAGGATGGATAAGATAGCAACAATAATTTTATGGTTTCAAATGGATGCAATGTGGAATGAAAATGCAATACAGAAAATACTCAATATGATTTTCAACAACACAATGTAATCACTTTTCTCTGGCAATCCACTCCCCCCCTTAATGCAATGTAAGGAGATTAATAGAATGGGACTCCGTTCTTAGGAATGCAATCAAATAGAGTTCAGTTCAATTCCCCCCCAGCAGCTTATACAACAGATAGGAGTTTTTAAACACAGACCCAAGTGCTTTGAATATGGTGACAATGCAATGAGAAATATGCTGAAAATGCTTTTAATTCCCTTCAGGAGGTTCAGGGTGAGTGGTATCTAGTTAATATTAGTCCAGGCTCACTCTAGCAAGGATCTAGGAGTAACTAGCAGGTTAAACGAATTTTTGGCAAAGGAAAGCAAGGAAGCTGCTGTTTTCACACGTGGCTGGATTTTTAACCAAATCGCAAATCGCGGTAAAATTCGCGAGAGCGAGAATCACGATTATGGCAAAAGTGTGAGGAGTAGCAAGTCGGTTCTAAGCTCATTGGAAAGCTGAGATTCTAAGCTTTCAGAGGAAAGTTAAACCAAGTTCCTAGCCCAAACGGTTCCAGAGATACGGACGATTAAATAAAGGTAGTTTTTCGGATTTTAAATTTTAAAAGTTCAAAGCGACAGGTTACAGCTTGCAACTAGAAAATGACAGGTGACAGCTTTGCAAATGAGAGGTGACAGTTAGGAGGCAGTTCTGGTTAGATTAAAATAGATTGAAATATATTATTTTAACTAAGAGATTGGTTCTGCACAGTTCTGCTAGGTACTCACAATATAATTTTAGAAGGAATGGGCCTCGCCACGGATCTGGTCAACAGGTTTCTTCACTCGCCACGGACGGTTTCTGCGCACAGCGTCTGGGTCAGCTCTACTCTGCTGGTCTGGTCTGGGTCTCTGGTTCTGATCAGGTCTGTGGGTCCGGATACAGCGGTCTCCGGTTCAGCTGGTCTCTCTCTGGATACAACACTGCTCTCTGGCAAATGGCAAGAGTTCTTGCAAAGAATTCAAACAGCTCGCCTGGCTGTGATAGTGGCAATGATTTGAAGCCTGCTAAAGAGGGATTTAGCTTGTAGTTGACCTCTCTGCTACAAATTCTGAAGTAAAGTCTTGGTCTCTGAAGGTGGATAGATTGATGTCTCTATGTTGGCTCTCTGGAGGTTGATGGAGGTAAAGTATGGATTTTCCCGGCAGAGCGTCCCACAGCAGATGGAATAGAATGTCCCTATCTGTCCTGACTGTCTGCTTTTATGTGTTTTGAAAGTGGGTGGAGAGGCTAGCTTTCTAGGCCCTACCCCTCTCCACTTGTCATTGGCCACTTCCTCCTCTTCCCCTTGATTGGGGGAATGAAATGAAGTGTCATCATGATGAGGTCTGTTTATGATACAGAGAACCCACCACTGTCAACTTTACACACAATCTATATTTGACCTAATGACATATTTCATAGATGCACAGTGGTTTGAAATTACATGCACCCATCACATATCACATGAGGTATACCCTGTTCAAACTCTGCTCTTCCTGGGGGCTTGGGTTCAAAAATGGCAACATATTTCACTTTTTGGTCGGGTTACCAATATTGGATTTGTCCCCGCATTTACACAAATGTTCGCAAAGCATGTGGGCATTAGGTGGTGGAGTGTCAGATTTTTAACATACATACATTTAGAGTAATATCCTCTTTTCCGCTATAAACCCCCCTGAACATATCACCGGGTCCTAACACGTCTTCAAATGTGCACAGAAAAATCACAAGAATAATGATATCACTTATAACATTTTCACAAGTCCGCTCTATGAATGATCCATCTTTTTAGATTTATGTTCTGGCCCCAAAGGGGTGTGGTTTCCCAGGTCACATGGTATAGAAACCAGTTTATCCAGTTTCTGCCAAGCTCAGAGACCCTGCCCCTCCCAGCTCCTGCCAAGAGGAAGCTGTTTTACTGTCCCCCAATAAACCATCTGCCTGGGCCCTGGAAGGCCCATTGTTCAAGAGGAAGCCATTTACGGCCTCCCCCCAATAAACCCTCTGCCTGGGTCCTTTGTTTAGTCTCTAGCAGTCCCTTGGTAATTCAATCAGAGAGGGGTAACCTTCCCTCAGAATGCAGCCAGGCCTGAGAACTGCTGTGGATCTAGTTTCACTCCAATTGGGGGGAAGTTGTCAAGCAGAGTCCAGTTCCTTAAGCCAGGCCCCAGCTAATGTCACTTTTAGTTACCCAGTTTTCTGCATTCAAATAAAACTAACAATTTTTACATATGCAGCTAGAATGCTGATTCTAAGCTCAAAACTATGACATTTTAACAGTGACAAACTATGTGGCAGTCACAAGTCTGTCCCTCAGTTTATTTACACATTTTGATTTTTGGTAATTTTAAATCCAGTTTCAGTTTAAGCCGCTGCAGACCTGCAGAGCTCAGCCAGTCTTGTTATAAACCTTCAAGTCACTTCAGAATATAACTTTACATTGTATCCACCTCTCAGTAAGTCTTTCTTTGGCCTGCTTTGGGTTCATTTATTCAGTTTTACACAAAGGTCTGTTGGTTTTAAAACGCCGGCTTTCTGATAGCGGTGAGTACTGGTAATGCAACCATTTTTGGGATTTAAGAAGATGAATTCCCACAGTTCTAGGTTGCTTTTGGCAATCAGCATTGCCATTCCCAATGGTTTCAGGCTACTGTGTGGGTAGTCCAATGGTGGTTTTAGGCAGTGCCCTTCTGTGCCCATAACATCGTCAAAAATGGGTGGCAGCATATTCTTCATGCATTTCCCTGGGCATTTTCTGGGAAGCTCTGGCCATCATGATGTTTTCAATGCCAGTACTGCACAGTTTTTGTGGTAGGGCTCGGATGCATGGGTAAAAACATCCCACACTCCCCATACAGAAACACCCTCTCCCTGGGGCAGTTTTTTATTTTTTTTATTTTTTGTACAATTTTTACCTTCCTGCCGTTTTCTTTTAGCCCAATTGAGTTTGCTTACTTCTTTGTACAGAAGCTGGATTTAATGGACGTATGATGGACATGTAACACAGCCCTTACTGTCGGAAATCACTATCAAAGCGCACGTCGTTGTGCTACTGTAGCAACATATTCACCAGAGAGGACACACGACTTTTTTGCCGCCTGCTACTATGCGGCGAAGTGAACAAGCCCTTCAACGGAGCCCGAGATGCAAAATGGTATTTCAATCGCGATACCTCTCGTTCTACCTCTATGACGAAGACCAATTACAACCTCTCTCACCTCTCTCACTCGATGCTCGTAATTACACGAACATCATTTTGTGACATTTCGTGGCCCCGGACCCCAAGGACAAACAGGCGAAACAGGCACTTCCGGGCACTTCTCGGTGCGTGCGCGCTGCTGCGTGTGGCAGTGCCTATTTGTCAACGTTTCCGGGTTGGTGGGCGGGGCTTGTTTCTAAAAGAGATATATATAACTATTTAGGGAACTTAATGTATACTTGAGAAGTATATCTGCATATTCAGGTATTCAGGTATTAAATGCCTCACCCTTAACAACAGAAACAGCTTAAATCAGTCCATGAAAGTCCACATGAAAGTCCACAGAAACATGGTGATCACAAGTACGGCAGGCACAGCAGGCTCTCCCCAGGCGAAACAAGCACTTCCGGGAACTTCTCGGTGCGCGCGCTGGTGCGCGCAGCAGTGCCTATTTGTCAACGTTTCCGGGTTGGTGGGCGGGGTGTGTTTCCTTAACAACAGAAAAAGCTTAAATCAGTCCATGAAAGTCCACATGAAAGTCCACAGAAACATGGTGATCACAAGTACGGCAGGCACAGCAGGCTCTCCCCAGGCGAAACAAGCACTTCCGGGAACTTCTCGGTGCGCGCGCTGGTGCGCGCAGCAGTGCCTATTTGTCAACGTTTCCGGGTTGGTGGGCGGGGTGTGTTTCCTTAACAACAGAAAAAGCTTAAATCAGTCCATGAAAGTCCACATGAAAGTCCAGAGAAACACGGTGATCACAAGTACGGCAGGCACAGCAGGCTCTCCCCAGGCGAAACAGGCACTTCCGGGCACTTCTTGGTGCGCGCGCGCTGGTGCGCGCGGAAGTGCCTATTTGTCAACGTTCCCAGGTTGGTGGGCGGGGCTTGTTTCCCTCATTCCGTGCTTTGTCACATTTGTACTAACTTCCCCTTCGCCCACGGATGGCACCTTCACAAGAATCACCTTTCAACATCATCTGGCAACACTGCAGACGGTGGCTTCTGAAGAAAAGGCAGCCACACGCTGGTGTCCAAATGCCTAGGTTCATAGTACATTACGTTTCACCATCCAGTAGACAAAGATGGAGGCTACACCTAGATTTGAGAGTGCTGTATAGTGGGAGAAAGACCTAGGTTCCACAATAAGTGGGTTTCAGCATATAATAGATAGAGATGGAGGTTACACCTAGATTTGAGAGTACTGCCGACAATTCCATCTAAGTGTGACACTTGCTAACACTCACAAAACTATCTAGATGCTACGCAGGCTAATGTTCACAATTCTATCTAAGTATGGCACTTGCTAACATTCACAATTCTGTTAGATGCGACGCAGGCTAATGCTCACAATTCCATCTAAGTGTGGCACTTGCTAACATTCACAAATCTATCCAGATGCGACGCAGGCTAATGTTCACAATTCTGTCTAAGTGTGGCACTTGCTAACATTCACAAATCTATCTTCTTGTAGCACTAGCTATCATTCATTATTCTGTCTGTGTGAGACGCGGGCTAATCGTTAGTGGTATATTAACCATATATAAAAGATGGAGGCTACGCCTAGATTTGAGAGTCCTGCATAGTGGGAGAAAGGCCTAGATTACATAATGCAGCAGGTTTCAGAAGATAATACAGTAGGTTTAGTTTTATAGCTGATACAGAGGGTTTGATAAACTTAAACTTGAGAGTTAATTTTGTAATGGGCGATTGCTAGTGTTGAGTATTCTCTAAGGGAATGATGCAGGTGACATTCACCTGGCAAGCTATGTTCTGAGGTAAGGTAATGTAGAGTGGCAGGGCTTTCTGGAGTAGAGTGATTGCTCTACTCCCCACCCATGCCACACTTACTTTGGTGGTTGCTGCTGGTTGACGGCTGGCAACTGGCTTCTCTGGCTTCCCCTGCTCACACCTGCAGACACTGTCTGGTGCCGCTTCTGTAGGAGCCGCCCTTTGCCTTGGGTCTCTTAGCCGCATGCCCTGGGATGGGGTGTTATGAAGGTGTAATGGACCAATCAGGTCGGGTGGGAGGGCAGGGAGGCGGGATGTTCGGTGCCAGGAATCCGGCATAGCAGAGAGGGACCCAAGGCGCATACCGTGCTCCACGTGCTTTTTAAAGCACAAAGGGGGATATTTTTCCAAAATGTGTGTGGCATACACTCACCTTGCCGCCGATGGCCGCGGCACTGGTGCAAGTGTTCTGCTTGCAACCAGGTCATTAGGCCTGTGTTGTGGGCACTCTGAAAAGTCCAATCAGGTCGGATGGGAGGGCAGGGAGGCGGGATGTTCAGTGCCGGGAATCCGTCATTGCAGAGGGGACCCAAGGCACATACCGCTTTCCATATCATTATTTAAACAAGGTTGCTTCTGGCAGGCAAGTATATCCTTGTCTGATATTTGAGTGAGGACTAAAATCATTCAGCAGTATTGTCTATTTTGTCATGCCTGCTTTCTTGCTAGTGTTTAGATCAAGGAGAATTATTTGCGCTACTTTGCCTTTATCATAAGTTTGTGTAGGCGTGGAGTCACCTTCATTCAACAGGGCTCCACCTTGCATAGCGGTCGTTTGCAGCTCTGTCAAACAGGTTTGTTTATTAAACACTTTTTCAGAGTTTAAAGTTACGTTTGTTTTACCTTTAATTGCAGCTAGATCAGACTGCAGCTCAGGCTGCCTCGTAGACCAAAACAATCTTATGTCGGGCCAGCAGATTTGGAATCGGTGACTTTGATTTTTAGTAATATGTCATCCTTCGCTTGTCGGTGTTCTCATCAAGGTCGGATTCTGTGTCTCCTCAAGAATTGTTACGCCATCGCTAGGCATTGCCATTTTCAGCGTATATGTGGCCATGCAGTTATAGGCAGTTTACCACAATCGTAGGACGCGACCGCTTATAGACAAGAGTGAGGGTAAGAGCTGTTTGCTGAGCAGCTGAACAGCTAAACAGCACTCGCGAATGCACTCACTCCAAAGCGCGCACGCCAAAGTGCGCAGGTTCGAGATTTTATGGGGCAGCTGGGTAATGTGGGCGGGTCCACTCTCAGGATCTACAAATAAAGGTATCATATATGATTTTACAATTCGTTTTAAGTTATTAGCGTTCTTTTAAGTAATGTTAAGCAGCATACCAAAAACAACTGGTAAGAAGGCCCAGATTATTTTCTTTAGCAGGCAATGTAGATCCAATGGCGGTACAGTCTCTCCAGCAAAAACAGCACTCGCCAAAACACTCACTCCAATGCGCGCGCGCCAATGCGTGCAGGTTCTAGATTTTATGGGGCAGCAGGGTAATGTGGGCGGGGCCACTCTCAGGATCAAGAACAACTGATAAGAAGTCCCAGATTATTTTCTTTAGCAGGCAATGTAAATTCAATGGTGGTGCAGTCTCTCCAGCACAAACAGCACTCGCCAATGCACTCACTCCAATACGCGCCAAATTCACTTCAGCTTTATATATAAAGATATCTAGTTATAAAAAGAGAAACATGTGTTGGGGTTTGTTTCATTCTCGAATATTCTTTGATGTGGTTTGAATAAACTGAAATTTAAATACCATTGATTAGATTACTGTCATCTACACTATTATCAGTCACTCTTGTGCATTTATTATTTTGTCTGATCATACCATTTTGCTACCATTTTACACTTTTTAATCAAAGGGGGTTTTAATCTTATCATACGCCTATTGTAATTGTTAACAGAAGGAGAGAGACAAAACCTATCTTAGAAAGCAAGGAAATGTCAGGCATTCCATGCACTATTAGGCAGACTTTCACCCAAAATATCTGTAGCATCCTTGCATAGTTCCATGTCTTTACATTTTACCAAGGGTATCGGTATGTCTTTTAATCATTGTAAAGGTATTCATTTCTTTGTTCTTTTTTATTTTTGTTTCTTTTTAAGCGGTACCACCCCTTTTGTATTTTTGTATTTTCTGTTCTCCCTTCCTCCTTTTTCAATGTATTTGTTTTCCTCTTTTCAAGAAAAATACTATGCTTTAAAGTAATGCCTTAAATTGATGAAAAGACACACCAATGCCATCTGACTGATTTAAAGAAATATCATCCTTTGCATACATCTTTAAGTGATAATTTGTAGAAGTGTATAAATATTGTCCACTTATATAACGAGGAAAGTTGACACACTGGGTTTGTTTTAAAACCAGGAACCAGAAGAAGAGGACACATTTTTCTTAATCGGTATTCTATTGGGAATGGCCCTTTATAACAACTGTGTCGTCAACTTTCCCTTCCCATTGGCGCTGTACAAGAAGATGCTGAATGTTCAGCTGACTCTGGAAGACCTGGCCGAACTGTCTCCAGCAGAAGCAAGGTAAATAGATTTGTGTTCCGTCTATTCGTCTTATTTTCTGATTTTGGTGTTTATTTCTTCATATCCTTTCCCCTTCCCCACTTCTTTCTGCTGCATTTAGAAAAAGGGTACATCTTGTGAGGCATCTACCTTACTTGCACTGAATATTATGTGCAAGATTCACATAGGAGTCATTTATCAGTTTGAGCTTTTAGGTGAGACTTGCAACACCTATAAGCCAAAACTATTGCTTTAGAGTGCAGATAGGGAGAAATGGCCTATGAGGAGGGACACACAGCTTGAAGGTGTTGTTTGGCAATTTGCCAACCAATTGGTTGCCCATGGTCATGATAATCCATCATTTTTTTAAATGTCTTCAAAAGATGCCCTGGAGTTGCCCATTCCATGTGGCGGAAGTGGATGTGCATAACATATAGGTGCTGGAGATGTGGTTGTAGCACAAGTATTCTCAGATGTACCTGAAGTGCCCCATAAATCGCTTGTCTTCATTCAAATTGCCCCCACATTGTGCTTGAGTGTGAAATGTAGGTTCTTTACAGGTGCCGGTTGTTTTTGTGAAACAGAGAATTCTGAGGTGCCGCGCAAGCATCCCTTCTATGTGTGCAGGCTCTGGTTGGTAGGGACAAGGAGAGCTTGCTGTGGCATTCCCTGCCTTGTTTCTCCAAGCTCTGAGGGTGAGTGCGGCGCTGTTGGAGTATAAGAAATGGTGTTGCCAGCTCACACGCTGATCCGTCCAGGAAGTAGGGCACCACGAATCACAGCTCTAAATATTTTCTTCACATTTAACTTACTCTCTAGATGGCAGCCGACTCAGGGTTATGATCTTTAAGACTATAGCAATGTAAAATGAGTTTATGATGTTTACTGTCATTTTGTAAACTTTTGCATATCGGTTATAAATATATATTTCTGAGGCTTGTGGAATCTGCTTAGATCGCATGCTGTGCATAGGCCTACATCTAGTGGAAGCTGCAGAGTATTACAGTTGTTGTTTTCGAAACTCGAAAAGGTACGTCAACAGGGCGTGCTAGTAATACTATCCCTAGTGTGACGTCCACTGTATCCATGATTCCTCACGCGTCGAGGTCCCTCAGATTGTTTTTTTCCGCCATGCTAGACGGACACGTATAGCGGCGTTCCTTTCGGCGATAAGCTATTGACTGTGTATAATTACGATAGTTTTTCTTTCTATCCTTTCATCGACTGCCGTAACACCACGCCGAAGAAAGAGAAAGAATACTGCCCATCGGACACCATCTCGGCCCAGGCAGTAGAGAGAGAGGGGGGAGGTCATTGTTAGGAGGCCATTTTAGAATGCATATTCTCCCCTTTCTACACTTTGTTCGCCCGGCTGCCATCTACTTAACCCAGAATTATGGAAAACACACCATTTAAGTTTTGTCCTAAGTGTAACTGTAAATTCCCCTGGGTAGACAAACATTTAGTTTGCAACTTGTGTCTCCCGACAGACCACGTTGAAACGTCTTGTCGAGCGTGCAGGCTCTTTAAGCCTAAGACGTTGAAGGACCGTTCCACTAAGCGCTGGGCCCACTACGCCAGTCAACTCGAGGCCATGGAGGTAGAGGGAGCCTTCAGCGATCGCAGTGACGACGTACTTTCGGACAGCGAGGGCACTGCAGTAATGTCAGCTACTCAAGTGCAGGCCCCCGACCCCGTAGGACAGGCCGGCGGCCATGTTGTGGGGAATACACCCAGCGGTGGCAGCGCTACAAAAGCACACACCACAAAACACATAAGCCCCAGTCGACATTCGACAGATGAGTCGAATACTCAACAATGCTCGACACCCCGTGAAGTGTCCACTGAGTCCCGGTCGTCTGGGTTATCTCCTTCAAGATCGCCACACGACAGGTCTGAGACGTCAAAAAATGGCAAGGGTGTCGCACAAAAAACACCTTCCGAAGATCGTTTGTCCACAGACCAAACCTCTGCCCCCCCACTTGCAGTTCGACGTTCTTCATCTGGTAAGACGACAAGAGTCCTACTAGGCACAGGTATTCACAAAAAGGAATTTTGTCCAAGCCCATAGAGAAACCTAAGGACTCTAGGACTAAGCTTATACCTCCTACTAACGAAGATATGGGTATTCCCAACATTGTAATTCCAAGATCAAAGGAATGGTCTTCGTAGGATATCGATAGAGTCATGCGAAGAATGACCTTTATGGCGAATTTCTTTGAGAAAAATCCAGATTACATCCATAGTTTTCAATCCACGCCCCCCACCTCAGCCCCTTCTGGCTCTCAACCCTCTGCCTCTCAACCCCCTACTAAGAGGGCTCGCTCTCATGTCCCCACACAGGGCAGAATTATAGATCTATATGACCCTGAAATAGATCCAGAAGACCAGGACAATCTTTCATTTGAGGAAACATCTGACCCTCAACTTATTGATGAGGACACAGATGAACTTTATTATGGGGACAATGAGGACCCAGATGCAGACCAGGAGGCGAACATCTATTCCATAGATTCTCCTATTAATCAGGACCCTCAAACCCCTCCTCAACAAAGTCTTAGCCAAAGTGGCGGAATACTGTCATATTGACACACAGGAGGTACAGGAAGACAGAGACTTCGCTGAACAATTATTTGAAGACAAGAAGACAGTAGGGCAGTTTATCCCACTGCTAAAATCTGTGCAACGTAGAATTCAACCTTCTTTGGAGGCAACTAATCTCACACGGGCCGTTAACCCGCATGTGGAAAAGCTGTTCAGTCCTGCACCTGCAGACCCCTTATACATAAGAGGCCAGTTAAAACCAGACTCTTTGGTTTTTACCACCACAAGAAAGAGAGCAGGCACACCCCTTGCTTCCTCCGAGGTTCCACCGGATAAGGAGAGCAAGAAGATATATGCAATGGGCAGAAAGGTCACCTCTTCCGCTGCCTACCAAAGAAGAATTGCTAACAATGCTACACTTTTGGCAAGTTACAACTGCCATAAGTGGGAGGAAGTTTACACGTTACTTTCATCCGCACCTGAGCCACTTAAATCTCAACTAGCTCAGGTGGCAGCAGACGGGAGAGCTGTATCTACTTGTCTCCAGAAGTCACATTTTTACGCAGCTGACAATGCAGGGAGAGTCATCGCAGAGGGCACTATTATAAAGAGGCATGCATGGCTTCGCCAGTCAGGCTTCAGGCCAGAAACACAGGCCACCCTAATAAATATGCCAGTGGAACCTGATGCGCTCTTCGGCAAAGCTGTAGAAGACGGACTTAAGACAGCAAAAGATGAGTATGACACTCTAAAATCCTTAGGTCAGCTCATAAACAAGCCCACGGCGCAAAGAGGTAAGAGTAATTTTCGCCGCTTTCGGGGCCAAAATTCTCAGAGGGGATCAGGATACAACCAAGGCCAAGGTTCCTATGGCAACAACCTTTCAAGGATATCCACGAGGACAACGTAGAGGTCGTGGTAATCGGGGCGGTGGCCCAGCTTGAGGTGGCACCCCACCTCAGAGCAAGTTCCATTCTGCTCCAGGTACCCTCCCATGCAAATAACAGCGCTTCTATTAAAGGACGCCATAGAAATGGTCCCAGCCAAGCAGGTCAACAGGGGTATTTATTCAACTTACATCCTTGCGCCAAAAAAATATCTAACTATGCGTCCAGTATTAGATTTACGACCTGTGAACAAGTATGTCAAGCCACAAATGTTCTGCATTACTACGCTACAAGAGGTAATCCTGCTTCTAAAAAAGTGGGATTACATGGCAACACTGGATATGAAAGATGCCTATTTTCATATTTCAATGTTCCCAGCGCACAGAAGATTCTTGTGTTTCAAGATAGCGAACCAGCACTACCAATTGAAAGTGCTGCCCTTCGGAATAGCCTCGGCTCAAAGGTTATTCACCAAGGTACTGGCGATGGTGGCAGCGCACCTGCGCAGGGAGGCAATCCCAGTGTCCCCTTACTTGGACGACTGGCTCATAACAGGGGAATCACCTCTGATTTGCAGATAAAACATCCAAACAACTATCAACCTCCTCTTTCAATTGGGCTTCTCTATCAACGAGAAAAAATCAAGCCTGGTGCCAAGCACTTCCAAACAGTTCCTAGGAGCTATCCGAAACACAGAGGAAGGATTGGTCTTTCCGGCAGAGGAAAGAATACGAAATTTGTTACTGCAAATTCCTCAATATCAGTCCGGTCGCCATATAAGGGTGTGCAAAGCGATGTGTTTATTAGGCATCATGCATTTACCTGGTTCCCCACGCGCACCTGCGCATGTGTCCCATGCAGGAATGGTTGGCGAAACAGTGGTCTCAGGCAAGTGGTCAGTGGGACGATCTAGTGGTCGTTTCGCCAACACTTGTACAGAGTCTTCGCTGGTGGACAAGAGAGAATCTTTCAAAGGGGAAACCCTTTTATGATCCAGAAATACAAGCCGTAGTCACAACAGACGTGTCCCTGTCAGGGTGGGGAGCACACCTCCTTCACCACACAGCTCAGGGTCTCTGGTCTCACACAGTGGCTCCGAATCACATCAACCTGCTAGAACTTCTGGCAGTCTTCAGAGCGCTTTGGGTGTTCGAACCCCACCTATTCAACCTGTCAGTGCAGAACCTAACAGACAGCACAACAGCAATGTTTTACATAAACGAACAAGGGGGCACTCGTTCGCCAAATCTGTCTAGGCTTGCCCAGAAAATGTGGATATGGGCACTCAGACGGAACATTTACCTGTCGTCTCAACATATTCCAGTGGATCTCAATTCACTAGCGGACGCTTTGAGCAGGGATCCCCTCCCAGAAGAGCACGAATGGCATCTACACGAAGAAGTCGTAGAAGATCTCTTCTCTCAATGGGGTTTCCCCATTATAGACTTATTCGCCACAATCGAAAACAGACAATGCCCAGAATTTGCATCCAGGTTCCCCCAGCCAGGCTCCAAGGGGAACGCTCTATGGATGAATTGGTCAGGGATGTTTGCCTACACTTTTCCACCAACCCCTCTGATGAGGAAGGTGGTCAACAAGATACACAGGGAATCGATGACGCTCATCCTAGTTGCTCCTATGTGGGCGAGACAACCCTGGTTCCCACACCTGCGCAAAATGGCGGTGTGCGACCCCATCAGACTCCCGTGCTGGTACTACCTACTCTCCCAGTACGAAGGACAAACAGCGCATCCTCAACCCAACTCGAATAACTTGGCAGCATGGCTCCTGAAGTCATAGAGTTTGGCCATCTCAATTTACCACAGAGATGTATGGATATCTTAAAAGAATCAAGAAAACCTAACACAAGGCACTGTTATTTTGATAAATGGAAAATATTTGTTATTTGGTGCCAGAATAAGCAAATCAACCTGATTGGTTGCACTTCTTCCAATATTGTCACCTACATGCTCCACCTTCTGGATGCAGGGTTGGTATTTAATTCACTCAAGGTACACCTAGCGGCTTTGTCAGCCTACACCACTTTACATAACAAGGTCTCATGGTGGAAGGTACCTGTCATCAAAGCATTTATGGAAGGGGTAAAGAGACTCCACCCTCCAATCTCTAACCCACCGCCAGGTTGGGACCTAAACGTGGTACTCGCTAAACTCATAGGACCCCCAAATGAGCCTATGCACAAGTCTAGTCTCAAACACCTGACTTATAAAACTTCCTTTTTAGTAGCAATCACTTCCTCAAGAAGGGTCAGTGAAATCCAAGCTCTGTCAGTGCAGGGCCCTTTCTTTACTATACATAAGGACAGACTGGTTTTACGGACTCACCCTAGGTTTTCACCTAAATCCATCTCTAAATTCCATGTAAACCAGTCTATTGAGCTACCGGCTTTCTTACAGGAACCCAAAAGCTCTGCTGAGGTTAAACTCCACACACTAGATGTGAGGAGAGCGGTCATCCATTACGTAGACAAGACCAGACCGCTAAGAAAGACAGATCAACTGTTTGTCTCCATAGCACCAGGCAGAGAAGGAGATTGCATCTCTAAGAGTGCCATCTCTAGGTGGATAGTCAGATGTATCCAAATGTGCTATTCCCTATCAAAGAAGACACTGCCTTTTACGCCAAGGGCCCACTCCATTAGAGGTACTGGAGCCAATCAGGCTTTCATTGCAAATGTCCCCTTAGATAGCATTTGCAAAGCATCTACATGGAGCTCAATACATACTTTCACTCAGCACTACTGCATTGACACTCATTTCAAGACAGATACTCAAAGGGACAAGCGGTTCTAAGATATTTGTTCGCTCATGACCTTCTCACATCCCACCTCCTTCTTCTAACACTGCTCGCTAATCTATGCACATCATGTGATCTAAGCAGATTTCACAAGCCTCAGAAGGGATACATTACTCACCGTAATCGCATTTCTGATGCTTGTCTCTGCTTAGATTCACATGCGCCCACCCTTCCTCCTGTCTGAGAGAAGGCGCATGGATGCTTGTAGTCTTATCTATCTATCTGCTTGGATACTCTGTACTCACGCTACTCCTCATGCTACCTAATGTCAGAATAAATACAATCTGAGGGTCCTACACACCTGAGGGATCATGGGTAGAGGGGACGTCACACTAGGGATAGTATTACTGGCACTCCCTAGTTAAAAACTGTAATACTCCGCAGCTTCCACTAGATGTCGGCCTATGCACAGCATGTGAATCTAAGCAGATACAAGACAAGCATCAGAAATACGATTACGGTGAGTAATGTATCATATATATATATATATATATATATATATATATATATATATATATATATATATATATATATTACACAGCCACGGTAGTGGCTGTGTAGTTATGGTTAAGTTGCTGTTTCCATAGGAAGAACACTTTTTGGGCGGCCTATAACTCCGCTCCCTCTGGACGGATCCTCACCAAACTTTGCAAAAAAGTGTATGGGGCACTCTGAATTGTTTTGCAAAGTTTGATGTTGTTTGGTGCAGGGGGGCAAAAGTTATGGAGGGGTCCCAAAACGTATTTTTTTGCCATAGACTGAATGGGGGAAAAACTTTGCGCATGCCTACAGGTCAAACCGTTGGACGGATTTTCACCAGATTTGCAGCAGGGGCTTGGTCTGGAAAGCGTGCTTTTGTAAATTTGGTGACAATCCGTCCAGTAGTTTCTTTTAAAATGACCAAAAAATGTGGCTAAAAACATTAGTGATATCTATGTCTGCTCCGCGGTCACACTTCCCTGTTCACTCCACGGATAAGATACCGATTGGCCAGGGGGTGGCGTCATGACCGCGGACATGCAACGTCTTCACCGATTGGCTGCAGAGAGCCGTAATGTGTGTCAGATTGTGTGGATGCGCCCGACATCTTGAATCCCAGGACAGAGTGGTCGTCAGCAGAGCCGAAATGTTGTTTCCGAAACTGTTTTACTGTCCTACAGTGCGTGGGCAGGTTTACAGCGTAAGAGATGGGTTACATAATGCACTTGTTTGGCCAACAGTTGTTAATGATCTATTCTCCATGAGAATAGCTGTTTAGGAATATATTTTATACAGTACTTGGGGAGGGTCAGATAGTTAGAAATGGGTGAAATACTGTACTTGTTTGGGCAACAGTCGTTAATGATGTATTCTCTATGCGCACCTTGTTTGGGATGTTTGTACATGCAGAAAATTAGGGATCTAGTAAGGCTAGTGTTTCAGTCCATGCTGTGGCCAGGTACCTTTAAACTGATGTAAGAACACGCGTGGTGTTAGCAACCGCTACAATTGAGTACATATCGTTACTACATTTCCATTTTACTATGGGTGTGCTATTGATTACTGATAAAAAGAGGGAGCTAGACAGGTGATGTTATCAGTGATGTCATCAATGACATTTGTCATGTCAATTTTGATGTCCTGGGTGTTAGTCTTAGCAATGCACGTAGGTGGAGCGAGTTATGGTTGCATAGCTTACCATAATTAGCGAATATCAAGTGTTTTTCGGTTTTACTGTGAAGTATAGGGTTCCTTTAAGAAAGGTTTGTTACTGAATATACACACACATATATATTTATATATATATGTGTATATATATATATATATATATAATATATATATATATATTTCTGAGGCTTGTGGAATCTGCTTAGATCACATGCTGTGCATAGGCCGACATCTAGTGGAAGCTGCGGAGTATTACAGTTTGTTTTTCGAAAGTCGAAAATGGGCGTCGACACAGGCGTGCCAGTAATACTATCCTAGTGTGACGTCCACTGTACCCAAGATCCCTCACGCGTGTAGGATCCTCAGATTGTTTTTTTCCGCCATACTGGTCGGAAGCATCTTGCGGAGTTCCCTGGCCTTAGCCATACTTTTGCTGTTATTATAATTTTAATTCTTATTCATTCCCTTCCCCACCCCAACGTCGACCCTCAACCTCGACGACGGCTGGAGAAGTCATCGACCGTCGACTGCTGCACGACGGATCTGGGCCTCGGTAGGCCGCTGGCCTCGGCCCGGGCCTAGTAGGCCGCTGGCCTCGGCCCTTACAAGTAGGGAGAGTGGGGGGTGGTACATACTCTTCACTCTTGATATATAGTTACATTTATATATATTCCTACACTTAGCAGCCCGCTGCCTTAAGGTGCGTATGGAGGGTACCCCTTTTCAATTCTGCCCCAAGTGCAATCGCAAATACCCTTGGTCGACAGGCACGCCACGTGCAATCTCTGCTTGCCGAGGGATCACCCCGAAGCGAACTGCAGAGCGTGTAGTAGGTTTAAACCTAAGACACTTAAGGACCGTTCGACAAAGCGTTGGGCCCACCACGCCAGGCAGGAGGCCCATGGCAGCGGAGGGCGCCTTCAGCGATGGCAGCGACGCCGTACTTTCGGACGGCGAGGGCATTACGGCGTCGAAGACAGCCGACGAGCGCAGGTCCCCGACCTCGGAAGGTCGTCCGGCAAGGCGGCTATGGGGAAGACCCCGGCGACGCAAGCGCTACACACCTAACACACACTAAACACACTAAGACCAACCGGACCTCGACGACGTCGACTTCCCGGAAAGAGGCACAAAAAGAACGGTCCGACTCGGTGTCCTCTGGGCGCTCTCGATCGAGATCGCCTCACGACGCAAGGCAATCATCCACTCTTGCCAAGAGTGCCTCGCTACACACACTAACGGAAGTTCGATCGTCGGGAGACGAAGACGACTTCCACCCCCAGGCCGCGCTCCAAGATACCGAGACCGCGGTTAACACCAGTGAGGCCCCACGCCCGAAGCACACAGATACCTTTCCAGACCCTCGACGCCAGGCGTCGAAAGTCTCTGGGGCCCCCAAGGGACAGGGAAAACATTTTTCCACGCACGGGGAAGGGGGGAAACAGCGGAAAGCACAGCCTTCCACCCCTGTAAAGCCATCCTCCCACCCTAAGCAGACAAGCAAACACAAGTCTACCCTTGAAAAGTCCCATAAATCACCTGCTAAAGTAATACCCTGTTCCAGGGAATGGTCCAGTGAAGACATAGACAGGGTTATGTCTAGGATGTCTTCCTTAGCTGATTTTTATGATAAGAACCCAGAACACTTTCTTTCATATAACCCTCAAGGGGCCACACCCTCAGGCTCCTCCGATCCCATCCCGCTAAGTAAAAAGCCCTGGGTCGAAAGACCTGAACCCTTCGAGGTTCAGCCTTACTCCACTCCATATTCTACTCCACTCCCCAATTACCAGGGACAAGTTTTCCCTGGAGAGGACCAGGAGTTTGACATGATGGAAGTACAAACCGGGACAGATTACTATGCGGAGGATGAGGACCTGGAGGAGGGAGAAGATGAGCAGGAAATTTACAGAGTAGATTCCCCAGTACAAAGCGAAGCCCCAGTTACTGACTCTCCAGTTGATAACCAGCCCCTCCTTAACGAGGTTCTCGCTCGAGCAGCGGAACACTTCCACATCGACACCCACGGTGTACAGGAGGAAGGGACTTCGCGGAGGAGTTTGTAGGAGAGAGAAGACCAGTCGCTCAGACCATCCCTATCCTCAAATCCATCCAACGAAGAATAGATCCTTCCCTGGTGAATCCGAACCTCACCAGAGCTGTCAACCCCAGAATTGAAAAGATTTTCCGGGCAGCCCAGTCTGACCCTCTGTATATAAGGGGACATCTTAAACCAGATTCCCTAGTGGTTACCAACACTAGAAAAAGGGCTGGCACGCCCTTATCTTCATCAGAAGCTCCTCCCGACAAGGAGAGCAAAAAACTTTACGGGTTTGGCAGGAAGGTAGCCTCAACGTCCGCCTACCAAGCAAGGATTGCGAATTCCACCACCCTGTTGGCTAGTTACAATTGCCATCAATGGGAAGAAGTCGCGGGCTCATTGCCTCTGCTCCAGAACCATTAAAGGGCCAGCTGGCTCGGATCTCGGCAGAAGGAGAGCCGTGTCTGGTTGCATTTTAAAAGCAACTTTCGACGCCGCTGACAACGCAGGGAGATTGATAGCAGAAGGTACTGTTATCAAAAGACATGCGTGGTTACGGCAGTCGGATTCAAGACAGAAACCCAGGCTTCTTTAATAGACAAGCCAGTGGAACCCGACCTATTGTTTGGGAAAGCGGTCGAAGACGCACTTAAAAATGCCAAAGATGAATATGAGACTCTCAAATCCTTGGCCAGCTTACCAACAAACCCCCTAACCAGAGGGGGAACAGTAATTTTCGTCGCCCACGCGGACAAAATTCACAAAGAGGCAACTATGCCCAGGGACAGGGTACACAATGGAATAACAACCAACAGTCTACCCAGAGTTACGGCAGGGGTAACAAGAGAGGTCGTGGAAGAGGCAGAGGCAGCCCAACAAGGGAGGTGGCACGCCTCCACCAAAACAGTGACGCTCAGTTCAGGGTCCCTTGCCACGCAACCCCAGTAGGGGGACGCATTTCCACCTTCACCCAGGCTTGGGAAGGGATCACCTCAGACAGATGGGTGCTGTCAACAGTATCCGCAGGATATTGTATAGAACTACTGCAGCGTCCCGGAACCATCCTCCACGACAAAGAGTGCACTCCCTAGAGCATCAAGGATCCTTCTCGAGGAGATCGCCATTCTGCTAGAAAGGACGCAATAGAACTCGTCCCAGGACACCAGGTAAACAAGGGTATCTATTCAACTTACTTCCTTGTGCCAAAGAAAGATTTGACAATGCGCCCAGTATTGGACTTGCGGCCTGCCAACAAGTATGTCAAGCCCCAAAAATTCCGTATGACCACGCTACAAGAGGTAATCCCCTCCTAAAAAAGGGGGATTACATGGCAACCTTGGATATGAAAGATGCTTATTTTCATATTTCCATGCTCCCAGCGCACAGAAAGTACTTACGCTTCAAGGTAGACAGTCGCCACTACCAATTCAAGGTACTGCCCTTCGGGATAGCTTCTGCACCAAGGGTATTCACCAAGGTACTGGCGGTGGCGGCTGCACACCTACGCAGGAAGCAATCCCGGTGTACCCTTATCTGGACGACTGGCTCATAACGGGGGAACCCCAGGAATTTGCAGGTCAAACATTCAGAGGACTATCGACCTCCTCCACGAATTAGGCTTCTCTATCAACGAGAAAAAGTCAAGTCTGGTGCCAAGCACCCTCAAAACAATTTCTAGGAGCTATCCTAGAAACTCAGAAGGATTGACCTTCCCTTCGGAAGAGAGAATTCGGAATATACTTCTGCAAATTCCGCATTATCAGTCAGGTCAACAGATAACAGTACGCAAAGCTATGCGGTTACTGGGCATGATGGCGTCATGCATTTACCTGGTCCCACGCGCGTCTGCGCATGCGTCCCATGCAGGAATGGTTGGCGAAACAGTGGTCTCAGGCAAGTGGTCATTGGACGATCTAGTGGTCTTTCGCCAACACTCGTACAGAGCCTACACTGGTGGACAAGAGAGAATCTCGCAAAGGGGAAACCCTTTTACGATCCCGAAGTACAAGCCGTGGTGACTACAGATGCATGCCTGACTGGGTGGGAGCTCACCATCTCCACCACACAGCTCAGGGTCTCTGGTCTCACTCAGTAGCCAAGAACCACATCAATCTGCTAGAGCTTCTGGCAGTATTCCGAGCGCTAAAGGCGTTCGAGCCCCATCTACTGAACTTGTCGGTGCAGATCAGGACGGACAGCACGACAGCCATGTTCTATCTAAACAAGCAAGGGGGGACTCGTTCACCAAATCTGTCCAAGCTTGCCCAGAAAATCTGGATATGGGCACTCAGACGGAACATCTTCCTGTCATCGCAACATGTTCCAGGGGAGCTCAATTCCCTAGCGGATGCTCTAAGCAGAGACTCCCTCCCAGAGAACACGAATGGGTCCTTCACAGAGACGTGGTAGAAGATCTCTTCTCTCAGTGGGTTTCCCCACTATAGACCTATTCGCCACAAGCGAAAACAAACAATGCCCAGGATTTGCATCCAGGTTCCCCCAACCGGACTCCCAAGGGAATGCCCTGTGGATGAACTGGTCAGGATGTTTGCGTACGCTTTTCCACCAACTCCTCTCATCAGGAAGGTGGTGTACAAGATGAACAAGGAATCGATGACGCTCATCCTAGTTGCTCCCATGTGGGCGAGACAACCATGGTTTCCACACCTACGCAGGATGGCGGTGTGCGAACCCATCAGACTCCCAGCCTGGTACAACCTACTGTCCAGCAACAGGGTCAAACAGTGCATCAGGAACCCAACTCTATGAACCTAGCAGCATGGCTCCTGAAGTCATAGAGTTTGGACATCTCAAATTACCACAGAGGTGTATGGACATTCTAAAGGAGTCCAGGAAACCAAATACAAGGCACTGTTACTTTGATAAGTGGAAAAGATTCGTTATCTGGTGCCAGAATAAACAAATCAACCCGGTTGATTGCACTCCTTCCAACGTTGTGACATACATGCTCCACCTGCTGGATGCAGGGTTGGTTTTTAACTCACTGAAAGTACACCTGGCAGCCCTCTCGGCTTACACCACATCCCATAACAAGGTCTCGTGGTGGAAAGTGCCAGTGGTTAAAGCCTTCATGGAAGGAGTAAAGAGACTTCACCCTCCTATTTCGAACCCACCGCCAGGATGGGACCTCAACGTGGTGCTAGCTAAGCTCATGGGACCCCCATTCGAACCCATGCATAAAAGTAGTCTCAAACACCTGACTTATAAAACGGCCTTCTTAGTAGCCATTACCTCCATAAGAAGGGTCAGTGAAATTCAGGCTCTGTCAGTGCAAGATCCTTTCTTTACTATCCACAAGGACAAACTGGTTTTACGCACACACCCTAGGTTCTCACCTAAATCATATCCAAGTTCCATGTAAACCAGTCCATCGAGCTTCCGGCTTTCTTCCAAAACCCACAAAGCTCGGCTGAGGTGAAACTACACACCCTAGATGTGCGTAGGGCGGTCCTATACTATGTAAATAAAACCAGACCGCTAAGGGAAAACAGATCAACTGTTTGTCTCCGTAGCTACAGGCAGAGAGGGGGATCGCGTCTCTAAAGGCGCTATCTCGAAGTGGATTATCAACTGTATACAGCTGTGTTACTCTCTTTCTGAAAAGACTCTGCCTTTTACGCCAAGGCCCACTCTACTAGAGGCATTGGTGCCACTCTGGCTTTCATTGCAAATGTTCCCCTCGACACCATTTGCAAAGCGAGCTACTTGGAGCTCTATTCACACTTTTACTCAGCATTACTGCATTGACACTCATTCCAAGACAGATACACAAGTGGGACAAGCGGTTCTAAGACACCTGTTTGCTCATGACCCTTCTCACATCCCACCTCCTTCTTCTGGTACTGCTCGCTAATCTATGCACAGCATGTGATCTAAGCAGATTCCACAAGCCTCAGAAGGGATACATTACTCACCGTAATCGTATTTCTGATGCTTGTATCTGCTTAGATTCACATGCGACCCACCCTTCCTCCCCTCCGAGAGAAGGCGCATGATTGCTTGTAGTCTTACCTTTCTGTTTATCTGCTTGGATTATCTGTACTCACGCTACTCCTCATGCTTCCTCATGTCAGAAAAAATACAATCTGAGGATCCTACACGCGTGAGGGATCTTGGGTACAGTGGACGTCACACTAGGGATAGTATTACTGGCACGCCTGTGTCGACGCCCATTTTCGACTTTCGAAAAACAAACTGTAATACTCCGCAGCTTCCACTAGATGTCGGCCTATGCACAGCATGTGAATCTAAGCAGATACAAGCATCAGAAATACGATTACGGTGAGTAATGTATCCCATATATATATATGGCAGTGAACAAAAACAAAGGGCCTAAACATGTGATGTCATCAGTGATGTCAGCAATGACATTTGTGATGCCATCTTCAATGTCCTGGGTGTTAGCAGTGCAGAGTGGTGATGGCAGGTATGGGTGCTTAGCCGACCATAACTGGCGAATTTCATGGGTTTTTCGGTTTTACTTTCAACCATAATGGCATGTGTGAAAACTTTTTTTTATTGAATATATATAGATATATAATTGAATGAATATAAAAGCCTGCCAAATATTAATTATGTATTGACACGCAGCAAGTGGAGGATAATGTGCCTGTGTTCACTCCTCACTTAGCTATACTGTGAAATGTTTCAAATGTATGTTCACTTATGAACCCCTCAGTTTGGTATGTGGACTGGAGGCACACTTTCTGTGACTGTCAAGCAGGTTGCCATTCTTGCAACAATGTTCTCAAACCTCAGCTGGCTTATGTCGTGCCCCTTTCCTGGTAACCTACAGTTAGCGTTCCATCGTTTCCTCTCAATGAGAGGTTAATTTAAAAAAGGGGTTGGAATTCTTCCCCATATCCCTCTTAAGGCATTTGCATATGACACATAACTGTCAAAATGTCAACAACAACTTTGCTGCTTATGTTTTTCCCCCAGATTGATGGGATGAATTTTTAAATATACCTTGAAGTATTTCTATGGCACACTTTTTGGCTCTTAGTATATGTGGAAGTAAGGGAATGGAGATGCTGAAAGACATGCTAAACCTTTATACAACTTTACATACATTACGATATACAAAAACACACATACAAATCACACACAAAAAAGGTTAACATCAACACACAATAAAACACCCAAACCACAGATCGAAATACTAGCAGCAACTCAAATATACACTACACAATAAATATACACCATTACAGACCTTTTGGCTTTACCAATGCTTGTTCTTAAATGTACCCACATTCATATTTATTTGTTTGGTTTTGTCCTACAAAAAGAAAGCCTAATACATTTTTAATGGACAAGGACAGATTATCTTGAAGAGTGTGTTTTAAAAGTGGGGGTACAGAGTGAGAATTTGTTTTCTCATTTCATGTAGTGGGATGAGGTGTGATGAGAAAATCATCTGTTGAAGAGCAGCATCAAACCAGCCAATTTAGGAAGTGTGAGGAAGGAAGCCATTTCATGAAGCATGAGAAAGACTGCTTTTTAAAAAAACTATTTTTATTGATTTTCCACATAGAACCGTATTACTTTACAAACCGCTGGTCAACATTAATTTTACACATAGTTTCATGTTTCTTTTTCCCCCCTCTCCCCGATACCCCCCCTTAACTCCCCCCACCCCCGTGGTGTACCTAACATTGCACCAGTCTGCGTCTAGCCCCAATGGGCATAATCACCAATTATTCCCCTCTTCAAGAGCTATCTACTTTCCGGGCCTGTTTGTTCCGGTATAGACAGTTCAGCCACCAGTTGTCTCCAGGCGTCTAGCGCCCCCATCCTCTGCTTCCTCATTTCCTTGCTTGGCTTCTTACCACAATACCGTTTCCACATTCGCCCATTTTATTATATCTCGACACCACACACTTGCAGACGGTCCCGTTCGCGCTTTCCAGCTCATGGCTATCCTGCGCTTAGCCAGTATATACACTAAACAATTTAGTTTGTTCACATGTTTAGCTCTACGAGACCTAGGGAACTCCCCCACCCCCCGGCAGGCATGCCCAGGGTGTGCTAACATCCAGGTTGATCTCCACTTTAGCCATGATTTGAGCCACTTCTTCCCAAAATCTGCTTATCTCTGCACATGACCAAAACATATGGACCATCCCTGTGTTCACCTCCCCACATTTCAGGCATGTCTGTATCCCCGCTTGGTTGAACTTAGCAATTTTACCAGGGGTTAAGTATGCCCTGTGGGTTACGTACAACTGAATCTGCTGCAACCATACATTCCTTGATAACTTCTTGTGGTACTCTTGTGCTCTGCTCCGCATCACATCTGACATTGGTTCCCCAACCGCCTCCTCCCAATTTAGTCTTGTCTGGGCTATCTATTTTCCTATCTTGGACATCAACAGCTCATATATATGGCAGACCTCATGCCCCCCTTCTGCCACATCATAAAATATTTCTATTGCCGCTTCCGGTTGTAGGGCCAGTTCCGCTTCAGGCCACAGACTCTGAATGATCTGCCGGAGTCGGTAGTATGTAATGCGCTGCCCTCTGTCCATACATCCCGCACCGTCGCTATCCCGACCGGTTCCCACCACTTCCTAACGTTCCACCGGGCCTGTGTTTTCATTTTATTCTACCGCCACCAGCAATATCTGCGGGGAGCACGGGTCCGGGTTGTATATTGCGTGGCAAGCCCTATGCCACATCACCCCTCCCAGTCTCAACAAACAGCCCTCTCTCTTTCTGAGAAGCCACATTATCGTGTTTAGGAAATATGGGGAGCACTCAGCACTAAGTGGCCTGGATTCCGGTGTCTGTTCTTCCGATAGCCATTTCGCCACAAACTGGAGCTGACTTGCTAAGTAGTATACTTCAAAATTAGGTAGTCTGATGCCTCCCTGTTCGTATGAGTTCTGGAGTTTCCACAGCGCTATTCTATTTCTTGCATTGTGCCAAATAAAGCCTCTGCACATATTCTGTAGTTTTGTGAAGAACCGTTTAGGTATTATGTGTGGGATATTTGCGAAATAATGTAGTAGTCTGGGCAGCACCACCATTTTCAGTAGTGCTGCGCGACCCATCATGTGAATGGCAATCTGGTCCAGAACGCCATACATTTCTCTGTTTTGGCCAGTACCACTTCTGTGTTTTGTCTGTGTTCAACCCCAGGGTCGTGATATATATCTATACACAGGTATCTAAACGTCTCAATTGCACAGTTAATCAGTAACACTGGCAGTGTGTGTAAGGGCATCACCCACACACTGCCCTAGGGGGAATATACTTGATTTCTGCGGGTTAACAGTTATGCCCGATATCGCGGCATAACGTTCCATTACCTCTAGAATGTATTGTAGGTTTTCCTCTGGATATTGCAAATATAGAAGCATATTGTCTACATACAGTGATATCAGGTGTCTTCTACCCTTTGTAGTGATTCCTACTTCCCCGTATTGCTCCCTAAGGTATGCCGCTAAGGGCTCCAATGCTAATATAAAGAGCATCGGAGACCAAGGGCATCCTTGTCTGGTACCTTTCTTAAGTTGCCATTGTTTGGAAATAGTGGAACCTGTCCTAACCCATGCCACCAGCTCGCTGTACAGCAGCCGTACCTATTTCAGATATGTGGGTCCTATCCAATATCTTTCTAGGACCCCTACCAGCCATGGCCGTTTGACAGAATCGAATGCTTTCACCGCATCAAGTGATATTATTGCTGCTTTTAAGGCATCCACATGGGTGCAGTCAATTATATGATGGAACCTCCTCAGGAGCTACAACGGACCAGCCATACGGACCAGCCTTAAGGGCCCAACAGGAGCCATTGTCTCTACAGGACAGCAACCCATCACTACGTACCAGGACCCCATAGGGGGCAACAGACTGCACACAATAGCCTTGATAAAGACCCACGGGTCGAAACACGTGTCGGCTGACAACCAGGGGACATAATTGCACCAAATGTACTAGATGCATACCAACTGAATGTTTAACAACCCATCACTTGCACAAATAAAAGCGAAAACTTTATCGCCATAACCAGTGTGTTAGAACTATTCTTGGAACCACTTAAGCAAGATAGCCAGGAGAACACTCTCCCTTCCTCCTCAAGTTGTTAGTTATATTCCTGTGTGGGACGCAACCGGTCTGATCTGGGTGTATAAGTTTGCCTATGACTGGTCTTAACCTGTTTGCCATAACTGCCGTTAGAATATTTCCAACTTGATTCAGTAACGAGAGGTGTCTGTAGGATCCACACTCAGTGTCTGGCTTATTAGATTTGAGGAGCGGGATGATAATCGCCTCCCGAAAAGTTTTGGGCAGTTTACCTGTGTCGAGCGCCTCGTTTAGCATCTCTAGCAGTGGTGGAAATATTTCTGTCTTGTACGCTTTATAAAATTCACTAGGGAGTCTGTCTGCACCTGGAGCCTTACTGGTGGGCAGTTGCTCTATTACATGCTCTAACTCTTCTATCGTTATCAGGATTTCCAGGCTCTACCTCTCTGTTTCGTCTAATTTGGGGAGTGTGATCTCTGTGAGTGTTTCCCATATATCTAGCTCCATCCCATCCTCAGGGTCTTCGTATAACTGCTTGTAATAGTCATAAAAGCTCTCATTCACTCCCTCTTGGGTATCCTGTATCTGCCCATCCTTCCCCCACACCGCCCTGATAGTTTGCCTGGAGGTATCGCTTTTATATAGCCAAGCTAGCAATCTGCCCCTTTTGTCTCCTTCAGCATGGTGCTGTAACGCTCACCTGACTCCCACGGAGGCGCTGGCCTGGTTCGCGCTGCTGTGACCTCTTCTAAGGTGATGCGCAGGGTTCGGGAGACGGACTGGACCGGGCCCCCAAATCTGGCTCGTCTGGCTCGCAGAAGTATCCTTCTGTAGGCGAAAATAGGGGATTAACTGTCTGCGGGGTAATGCAATCGGCCTCCCACTTTCCCCTCTCACCCTCCTCGAAACCCTTCTGTGATTCCCCGTAGCGTCTCACCTTAGGGTCTGGAAGGACGAGCTCTCCATCCTGCTTCTGGTGCAGGGACGCGTTGATATCCAGTTACTTCACTGGATTTTCAGATTGGTGAGAACCAAACTTGCTTGGCTTCCAGGTAAGTTTTTTTATAAGAGGTTCCCCTTGTGTCCATGCATTAATGTACTAATGCTAGTGTCTTTTTCCCCATAGGGGCCGGGGTACGGAATGCCGGGGAACAGGCACCGACCCGAGATGAGTGGTGAAATCCTTGTAGAAATCAGGTAAGTCTTTAATGAGCGTTTTTTGGTAATGTCTTTTCATTCGCTCGTTAATGCTGATGTCCTTTTTTCCCCTTAGGGGCCGGGGTCCGGAAATGCCAGGATGAGGCGCGGACCCGAAATGAAGAGGGAATAAATCAACAGGTAAGTCTTAACATGGAGATTTAGCTTTCCTTATTCCCTTCTCTCTCTCACCTTTTGGTCTTGCCTTTTTCTCCCTAGGCGCTGGGGCGTGACTGCGAATCCGGATGATCGCTGCTGAACATGGACGCGCCCTGTAAAGGTGAGTGGAATGTGGCACTGCAGCGATCGACGCAATGAGCTTTTAAATAAAAGTCTTCTTTTTCAGGATTGTCGGCGAGATGTCTCCGGGATGCGGATTTAGCAGGTAAGGACTTTTCCTCCTTCTGTTCTCTTCTTCTCTTCCTTTGCAGGTGATCCAGGATGCTGGCAGGCGTGGCAGAAGTCAGGATGCAGGAGCGGACACGGTGAGCGTCCAGCTGCTAGATGCAGAACAACGCGAAGCACGTGTGGCTGTTCGGGTGGGGTTTAAATAGCCTTGGAAGAAGTTCCAGGTATGTATCCTTCCTCCAATCAGGTATGTATCCTTCCTCGACCACGCCCGGATGGTAAAGTAGTCCCACAGGTAAAGTAGTTCCTTTCATGCCTCAAGGAGGCCGGGATCCTGCAGCATGGTCTTCATCAGGTAAGTGCACCCAAGGACTCCCATAATGAGCTTGGCGCCTATGGCGCCAGGACTGATGTCTTTTATGAGCCTGGCGCCGTAGGCGCCAGGACACTGTCCAAAGGGCCCTATATGGGGTTGCTGGGTCTTTCCTTGGGGACTGGATGTCCGCTTTCGGGGACGCAGGGCTTGAACTGGCTCCCCGGGAGCGGGCATCATGACAGGTGCCTTTCAATATATTTCCTATAGCTTAAATTGCCTAATCTCTCCCAATGGCCTCTGCATTCGTGTTGCAGCCGGGATATAGTTGTGTTCTCCACCCGGTCATCTTGTGCCCTCTTGCATAATCTTTTCCAACTTCATTTCTGCCTTTTGCAGCTCCTGCGTAATGACTTCTTGCAACTCCTTAGATTTGGACATGGCCGCCCCTCTCACCACCACTTTAAACACCTCCGACAACACCCCGGCCGATTCCACACTCCCCATGTTATGTACAAAGTATTCCTTCACCTCCGCCCTCAGGCCCTCCCGGAACCCTGTATCCTTCAGCATCTCTGCCCTGAGCCTCCACGTCTTTATCCTGGCACAGGGAGGTAGAATCTGCTAGGTCACCATTAGAGGGGCATGGTCTGACAGGACCCTCCACACATTTAACAACCGAAAGGACTGTAACAGTGTGCTCAAGGCTTTAGCTGTCAGGATCGGGTGAGTTAGCTTCTCGTGTGACCTGTCCATCACCGGGTCTAGGGTACAGTTAAAACATCACCCAGTTACGTTTAATATAGCTGTTGTGCCCCCTCACATTTCATGTTACTATCTTAAGTTCACCTGTCATTCCCAATTAACTTCCCTTCCCCCGTTCCATCTCCTCTTCCCTTGTTTCTTGGTCCATATCTGTAGGCCAACCCCCTAACAACACCCTATGCCCCCCTTCCCTAAAACAACCCCAACAATTGCCCATGTCCAAATATGAATTTCAGGCTTCCCCGCATCTCCCTCCTTTCCCGCCCTATTGCCAGTACTTGGAGCGCAGCAGTTGGATACCGTGCTACTAGAATCCCAACTAACTAACCTAAGGAGGGGTCGACGTGTTTCTTGTGCTGCCCTTTCCCGTGTAGCTCGCAATACGATTACATCATTGTTCAAGTGTCACTTTTGCCTCAACTAGTGTCATCTCCTCCCTCCATCCAAATGTACTGTAAAATCCCCATCTTCGTTTCACTTATCACTTTCCGTTTCGCCCTGGTCACGCTGCTCCGACGGCATATTCTGCAAGTCCATCCAATTATTCACATCCTCCGGGGTTTTGAAAAACAAAGTGCGGTCTTTGAGCAGCACCTTCATCTTCGCCGGGTAGAATAGCATAAACCTAAATCCAGCCACTCTCAGGGCCTCATTACGAGTATGGAGGCCCTGCATAAGGGCATGGCTGCCTCCATACCAGGCTCCAGTACTGGGTTCCTCCAATGAGGACTTACCGGGCTATTCCAACCATGGAGGACCCGGTAAGTCCTCATTGGAAAAACCCATACCTATTCCCATTTGAGCCCCCATAGGAATGGGGAGGGAGCTAATAACAGGCCCGTTAATAACGCGCCCGTTATTAGCTCCCTGGTCCCTGTGATGCTGGAAATGTCCTTTACTGCTTTTTATCGTGTGTTCTGTTGTATTTTCCGCGCAGAAGTTCATGTGGGACTCCTGGTGGTGCAGCTCTCTCTCTTGGTTTTGTGAACAGACCCATGGGATACCCTTATGGCACCCATGGGTAGGGGTGCAACCCTGTGCCCCTAGTGTGTGTTTTTGGGCACCTGTGTTACCCACAGAGCAGGAAACGGGCTGGTGGCAGCTCTGTGCTGAAATGACTGGTGCCCTGAGCGTCCTCCATTTTGGGATGCCCAGGCCCTGTCATTGGAATCGGTAGATTTCGGATGGAGACAAAATGGTTCCCGTGGCCTCTTGCCTTCCATCACCTGTTACCTTCATCTTCCGAAAGCGACGGGAAGCCCTGCCTCTGTCCCTTCCCCCTGACTGGCTGTTGGGTGGAAGTTGCATATATCGTAGTGTGGGGAAGTGCCGACTAGATTGGCTGGAGCCTTGTCAATGACCGTATGTTGTGGGTACGCCTGTGGGTGGGACCTTGGTGAATGGAGTGTGTGACGAATACGCATTCTATGTTGTGGGTGTCTAGTATCTGGTGTTTGACACAATGACCGAGACAGCCCTGCCCGAAACCAGTATGAATGCAGTATGGAGTGTTGAATGGCTCGGTACTTGTCCCAATACACATAACTTGTTGTGAGTGTCTGGAGAGAAGTGAATGGCCTGAATGCATTGTGTGCCTGATTGGCTGCCTGCATGAATGCCCTTAGTCGTGATTGGACGCTTGAGTGTGACCCAGCGGAATGAATGGGAGATCCACAGTATATCTGGGGACCACACACTGCTAGGAATCATGTTCAGAAGCTGAAGTCCACTACGACGAGTAACTGGAGTAATGGAAGCTTGACCTTGAAGCTCTGCTGGACGAGAAGAATTGCTGTGGCTCTCCTTCACAATCTGAAAGCTGTTGTGCCTCCAAGAACTGACCCACAGAGGACCTGGTAAGGCGCCCTCTTCCCGAGCTACGAGGGACCATTGTGCACCAGCTGATCTTTGCCAAAGCTCCCTGGTAGACAGACCTTCGACAGGCTGCCGACCCGATACGGGGACTGCTGTTGAACTCCAAGGAGAAGCGCCCAGACTGTTGTCTGCTACTGTCGTCGACCACCGTCGCCGACCAGAGCCGCCATGCTCCCGTTTGCCTAAGAACTTCATCTGATCCAAGGACGCTCTTGTCCGCATCGTCGCCGCTGTATCCTGCTGGAGAAGGCCTGATCGTCGATGCGCCAAGGAGCATCCGCCGGTGGGTTTCCCGCCACCCGGAGACCACAGAGACGCCGACGACTTGACACCCTTGCTGGGCCACTGTTCTTCAAACTCTTTGCGGTCCAGAACTATTGACCTTGAGATGCCCCTCAAGCCTCTTCCTTGCAGGACGTTTACGCTTCCCCGTCAATGAGCACCGCTAGGAACGACGCAGCCACTTCACTGTCGTAGCTCGACCTGTTCTGCGTCTGACGTTCGACGACCCGTGGCTCCTGCCTGAAAGGGAGGACACTCAAGAAGGGCCGTCGATTCCCCGACGAGTGTAACGCTCACCTGGCTCCCACAGAGGCGGTGGTCTGATCTAGGTTGCTGTGGCCTCTTCAAGCGTGATGCGCAGAATTCGGACCACCGATTGAACAGGACCCCCAAATCTTGCTTGTCTGGCCCGTAGGAATATCCTTCTGCAGATGAGAAAGGGGATTAACTGTCTGCTGAATAGTGTGCTTGCTCCCCCCTTTCCCCCTTCGTTCTTCTCTGACTTCCTCCAAAACCCTCGGTTTAAGCTCACCTTATGGTTTGGAAGGATGAACTCTCCATCCTGCTTCTGGTGCAGGGGCGCGCGTTCGTCCAGTTACTTCACTGGTTTTCAGAATGGCGCTGGCAAATCCACTTGACTTTTCTGAGCGATACGCCGTAAGTATGAAGATGCAAAAGTTCAAGTGTGAGACTCCTTTTATGTTGTTTTTCCTAACCTGTGATCTGTCCTTTATTTCAGGTGCAGAACAAAGGCGATGCGTTGAGGGGTTAAATTGCCGGTGGTAAAATCAGGTGAGTTAGTGCTGAGGGCAACCCCTCTAAATGTCTTTATAATTCCCCAGTAATGTCTTTTGTCCTTTCCCCATAGGGGCCGGGGTGCGGTACCTGCAAAATATGCGGCGCTGACCCGAGATGTGGAATGGTTCACCAAGAAAAGCCGGTAAGTAATATGGCTGAAAATTCGGCTTTCCTCTTGTGTTCGCTTGCTCACCTTTTGTCTCTTCTTCTCTCCCCTAGGTGCAGAGATGTGGCGACCGGTGCTGGGAGCCGCTATGGAGCCGGGCGGCGTCTCGGGAACAGGTGAGTGAAGCGAGGCGCTGCAGCAAGCAACACGGTGCTTTTAAATGGAAGTCTTCCTTCAGGAATGCTGGCGTGAAGATTCCGGAGGCAGGTAAGAAGGTTGAATAAGTTCTTGGTTTTCACCTTTCTCTTCTCTTCTTTCCTTACAGGTGTTCCAGGTTCGAGGCGGGCGTGGCTGGAGTCCAGGTGCAGGAGCAGACACGGTGAGCGTTCAGCTGCTGGGATGCAGAACAACGCGAAGCATGTGTGGCTGTCCGGGCGTGGCTTAAAAAGCCTTGGAAGAAGTTCCAGGTGAGTATTCTTCCACAGCCCCACCCAAGTAACAAAATAGTTCCTTCAGAAAAATAGTCCCTCCTAAGCCTCATTTGGCTTGGTTCTTCATGCAGCATGGTCTGCATCAGGTGAGTGTGCAGCATGGTCTGCTTCAGGTAAGTGCACCAAACACTTCCCCCTTATGAGCCTGGCGCCTATGGCGCCAGGACTGATGTCCAACATGAGCCTGGCACCAACGGCGCCAGGACAGAGTCCAAAGAGCCCCTATAAAGGGCCGCTGGGCTTTTACCCGGGGGCGTGATGCCTGCTCCCGGGGGTGCTGGGCCTGGCCTGGAGCTCCGGGGGTAGGCATCATGACAGCACTCCCCCCCAAGGCCCCTCCCAAGGTCGTTCCCTCAGGAGGTTTCGGTTTGTTCGGGAAATTCCGATGGAACCTTTTTACTAGCCGAGCTGCATGTACGTGGTCGCTGGGTTCCCAAGATCTTTCCTGAGGCCCGTACCCCTTCCAATCAATTATATAGAAAAGTTTTGATTTTGAGAAGAGTCCAAAATGTTCTTCCCCTCAAATTCAGGCTCCCCATCTATCTGGATTGGTTCTGGTGGCTTTATTAATCTGGTTCCTGGTTGCACTGGTTTCAAAAGCGACACATGAAAAACGGGGTGAAGCCGCATGTTAGCTGGTAGATCTAGCTTGACTGCCACTGGGTTAATTATAGCCTTGATCGAGTAAGGGACTAAATACCTTGGATTAAAAATCCGAGGTCCCTTGAGCAATAAGTGTTTGGTAGCCAACCATACTTGATCCCCTATTTGGTATGGAGGCGCCTCCTTTCGATGCAGATCTGCATTCTTTTTGTATTTCCCTTTCGCATGTTGTAAGTGTGCAGTAGCATCCTTGAAGGCTTGAGTAATCTTAGAATGCAACTGGTCCACTGCGGGCATTTCGAGGCTCAAAGGTGAATCCAAGTCTGAAGTACGAGGGTGATGTCCATATAGGGTATAAAAGGGGCTCTGACCAGTTCCAGAGTGTATCGAGTTATTGTATGCATATTCAGCCACCCATAAAATATCCTTCCAATTACCCTCCGATTGGTGCAACATACATCGTAGATATTGTTCAAGGGTCTGGTTCGTTCTCTCCGTCTGACCATCGGTCTGTGGGTGGTGGCTGGTTGAGAGTCTTACGTCGATTTGTGCCAGTTGACAACACTTTTTCCAAAAATGAGAAATAAACTGGCTTCCCCGATCAGAGATTAGTATGGACGGGAATCCATGCAGACGGATGATTTTTTCGAGAAATTCCTTGGCAAGAACAAAAGCTGAAGGTAATCCTTTCAACGGAATAAAATGGGCCATCTTGGAAAATAAATCCACCACAACCAGAATAGTATTTTATCCATTACAAGAGGGCAGGTCCGTGATAAAATCTAGTGACAAGGTGTGCCAAGGTGCTGGTGGAATGTCTAAGGGTTGAAGAAGACCGGCGGGTTTTGTTTTTTGACCTTTGTTTTGGGCGCAAACTCCACAGGACATCACGAAAGATTTAATATCCTTTGCCAGGACGGCCACCAGAATTGTCGTTTAATTTTTTCCTCTGTTTTGGCAATGCCAGGATGTCCTTCCATCAGAGTATCATGATGACGGGAAATAATCAGTTCTTGCAATTCCTTTTCTGGCAAAAATAAACGTCCTTGGAAGTAAGGTAAGCCATCGTTGATTGAAAAGCCAGACCCCCTTTTGATCCAATCCTGCAAGGCTGAAGAGTCCAGGAATAGTTTTACCCGTGCTTGAATGTCTTCAAGGGTTTGTAAAGTGGTTATCCCCAAGATTCTTTGTTCGGGAATTATCGGCACAGGTTCTGAGTTTGTGTCCATTTCTCCCATTCCAATTCGAGATAGCGCGTCCGCTTTGCCATTCTTACAGCCGGGACGGTAAGTGATTACAAAATCGAACTCAGCAAAGAATAAAGCCTATCGGAGCTGTCGTGAAGACTGAGCCTTGGCAGTTTTTAAATATTGTAAATTTCGGTGATCAGTGATCACGGTGATGGTATGCCTGGCGCCAAGAAGATAATGCTGCCAAGCCTTAAAGGCGGACTTAATGGCTAATAATTCCTTATCGGTGATTGCATAATTTATCTCCGGCGGCGAGAACTTTCTGGACCAAAATGCTACGGGGTGCAGTTGGTTGGTTTCGGGGTCTCTCTGGGACAGGACAGCTCCCATGGCTAAGCTGGATGCGTCGGTTTCGACTATATGTGGGAGATCAGGACGCGGGTGTTTCAAAATAGGTGCAGACATAAATTTAGCTTTTAATTCCTGAATGGCCTGTTCAGCTTCCTCGGTCCATTCAAAACGTTTATTCTTCCGCAAGAGTGCAGTGGTGGGTTGCACCACCCGTGAAAATTCCGGGATAAACCTGCGATAAAAATTGGCAAAACCAAGCATGCTTTGGACACCTTTCACCGAACTAGGTGATGGCCATTTGAGGATGGCATCCACTTTCCGTGAGTCCATTCGGACCCCTTTAGGTGTCAGGATGAATCCAAGAAACTCAACCTCGGTGGTATGGAAAACGCATTTTTCCAGTTTTGCAAACAGTTTGTGCTGGCGCAATTTCTCAAGGACGGCCCTGACATGTTTTCTGTGATCTTATTCCGTAAAGGAGTACACCAGAATGTCATTGATATACACGACAACACAGACATCAACGAGTTCCCGAAGGACATCGTTCATGAAAAATTGGAAGGCAGCAGGCGCGTTGCACAACCCGAAAGGCATCACCTGGTATTCGAATTGTCCATATTTTGTACGGAAGGCCGTTTTCCATTTGTCGCCTTCTTTTCTCCAGCATGGGGTCTGGCATGGATTCACATGCTCATGAATATTCCCCGTCGTCAGGCTGGGAATCCTCGGTAAAGAAAAAACCAGTATCAGTTTCGATTCTGATCTGTCTTTCGTAGTAATAACCAATCACTGATCTCTGCGTCATACTGACCACAGCCAATGACTGCCCTCTACCTAAGCCCCGCCTCTGGCAGCCATCTTCAGATTTTTACCGCACGTTCATGTGTTGGGATCCTCGTGCTATTGCTCTCGAGCGTTAGTGCTATTTTTTCACGTTTTTTCTCAAAAACTTCGTTTTTTTCGGTCAAAAGAGCCTCAAGCTCCACCGACTCTCTATCCGATCAACGGGGACCCGTGTCGGATTCGTCTGCGCCCCTCAAGGGTGAAGATTCGTCGAGCTACGCTTTTGGAGGACTCCAGAAGTTTCTCAGGCCCGGTCATGGCCCAGGAGAAGGGAAGCTCGAAGCCCGGAAAGCTGTTCAGGGTCTGCCCTGGATGCCAGCTGCAGAACGTCTTCAAGGAGGACGAACACTCTTTTTGTCTCTACTGCCTACATGAGGACAAGACGCACGTGGAGAAGGACTGTGCGTTTTGCGGCAACATGTCGGAGCGGACCATGAAGGACCGCCATCAACGTCTCGCCAACTGGCTAGAAGGGAAGAGCCCGTGCGGCGAGAAGAAGAAGAAGAAATCCGAGCGGTCTTCTAAGACCTTTGAGGACGCCCCGGCGACGGGGGTCCAACATAAGGCCAAGCACCGCGAGTCCGCTGGCACCGGGAGCGCCGAACGGTCGGGCTCTACGGGTGCCAGGCAGGGCGCACCCTCCCCGGCACCATCAACCACGAGCCAACGCTCTGGGTCGGGTAAGAGGAAGGCCGAGCACCCGGCGAAGCTCCTGGAGAGGCCCCGGTCGAGCTCAAAGGCGGAGGGGGAGCGAGGCGGTGTCCCCCCCCTCAAGGATAAGGCGGTGAGCGCACCTAAGGTGGTGAAGGCCTTAATCCATCCGGCCAAGCCCTCTATCGAAACTGTCGCGGCGGCCCTGGCTCAGCCTGTGCAGGCTACACCAGTGGTGGCGACCTCGGGGCTCAGAGTCTCCCTGCCACCTCGGAGGGAGTCCTCTTTTGTGCCCATCGATAGGACCCCCGTGAAATCCCCCGAGGGGAAGAGAAAGGGGGGCAGGGCGTCGTCGTAGACTCGGCTTCAACCTCGGAGGAGGAATTGGTCGAGGTCTTAAGCCACGGCCTCGGCGTGGAAGAAGACCGGCCCGTCGGGATGGATCCCGACGCAGGTGACGACGACATCGTCGAGGGTACCGACGGAGCCCCTGATCGCCCGTCGGATTCCCCTCTGCCAGCACCGCAAGACAACTCGGCGGCCATTTTGTTGGCTATACAGTCCTTATGCTCAGAGATAAGGACGAGACTACCGTTGCCGACGGAGGAACCTCTCCCGTCGGGGGACCCAGAACCGGGACCTTCGGGTGTTCCCCCTACTAAGAAAAGAAGGATCCACCCTCCACCTCCTTCTCAGCCGTCGCGCCCCGTCCAGCCCTCCTCTCCGTCCACCCGAGGGGATGATACGGGGACTGACACGGCAGCGACGGGTACGGACGACGAGGTATACGACGAGGATTTCGCCTCCCGTCGTCGCCTCCCACCAGGACTTCTCCACCCGACGAGATTGGATCGTTCCACTCCATGATCACCAGGGCATCCGAGCTTTTCCAACTCTGCCCTGAGGAGAAGAGGAAGGAAGGTTTCCTTTATCAGCGGCGCGAGGCCAAGAGGAAGACGGTCCTCTCAGTGCCTCTATTGGACGACATTTGGGATGAGGGCCTCACCCTCCTCAAGAACCCTTCCACGACGCCAGCTAGAAGAGACCGGTACGAGAAGAAGTACCGGGTCCCGGACACGGCCCCCTGTGCCTCCGGGCGCAGCCTACCCCGGACTCCGTCGTCTCCGCGGCGGCCAGGAAGAAAGCGGGGGAGGTGCGGCTCCACATCGACTTCCCCACCGGACGGTGAGGGAAAGAAATTGGACGCTATGGGACGCAGAGTCATCTCGTCGGCAGCGACGATGATTAAAGCGGCCAACGCCTTGGCTATCGTGGCCCGCTACGACAGGGAGCTCTGGTACAAACTGGCTCCCCTGCTGGACTTCTGCCGGACGACAAGAGAACAGAGGCCCTGGAGATCCTGCAGGAAGGTGAGGTGGCTTCGGACCACGCCATTACCGTTGCGACGGACATCGCCGACACTGGGTTCCGCCAGTTGGGCAACGCGTTTGCCTTAGGCGGCGTGGATGGCTCAAGGCTACGGACTTCCGTCAAGACGTTCAGACCAGAGTCCTGGACATGCCCTTCGATGGGAACAACCTGTTTGGGAAAACAGTGGACGATTCCCTTCAGGCCATTAAAGCGGACACTGAGACGGCCCGGGCCCTGGGAGTTCTGCAACAACGACGGACGCCCTTTCGGAGCAGCGGAGGCAAGGGCGCCTCCAAAGGTCCGGCGGCGGTTTCTCCACCTACCGTCAAGCGGCCCGCTCGTCGTCTCAGGAGGCCTACAGAGGACGAGGCAAGTCTGGCGGACCCCGCCGTCGTCGCCAAGGAGGTCAAGGCGGCAAAGCCTCGTCGAAGCAGGATTGAACCGGCCGTGGGGTCGGGCCCCACCGAAGCACCCCGGGGGGAGGCCGGCTGGCGAGCTTCGTCAGCGTTGTGGGAGTCCATCTCCACCGACCGTTGGGTGCTGGACGCCTTGCCCGGGGCCACGCGCTCGAGTTCCAGAGAAGGTGCCCGCGCGTCCCCCCCATGGCCAGAAAGAACTTCACGTCCCTCAACTTCTCCTGGAGGTAAAAGCGATGCTCAGGAAGGGCGCCATCAAACTCGTCCAAAGAGGCTTCAGGGCTCCGGAGTTACTCGAGATACTTCCTCGTGAAGAAGAAGACGGGGGATGGCTCCCCATCCTGGACCTGCGACGTCTGAACAAGTTCATCAAGGCGCAGAAGTTCCGGTGGTCACCTCCAGCACGTCCTGGGTCAGCTGGAGAAGGAGACTTCCTGTCGTCGTTGGATTTGGAGGATGCCTACTTCCATATTCCATCCTAAAGGGGCACCGAAAATTCCTCAGGTTTGTGGTCCAAGGGCGTCACTACCAGTTCAAAGCCCTCCCTTCGGACTACGGTCGGCACCCAGGGTATTCACCAAGTGCCTCGCACGGGTGGCGCGCAGCTGCGCCGCGAGGGGTCCACGTCTACCCTACCTGGACGACTGGCTCATCCGAGCCAAGACGAGGGAGCTCGCCGGTGTTCACACGGCAAGGACCGTCCAACTTCTCAGGGACCTGGGATTCTCCGTGAACTACACCAAATCCCACCTGGTACCCGCGCAAGACGCTCTGTTTCTGGGATCGAGGCTCAACCACAGTGTCCCTTCTGGCCTCCCCGTCGGAGGAGAGGACCAGGACCATCTGGGCAAGGTGCAGCGGATGTTGGTGGCCGACGCGGCCAAGGGTGAGGTCCCATCAAGTCCCTCCTCGGAATGATGTCTTCCTGCATCTACCTCATTCCCATGTGCAGGCTCCGGATGCGCCCGTTGCAGGAGTTCCTGGACGCGCGCTGGATCCAAACTACGGGCAGCTTTGAGGAAAGGATCACACTCGACGAGAGTTTCCGACGAGCGATCCGGTGGTGGGGCACCCGCGCGCATCTGACGCGGGCTTGACTTCCAGACCCCAGCCCACCAGGAGACAGTGAACCACGGATGCCTCCCTGGAAGGGTGGGGAGCGCACACCGAAAATCTGCACGCAAGAGGCCTTTGGCTCCCGACGGAGAAATCCCTACATATCAACGTCCTGGAGCTCCGTGCAGTGTTTTGGGCCTCAGGTCCTCCTTCCGTCCCTCAAGGGCAAGGTGGTGAGGATCTTCACCGACAACACCACCACCATGTTTTACATCAGGAAACAGGGCGGAACCAGGTCCCCAGCACTGTCCAAGGGCGCAGGACCTGTGGCATTGGGCCGTCGCCCCAAGGATATTTCTGGTGCGTTTCATCTGGCAGGGATAAAAACACCATCGCTGACTCACTCAGCGGGAGCTGCGCTCGTGCCACGATTGGGAGCTACGGCAGGATCTAGTGGATCGCCTCTTCCGACGGTGGGCACACCCCAGATCGACCTGTTCGCGACGGCGACGAACTCCAAGTGCCGGAGGTTCGCCAGCAGTTTCCCTAGGCGAGGACATGGGCGATGCTTTCTCGTTCCCCTGGGAGGGCCTGTTCCTCTACGCGTTCCCTCCTTTGCCACTGCTAATCCGGCTCGTCAACCAGCTCAAGAGGTCACGGTGCAGGATGATTCTCGTCGCACCTGCGTGGCCGAGGCAGATATGGTTCCCGGACCTTCTGGACTTGTCAGCGTCCCCGCCAATCAAGCTGCCGGTGGACGCGGATCTACTCTCCAGGGAAGAGGCGCCATCCTCCACCACGACCCGAAATCGCTGAACTTGCAGGCCTGGCTCCTGCAGCGCTAGAGTTTGGAGGATACGACATACCGGCCGACTGCAGAGAGGTTCTTGCAAAGGCCAGGGCGTCCTCGACTCTTAAATGCTACGGACACAAATGGAAGAGTTCTCTGTCTGGTGCCACGCACAGAAGATTAACCCTCTACGGATTACGGCTCCCAAGTACTGCCGTACCTGCTGACGCTGGCCAAAGCTGGACTGGCACACGCGTCCATCAAGATTCATCTTGCTGCGATCTCCCGATACACCAGAACCCGGGGCCGGACGTCCTTGTGGTCTCATCGTCTGGTGAAAGAGTTCATGAAGGACTGTTCAGATCGTTCCCGCCGGTGAAGGCTCCAGCCCCGGCGTGGGAGCTCAACGTGGTGCTGACCAAGCTCATGGGACCTCCGTTCGAGCCTCTGCACTCGGCTCCGTTGAAATTTCTGTCGTGGAAAACAGCGTTCTTTGTGGCATCACCTCCGCACGATGAGTGGGAAGATCCAGGCCTTTCCTGCAAGGCCCCGTACTTGACTTTTCACGACACGAGGGTAGTGCTCAGGACGCACCCCTCCTTCATGCCCAAGGTACCGTCGGACTTCCATCTCAACGAACCCTTGGTGTTGCCTGTGTTCTTCCCGTCGCCTTCGTCGCCGGCTGAGAGGACTTTGCACTCGCTGGATGTGGCTAGAGCGCTGAAGTTCTACGTGGACCGCACGAAGTGTTTTTCGGAAGAAGTCACAACTCTTCGTGAACTTTGGACCTGTCAATCAGGGGAAGGCTCTCTCGAAGGCTTCCATTTCCAGATGGCTCTCCGGCTGTATCATGTACTGTCACCGGTTGGCAAACCGACCGCTGCCTGGCCGTCCGAGAGCCAATTCCACCAGAGCGATCGCAGCTACCACGGCGTTCCTATCTGGTGTGCCCCTGCTGGACATATGCAGGGCTGCTACGTGGAGGTCGACGCACACCTTCACGAAATTCTTACTGCGTTCGACCGGGATTCCAGGAGGAGTCCAGGGTCGGCCAAGCAGTGCTGCGCAACCTGTTCGCCTGAGGTGAGCCTGGTGAGGAGGTAAGATGCTTAATGTTGAGTTTGATGTAATGCTTAATGTTGAGCCTTTGCCACCTCCCGTGGTTGTGCATTGTGTACTGCTATGTATTCTTTATTCATGAGCATGTGAATCCATGCCAGACCCATGCTGGAGAAGGAACAAGTTACTTACCTGTAACTGTTGTTCTCCAGCATGGGTCTGGCATGGATTCACATGCGAACCCTCCCACCTACCCCTCTGCGGCTCTTCACTTGGTCATACTGCCACTTCACGTGCTTCCAAATCTGAAGATGGCTGCCAGAGGCGGGGCTTAGGTAGAGGGCAGTCATTGGCTGTGGTCAGTATGACGCAGAGATCAGTGATTGGTTATTACTACGAAAGACAGATCAGAATCGAAACTGATACTGGTTTTTTCTTTACCGAGGATTCCCAGCCTGACGACAGGGAATATTCATGCTGGAGAACAACAGTTACAGGTAAGTAACTTGTTCCTTACTCGTACCAGATGATAAGCCCCCCGGAGATCTAACTTGGTGTATATGCAAGCGTCCTTCACCTGATCAAGGAGTTCAGGGATCAAAGGCAGAGGGTAACGATTTTTAACAGTTATCTGGTTCAATGCGCGGTAATCGATACAAGTTCTAAGGTCGTCTTCTTTTTTTGGCACAAAGAACAAAGCCGAGGATGCCGGAGACTTTGACGGGAGAATGAAACCATTGGCTAGGTATTGATCTAAATATTGTCTCAAATGCAGATTCTCCGGCTCAGTAAGGGCATAAATCCTGCTACAAGGGGGTTGTGCACCGGGCACCAGATCGATTTGGCAATCGTACGATCTGTGAGGAGGTAACGTGTTGGCCTGTTCCTTTTGGAAGACGTCCTGAAAGTCTTGGTATTCTGGAGGTAGTTGCATGGAGACAGAGGTTACTGATGCTAGATTGATCTTCAGATTTTCTGGGTAGCAGGTTCGTGCACACTCCGGAAAGGTTATTCTCTTCGCTCGCCAATCAATTCGAGGATTATGTGTCTCTAACCAAGGGATTCCGAGAATAACCTGAAACTGTGGAGCCTTGATTACATCAAACACAACTGCCTCCCGATGGCCGTCCGGACCTACAAGTGTCACCTCAGCTGTGGAATGTGTTACCGGTCCCGAGGCAATTTCGGTCCATCAACTGTGGTGATGACATCTTTGCTGGTTTTAGGACGCAGAGGGAGGTTAATCCTGGAGACCAATTCACGATCCACGTAGTTTCCTATAGCCCCACTATCGATGTATGCCTTTATTGCATGCAACCGCTTAGGCTGTTCCGGATCTACGAGGACCATTGGCACAATGAAATGCGAGGTCTGAGAGTTCGTTTTCAAGCTCGGAAAGCGGACCCCTATGCTTGTCGGGCGGGGTCGTTTCCCGATACAGAGGTTTCATGGATTTTATCAGCGGCTCCTACCACCTTCCTGGGCGGCCTTGCCGGGCAATCTCGTAGAAAGTGTCCAGAGGAACCACAATAAAGACATAAGTGCATCTGCCGTCTTCTTTCACGTTCCTTTTGAGTTAAAGGTCCTTTAACTCCTCCGATTTGCATTGGCTCAGAGGCTTCAGCCCCCTTGAGGTTAGCGTGGGTCTTGACTAACACCCGGGTCTCAAACTTGGACCGATCTGCTTTTCTGTTTTGCAGTCTGTGATCCAATTGGACCACTAAGTCTATATATTCAGAGCATTCTTGGGCGGATTTACAACTTGGGCCAGGACATCTTTAAGTTCTCTGCGTAGACCTCGATAAAATAACGTGATTCTTTTATCCTCTGGCCACCCAGTTTCCACAATTAGTCTATTAAAGGTTGCAATGTAGGAAAGGAGGTCTTGATTGCCCTGTCGCAGGGATAGAAGTTCGTCATCTAGAGCCTGCCCCTGGGAGTGACGAGCAAATAACCTTTCCATGCTTGCTTGAAATCCTTGAAAATCACGAAGAATCGGGCCATCTTGAGTTACCAGTGGAACTGACCAATCGGCAGCACTGCCGCTGAGATATTACAATACAAAGGCTACCTTGGTCTGGTCATTAGGGAAGGCCCCAGGTCTGCACAGGAAATGCAAACGACACTGATTCATGAATACGGCGAATCGTTTGGGGTCCCCAGCAAAGCGTTCGGGTGGGGCCAGCGGCATGTTTCCAGGTAGATTAATCTGCACCGGGTTACTGGAAAGCACAGGAGCGGGGTTCCCTCCGGAACCGGGTAAAGGAGTTTGTCCAGCTTGACCTTGCAAAAGCTGTTTAGCCAGGTCATCAGCTCTTTCCTTTGTTACAATCACTTCCCTCCTGAGAGCATTAGTCTCTTGACGAGCGGCGTGTACTTCGGCCCGTAATTCCCCCAGTAGTTGGGCCAACTGGTCAGTCTCATAAGTTTCCATAGCGCCTGGGTGGGAATTTGTAGGAAGGCTTCGCGTTCTGTAACGCTCACCTGGCTCCCCACGGAGGCGCTGGTCTGGTCTAGGTTGCTGTGGCCTCTTCAAGCGTGATGCGCAGAATTCGGACCACCGATTGAACAGGACCCCCAAATCTTGCTTGTCTGGCCCGTAGGAATATCCTTCTGCAGATGAGAAAGGGGATTAACTGTCTGCTGAATAGTGTGCTTGCTCCCCCCTTTCCCCTTCGTTCTTCTCTGACTTCCTCCAAAACCCCCGGTTTAAGATCACCTTATGGTTTGGAAGGATGAACTCTCCATCCTGCTTCTGGTGCAGGGGCGCGCGTTCGTCCAGTTACTTCACTGGTTTTCAGAATGGCGCTGGCAAATCCACTTGACTTTTCTGAGCGATACGCCGTAAGTATGAAGATGCAAAAGTTCAAGTGTGAGACTCCTTTTATGTTGTTTTTCTTAACCTGTGATCTGTCCTTTATTTCAGGTGCAGAACAAAGGCGATGCGTTGAGGGGTTAAATTGCCGGTGGTAAAACCAGGTGAGTTAGTGCTGAGGGCGACCCCTCTAAATGTCTTTATAATTCCCCAGTAATGTCTTTTGTCCTTTCCCCATAGGGGCCGGGGTGCGGTACCTGCAAAAGATGCGGCGCCGACCCGAGATGTGGAATGGTTCACCAAGAAAAGCCGGTAAGTAATATGGCTGAAAATTCGGCTTTCCTCTTGTGTTCCCTTGCTCACCTTTTGTCTCTTCTTCTCTCCCCTAGGTGCAGAGATGTGGCGATCGGTGCTGAGAGCCGCGATGGAGCCGGGCGGCATCTCGGGGACAGGTGAGTGAAGCGCGGCGCTGCAGCAAGCAACGCGGTGCTTTTAAATGGAAGTCTTCCTTCAGGAATGCTGGCGTGAAGATTCCGGAGGCAGGTAAGAAGGTTGAATAAGTTCTTGGTTTTCACCTTTCTCTTCTCTTCTTTCCTTACAGGTGTTCCAGGTTCGAGGCGGGCGTGGCTGGAGTCCAGGTGCAGGAGCAGACACGGTGAGCGTTCAGCTGCTGGATGCAGAACAACGCGAAGCACGTGTGGCTGTCCGGCGTGGCTTAAATAGCCTTGGAAGAAGTTCCAGGTGAGTATTCTTCCACAGCCCCACCCAAGTAACAAAATAGTTCCTTCAGAAAAATAGTCCCTCCTAAGCCTCATTTGGCTTGTTCTTCATGCAGCATGGTCTGCATCAGGTGAGTGTGCAGCATGGTCTGCTTCAGGTAAGTGCACCAAACACTTCCCCTTATGAGCCTGGCGCCTATGGCGCCAGGACTGATGTCCAACATGAGCCTGGCGGCCAACGGCGCCAGGACAGAGTCCAAAGAGCCCCTATAAAGGGCCGCTGGGCTTTTACCCGGGCGTGATGCCCTGCTCCCGGGGGTGCTGGGCCTGGCCTGGTGCTCCGGGGGTAGGCATCATGACAACGAGGAACACTACAATGCCAGGTACTTTGGGGTTGCAGAACTATTGGAAAGTCTAGTGTGAACAATATATGGACTGGGCTTGTGATACATCTTTGCTTTACAGGTTGCCCAGGTGGGGAGATCTCCACACAGAACTGTGTCTAGGTAGCGGGACTGGTATTCTGCCAATTGTTCAACCATCTTACTTTCCTTCCTCTCTCTACTGCTGGTTTCCTCTTTATTCGATCTGTGTGTCATTCTGACCGTATGCACTTCAATGAGATCTGATAACGTTAGTGGTACCACTTTAGAACTGTATATATTTACCATTGTTGATTTTCGGAGTACAAAGTAAGTTATCGTGATAGTGTACGTGACCTTGAATATTAATTATATAAAGATTGTGTTTTAACCGATACAGTGTGTGGACCTTCCTTTGTGGGTGCTCTGGACTACACTGTACTTAAGAACCAGCCCGCATCACCTCCCGAGAAGCTAGGCCTTGATTGCTCGACCACGTACCAATAATAGAGAATCTTGGCAGGGGTTCTCTTTGCCTCTATAGAGAGCAGAAGTACAGACCACTCCCCTCCAGTGCGATTCTTTACAGTCCCCTCGCGGGACCCGCTAAGGACGCCTGGTTTTACCAGGCGTCCTTACCGGGTCCTGCAAAGGGAACCTCGTAATAGGGCGTCCTGTAATGAAGGGTGGCTGTCCTGTACTGGCACCCTTCATTACGGGAGCGCCTGCCTAGTAATGAGGCCCTCAGTCTACGTTTCGCCGGCCCGTAGCTCATCCTTTGTTTCTGTACCAGAAAGGTATAATCTGGGTAAGCTGTGATAGTTGCTGACGCCCGGCTAATGGTGCCCCCTTTTACGGAAATGTTCCAGGATCTTCTCTCTATCCTTATAAGTAAGGATCTTGGCAATTATCGTCCTTGGCGGGCCCCCGGCTGCGGTTTACTTGTTGAGCTTTGTTCACTCTCTCCACTGTGAACACCTGGGTAAGCAAACCTGCCCCTATTTCTAGCAGCAGCATGTCCTCTATAGAATTGGTCGGGTTCTGGCCTTCCTCTCCTTCCGGCAGTCCAATGATGTGCACGTTGTTTCGTCTGGCCCTGCCTTCTACTTCCTCTGCCCTGTTTTCTATGTTCTGCACCTGTTGCTTCAGTGTAGAGATGTCCAGGGAGTTGTTTTTACAGCTACTGGTATTGGCCTTCACCACCTTTTCTAGTGCCCCAGTGCGCTCCGACAGTGTTCTGACGTCTTGTCTCAGTAGATTCATGTCTGTTTGCATTGCATCAATTTTAAACTCCAAAGACGCTTACAGTTCCGCTATTGCAACCAATATTTGCTTGTCCATCCTCCCTTGTGTGTCTCCTTCACTTCCTTCTTGCGTTTATGGCTTTGTGCCTTTCATCGATTGCGTAGGCCTGGCAAACGTGTCTAAGGATGACTGCTTCACCTTTCATTGTCATAGCTATTGCCTTCTCCCTGGCAGTCTTTCTTCTCCCTGGCATCCGTGGTGCTGCTAGCTGATGTCTGCGTGCTCTGTGGGGGAGGTATACCCTGATTGTCACTGGTACTGTGATGTGCTCCCCTAACAGTGTCTCATCCGTCTCTCCCAGACCGTCTCTGAGTGTCTGCGTCTCAATCGCTCATCTGTACCACTTGGGACTTGTCTTTACATGTGCAGCACTTGTCTTCACACCTGTGTTCTTCCTCCCCATCTACGCCCACCATCCAGTTGCGCACAGTGGTCTACAGCTTCATGTAACAGTAGGTCTCTTACCCTTTGTGCAACTGCCCTCTTGTCTCCCAGAGCGCTCGTGCTGGTCTGGGTTGATAGAGACATCTTGGCTTATGTCCGGGGGCCAGTGGCGTAACACAAGATGTGGGGGCCCCCCTGCGAGCCAGGCTGAGGGGGCCCCCCAACTCAGCAACAAATCAAGGGTTTTGCCACACTCTGTGCCAGCCTAGATTATCACACTTGCGCAATACGCACAAACGTGCTGCTGAACAGATATGCCACACACTGCACTAGGAGAAAGATATACATATCTGTTTTAATATAACATACAGCACACTGTCTGAGAAAAATTGGCTAAAAAGCCAGAGTGTTTGTAATTGTTTTTTAGGGTAACACCAATCCAATAGATGCAAGTCACCAACAGAGCACAGGAACATTAAAGCTTTGCTATTAAAAATGCCATGCCACAATGAAAACATGTCCAACTGGCTGCACAAGGTAGACCAGTGTCGACATGTAATAACAATATAGTAAAGCTTGGCAGGCCACATTTAGACTTATCTAGACTGGTTGCACCAAAATGGCAGTCGAAGCAATAACACTCATCAAGAATAGAACACACATTCAAGCCTGTGTCTCTGTGGCCTCTAACAACACGGCCAAACTCTTTAAAATCTGAAAAGAACTGGTCAATCCTGTTGAGGTCTTTACATCTCCTGTTCCCTCCCAGGCCCTCTGTATGGCTCTGTCATCTCACTTCTACGCTAAAACTCAGGACATCCTGTCCTCCATCTCCTCTTCCTCTCCCTCTCCCTCTTCCTCTCTCGGCCCCCCTTTGGCCATCTCTGCCTCTCTTCCTCCTTTCTCCTCTTTCTCTCTGACAACACCTGACGAGGTTTCTAGACAAGTCCGATCTATGAAAGTGTCATCTAAACAGGTGCTCTCCTGCTCCACCAGAACCATCAAGAACCATATTGACACCCTTGCTCCAGCCTTGACTGATTTCTGTAATCACTCTTTCCCCTCTCCCGTTAAGCACTCCCTTATGCACCTACTCCTCAAGAAGCTTTCTGCCGATCCTGCCTGCCCGGCAAACTATCGCCCAATCTCCATCACCCCTTTCCTGGGCAAACTATTGAAAAAGCTGGCCATCTCCCAGTTTACTCTCCACACGGAATCTGTTGGTTGTCTCCATGACCATCAGTCTGGCTTCAGTGCCAGAGACACGGAAACTGCTGTCCTGAACACCTGTGAAGTTCTGCTCTCTAACCTTGATTCCAGCATTTCTTCTGTCCTCATCCTCCTTGATCTTTCCTGTGCTTTCGACATGATCAACCATGCCATCCTGATCAATCCTGATCAATCGACTCCATGAGAACCTGGGCATCACGGATCAGGCCCTTGAGTGGCTGACCTCATTCCTCTTGGACTGCCCCTCCCAGGTCCAACTTGGTCCCTTTCTCCTGCTTCATACTCTCACTCTGGTTTTTCAACCTCTATGTGGCCCCTTTGACCCACCTGATCTCTACATTCTCCTCTAACTTTCAATGTTATGCGGATGACACTCCGCTTTCCTTCAGGCTCCCCTAAGACTCCTCTCATCTCTCGCTCATTCCCGACTGTCTATCCGCGATTCAGGATTGGTGTGCCTCCAACTATCTCTGCCTTAATGTCAGTAAGATGGAGATCCTTCTCATTTGGACTCCTGTCCCTGCTTTCCCTCTCTCACTCTGGCTGCCCGCCTTGGGCCCTCTTCCTTCGCCTTCCTGTGAGGCAAACAACACTGGTGTCATCTTTGACTCCACTCTCTTTCTCTCCTCACATCTCAGACGTTGCCAATAAGTCACACTACCAGCTGCTCCTCCTCAAAGGGACTCTTCCCTTTCTTACTTTCCCCCAGAAGCTCACTGTCTGCAGGTCCCTGGTTCTCTATAGGCTGGACTACTGCAACAGTCTCTTTCTCAATCTGCCGTTCTCTACTATCCAGCCCCTGAAACTAATCCAGAAAAGGACTGCAAGACTTATCCTTGGCCTCAAGCACAGGGATTGTATCTCTCCAGCCCTGAAATCTCTCCACTGGCTCCCAGTTGCTGCAAGTATCAAGTTCAAGACCCTTTGCATTGTCCACAAGGCTTTCTGGGCCCGGGGCCCGCACTACATCCAACGCTCTCTTCCAAAATATCTTCCTTCTCAAGCCCTTCGCTCTGCTACCTACAACTCTCTAAGGGCTAGACGCTTCTCCAGGAAGAGAGTGGGGGGTAGATCTCTCTCCTCTAAAGGTGCCTCCCTCTGTAATAGCCTCCCTGCCCCTCTCAAGCTTTAGCAGACCACCTGAAGTTCTGGAAGCAGCTCAAAACTTTCCTCTTCTCCTCTGCTTTCTCCCTCTCCCTCCCCTGCTGACCTACCTGACCCACCTGTCTGCTGTACCGACTGGTTGCTTGGCTACCCTCAGAATCTCACTGAGTCGAGACTCTTTCTTGATCAGTCACCCTTGCACTGCCTCTGGTCCTACCATGCACTTAGGGACTGTAACTGTAACCCTACAGTCCCTTGTTCTCCGTGCACTACCCAGAGCTGTGCTGCCCTGACAGCACTTACTCAGAGCACTGCTGCCCTGTTTTTCCCCTCCCATCTCCCTTGCACTTCCCCCGTCCCTTTCCCCTTGCGCTTCTCGTTATCGCACTTGCACGATCTGAATGACACAAGGCATAGTAAGATTGTTTGTCTTGTCCTCCCTCTATCTTCCATCCCTTGTCTTGTTGCGCCTAGAAACACTTGTGTGCAGGTGCGTTATAAATGATTTATATCATATCATTTGATCCCAGAAAAATATACAATTCTGCAGTAAGAAACGGCTGACTGGCAGCACCCAAATGGCAGTCTAGCCAGGTAATTCACTTAGCAGGACTGCTTTATCATAAATGCCCCATTAAAAAAAAGTAATACCAAACTGAGGAATGACTAGACTGGCTGCACCAAAATGCCTCTCTAGCCACTAATACCACATATCATGCCTGCTTAGCCTGGACATGGACAGCCATTATAATTTCTCGTATAATCCTGCCCCCCACACATCCCCTCTCCCTCCCACCCCAACCTCCAAAATCAGCTCCTTATCCCAGAATTACCTCAACGTCCCTCTTCCTTGCCCCAGAGCGTACGGTTGAGACTCCTTGCCTCATAGGTAAGTCCTGGGATGAGGAAGAGTGGGACTAGGAGTAACGAAGATTACAGGTAGCTAAATCAAGCATTACTTCCATGTACCTCTACTTCATCCCAGTACTTGTGTATGAGGCAGAGTGCCTTACACACAAGTACTGTCTCATACACACTGGGACGAGGAAGAATAGGGCTAGGAGTAATGCAGATTACCAATAAGTAATCCAGGCATTAAACACAAGTATTGGTGCAACACCATTGAGTTGACTGGGATTCAGCACTCCCCCCCCCCCAGAAATGTTGGGCTATGTTGACCAGACTTGGCTGACCTTCAGAGCACTTGCCAGACAGAAAAGGACACAGATGTTAAACGGCACCTGGGTTTCTCTGTTAACAAGAACCCACCAATTACTAACATAAAGCAATTCACTGTTAGTACCTGCATTCAAATGCCAAATTTCTTAGGCAATTGAAATCGTGATGTGGGTTTAATACATGCATGCCAGGGGAGTGATTGGAAGGGTAGAGAGGGAACAGGAGACCAATCATTCTCACAGCAGTCCATAAGTGGGTGCTTTAAACCTCAAAGGAGATAGTTAACTGCTTGTAACATTGAAGCTGCATTAGAATAGTCTCATAAAAATGCATAAAGAAATTAGATGACCCAAACAAATAAGTTTGCCCCTCCCCCATTGCCCATGAAGTTGGCACCCCTTCCAACATTTTAAGGGTTAGCCCCCGAAATGTAGGTTTTGTGGCGCCCCTGAAAGCAAGCACACACACCATTCACCATATACACACATGCACACCCAGCCATCCATACATTTAAGTGTGCATTCTTTCACCATACTGGCACACCCAGGCAGCCATCCATACATTTAAGTGTGCACCCTTTCACCATACAGGCACACCCAGGCAGCCACCCATAAAATTACGTGTGCACCCTTTCACCATACAGGCACACACACCCAGGAACCCACCCATACATTTAAGTGTGCACCATTTCACCATACACTCACACAGGCAGCCACTTATACATTTAAGTGTGCACCCTTTCACCATACAGGCACACCCAGGCAGCCACCTGTATATTAAAGTGTGCACCCTTTCACCATACACTAGCACAGGCAGCCACCTATACATTTAAGTGTGAACCCTTTCAACATACACTCACACACGCACACATCATGGGGTTAAGGGGAGCCCCAACACTTAAAAAAGAAATTGGGCCTCATTACAACTATGCCGGACTGTAAACAATGGTGCTGGTAAGCTCACCGGCACTGTTGTTTCCGCGCCGGCATATTACAGCTCTGCGGGCGGTTGCCATCCTGCCCGGCACCCACCCGCATAGTTTTCACGGAAGCACTGGCACCGTTATTAACGGTGCCGGTGCTTCTATGTTCCCCATTCTCATAGAGTCCGATAGGACTTTATGGAAATGGGGACTTACCATTTGCCGGCGCCTGACTTCCCAGACTGCCACGGTTGTAATCCCCCTGTGTTACCGGGAAGTCGGGCGCCGGTAAATCATTACGGGTCTGGCGGCAACCTGCTGGTAGCAATGGCACGGTTGCCGCCAAACCCGTAATGAGGCCCATCATTTCTTTTTGAAGTCACTCTTTCTTCATAAAAAAATTATTTCTGTTACAGAAATAATTTCTTTATAAATGCAGAGGGAATTCAAAAAGAAAAAAATATATATATCTTTTTTTTCTACAAGTGGGGGCCCCTCCCAGGACATGTGCTGGCGGGGCCCCCGCACCGCAGGGGCTGCGGGGGCCACTGTTACGCCAGTGCCGGGGGCCAGCGTGTCTTCTGAGGCACCTTTGTGCAATCCTGGGTGTTGCAGTCCTTTCAACCTTCTGGAGTCATAGGCATCTGTGCCTCTGGCCTGCAGTGTTTCCAATATTGGCTCTTCCAACGTTGGAGTGCTATCCAGAGTCTTTGTTCCCTTTGGCTACAGGCTGTTAGCAGGCGTATGTGCCAACATGCGTCCCTCCCACGCCTTGATGAGGAGGGGCTTCCTCAGAACTCGGCCCCGCGACTGGCCTGTGTACTCCAGCTTCCAGCTCTGTTCCCGGTGTCAGTTGCTTAGTCTGCCACTGTCCACCATTCCTCGGCTGCGTTCCCTTTGTTATTACGTGCTTGGGGCCTATACTCTTTACTTTCACTGTTCTCCTGACTGTAGCCTGGTCCTGTGTGGGCCTGCACCCCCATTCTGTCTTGCTACTATCCGCAGCAACCGTCTTCTTTGCTCTCAGCTGGGCATCCTCACATCCAGTCCCCGTGTCGCTCTCAATACTATATCCCTATGCCCCGCCGTGCATCCCGCGATGTCAATTACACCTTCAGCCAAGTCAGCTCACGTATTTCATCCAGCTCCCAGATACAATATTGCGTCTCCTTATACTTCACACAAGGGCTCATGACACTCACGAGCTGTGTGTTGTTGCTGATTTACCGCTCCGCCCCTCACCGCTCAAGAAATACTTTCACATACGCGTCTGCTTCTTTCCATCTCGCTCCTCCAGCGGGGTCTTCTGGGCTTCGGAGAGCACGCTGCTCGCGTCGGCCACGATGATTCCACTGCCAGTGGTTTTTCGTTCCAAGCCGACCTCTGGTGCGCACAATGCAGCCCTGGGCCGATCGGTGTATGCCAGGACCTCTCCTTCAACGTTGTAGGCTGCCGCTTCCCCTTGTTATTTCACACCGGATGTCGTCTCCATTCATCTCGTGCAGTTTGCACTTAATCCTGTGGCTGCCTTGGGATAGCAGTTCAGTGGTTGCTGGCTCCTTCCGAGAACGGCCGTGCTGCCCTGGTGTTAGTCTCCCTTTGTCCTCACGGTGCCATCTTTGTTCCTCTCACCATCAGTGTGCATAGCCCTTCATATGCTTATATTTCGGTTCCTTGTTTATCAATTTCGTTAGGCTTCGGACCGTTGCATATCCGGTATGTTCCCACGTCCTTGGTTGTCGTTCAACACTTGTCTGCTAGTTTCCAACATTCAATTTTATCCGGATCATGGACGGATCTGCAGGAGCTCACTGGAACACAGCCTACTCCGTGGCCATGTAGCCACGCCCCTCGTCCATGAGAAAGACTGTTGAGTAAGAACTTTGCTAGAGTGTAGTTCACAGAGCAGAAAGAGGCAAAGAGAACAGGTCAAGGAGGAAGGGGCTAACATTGGAAAAATAGACCATCAAGGGGGAAGAAACCAGGAGGAGGCAGTTAAAGGGAGAAACCAGTTCAAGCAGCAGAAGGAGGCAGTTGTGCATGCACAGAGAAGTGGTTCAGGAAAGTAAGGGATACATTCAAGGAACAGGGAAGATTAAACCAGTGTAGTGCACCTATGACCCTGATGTACTAGACAGATATCCTGGATGGAACTTCACGGACAGCAGTTACCATTTCTGGTGCAGCATTCATGTAATGACATAACTCGGGCTGTGATAGCCTACGTCACAGCCCATGCGCAAGGGTATGCTTGCTGGCCTGTGTCCCAGTTTCAACAGGGGACTAGAGGAGATTGAACATCACAGAACGGGTCTTTTAATAAACGAATTCATGTATACACTTGTGTGAAACGTATTCAGCGACTAAGGTTTGTAGTCTTTGACTTTTGCTTGAATTGCAAGATTATCTCTGATGCACCATTTTAAGCAGGAACTTGGTTGCATTGGTGATTATGGAGTAGCTTCTATTTCAATCTCGCCAAATTCTGCAGAGAGAATCTGAGAGATCTGGCTCAGGGTCGTTGGAGATGTCTTGAACAAGTAGGAGATTTCCATCCTCATTATTTATGTCTTCTGGACCAGGTCTGCTGCCCGGTGTAAAGCAAGGGGCTTTCAGTAAATATTCATAGTGGCCAGTCACATCAATCAGGTTGTTAAATAATCGTGAACCATCATTGGAACTGCGAAAAATAAACCCAAATATGTAACAAAAAGGAAATAAAGTAAGGTATTTAGTAAAAGTAGAAATAGGACAGGTTACGAACCATACCAACAACCAATGAGGACAAACATTGACATGCATATACTCTCTTCAGCCCCAGCCGACTACGCACCCCGGACCTCAAGGTAAACCTCCTCAGTCAAACAGTAGTTGGACCTTAGATATGAATCTCTAGAAGAGAAAACATATATAAGCCTTTAACAAACACTTTTTAACACTATAAGCCTTTAGACTACATATTCTGTGTCCATATTCTGAGGTAGCTCTAGATTTTGAAATCATTGCTGACATTATTTCCACAGCACAAGTGTCTTCCATTTCTATCCAGTAGTGGGCAATAATAGGACCCCATGGGGACTTCTAACCCTGGGCTAGAGTTAGGCATGCTGTATTTAACAGGTGAGAGATGAGTGAAGTCGTTGGCCTCGACACTGGGTAGACCTTCCTTTGTCGTTTCTATTCCCTAGCACAATGACCAATGGGTCTAGGGGAAGTTGCACTTACAGGATCTTTTTTTCTGTTATTTCCATTTGTATGGCCCCGGCAGTGCAAATATGGCAGTGAAAAACATGCACTAGGGTGGTCATGAAGCCTATTCAGATTTATAATAGCGCAATACTGCAGAGCAATACAAAGTGAAAATATAAACACCAACAAGCTAATAGAGAGTCGAAAAGCATGCAATAGTTAGGTTCTCAGAAAGCACCACTGAGCACCATCTTATTTATTTATTTATTTATTTACTTATATTTATTTGCATTTGTATAGCGTGCATTGGCCCTAGGGCATCGCGGCGCTTTTAAGGATACTTGCTTAGACAAAGAGCGTAGCTTATATGGTTACAAGAGCATACAGCAGTTTAGACATACATTTCAGTTACGGATTGGGAAATTAACATGGATGAACCCACAGGTAAGGTAAGGTATGTCTGAAGTGTCTAAGGTGGCTGGCCTAGTGGAATACTTGAGTTTTCAGAAACTTGCAGAAGGCTGAGCGTGTGGTCTCTTTCCTGAGTGTTGGTGGTAGTGCATTCCAATGGTTTGGTGCTAAGATCCTAAGCTTGCGCCTCCAGCTTTGGCTCTTTTAAAGGTTGGGATGGCGAGCAGGTTGCAGTGTTGGGTGCGTGTAGGTCTTTCTGAAGAAACTGCTGGGTAACCATCTGGGTCACTTAGGCATTTTGTTAATCAATTCAGTTCAATAGAATCAGATTTCCTCCATTTACAAGGCTAAATACATAAAAAAACAATGAAAATGCAAAAAACGTTAGGGCAATGCAATATAAAACCTGTTGATACAATGGTAAAAATATAAAAGCCCACCCCAATCTAAATTCACTAGAGCTAAACATTCTCATACATTTGAGCTACCGTAAAAGTGCTTCTATAACGAATTCATAGAGACGTAGAGAAAACTTAACTCGTTACAGTTCATTATGAGGAAGAACACCTAATGCATGTAGCAAACAATAGGGTTTTAGGCATTTCTTATGCAGATCCACATGACATTCAAACAAGGCTAGGCAGGATGCCAGATGTGATCATTTTATACAGGTATCTATCTATACAATTGTTAACCCAGATAATGTCATGCAACCTAGCAGCCATGGTTGGTTGGATAGGGTTCAGCTCATGTAATGCGAACAGTCTGAGAGCTAGAAGGGCCAATTTATAAACCATACTGGAAGATTTCCCAATGGGAAGAGTTTAGCCCAAAAGAGCGGACAATTGATCAAGATGTAGTGCTTGACCAGTTATATGCGACAATTTTGACAACACCTCAGCCCACAATATGTGGATATTGGTGCATATTATGCTATGTTATGTTATGTTAATAGACTTTTATACTGTTGCCGTCTCCAGCAAAGTAGTCTTACAGTACTGCTTCCTTGTCCGAGGAAATGGCATCCGGTGTCCCCACCATACCATAGTTTGAGAAGCAAAAAAAAGTGCAATGGTCAGTCAGCTGGAGCACAAGGGGTAGGGATGAACATAATTGGATCGATAAGAGAGGGTTGAGTTAGAGGAAGAACAATTGTGTAAGTAGGGGGTCTCCTATGCAATGGGTCTGACCTGAATGCTGATGTAGAAACATAACAAAATAAGACATCTCGTGTTAATGATCATTTTCCCATGGCAGCAGTAGTACAGTTAGTGAATTAATGATTGTGTGATGGACGCAGAATGTGCTCACAAGCAACCCATGAATTGTGGAAGCCACACTTGCAAGGAAGCATTTTTTTATTGGTGCCCCTGCAAACCCAAGAGAAAGGCTGGAACTGCCCAGCCATCTGTAAGAAGTAACAGAACTAAGGATTGGCTGCATAAAAGGTGAATGTGGGGAAACACAGTGGGAGAGAGGCAATAAGGAGGAGGGAGTAAGAAACTCTCTTCAAGCACCATACATGCATGGCATCACTATGAGGGTGAGTCCCTTACTGTGAGCTTGGGAGGGCTAAGATGAGGAGAGTGTGGGGACATAGCCTGTTGATTTGGGTATATGGCCCCCAAATCCCTACTGTTCACGTGAGCCCTTAATGATGTACTCTGCCTAACTTCCACCCAGGGAGTATTCCCATAACCATTGCAGATGTTTAAACCACCTTCATAGAAGATCAGGCAGATATGGGTGGTATATCGAAAACCTGTGGCCAAGCATGTGTGACTTTTCATTATGTTAGGTACCTAAAGTATAGAGGTCTACCATGGCTCCATAGACGGAATTGCCCCAGTTATCAAACCAATGACAATGCTGGGGCTAACAGACAGGGTCTTATTTCTGTTTAAAAAGCTTCCCAAAAGTGAGGAGGTTGCAATGTATCTGCAAGAAACAGAACGAGGGGAATAGTATCCATGTAAGTTACAGATCATAATTAAGATTACATGTATTACTATACATTATGTCTAGTGTTGCAACATATGAACTATTACCTCATTTGGACAGACAAAGAGCAACTGGTAAGTTGCAGATCTGATGGTCATTAAACTCTTTACTGTTATTACTTTGGTTCCATCAGCTCACATTGAACATAACAAAGAAAACCCACCTTTTATTTTTTGTTTTTTTTGTTTGTGGTTAAATAACCTTTACAAAAATGTCCACGTCATTAAACAAACAGAACCAAATTAACCACACTTAACAGTATTGAAAAGTAAATATAGACATGTTTAACCTTTACAAATGAACCACTTAATCAAATAAACTATCATATTAAAACCTTACATATTGAATTGATCACAAACTCATACTTCAAATAAAACTTAATTTTGTTAACGAAAAATAAAAGAAGCACGAGAAGTGTTATTTCAAATTATAAAACTGAGGTCTCCCGTACAATGTTATTAATAAAAATAACCTTTCAGGTTCAAAGAGTTAAAAAGGAGGCTGCAGCAAGAGTTTCCGAAGTGTTGCACCCACTCAAGCACCTATGCCATATTTGATGCTCCTTCGCCCATTGATGGTCAGGATATATTTTTGCCAAATAACATTCTCGTTTCATGTTCAATTCCTTACAAAAAGAGAATAAATGTCTTATTGACTCAACAGAGGTATCTAGATGACAAAATCGACAAACCAAATTCTTATGGCCAATCAGGCCGTGTCGTGCAAGAATTTCTTTTATATTTAGTAAGTTCCAACGCACCTGCATAAAAGTTTGCCTGTGGCGTTTGTCAGGGAACTTAACAAGGTATGGGGCAGTGGTCCCTCTTTTCTTATATTCCTTACTTAAATGTGCCATAGAAGGGTATCCATGGAATTTCTCAAAATTTGTTATCCAATCAAAATCCAGTAATCTGTGTTTTACTTTATTTGGATTTGATATTAGGGTCTCAATATCAACATTGATTTCATTGAGAATTCCTGCACAATGTGTCCCAATTGTCTTCACAGTATTCGTTTTTTTCCCAACACAAGTTGTCTGCATACTTTCAATCAAATTCCCATACATGGAATCCCCAGAGACATAACTATTATTCTAAACAGAGAAGGCAGATTCCATTCAACCCTAACAGAAATGGAGGATAGACCTAGCTCGAATCTTATTGCCGCCACACTGTTGGGTTCTCCCAGTACCCGCCTCCAAAACGTATCTTCCCATACCTCTAGGCATTTCAGGTTAGAATTGTAAAACAATTCATGGCCGTAGATCAATTTCAGAATGGCCTTGCCAAGATAGAATTTTAAAGCGGGTAGTATTGAGTAGGTGCCATATTTTTTGTTTATTACCAGTGCTTGAGATACGAGGATTGTTGCTCTCTGATATAGCATGGTCTTCACATTCATAATACCAGCAGTATCTGAAATCATGTATCCCAAGTATGTCGTATGAGCGAAAGGGATTATGCATGTATCATCCCATACCGATGGTTGAAGTCGCTTTTTTGGGCTTCTTGAAACGACCAAAATTCTTGTTTTTTTTTTATTGATCTTCAGCCCATTATCTGAAGCAAATGTGGAAAAAGATTTTAGTAGACTTCTCAGTCCCAGGCGCGATCTATCAAATAAGAGGAAATCGTCCGTGTATGCGAGCCAGGACAGATGTTGCGAGCCCACCTTTGGAGTTATTAGGGTGACTGGAGTTAAATAATTGCCAGCATCCGACACGTATAGATTGAATAAACATGCTGCTAATATGCACCCCTGCCAGAGACCTTACTCAGTTGGAATACTTTGGGATATGACCCTATTTTTATTTATTCTAATCTTTACAGATGAGTTGGTATGAAGGCCCATAATTAGTTCCAAAAGTTTATTAGGAATCCGCCAACTCCTAAGTTTGCCCCACAGCCTGTTACGATCCACACGATCAAAAGCAGCAGATAGATAAATTGATGCCACAAAGGTGCATGAGTCGGGGGTATCCCAAGTGGACTGCTGAATGTGTCTAAGAATGAGGCCATTAAGCGATGTAGAGTACCCCTTTCTAAATCCAGTTTGGAACTTGGATATTCTGGCAGATGATACAGCCCAACTCTCAAGATGTTGCAGGAGAAATGCAAAAAAGATCTTGCTATAGGTGTTGAGGAGCGAAATTTGCCGATGGTTAGAAGGTTCCGTCCTCAGACCTTTTTTAAAGATTGGTACTATGTACGCTGTTTGCCAAGAAATCAGCAAAATCTTAAAGGCTAATACGCTGTGAAATAGAATGGTCAAAACATTTGCCCAATGTCTTGGTTCAGCCTTAAGAATGACATTAAACACCCCATTTGGACCGTCTGATCTTGATAACTTACTCTTTTAAATCAAATTATAGACATTCTCCTTGCAGATTGTAAGGGCTACAGGGACTGAAAGTAATCGACATTGCTCGGGTGGCATAACAAAGAATTTAACTGGCCTCGCTGCATATATGTTAATAAAATACTCTGCCAAAATTGCTTCAGAGACCGCGTTTATATGTGCAATACAAGTAGCGACCTCAAGACGATTTATAAGAGCCCAAAATGATCTGCAGTCTTTTTTAGCTAGGGACTGAAAGATCAGTTCAGCATCCTGCTGAAGCAACGCTGCTTGCTGGTGTTTATAAAACTGAAGGTATTTATTTTGGACTAAGTTACTTGATACAATTTTCGACTCTATCGAAATGGGTTAACACTTTATATCTCGTTGAGTTCTCCTCATACAGGATTTAGTTTTGGCTAGCTGTGGATCGTACACATGAAGATGTTTCTTACATTTTAAGCAAGGGTTATAAGATGAAAGATCCCTTGCATCTGAATTTAGAGAGTTAATAACATTTTCATAGTTGGTGACATTAAACGTGTACAGCTTCCATTCATAGGTGGTACTGTTTATTGCTTCACACAATAGTTTTCCAATTTACAGTGTTGCCACTTAGGCAGACTTTTAAGTTAATGGGCCCGACTGTACCTCTTTCAAAGACTGAGAAGGGAAGTTGTAATGAAGCATTCGGCATAAAATGGTTGCTACAGTTTATAGGAATTACTGAGAAATCACTGGATGATTCCAACAGCACAGGATCAACAAAAATGTAATTGATCGTGCTTTTGTGGGCTTACTTGATGTGGGGGGAGATTGCAGTCCCTACATCAGCATGCCAGTCATGCATGAACTGCTGGCAGGCAGTAGGGTCATTCAGTGATTAAATGTGCAGTGCTGACCTGAGGTTCCCTTTTCAGAGAAGAGGAATTTGGTGGGTCAGCTGATAAATGCTCCTCCTCTTCATCCTATTTGCCCTCTCCCACATTTTGCTGTGAGAGAGAGAAAGGGCGTTTTCCTTGTTCGAGGTGGTCTGGCCAACTGGGATCCTGTGGGAGTGAGGAAGGGACCACAATGGACAGTGGACATAGGCCGACTAAGCTGCGGAAATTCTGTGTAATAGAAAGCAAGAAAACAGTCACCCCAAACACCCCCTGCCAGGGGCAGATTGGCCTATTGGAAGATCCATTGTGTGTGATAGAGAGAGAGAGAGAGAGAGAGAGAGAGAGAGAGAGAAAGAGAGAGAAAGAGACTTTCATAACGAGAGCCAGTTATACTCTGGGAGTAACGACACATGTAGACACCAATGGCAGCTCCTATTGGTCTCTAGTGAACGCATGAGTATCACTCCCCTACTCACCGGTCACACAGGCGCAGAGGATCCTCTCCAAAGTCCCTCAGGGCTCACAAAGTAATCCAGGCAAGCAAAGTATGTTCTTGCAAACTCAATGAATTTGAGAGCCCACAAAGATCCTTTACCACCACAGTCACCATCTTGACCTGCAGAGTCCTCCAAGCTACTCAAGTTCATGATTGTTTCTTTACATTTTGGGCTCGCTCCAAGAGAATATATGCACCTTAAGAGGGGTATCCTATGCTTGTTGGATGAATATCCACGTTCATATAGATACATTGGGTTATTAAACAGATATTCTCCTACCACCCATCATCAATTGTAATATCAAACTATCAAACACTGCCTCCAATTTATATTTGGATGACAGAATACCCCTCTTCTCCCAGTTCAGTGATACTTTGTACAACTAAGTAATAGCAGATAGAATCAGCTCAGTATATGTATGTATCTCATGAGTGTACTTTATTAGTGAGCGTCAAGAACTGAAGGAAATGTGGTTGACAGTTCCACTTTATTTCTGTGATACAATAGCTTATGTAGAAAGGTATGATTCATGAAATCCTGAACAAGGAGGTGAAATTAGCATCTTCATACAGGACTTCAAGTTTAACCAGACCAAATTTAAATAACTCCATGACAATACCGGGATCAGCTACAATAAGGGAGCGTGCGACTGTTAACTAGAAATATTGCTGGAATATAGGGGGCTGGCAGAGCAGATTTAGGGTGCAATCTATGACCTGCCCATCTGGTGGTGGCAGCCATACTAATTTTTGTATATTTCATCTGGGAAGAGGAAAGGAGGACTGATTCTAATGAGTGGGTTTAGCTATCATTCTCTCTAATCTTATTGTCAATGAGGCGGGTGACCCATCTATTTATTTTAGAGTGAATTTCATTGAAGAGGGTGAGATGGTTTACCAAATATAGCACTGTTGGTTCACCATTTAAACCTGAGGGTGTCCTCACTTCTTTTCCCCCTGGATCCTCATCTCAGGTGGCCAGTTAAAGGCCATTGCGTTTGGATCCCAACCCTGGGGGTGGATATGCGAGGGAGGATCACCTGGGTTGAGGGAACTCGGGGAGTGTGGCGAGGACATCCTTAGGTGAGACATGGTATCCCCCTTTCCCCTTTCACACTGAACCCTCTATCCCACAATCCTTAGTAGACTACTGGCAGCCTTTTCCCTTTTCTTCCCTTCAAACTGTCCCTCTGAAATATTACTTTAACACTGGGATGATGAAGAGACCAACTAGGAAGACATATCCACATTTGAAGGAGACAAACACCTATCTGCCCCCTTTTATTAACACAAACACGTCAGCTTCCTTTTGTTAATACAAATAGTTATCAGCCTCAGCTGTGTACTTGGATGAGGAGGAGGACAACACGAAAAAGGCAGAACTACTGTTCTGATGGTGAGCAGTCTAGTCTTTCCTGGAATCATTTTGGTGGCAGGCACTTTAAAACCAGACCTCTTTATGTAAATGGAGGCAGCTGTGGAGGCAGTGTAAACTGAGGAGGCCGAAGCAGCAGCTGCAGAAGCAACTCGCGAGAAGTGGTATGGCAAGGGGAGCACTTGAGACCCGGTGACCAATGCAAAGTTTATGCAGCAGGACGCAACACCTCCCTGAAAGCTGGAGGCCGGTGAAAGTTTGCGTGTGGAAGACCGGTGAGAGCGAATTAAGTGGTGCCAGAAGCCCTAGGCTTCAGGCAGAGCATTGTTGGGGAGCAACGCCACGGAGAGCCGCTGGGAGAGGAGCGAGGACCCGCTCGAGCAGGCAAGACCACAGAGCGGCAGAGAACTCGCAACACCATAAGCTCTGACTGGTGAGTTAATGGGAAGCACCAGGCTGGCAGGTAGATGCGCATTGAACATTGTTGTTTTGGATACTGAATGAACTGAAAGGTATTCTAAGTACTTTTGAAAACCGAACAAGTACTTTTTGAAGAAAAAAAAATCAAAAAAGGTAGCAGGCGCCCCTCTCCAGAAAGAACATGGCAGGATAACCTGTTGTGTGGTTTTTTCCCACTTTGAGAGTTCGCAGCCATCGCTTCTTGCTCACTGTACCTTTTACAGATGGGAAATATCTATTTGCATATCGGTCTTTGTCCCGCCCACATGGGTAGTCCAGCACCGAAATGCTATGGCAATTCCCTTCTGAACAACAGTATGCAGCCTCCCATTTCCAATCACCCACCATTCACACCTCTTAAGGAGCATGCTAAAGATTAAAGCCACCCCTCCCACCTACCGAATTAAGCGCACGTACAGCCTGCAGTATTTTCATGTTATGATGCTTGAGTGCAAAAGAAAAATGATGATTACTGCTGGAGAATGGCTATGATGGGGCTTGGGTAATGGGCTTTGTCCCAAGCAGGCCACTGAAAAAATAACAGCAACCCAGCAGTTCTACGATAGCTCACCATGACATGAGGTTGTAGCTAATCTAGTAGGTACCCGGTACAAATCCCGAGTAAGGCAAAAGCAAAACACAAACGAGGCACAGCTCTCAGCTCACAAAAAAGTAACAGACGCATGACCGGGCCCTGACGCATTGCACTGAAGTGCACGTTTCAACTTCTTCCTACACTTTTATTTTAAAACAAAACCGTTCAGAAAGGGTTTCTTTTTTAACTAAAACTATAGGAATGTGAAAGTTAATTTTAAAAAGTAGAGCTTCTTGTCTGATGGTACAGGGAGGGATGCACATTGGATCTTTTCACTTCTTCCCATCTCATGTGCTGATCTTGCTGCAAAAAAATAAAATAAAATTCAAGCAAAATAAAGTGTTTCTGATAAGAGAGTACGAGGAACTTACCCAAAAAGATTGCACCTCTAGTATCTTCACCACATCCAAGGAAAAGTTTACCTAACTCCTAGCTTCACCCTTTAAAATGCCACAAATTTGCGGCAAAATGATACGTAACGTAGGGGATGTGATGGCGTCATCCGCACCGTGACGTCACGGTAAACATTTTTTTTAAAGTTCTTTAAAAGGCATATTGTCCAGCTTATACCTTTCTATGTTTGCTGTGATGTCTATCGAAGACTAAAAATAATAGGTAATCCTAACATTCATTTTCTAGATGTAAAATTCACACCTACAGCCACTGGCTACTCTAGTTTTTTTGTAGCAAGATCTGCACAACATTTTTTTACATACATTTATTTCAGGTTGCATACTTCATGAATCTTATTTGGCAGTGAATAGAGTGGCTCAAGTAGGCTTTACTGAAATTATGACCCCGTATATTTTCTGTCATCACTTTTAGTACAGTATGGAAAAAACGTCAGAACAGATTTTCATGCCATGTACTTTCTAGAGAGGGGCGCCTGCTACCTTTTTTGTATTTTTGCAAGGAACCTGGGGTTGGTCACCCTAAATTACCATGGGGAACTCAGACGTGGACCCCTTGCTCACTGAGCTCTGGGAGAGGTGAATACCCAAGGGCTAAAAACTACATAAGAGCATAAATGTCGGGTCCTCGCGGTCCTGGTCCCAGGTTAACAGAACTAATCATAAGGGTGCTCCTCTTCTGATCTACAAAATGTTAATGCCCTTGATAAATCCTGATAGAGCAAGACCCTCATGAATATTCTGAATGTTAAGGCAATGTTTCATACCGTATCATCACTGCAACCCAATTGATAATGACTCAGCACCAACAAAAATGTAGTCCATAGTACCCTAAGTGATTTGCACCCCAGGACTAAATCAATTCAGGTTTTAAATGGCAGAACCTACAGCCAATTTCGTCATTCATAATTTGTTTCCTTCTAAGTAGGATATTGTTGGTTTGTAGAAGGTTCCACTTTAGCCTAAGTAACAGCCCACGGTAGAAGCGGTTAGGAAATTGAAGCAGGATAGGGGAGAGGGAATCTCAGCGTTTGTGCTCATGGGCCAGATGACTCATCGATGCATAGATATGATATGCTATGATATGGCATTTATAATGCGCCTATACACAAGTGTTTCAAGGCGCGACGAGGCAAGTGAGGGGGAATAAAGGGAAGACATACAACGATCCTACTAGGCCAGGTGTCATTCAGATCGCGCAAGTGCTTGGGAAGGGGGAAAAAGGGAAAAAGTGCGAGAGGGAAGGGAGAAAAGTGCAGTTCACGGGATAGTAGAATAATTAAGATAAATAAAACGGTCAGCTGGTGGCAAGTGCAAGGTAAGTGCAGAACATAAGTGCTGGTAAGGAGACTGTAGGGATACAGAAACAGTGTCCAGGTGCAGGGGTTGCCAGGGAGGCAGTGCAGGTGGGCAACTGGTGGGGCCTGGGCCCGAGATCAAAAAAAGGGTGGCCAGGTAACCAGTGCAGTTTCTGTCAGGAATTCAGCAGGGGTGAGGGGGAGAGAAAGGAGAAGCAAAGAGGAAGGTTTTGAGGTGCTCCCGGAACCAGAGATGGCTCTCCTCAAGTTTCAGGGAGGCAGGAAGGCTGTTCCAGAGGGGCGCCCCTGCAGAAGAGAGAGATCTACCACCAACTCGTTGCTTGGAGAAACTACTGACCCTGAGGGAGTTGGTGGCGGTTGAGCGAAGAGATCGAGTAGGAATATATTTAGGAAGAGAGAGTTGAAGGTATTGTGGCCCCAAGCCCCAGAAGGCCTTGTGGACAATGCAAAGGGTTTTGAACTTAATCCTCGCAGCCACTGGGAGCCAGTGCAGAGATTTCAGTCCTGGAGAGATACGATCCCTGGGCTTGAGGCCAAGGACAAGTCTCGCAGTCCTGTTCTGGATAAGTTGCAGAGAGCGGAGAGTAGAGGCAGGCAGATTTCGATAGAGGCTGTTACAATAGTCCAGCCTAGAGAGAACCAGGGCTCTGGAGACAGTGATCTACAGAGGATCTCCCATCAGCTGATACAGAGAGTTGGGAATAGGGACCATAATCTTAGCATATAATATTAATAAGCGCCATTGCACCCTAGCCCATAGTGAAGAAGCCCCAAGTTCATACCTAATTGCTGATAATGGAACTGCATTCGGGACACCAAGGATCTGTCTCCATATTCTGCCCCCAATTTTATCTAAGATATTAGCTGTTTTAACAGACGTCAATTCAAGGCCATAGATTCATTTAGGGGTAATCTTCCCTTTAAAGGACATTATTGCCGGCTGTAAAGAGAACCTGCCACATTTATGATCGATTTTCACGATCTGGGACTCTAACAACTTAGCCCTTTGTATTAGTGCCTCAGTGCCAAGTTTTGTTCCTTTATAAGATCCAAAATGGAATCCCAAATACCTGACACTCACCGATGTCTTAACTGTAGTCCCTTCAATATGCCAGGAAGATCGAATGCTCTTCAATCTCGCTTTCGTAACTGCCAAGAGTTTGGTTTTAGTAGTGTTTATGATAAGCCAATTTTCTTTTGCATACTCTGAGAAAATATATTTAACAGCTGCTGCAGACCCTTGTTAGATCAAAAATCAAGAAATCGTCTGCGTATGCGAGCCATATAATTTTGCACTGGCCAACTTTCGGTGCCATCAACCCTTCATTAGCCAAGCTAACTGCAACATCCAACATATATTGATGAAATAGCCAGGCGGCCAGAACGCAGCCCTGTCTGACCCCCTGGTGTGAGCAAATTCTCTGGGAAACATTGCCTTTTTGCCTTAGGCGGACTTGGATCCCATAGTTCTCATATACCCCCTGGATAAGTCTCAGGAGGCCCGCTTGCTATCGCCATGTTGCCAATTTAGTCAAAAGTTTGCTGCGATCAACACAGTCAAATGCAGCCGATAGATCTATCGAGGCCATAAATGTACACGATTTTTGGCCACTGCCACGCATCTTCCTGTATACATTTAAGTACAAGCCCATTAATATTTGTTGCATGGCCCTTCCGGAATCCAGTCTGTAATCTATCAAGGGGATAAGTCAACTTAGCCCACTCTTCTAAATGTGAAACAGTGCCGAGAAGATCTTACAATCAGCGTCTATTAAGGCGATCGGCCGACAGATTTTGGGATCCGACCCACTTCCGCATTTAAAGATAGGGATCACATGAGCCGTGCACCAGGACAGTTGGGTAACTCCTGTACGGAAGATGTCTTTGAATTCCAAGTACAGTAGGTTGATATTGATATTGATATTTTATTTCTATCGCGCTCGTACACAAGTGTTTCAGAGCGCGACAAGGCAAGGGAGGGGAACAGGGGAGAACAAAACAGCGATCTTGCTAGGCCCAGTAACATTGAGAAAGCGCAAGTGCATGGGAGAGGGGGAGAGGAAAAGTGCATGGAAGGGGGGAGAAGTGGAAAGTGCGAAGCAGAGGAGAAACAGATAATAATAATAATAAATAAATAAATAATAAAGGCAATAAACAGTGGTAGTGCAGCCAGCAATTTGCAAGTGCTAGGTTTAAGGCAGCAGACAGGGTAGGTCTTATAAGTGCAGGAATAAAAAGGGGGGGCTGTATGGGTACAGATACAGACCCCAGTGCAATGGGTGGCCCGGAGGCAGTACGGGAGGGTGGCAGGGTGAGCAGGTACCTGGGCCCGGAGGATAGATGGTGGCCAGGTGCACAGTGCCAAGAGAGAACAGATCAGCAGGGGAGAGGGGGAACGAAGGCAGAAGAAAAGAGGAAGGTCTTGAGGTCCTTCCGGAACCGGAGATGGTTCTCCTCAAGTTTTAGAGTGGCAGGGAGTCTGTTCCAGAGGGAGGCCCCAGCCGAAGACAGAGATCTACCCCCAGCTCGTTTCTTTGAAAAACGACTGACCCTGAGGGAGTTAGAGGTAGAGGAGCAAAGAACTCGAGAGGGGAGGTATTTGCAAACGGATAGCTGAAGGTATTTTGGACCCAGGCCCCAGAAATCCTTGTTGACAATGCAGAGGGTTCTGAATTTAATCCTTGCATCCACTGGGAGCCAATGGAGAGATTTCAGAGCTGGAGAGATACGATCCCAGCGCTTGAGGCCAAGGACAAGTCTCGCAGTCCTGTTCTGGATTAGTTGCAGAGGGCGAAGAGTAGAGGCAGGTAGATTTAGAAAGAGGCTGTTACAATAGTCAAACCTAGAGAGAACCAGAGCTTGGGATACCATGAGCTTCTGGGGGAAGGAGAGGAAAGGCAGAGTACCTCAGAGGAGGTGCAGTAGGAAGTTTGACTTTTTATAGAAATCAGAGATGTGGGCGGAGAAGGAAATAGTGTAGTCAAAGATGACCTCGAGGTTCTTAGCCTTGCAGGTGGGGGTAGGAGGAGGGCCAAGGGAAGCCGGCCAGAGAGTGAGGGGAAAGGATGGTGAAGGTGTGCCAATGAGGAGGATCTCAGTCTTGCTGGCATTCAGATAAAGATCATTGGCGACACACCAATCTTGAATGGCAGTTAGGCAATCCGAGATGAGAGAGGGAGAGGAGGTGGCCGAGGGCAGCCTGAAAATGAGTTGAGTGTCGTCAGTGTAGCACTGGAAATGTGTACAGAAAATGGCAATGCAGTGGCCGAGAGTTGCCAGGTATTGGTTGAAAAGCCAGGACGAGAGGTTAGACCCCTGGGGAACACCACAGGTAGAGAGGAAGATAGATGATAGGAAGGACCCAAGTTGGACCTGGGAGGGTCGATAAGAGAGGAAAGAGGTCAGCCAGGCCAGAGCCTGATCAGTGATACCCAGGTTTTCACAGAGTCGGTTGAGCAGGATGGTATGGTTGACCGTGTCGAAGGCAGGAGAGAGATCGAGGAGGATGAGGACAGAGGGAATGTTAGAGTCAAGGTTGGAGAGCAGATCTTCACGGATGTTCAGGAGAGCAGTTTCCGTGCTTCTGGCAGCTCTGAAGCCAGACTGGTGGTCATGGAGACAGCCAACAGAATTGGAATGAAGGTTAAGCTGAGAGATGGCCAACTTTTCCAGGAGTTTGCCCAGAAAGGCAGTCATGGAAATTGGGCGATAGTTAGCTGGACAAGAAGGATCAGCTGTGGGTTTCTTGAGAAGAGGGTGCACAAGGGAGTGCTTCAGAGGGGAGGGGAAGGATCCTGAGGCAAAGGAGTGGTTGCAAAAATCTGCAAGGGCTGGAGCAAGGGTGTCAATGTGGTCCTTGATGGTTTTAGAGGAACAGGGATGAACCTGTTTTGACGAGGCTTTCATAGATCGGACTTGTCTAGCGACCTTGTCAGGGGAGAAAAGAGGAAAGGACGAGAAGGATGGTGGGGGTGTGGCTAAAGGAGGGTCAGCAAGCACAGATGGAGACGGGAGAGGAGGGGCAGGGGTGGAGAGGGTGGACAGGATGTTCTGGGTTTTTTAAATGAAGCGAGAGGCAAGGGCATTGCAAAGAGCCTGGGAGGCAACAGGAGGGGTAGAGACTGCAGCAGGGTTGGCCAGCTCCTTGCAGATTTTAAAGAGTTCGGCCGAATTGTTAGATGCTGCATAGACACGAGCTTGAATGTGGACTCTCTTCTTGATGAGGACAGAGAGTTGTATTGCCTTTGTAGCAGGCGACAGGCCAGTTTGTCAGAGGATGAACAGGAAGCCCTCCATTTCCTTACTATTAAGTGTAGCTAGGTCAGAGTCATACCAGAGACATACCAGGAATTGCACTTGGCTTTGGACTTCAAACAGATCCTCATGGGGCAAGAGCATCAAGAGTATCAGAAAGTGAAGAATAGAGCAGAGACAGGACTGTGTCAGGATGTGAGACAGCCAGAGGTGGAGGGGGGAGAGAAAGTGGCAGCAAAAGCCTCAACTGACACGCTTCATGGGCCGGATGTCCGAGAAGGTAGGTGGCAGTGTTGGGGTATTCTTGGCATGGGTGGAAGAGAGGGAGAGATGAGAGGAGAGGAGGGAGAGAGGAGTGGTCAGAGGGATGGAGAGGGGGAGGTCATAGGAGATGAAGACATCAAGTGTGTGCCCTGCAGAGTGAGTCGGCCCAGAGGGGAGGATGGACAGGGAGAGGGAGTCGCAGAGGTCAACGGAAGAGTACAGAGGAGGAACAAGGAGAGTCTAAATGTATGTTGAGGTCACTGAGGAGGAGGAGTTGAGTGGTAGAGGCCAGGAGGGAGGAGGAAAGGTCCGCCCACTCAGAGAGAAATTAGGTGATTTGACCAGGAGGCCGGTAGATGGTAGCCACAGTAAGAGAATGGGTAGGCGAGAGAGAAAGCCTACAGACAAGGCATTCAAAAGAGGAGTAGGTCTGAGTGGGAATGATAGAGGCAGGAATCCACTCAGGAAAGATCACAGCTACCACCCCACCGGACCGGGAGGATCTGGGTGCGGAGAGGATCTTGTACCCATCAGGGACGAGAGTGTCAAAGCTTGTGACAGAGCTGGCCATGAACCATGTCTCAGTAAGACCAAGGACATCAAGGTCTAGTTCTTCAAGGAGGTGGTAGATGTCAGAGGAGTGTTTGACAGCAGAGCGAGAGTTGAGAGTGGCAATATGAAGAAGGTTGCTAGCCTTAAAGACCTTCCGGGGAGGGGTACAGATCAGAGGTACGCCCTGCGGAGGAGAAAGAGCCCTAGGAGGTGCAGAGGAGGAGGAGGAGAGAAGGCGCAAGGTAGCCAAGTGCGGGAGAGGAGGGGACAGAAGGAGATGAGTGGAAATTGATGAGGAGAGGGAAGCGCCTATCAAAGAGAAGGAGATTGGCCTGAGGGCCTTGGACCATGACAGTGCCATTTAGGTAGACATTAATGATGACTTTAGAGGAGTCGAAGGAAGCCATGAGAACTTCCCAGCGAGTGCCACCATTAATGGGAGAGGAGGAGATAGGACAGAGCACAGAGATCATATGAGGAGTCCATAGATCTGGCAAAGGAACGACAAAGAGGATGTCGGTGAGGGTCTTTCTGGAGGAAGCATTGGATTAGGTGTCGGCGATAGGAAGACCAGGGTTAGAGGCCAAGATATCCTTTTTGAACTTCTTCATACCAGACTTACTGAGAAGGGTAGGATAGTCAATGGAGAAGCAGTTGGAAAAGTTTGGAGAAACAGAAAGCCCCATGGGGGTGGAAGTGAGGAGAGGATGGAGAAACTGGAGGGGGTAAGGCAGGTAGGTGTGGGACAAAAGAGAGTGGTGAGGGCACAGGGCTGGCAAGTTACAGAGAAGCATCAGTATACAAGCAAAATACAGAGAATTTCGCAATGGGCCACAAGATTTGACTTTTTAGCACAAAGCAAACGCAACAAGATATGACTTTTTAGCACAAAGCAAACACAGCAACATTTGACTTTTTAGCACAAAGCAAACACAGCAACATTTGACTTTTCAATCTTGGATTCAGATGTTAGCAAAGGGTTTTAGGAAGCACTGCGCATCAGGATGACAACACGGGAGTAACAAGCAGTAAGAACAGTGATAGTCAAAGGTGGTAGGAGTGAGTCCCTAAGGAGGGGACTAACCCATAGTTCTGGAGGAGGCAAAGTCAAGGCTGTCCGGATTTCTTAGAGTTCACCCAGAGATTCCAATCAGCCTTAAAGGTATTATTTGTTAGGCCGTTTGGACCCAGGGCATGTGAGGTTTTGTATTTTGTTATTAAAGAGTGTATAGTACCAATCTCAAAAGGGGTTCCCACTTCTCCAGCATGGGGTCTGGCATGGATTCACATGCTCATGAATATTCCCCGTCGTCAGGCCGGGAATCCTCGGTATAGAAAAAAATCAGTATCAGTTTCGTTTCTGATCTGTCTTTCTTAGTAGGAGCCAATCACTGGTCTCCGGGTCATACTGCCCCCAGCCAATGACTGCCCTCTCCCTAAGCCCCGCCTCTGCAGCCATCCTCAGATTTTTACCGCACGTTCAATTGTTGGGAGTCCTCATGCTGTAGCTGTCGAGCTTTTGCTGCGTTGTCGCGCTTTTTCAGGAGATTTTTCTCATTTTTCGGTTAAATAGAGCTTCAAGCTCCACCGTTTCTACATCCGATCAACAGGGATCCGTTTCGGAGTTTTCTACGCCCCTCAAGGGTGAAGATTTCGTCGAGTTACGATTTTGGAGGTTTCCAGAAGTTCCGAGGCCTACATGGCCCAGGAGAAAGGAAGCTCGACGCCCGGGAAGCTCTTCAGGACCTGCCCTGGATGCCAGCTTCAGAATGTTTTCAAGGAGGACGAGCATTCGTTATGCCTCTACTGTCTCCATGAGGACAAGATGCACACGGAGAAGGACGGTCGGGCTCCTTGGCTGCCAGGCAGGGCGCATCCTCCTCGGCACCATCAACCACGAGCCAACGCTCTGGCTCGGGTAAGAGGAAGTCCGAGAACCCGGCAAAGCTTCTGGAGAGGCCCCGGTCTATCTCGAAGATTCCGGAAGAGGGGGAGCGAGGCTCGGACCCTCCCCCCAAGGTGAAGGCCCCAGGCGTACAGAAGGTGACGATGGCCTTAATTCACCTTGCTAAGACCTCGATTGAGGATGTCGCAGCGGCCCTGGCTCAGCCTGTGGAGGCTACGCCAGTGGAGGCGACCTCAGGACCCAGAGTCTCCCTGCCACCGCGGAGGGAGTCGTCTTTCAGGCCCATTGAGAAGACCCCCACGAAGTCCTCGTTGGAAAAGGTGGGGGAGGGGCAGGTGGCCATCGTGGATACGGACACGACCTCTGAAGAAGAGCTCATCGAAGTCATGGAAGAGGCCCAGCCCGTCGGGAGGGATCCCGACGAGGGCGACGACGATGAAAGGGGCCCCTAGGGGACCCTGACGTCTATGGAAACAAGGCGGGTCACCACACACGACAGAGACGCCAGACACGAGGTTGTATTCCCAAAGCTAGGGTTTTATTGCAAAGCAAAAGTCTCAGTTGGCCAACTCGGTCTCACGCCCCGCAACGTGTATCTCTAGACCTCGAGGGATGCAAGAGAGCGAATTACGTACATCAGTTACATATATACAAAATGCATATCAAACAATCAGCTGTGACATGTTTAACACACCTCTTTATTGGGTTTCTTTGAACTTGGTGTGATGATGGACATCTCCGACCACTATGACACCTTCAAACATCTATTCTAGTAACAATTTGCAATTTGTGAGTTCGTAGGCATCTTTCGGTTATTGAATAGAACACGGCGCTTCTGTTCTTGGAAGCGAACTACATACGGGGGGGAGTTGCATTCCGGACCTTGCTATCTATCAGGTGCTATTTGCGTCCTGGGAGCCGACATGCTCTTAGCGGGCTCAGCAAAGGGTATAAGTGATCACCTGAACCGGGCTTTCAGTAGTGGATATATTAATTATTGGTAAAAACATTTCTAATGGGTGTATTGTTTCTACCCACCATAATATTAGGGCTGTCGATATTGGTGCTACCACGCTCATAAAGCATATTATTATCGTTAGTGTCAGCATACAATTTGTTTTACCATGCGTTTTTCTTAAACTTATAGTCTTTATAACTGACTCATTCTCAGCAATGGTGGTGCAGGAGGAGGCTGGAACCGGTCCCGGCATGTTTCTCGTCGTCCTTCTTCTTCCTTATCACAGTTCGTTGTGGATATCTCTCTTCGTCGTGCTTGCTCTGATGTCTATAAGTTCAATGGAATTGTCACAGTTCAGTTCTGCCTGTCCTTTTTAGCCTGGATTCGATTATTCGTTTTTAGGCGAGATCACTTGTCCCTTCTTATACTGCTCAGAGGACCTTTGATGAGTTATCGCCTCAGTATCATGTGCGCCCAGCTTGTCCGCTCTGGTTCCGGACACATGTACTGTTAATCAATTATCTCACTTGCCGTAGTACCATGTGCGCCCAGCTTGTCCGTTCTGGTTCAGGACACATGTACTTTTTATGATCGCACCGAGGAGCCGCAAGTCTTGAATTGTTCGACTTGCACAATTCTCACGCTTCTCTCCTCCACACCCCTGGTTCCTTCTCCGTCCATGAGCTGAACCAGAGGTTGACATAAACACCAAAAAGAAGAATGCGGATCACTTTGTCTTCCGAGGCCGCAGGTTGTATTGCCTTGCTCCTGGTATCGTATGATCCGTGAACAGTGCCTGTGCACTTTCAGATTCAGGCTTGAAGTCAGCCTGTGGCGCTACTGCAGGTGCTGGTGTGCGCCGCGTCAATAATGCAGATCCGTTTTTTGGCATGCTGGCAAGTGCTGGTGGGCGCCAAAGGGGTACACGATTTGGTTTTGCTGGTTTCTGCAAGGCAGATTTCACGCCGGTCAGCAGTGATGTCGATTCTGCTGGGCAACGTTGGGGCACTCTTTGCCCTTCCCCCTTTTTGGCAATCGTCTCAGGCTTTGTTTCGAGTTTCACTTCACGTTTTGGCAGATTAGGTGGCTGCTCACTGGGAACAGTTTCTTTCGTTTCTGGGACCGCTGTCTCTTTCCGGTCAGCAGTGTCAGGCAAGACTTTCAGTGGAGTTGGAATCTTTTTGGCATGGGTGGCATGGATCCACGACTTCCTTCCTCCACCCGTATTGCCGTCTGCGTCGCCAAAATGACTTGATGGGGCCCGCGCCACCTGGGTGCTAATGATGACTTTCTTTCAAAGTTTTTTAGCAGCACCCAGTCTCCTGGCTCCAGCGCGTGCCCCGGACCGGTATACCATGCTGGTAATGCCTCCTGCACCTGCTGATGAATCAAACGCAATTTCTGCATTAAAAGGCCACAATAAGTACTAAGCACAGGATGTTCTATCTCACGTAGTCGTGTTGGCTGAGGTGCGCACCAAACATTTGCTGGCCTCCCCATTACGATCTCGTATGGGGAGAGCCCAGTTTTAGCCTGTACAGACGTACGCATGCATAATAGTGCTATTGGTAATGCATCCACCCAACTCAACTTGCTTCCCGCACAAATCTTGCTAATCTTTGATTTAAGAATCCCGTTGTGCCTCTCCACAAGACCGGCAGAACTCGGATGCCTTGAACTATGGAATCTCTTATCAATCTGGAGACCAGCACATATCTGTAATACCACTGCACCCACAAAATGCGGTCCATTATCAGACCATAGGACACGGGGCAAGCCAAATCTGGAAAAATACTCCTTCAACATTACTTTTGCCGTAGTCATTGCTGTGCAATCTTTCAAAGGATATGCCTCCACCCACTTACTGAATGCACAGATTACCACCAAGACGTATTTTAAGTTTTGGCACCTCTCCATCTCTATGAAATCAAAATGAACTACCTCAAACGGCATGGAGGGCGGGCCAAAACTGCTGTTGGTGTCACTGTCCCTTCCTACATTGTGTTGTAAACACGTGATACAGTTCTGCACCAACCTCTCTGCATTCTTTTTTATGTTACATTCTGCCATACTGTAGAAAGGTGCTGTATCATTTTCTTGGCACAGATGTGCGTAGGGCTGTGGGCCATTGTGACCATTGCAGTCACATAGAATTTGGCAACATCCAGTTTCTAGTTCCCTTGTCCACCCAACAACCCTCCAAATCCAACTCAGCAGATCCCTCTGCCCATCCCTGTATTTCATCGGCCGTAGCCTCGGCCTGCATTTCTTTGACAGTCGCAACTCCATCTTCTATCATACAGGGTACTTCCTCTGTCTGAACCGTCATCATCTTGGTATTCAAATCAGTGGCAGTTTGTTTCGCAATTCTGTCTGCAAACGCGTTTCCCTCTCCTATTTTGCATGTTACTTTTTTATGTGCCTCGCATTTCACTATTGCTAGGCGCTTTGGAAACGTGAGTGCAGACAGCAATCGTACAATCAAAGGGCCATGTTGAATTCTGGCACCATGTGATGTCAGAAACCCTCTCTCAGCCCAGAGTCGACCAAAGTTATGAACCACTCCAAACGTGTACTGACTATCAGTATATATATTCACATTCAAATTTTCAGAAATCTCGCAGGCTCTGGTTACTGCTATTATTTCCGCGGCTTGTGCTGAATTATAGGGATTCTTTACTTTCTACAACACTCTCTAGGGTAGTGATAGCGTATGCGGCAGTTGTCGTGCCATCTGGTAATTTAAAACATGAGCCGTCACAAAATAACTCTCCATCCGGCTCTTTCTGTGGAATATCACTTAAATCAACTCTCCCCTTGGTTTCTTCCTCAGTGACCATTAAGCAATCGTGGGGGGGTGATTCATTCTTCCCAATTTCTTTTATGGTTAAAGGCATTAATTCTGCAGGATTCAAAGCGCTACACCTCATAATTTGGATATGGGGCGCGAACAAGATAATCTCATATCTTGTCAATCTAGCAGAGGTGAGGTGTTGCGTCTGTGTCCTATTTAATAGAACGTCTATGGCATGTGGCACCATCAAAATTAAAGTGTGCCCAATACCATCCCTTCCGTTGTTTCACTGACTGCAGCAGCCGCCGCGACAGATCGCAACATCGTGGTAGTGCGCGCGCTACAGGGTCCAGCGCAGAAGAAAAATAGCTGCACGGCCTATTTCTTCCACTTGTTCCTGTGTCAAAACCGCCAATGCACATCCTTCACTTTCACACACAAATAGTCTAAAAATGTTCTTATAGTTCGGCGTACCCAAAACTGGAGCCGAGCATAATGCAGTTTTCAATCCATCAAATGCTCTCTGACATTCCTCATCCCACTGCAAAGGCATAACCGCATCTTTTCTAGTCAAATTCACTAATGGTTTCACAATTAACGCAAAATTACCAATCCATTGTCGGCAATATGAAGCCATGCCTATTATGGCTCTGACTCCTTTTTGTGTTTTTGGAATAGGCATACAAGAAATACTTTCTATGCGTTCTGGCGTTAGTCTTCTCCCTCCTTTCGAAAGTAGGTAGCCCAAATAAGCTACCTCCTTTAGATTATACTGAAATTTCTTCAAACTAGCTTTATGGCCATGTGCCGCTAGGTGTGACAGTAGTAATACAGTGCTTTCTTTACAAATCTCCTCTGTGTCTGCAGCTAGCAATAAATCGTCTATGTATTGCAAAGTACACAACCCACGGGTAATTCCAGCATGTCTAGCTGTTCTTTTAATGCTCTACTGTAAATACTTGGACTTTCCGTGTATAACCTTGCGGAATCCGCGTAAATGTAAATGATCGTCCTCCTAATGTGAACACGAACAAATATCTACTGTCCTTGTCCACTGGAATACTAAAGAATGCGTTTTCAAATCTATTAAACTAAAATATTCTGCTGAAACAGGTATCATTGTCAATATTGTAGTGACGTCTGGCACCTAGAGGAAATTGCGGATCTACTACCTTATTCAATGCGCGTAGATCAATTATGAAACGGTATGGTACCTCATTACCTCCTTTTTATAAACCGGAAGAATCGGGCTGTTGCATGTACTACCTGTGATTTCCTCTATTACCCTAATTCACCAAATCGGTAACAATACTCTTCAATCCTTTCTCACCTTCAACCGAAATTTTGTATTGGGTATTCGCGGTAGGGTAACACCTTCTTTTAAAATAATCTTCAGGCTCTATCTTTAAACATCCACATCTTGCTGCATGCCATATACAGGTTGGTACTTTACTTAGTTCCCTGGTAACGCTTCGGACATGAATTCTGACACAGGGCATCGTGTGGCCATATCGTTAGAAACACTCCGTCTGCCGTGCAATGTATAACAGAACCTAGTTTTTTCAACAAATTTAATCCCAACAAATTTTCTCCACAATTTTCTGTTAGAAGGAAAGGACAATGTTCAGTAAATGGTCCTATGGTAACTGGGACTGGTTTGGACACTGGTTTATGACTGGTGTACCTGCGAACCCTACGGAAATATTCTTTTGCCCTGACAGTGGTATATTCGGAACCAAGTGATGGTCTATTGAACACTTCTGTGCTCCTGTATCTACAAGAAAGCGGTGCTCCTCATTCCCGACTCTCATTTCTACGTAGGGTCCTCTCTGATTCACGGGAATAGACACTGGTTCCGACCCCTTGTCCTGGGCTGTCCTATTGGGGAAATAACACATCGTCCGATGTGTAATCATTACTATTACTGTAATACGTGTTTGGCTGTGTATCGAAAACATTCCACTCTTCCCTCTATTCCCCCACTCTGATTTCCATATTGTTGATTTTGCTGTCCCTGACTCTGGTTTGGGGCATTTTGATTTTGGCCTTGGTTTTGATTACCTCCGTTATTATGATGCTGCTGCAACTATTCCTATTTGGTCCATTCGCTCCTGGGTGTCCTCTATGCTGTCTCCTCTGACCAGACCCATTTCTATTCTGTAGATGCGGCATTGCGCTCGCCAATGTCCTTCCTTTTACAATATGCACACTGATTCGGCCCCACTGTTCCCCATGCATATTCGAACTACTCCTTCCTTGTGTGTTCCCTCGCCCTCTATTATGTCTCCTACTACTTGCTGCATTAATACCTGTGTTCTAATTAGACATTCCTTCAAGTCTGCCCCCACCTGTTTTAGCAACGAATAATTCGTTCACCATCTCTTTCTGCCCCGGCGATGGTAACTGCTCCCGTTTATTATGCAACCCCTTTTCCCCTTCCCAGGTCTCCCGACTTCCCTATCCTGTACGCAGTGTAGTAAACACTTTGACAGTGCAGTAAATTTTGACATAATCATTATCTATGTCATCTCTAAGCTCAAAAAGTCTAACACATGTTCTCTCACTTCTTCATCCTCTCCTACAGCGTGCTAATGCATTCAAATCTAACAATCGCTGCGGTGGTAATTTCCCAATTAGCTGTTTCCATTTCTCCACCAAATATTCACCCATGCATTCCAACACTACCTGTCTTTCGTTGCTTCTACGAAAGTCATATATCGAAGCCAATGTTGCCGTCCCATCATTCCCGTCTATATACATCTCTGCCTGTTGCTGCAATTCCACCTTCCTTTCCTTGCTGATTGCGCCGCGGGTTACCCTCGTGCACTCCCGTTGGTCAGTCCCGCCTCTTGCCCCACGTGGCTTCAACTTCAACCCCGGGAGGAACGGACGGTACCGAGTCTGTGTTTAAGGCGGGAGGTGCGGATGGGACAATGGGAACAGCGAGTGTCTGTTGTGGGCCTGGTTGGCTAGTAGGAAGTGTTACGTGCGCGGTCTGTGGCTCTGGGAGGGCTTGAGCTACCGGAGGGGGAGCTTGGGCTACGGGCGGGGTCTGGGCAATAGCTACTGACGTGTCTGGTCTTACTTCTGATCTTGGGCCTTGTTTTGTATGGGTCAATATATGTTCTATCAATTCATCTGCCATGTGTAATTCTTGTTGTGGGTATATCTTTTCTATATTCAACTGGTCACGCCTGCCTGCCCTTCTTAGACTCTCAGTCCACTCCTCCTCTTCTTTTTCTGACGCTACCTCACCTTTTGATTTATGCCTGCGCGCATGCTTTGCTCTGCTTTTAAATCGGAGCATTGCTTCCTTTCTCCAGTCTTTAATAGTCTCAAATGCTGCAGGACGCGCTTTCTTTTTATCAACACCCTTTCCAAGTTATCTATCCTCGCCATCTCAAAACTACCATTAATCGCCACTGATGGTCTTGTTGCTTTCTGGTTTGCCTATGCCAAGTCTCACAGAATATTATCGCACCCACTCCATACTTCACATACATCTCATACGCCGGCGTTCCCCCAGGTGGTACAATTTGGCCATTCTTCCAAGATTGTCTACCGCAGCGGAAAACCCGCTAGGGTGGACAAAACCCCAGGCATGTTTCAACCTTCCCCCTGGTTAATCAACCTTACCTAGGGCGTTCGATTTTGCAAAGTCAACTCTCAACCAATATCAGGATGCTTTGAATCGGGAATGACTCACCTGATAAATCAAGTCGTCTGTATACTGACGCACCAAAGGACGTCGTGTCTGCGTTTCTTGGCTTCCGCCTCGTTTCGGGACCTCGCCTCCTTGTTCTCTAGCCAGGCACGTCGATCAGGGATCAGATGTGTGCAGATCTGCAAAGGAGTCTCTCATCACTTTTACAGGGTGCCCCGACACCTCTTGATCCCGGCTCGATCGTCCCGTCCTCGCCGTTCTCTGCCTTCTCAATTACAACGTTACGCGAAGGAACAAGTGGGGAGGTCCCTATTCGGGCGCCATCTTGAAAGGGCCCTAGGGGACCCTGATGTCTATGGAAACAAGGCGAGTCACCACACACGATAGAGACGCCAGACACAAGGTGTATTCCCAAAGCTAGGGTTTTATTGCAAAGCAAAAGTCTCAGTGGCCAACTCGGTCTCACGCCCCGCGACGTGTATCTCTAGACCTCGAGGGACGCAAGAGAGCGAATTACGTACATCAGTTACAATATATACAAAATGCCTATCAAACAATCAGCTATGACATGTTTAACACCCTCTTTGGGTTTCTTTGAACTTGGTGTGTGATGGACATCTCCGACCACTATGACACCTTCAAACATCTATTCTAGTAACAATTTGCAATTTGTGAGTGCGAAGGCGATCTTTCGGTTATTGAATAGAACACAGCGCTTCTGTTCTTGGAAGCGAACTACATACGGGGGAGTTGCATTCCGGACCTTGCTATCTATCAGGTGCTATTCGCGCCTGGGAGCCGACATGCTCTAGCGGGCTCAGCAAAAGGGGGCCGTTAAGAAAAGCATAATTCAAGCCTTTAGCGGTATTATTCTAACATATTCTCCATATAACGAGACTGGCTGGCAGCTGTGAAATGATTAAATGCCCTGCAGCTCTGCTTCAAGGCTACATTAGGAGGGAGCCGGGCATTCTTCCTGGCGCTGCCTACGTTTGTTTCAGCGAAACTCTTG
>CM010938.2:84975884-85043887 GCA_002915635.3 Ambystoma mexicanum | reverse complement strand
AACCCTGCCACGGCTGCCGGCAAAGAGGGACTGGTACGAGAAGAAGTACCAGGTCCCCGACGCTGCCCCCTGTGCCTTCGGTCGCAACCAACCCCGGATTCAGTCGTCTTGCGCGGCAAAGAAGAAAGCTGGGGGCGCATCGGCCTCGACATCATCTTCCCTGCCGGACGGCGAGGGCAGGAAGCTGGACACGATGGGACGACGGGTCATCTCATCCGCACAGCGACGACTAATGAAGGCGGCCAACGCCCTGGCTATCGTAGCCCGCTACGACAGGGAGTTGTGGGTTCAAAAATCGCCCCTCTGTTGGACTTCCTTCCGGATGCCAAAAGGCTGAGGCCCTTGAAAATCCTACAGGAAGGAGAGATTGGCTTCGGACCACGCCATCACAGTGGCAACGGACATCGCCGACACACCGTTTCCGTCAGTTGGCAAACGGCGTTTGCCTGAGACGACGAGGATGGCTCAAGCGACGGATTTCCGCCAGGACGTACAAACCAAGGTTTTGGACATGCCCTTCGACGGGAACAACCTGTTTGGGAAGGCGTTGATGAGTCCCTTCAGGTCATCAAGACAGACACAGAGACTGCCCGGGCACTGGGAGTGCTCCAACAACGACGGCCGTCCTTTCGGAGCTCCGGAGGCAGACAAGGTGCCTCCAAGGGATCCGGCAGTGGCTCCTCCACGTACCGCCAAGCGGCAAGATCTTCGCCCCAGGAAGCCTACAGGGGACGCGGCAAGTCAGGTGGTGCCCGTCGTCGTCGACGGGGAGGTCAAGGAGGCAAGGCGGCCTCCAAACAAGATTGAACCGACCGTGGGGTCGGGCCCCCGCCGAAGCACCCCGGTGGAAGGCCGGCTGGCGAGGTTCGTCAGCGTGTGGGAGTCCATGTCCACCGACCGTTGGGTGCTGGAGACACTGGCCCAAGGGCACACCCTTGAGTTTCAGAAGAAGTGCCCTCACGTTCCACCCGTGGCCAGGAAGGAAAATCACGTTCCTCACTACTGTTGGAAGCAAGGGCGATGCTCAAGAAGGGTGCCATCGAGCTCGTCCAAAGAGGCTTCGGGGCTCTGGAGTTTACTCAAGGTACTTCCTCGTAAAAAAAAGAAGACAGAGGATGGCGCCCCATCCTGGACCTGCGACGACTGAACAAGTACATCAAGGCACAGAAGTTCAGGATGGTCACCCTCCAGCACGTGCTGGGACAGCTGGAGGAGGGCGATTTCCTGTCATCGTTGGACTTGGAGGATGCGTACTTCCACATCCCCATTCTAAAAAGACACCGAAAGTTCCTCAGGTTCGTGGTCCAAGGGCGGCACTACCAGTTCAAGGCCCTCCCGTTCGGATTGAAGTCGGTACCCAGGGTGTTCACCAAGTGCCTCGCACCGGTGGCGACGCGGCTGCACCTACAGGGGATCCACGTCTACCCCTACTTGGACGACTGGCTCATCCGGGCAAGGACAAGGGAGCTCGCCGTGGAACACACAGCGAAGACCGTCCAGCTGCTCACGGACCTGGGATTCTCCATCAACTTTCCAAAATCCCACCAGGTTCCGTCGCAAGTCGCCCTGTTTCTGGGAGCCAAGCTCGACACAGTGGCGCGGCTGGCCTCACCGTCGGAGGAGGGGGCCAGGACCATTCTGGCCAAAGTGCAGCATCTGCTGGCCACGGACATGGCCAGGGTAAGATCTATCAAGTGCCTCCTCGGGATGATGTCCTGCTGCATTTATCTGGTGCGCCTTTGCAGGCTTCGGATGTGCCCCTTACAGGAGTTCCTTGACACCCGCTGGGTCCAGTCGACGGGCAGCTTCGAGGACAGGATCCCCCTCAACGAGACGTTCCGTCAGGCGATCCGGTGATGGGGTACCCGCTCTCATCTGTCGGCGGGCACGGACTTTCAGACCCCAGCTCACCAGGTGACGACGGATGCCTCCCTGGAAGGTTGGGGAGCGCACTCCGGAGATCTTCACGCGAGAGGCCTTTGGCTCCCGGAGGAGAAGTCACTCCACATCAACATCTTGGAGCTCCGCGCAGTGTTCTGGGCCCTCAGGTCTTTTCTTCCGTCCCTCAAGGGCAAGGTGGTGAGGATCTTCACCGACAACACCACCATGATGTTCTACATCCGGAAGCAGGGCGGAACCAGATCCCCTGCCCTATCCAAGGAAGCCCAGGATCTGTAGCATTGGGCCGTCGCCCAAGGGATGTTTCTGGTGCCTCTTCATCTGGCGGAATAAAAAACACGATCGCCGACTCACTCAGCAGAGAGCTGCGCTCGTGCCACGAGTGGGAACTACGCCAGGATCAAGTGGATCGACTCTTCAGACGATGGGGCGAACCCCAAATCGTTCTCTTCGTGACGGCGACGAATCCCAAGTGCCGGAGGTTCGCCAGCAGGTTCCCCCAGCCGAGGAGCATGGGCGATGCTTTCTCGTTCCCCTGGGACGGCCTATTCTTTATGCGTTCCCTCCGCTGCCGTTGCTGCTCCGGCTCCTCAACCAGCTCAAGAGGTCCCGGTGCAGGATGATACTCGTCGCAGCGGCGTGGCCGAGACAGACCTGGTTCCCGGACCTTCTGGACTTGTCAACGTCCACACCAGTCAAGCTGCCGACGGACGCAGATCTTTTCTCCAGAGAAGGAGGCGCCATTGTTCACCACAACCCGGAGTCGCTGAACTTTCAGGCCTGGCTCCTGCAGCACTAGAGTTTGGAGGGTACGACATCCCGGCCGACTGCAGGGAGGTTCTTGCAAAGGCCAGGGCGTCCTCAACTCTCAAGTGCTACGGACATAAATGGAAGAAGTTCTCTGTCTGGTGCCGTGCACAGAAGATAAACCCTCTGCGGATTACGGCCCCTCAAGTATTGCCGTACCTACTATCATGGCCAAGGCTGACTAGCTCCACCTTCCATCAAATACATCTGGCCGCATCTCACGATACACCAGAACTACGGGACGGGCGTCCTTGTGTCTCATCGACTGGTGAAGGAATTTATGAAAGGTTGTTCCGATCATTCCCGCCGGTGAAGGCCCCTGCCCCGGCGTGGGAGCTCAATGTGGTGCTGACCAGGCTCATGGGGGCCTCATTCGAGCCTATGCATTCGGCACCGTTGAAGTTTCTGTCGTGGAAGACAGCATTTCTCGTGGCCATCACCTCCGCATGACGAGTGGGAGAGATCCAGGCCCTATCTTGCAAGCCGCCATACTTGTCGTTTCACCACACGAGGGTGGTGCTGAGGACGCACCCCTCCTTCATGCCCCAGGTGCCGTCGGACTTCCACCTCAACGAACCCTTGGTGTTGCCAGTTTTCTTCCCGTCTCCTTCGTCGCCGGCTGAAAGGACTCTGCACTCGCTGGACGTAGCTAGAACGTTGAAGTTCTACATGGACCGCACGAACAGTTTTCGGAAGACATCACAGCTGTTTGTGAACTTTGGGACTGTGAATCAAGGGAAGGCTCTCTCGAAGACTTCTATTTCCAGATGGCTCTCCGGTTGCATCATGCACTGTCACCGGTTGGCAAACCGACCGCTGCCCGGCGGTCCGAGAGCCCATTCGACCAGAGCGATCGCTGCTACCACGGCGTTCCTGTCTGGTGTGCCCCTGCTGGACATCTGCAGGGCTGCGACGTGGAGGTCGACGCACACCTTCACAAGATTCTACTGCGTCGATCGGGACTCCAGGGAGGAGTCCAGGGTTGGCCAAGCAGTGCTGCGCAACCTGTTCGCTTAAGGTGAGCCTGGTGAGGAGGTAAGAGATGCTTAATGTTGAGTTGTTGTATTGCTTAATGTTGAGCCTGTTGCCACCTCCCGTGGTTGTGCATGTGTGTACTGCTATGTGTTCTCTTATTCATGAGCATGTGAATCCATGCCATCAACACATGGTAGATTTTAATTCTGCCCAAATATTAACATATAATGCAACAAATGAACTCAGGACCAAATTAAGGGCAGAGACTGTTGGATGAGTGAACTGAATTCTCTCATCAATCTCCTTCAAGGTATGGTGTAATGCAGGAGATACTAAACAGAGAGGATGCCCTATGTGCTGAAAAATTCCATAAATGTGTTTCAGAAAGCGCATGCTGAGGACCAGAGAGTGTGTTCTTATTAAAAATATATCATTTTATTCTGTTACAATTTCATAAAATACATCATTTTTGAACAATTATAAGACAACAATTCATTTCCAATCAACATATATTTTTGTGAACAAAAGTTTCTTTGTGCAAATAGCGCATTTTTGTGTAAACATTTCTCCTATGTGTAAATCACTAACACACCATTCTACCATTCATCTTCACAATCAAATCTAGTTTGTATAGAGACATTCTAAATAACTTTTACTGTAGTAATATTCCTACTTTGACAGTCCACCATTATGTAATGCAGGAGAGTCACATTGAGCACCAGATTCCCTCAAGCACACGGTATGACACTACTCATGGCCGCAAAATTGTTTGCAATATAATACCCATCAATTATGTTTTTGAGGGCAGTAGATGAATCCTGCAGTGATGCATAAGATGTCTGTTGTTCCACACTTTCAACATTGTCACAGAGATTATCTTGTTCAACTGCTTTGTCAGCAAATTCAATAATACTGATGTCAGTCAAGTCTTTCTGCCCACCAAAATAATCCTGTGAGGTCATAACGGAATGATCCAACATTGCTTTCTCTCTTACTACCGGGCACAATTTCAGTTCCGTACTGGTTGTAGCTGATTTAATAAAGTAGTGATCCATAAACCGTTGTCCTGAGATGGGTTGGATCGGAAAGTTACCCCTAGGTGTTTTAAACTGAGCTTTGGGACTTAAAAGAGAATTGCTCACAGGGGCCTTTTTATCCACAACTGGAGCATAAAAAGAACAGGTCGGGGCAGTAGAAAGAAGTGCCGGATTAAATTGGTCATCCAAATTTAAAGTTAGTTGTGGTACCAATTGGCCCTCGTTGTTATTTCCAGCCACCACCTCCACACCCGGGTTTGACCCAGGGACAGTTAAAGGGGGGAACCTACAAAGTGAAGTTGACACAAGTGGTAGGGCATTAGAGTTGACAATCCAGTACCACAGGGCCCCCAGTCACATCCAGATTTAATAAAGTAGCAGTGCTTCCTAATTGAGTAACATGTCCTGTTTGGCTGCGCAGCCCAGAGCACATTCTGACAGATACTTATTCAAATAAGCCACAGGAGTTCTGCTTTAAACCCAGATCAAAGAGTAGACAACCTAGTTGCTACCCTGCAGTCTCTGGGAGAGTGTTTTAATCAAGGGCTTACAATAAGCGTCCCTCTGTCAATAGTGCACTGTTCGTGGGCCCCTTTGCAGCCAGGCGTGTACAATATAGAAGGACTATTGTGTAGATTTAAGTTAAATTAACTGCAAGCCCAGATAATAAACCAATCCAATTACTGGGCGCCTCACGGTCTCCAGTATGCCGCAGTTAAACACACCTCATAAGTTCAGACACCCGTTTCCAAGTCCAGATCAAAGGTTAAGCCACCTAGTGGCAACCCCGCAGTCTCTGGGTGGGCAATCAGTCAGTAGACCTCAGTGTTCCTCAGTGATCCTCATGCGGTAAGTTAGGCACACTCCTAATTAAGAATAGCCCCCTAACTCAAATCTGGCGTAGGTGAAGGAAGCCAACTAGTTAATGCTTATTAGCATACATCATAGAGGGGAGCTGTCAGATAAGTTTCCAACAGTATTTAATGGTGATTTACTTCCCTGATAGGGTATCGCGCCAATGCCGCACTGCCACACTGCCACTTACCACCAGTAAACCCACATATATCTCCAACTTCCAAGATAGTGGTGTGGCATAAGTCTGTGTAGCAGATGAGTCGCAGCTCCGTCTCCGTACTCAGTAGTGCGGACTGCAGACTGCTCACCCTTTGCTCTCCCTTCGCTGTCCGCTTTTCGCCGGGAAATGACGTTATGTGTGCACGTTGTTGATGAAACACTCCTTCAAACATGCCTCCAATCCCAATAAATGGAAAATGAGGAAAGATACAGACGCACAACGTTCTCTAGGTAGACTGCAGACTGCTCTCCCTTTGCTCTCCTTTCGCGGTCCTTTTCACGGGGAAATGCCGTTATGTATGCACGTTGTTGATGAAAATCGCCTTCAAACACGCATTCAATCCCAATCAGTGGAAAATGAAGAAAGATAAAGCTGTACACCATTCTCTAGGTAGACTGCAGATTGCTCTCCCTTTGCTCTCCCTTTGCGGTCCGCTTCACAGGGAAATTATGTTATGTATGCACGTTGTTGATGAAACATGCCTTCAAACACGCCTCCAATCCCAATCAATGGAAAATTAGGAAATATACAGTCGCACAGCTTTCTCTAGGTAGACTGCAGACTGTTCTCCCTTGCAGCCATCAGCTCTGTCAGCTCCTCAGCAACCACCAGCTCCAACCTTGGATCTTGTCAAACCTCTGGACATGAATTTATCATCAAGTGAAGCAGATGATGACATTCCTCATTCAGCTAAGGCCTTTCGCGGCGGGGTACTTGGACTGTCAGAATTCCTAGGAGTTTCCACTCCAGAGGAGCTACAACAGGATCTGGCATCCTCTCTGAGTTCCCAGCGCTCAGATCTTCAGACAGATCCATATTACTGATCCAGAAGTATATTTTGGTGGAGGCTAAAAAGATCTAGCAAAAGCCCCACATGGTGGAAGCTACCAATAAGTAGCTTGAGGCGTGTTAAATGCCCCTCGCTTCAGAGAAATTGTCTCATCACACAACCACACTCAGTAGTGATAGCTTCTGCAACACTGTACACTAAACCTTCAACTGCAGGCCGCTCCTCCTTTTCACCAACCTTGTTAAATAAGGAGGATAAGCTCTTGAGGTCCTATGGTCGCAAGGCATACACCAACACCCATTTATACTTCAGTAAGGATAATGCAGCTGCACTTCTTGCCGCTGCTAACCAGAGGCTTTGCAGGGAGATCCGTGATTTTCAGGCTTTCTTCACTGGCCGGACCTTCTGGCATGAAAGAGGCCAGGCTCATCGCTCAGGCCTTCCTTGAGACTTCAGTCCACCACATCAATATCTCCAGTGGAGGCATGGCTTAGTGCTGTAACAGCACTGGCATGGCAGAGTGCCATGGATGCATGCAATCAGATTCTCACAAGAGGTTCAAGACAGATTACTGGACTCACTCTTTGACTGTCAGGATCTATTTCATCAGTCCTCAGACAAAGTACTAAACAAAAGAAAAACATCTACCCAGACCACCAAGTCTTTAGGGATCCTCTCCAAGCCGGCTCACAAGCCTTTTCTGCAGTCAGCTTTCTCCAACGATTCCAGACGGAGGATGTTTGGTGAATTTATTGGCTAGCTGGATAGGAAGGCCTGAAACCCTGACAAGACTCCCAGTAGCGATAGAAGGATGCAGCCATGCGCCTGTTCTTCACCGGATCGTGTTCTACAGCTTCAATAGATCCAAAGAATCAATGATGTGATGAGCCAGGTCCACACAATACCAGTTAGCTTCAGGCTCCCCAGTCACTTTTCACACTGGTAGACCATTTCTCAGGACCCATGGACACTGTCCATGGTCTTCAAGGGCTTGCAACTTTCTGTTCCTCTTCATTCTTCTTCCTCTCCTGCTCTCATCTAGATGGGTTCCACCCCTCTTCTGGAAGAGTTTAATAAGCTTCTCTCCGTGGATGCCATAGATGTCTTTCCACCATACCAGAGGGGTCACGGCTTCTATTTCCGTCTATTTTCTGTGCCCAAGATGAACAGGGCTGGCCTGCATGCAATTCTAGACTTTTCTACCTTCAATCTATTTGTCCCCAATGAAACGTTCAAGATGGTCATGCATGCCCAGACCCTGGGATCATTTCAAGCAGATGAATGTGGATTTACATGGTGTACGTCAAGGACACATTCCTACATGTTCACGTCTGGGAACTACATCAGAGATTGCTGAGGTTCTCGATCAGCAAAAGGCATCCTCAGTACAGGACCATCCCATTTGAACTGAAATCAGCTTTGAAAGTATTTACCAAACTAATGAAAATGGTTGCCAGCTCCCTTTATCTGAGGGACATACACATCTAAAAAATACTTAGGCATTTGGCTGGTCTGAGCCATTTCTGTGAAACAAGCAGCCCCGTTCACTCAAGCATTGATGGACACACTCCTCAATCTGGGATTCTCCATCAGCCATAAGAAATCAACCTTAGTCCTTTCAGACAGTCTGACCTTTGTGTGATTTTTCCAATCCAGCAGAGGATCCTGGCTATCTTAGCTGCCATGAGCTACTTTCAGCAGACACAGATGATTTATGCTTGATGCTTTCAGAGACTGCTCAGGTTGATGGCTGCATGCATACTTTGCTTGCACTAGCATGGCCTGAAAATGAGGTGCCTCTAGTAGCAATTAGACAGTTCTTGGAATCAATCTATGGGGAGACAATTTGGCCTCATCCTGATCCCCCCTTTTCTACACCATGATTTGACATGGTGGAGTCAGTTGAGTTCCTTTTCAGGTGTTGGATCCTGTGTGTCACCACAGACTCCTCTTTCGGGGGGTGAGGAGTCACATTTGAACTCATCAAAACAAATGGCCTGTCGTCCCAAGATGGGAGCCTTCTCCATATGAACAACCTCAAGCTTCAAGCAATATTCAATACCCTGAGAGTCTTTCTTCCAGTACTCAGAGGAAAGAGAGTTATCATCCAGACTGACAGTTTGACCCCCATGTACAACTTGAACAAAAAGGGAAGAGTAAGGTCGCCTTCCCCCCAGTGCTTCTTGGCAGTGAAGATATGATAATGGGCCATTGAGCATCACATTTTCCTGAAGGCCATACATCGACAAGGACTGCTAAATGCAAAGGCTGACCTCCCCAGATCATCAGTGGGAGATCAAGATTTTAGTCTTGAAGACCATTTATGCACAATGAGGTCACCCGCAGGTAGCCACGGCTGAGAACAGCAAGTACCCTCACTTTGCCCTCAGGGAACGAGTCAGCAGGAACTTCTTGGGAGGGGCACTATAGATCAAGAGGGATTTTCAGGTCTTGTGTGGTTTTTCTACGATCCCCCTTCTCCCCAGGGTCCTAGAAACATTCTCCATCAGAAAGGGTGCCACCTTCATCTTGACAGCCCCCTCGGTGGCCCACATACTTCTTGTTCTCCCATCTGGTGCAAGCCCAGGCAGAAAGTCTGATTTCCCCTTCCAGCGACACAAAGCCTCCTTCATCAACAGTTGGGAAGAGTGCTCCAACTCTCTCTCGATTGCTCATCTTAGCAACATTGTCCCTCGGCAGCTGACCCTAGGCCATCACAGGTTATCTGCAGAGAGTATGGAAATCCAGGAGGGCATCTAACTGAGCCCAGTACAAGAGCAAGTGGACCAGCTTTTCTTACTGGGCTCCTGATAAGCATGTTGCCCAAGGTTGGTTAATAGAAAGCCAAAAATCCAAAACTCCCAATGTGAGGCCGCCCATTACGTATTATGCCAACAAATAGTTTATTGTAGAGATGATGGCCCTCATTAGGACCCAGGCGTTAAGGGGTTTACGGCGCCGTAAACGGCGCCGACCCTTAATGCCTGATTCCGAGGTCCCTTTGCGCCATGGTGAGTTTAACGCCTGCTTTTTTCAGGTGTTAAAATCCATGGCGCTAAGGGACCTTGGTGCTAATTATGCCACCGTAATTTACGGTGGCGTAATTAGCGCCTTCCCCACTCCCATTATGCCCTATGGGGCAAAAATGGAAATGGGGATTTACCGCCCCACTCACCTTGGAATGGGGCGGTAAATCCGCCATGGTGTAAACATAGTTTACACCATGGTGGTAAGGGTACGACCCAGGCGGTAACTTACCGCCTGGGTCGTAATGAGGCCCGATGTCTTTCTACTGTTATCAATTTAGAGGTGGTCTCAGCAGGAGCTATCAGACAAGCGTTACCCAATTAGAACTTGAACCCCTACAGAATGAATATGTAGTCACTATTTTTATCCAATCCCCGTTCCGCAGAGGTTTTGTAAACTGATATTATGTTATGATGTCATTGATGACACATTGGTAGTATTAAAGCAACTGTTTTTGATAAGCACGCTGAGAGCAATGCCCTTTTATGCTTGTATGCTGTCCCTGCTTTATTTGGATTTTAATAAAGCTGGGTTTTGCCTGGCACTTTGTCTCTTTCCGTGATTGAGTCTGGTTCAATTTGGCTCCAGAATGTCTGTGTAATTTTGGTGCTTTCCAGGTCATCTTAACAGATGGTAGCAGAGGTGATGGTTCAGTAGAGTCCTCAGATTGTCGTGGTTTCCATGCTGTGGCCCGAAGACTATGGAGGTGACCTGTGGATAGCAGAACGACGTGCAACAGAGAGATGACAACACAAGCCCCCTCAGAGAAAAATCCTGTCCGGTCCCTACCGGATGCCCCGTAACGGGGACGGCAGCTGGCAGTTAAAGGAGACTCGATACCGAAGACCCTCCGTGGATCCACAGAAGCAAGTATGACATAGGCCTGGAAAAACAGGGGTAAGGGTTTGTTTTGTATATTGGGGGATTGTGATGAGATAAAGAGATATCTTCTTACCGGGAAAGATCACGTTGTACACCTCATTATTGTGTGATAATACAAGATGGATAACCTCACCAGGAGTTGGGTAGACAGCTGTAGTGTATTGTTTGTGTGGCATTTGCCGGTGCCAGCCTCATGTTGTAAGACAGCTTAGGTTTTGTGAAAAGTGACATTTTTGTTCATATTGGTATATATTGTGGGGGACGTGAAGTTGCGTTGTGGACCGTGGAGTGTGGTCCGGTGTGGGAGCTGCAAGGTGGGGCTGCTCAGGGCTTGAGTGATGGGTGTGGTATCACTCAGAAGGTTTGGAGGGAACAGCAAGGTGGGGCTGTTCGGAGCATGAGTGGTGTTTGTGGTGCCACTCTGAAACATTGGGTTACACAGGAGGCATGGTTTTGAAGGGAGACGCAGAAGTAGTGTAAAAGAAGTATTTTTGAGGAAAGGGGTAAAGGGAGGTAAAATAGGGTGAGTGAGAATTTAAATAAAATTTGGTCAATATTGGTAAGTTAAACTGTGACATGTTATCGTGGGAGACACTCCCATCATTCACCTATGTAAAGCGTTACCCCGGTACAAGGACAAAGTCCTTAAGTAACACATTCAGTGGTTGAAGGACACTGCTGGCAAAATGTTTATGCCCTGGCCGCAGGAAAGCACTCATTCGAAGGCAGTACAATACATATGCACATATTTACATGCTGCATATAAAGGAAAAGTTACAGAATCGACTAGCCATTCTGGAACTGTGGAAAATGTATGGGGAAGAGATAGAGGAGCCACCCGCAAAAAAATGGATGCTCAATCAGCATGACGAAGGGGGCATAGCACCCACGGCTCCTCCTCCCTAGAGCAGTGATCCGCCTTCAGAAACATAGGCATTAAAGGGATTAAGAGTAGGGATTAAGACAAAGGGTTTGACATCACTCGGACAGGGCCAGGGCTTTAAGTGGGCCGGGACTAGCCAGGACCAAGCACTGGCAGTCTCCAGAATGAGCTCCTAAGCCAGGGCCCTGCCGGGGCTCACCTCGACTAGCCCCAGCCATGCAGACACCTCAGGCAGCCGTGTAGCCGAAGCGCTACACAGTTACACGGACAGCCTACAGGTGTCAGCACTTCAGAAATACTGACATCTGCAGACAACCAGTGTACCCATTGCTTCGCCTACACAGCAGCCAGATGACTCTGAACTCCAAAACAGGAGGAGGGCTGGAGGGCCCAGTCTCTCCTTTTGTTTCCAAGTAAAGAGTCATCATGCAGCACAAAGCCTTTTAAATGAAGCTTGATGATGCATGATGACTCTTTATTCAGAAACAAAAGTCATCACGTAGCAGCAGCCCTTTCATTCAAGGAGCCTTTGGTTTGTAACCACACAGCACCGTCAATTAAAGGGCTGTCTGCTGCGCAGAGGCGCTGGCTGCACCAAAGGTGTTAGTGCCAGTGCGCCCCAGCTTCCCTGCTTTCACCAGCCACCCTGTCCCCCTTTGGCAAGGGTGGGCTTTCGTTAGGGGGCATGGCCTAAGTACACACATATGTAGGCCATGCCCCCTAATTAGAGTCCCTCCTCGATTTAACATCCCACTTAATCCACTGGACAGAGCGCTGGGTTCACACAATTCCCATTATTAGAGAAAGGGGGAGGTCTACCGCAATACATTCTGTGACCATAAATGGACAGAAATAATTTAATTTGTAAATTACCATCACTGATATCGGGGCAGGTAAATGGATTTATGAATTAAAGAGAATGACAGCCGGAAAGTCTATAGCGGTAAATGACATTTAAAAGCCTTATTAGGGCAGCAATCAGATGACATTTCGAAGTGGGCGGGGTCTCCTGGTGTGATGGCACAAAATAATAACCATGACAGACCAACTATTAATAATTGTCGAGCTGATGTATGGAGAGCAGTCAGGGTTCAGTACCTAGACTCGTCACACATGAGCGTCATTATGACTCAGTAAATGATGTCAGACAAAGGTCCAACTGCGTATATTCAGGATATTCAGGAGAAGTGGAGGTTAGAAAACATAGAACCGTGGGACAAAAACATAACTATTTTTTATTACATAGTAGTATGTAGAGTAGGGCTATAGATATTTTTTGGCGCTGCAAACAGGATTTCACCCGGGTTCTGCAGAGGTAGGAATTTAGGCCTTAAACATTCCAAGATAGTATCCTAATTGCAGCTATGATGCCTTTTTTTGGTCTGTGGATTCGTGATGCACTACACCGTGAAGTTAGTATCCCTTGTAGGTCCAGCCTCTTCCAAAAAAAACCCATGTGTCGGTTCATGGTGCGTGAAGCATTTTTACTGTCACTGGCAGACAGTAGCCCCAGTGCCCCCTTGTTAATCCCGAAACACTCTATTCCCCGCATTCAGTTCGTTAGGTATCAGGGCCACCTTTACTGGCCAAGTTGTTGTGCTCCATCCACATGGTCGCAGCTTCTGGACTGTCAAGAAAGTACGGTTTGCCATTGTAGAGGATCTTCAGTCGCGAAGGATATATATAAGCATATCTTTAAGCCCTAATTGCCGAAGCCTCACCTTTACAGGCACAAACAAGTTTCGAGCCCTGTGGATTTCAGGAGTGTAATCTAGATAGAGGGCAATTCTGGAGCCGTCATGTAATTAGCGGCTTACCGTAGTTTATAGCTTGCCGTAATCCTTTCTGTGGCCAGCTGCTATGTATTTGGTTATTGTTTATTCTGTGCTTGAGCTTCAGTCTGCAGTAATACTGTTTTGATTTAAACAAGTAGCCAACACTTACAGCTTGCTGGGAAGCAGTTTTTTTTATCGCTCACTCAGCCTGTGTTCAGCCCGCGACAGTCTGTGATTGTTTGCATGTCTTTGTATTTTGGGATATGAAAAAAAAATCTTGTGTGCCCTTGATTCAAACTTAAAATTCATTTTTTTTGGGTCGATCCACTAATTCACTATCATTTTTTTTTTTTTAAACACCTCTACTTTTCTGAAGTGTTTGATACATTTTGTACTCTTTTTAATTTTTAACGGTTTTAACTGTTTTAACTATTTTAACTTTTTTCATGTACATTGTTTCACCACTTTTGCCAGACGTCTGAGCTAAGAACTGTTCTTACTGTGTGATATTTGCACTTGCCCTTTTTGCACCTTTGTACTGCATTTACTAGCTTGGGGATAATTATTGCCTCCCATGATTAAGCGCAAAGCTAAGGATCCACCTCTGGTGGCAAAGAAAACAAAAGAAAGTAAGCCCCGCCAAGTAGCTGGGCTGGGCAGTACTACTGTTGTAAGTAAACCAAAGAGCTGTAAACATAGCCAGCTGCCCCTAAACCAACCCTCACTAAATGATTATTTAAAACAGGTGGCTGGGAAACTAGAAGAACTCATCCAGCACACCGAATGGGCAATTGAGGTTGTAATATCCCACTCAAGTGATCGTGAAAATATGTTGTTACCCCTTCCCTCCCCAAATAATAGTCCCCCTAGTTTATCTCATTGCAGTGGCGGCTGGTGAGTTTGAAACCTGGGGGGGCATACATTTCCCCAGGGCAATTTTTGAGCGTGCATGTGCAGCACGCGAGCCTACACCAACCAAGGAGTGTGCGGGGGAGTTCTCCCCCGGGACATTTTTTGAAAAATGGCCTCCAAAATGTGCAATTTACTGTCCAAAAAAACACTGAAATATGACAAAAAGCATTAGGTTTTACATACTAATAGTGGTACATTATTGTTACATGTGCAAGCGTGACAGTGTATTTTACAGCAGCTTGTATTGAGAATAGCTGGTACTATGATGTATGCAGCAGTCATGCATCTGCACCTTTCTATGCACTTATTTCATATATTTTTTTGCAATGTAGACTTCCCTCTACTTACACTGTCATCACAATAGTTAAAGATCCAGGACAGCCAGTATACTCCCTGTCCCCCTTACTATGTACTCCCTCTCTAGCTGTCACTGTTTCTCCACCATGGCACGTACTGAATTGGCTCTTATCTGGATAGCAAACACTGTGTGGTCCAGTGGACACTTTGGCTTGGTAAACAATCTAAGAAAGTTCCAAATCTCCACTAGCATGCTTCAAAATGTCATCTCTGTTTCAGCCTCTCCCTCTCTTCTGGAACATTTCATGTTTGCTTTAAGGTAGCAGCCAGTACTATCTATTCTCAGGTCCTCGACGGATGTGGACTGTCTTGCCAACTCCCGATCTAGCAGTCTTCTCCCCACCATGATTCCAAAGTCCTGGAGTGAGAGGTTTTCAAAAGGATCACTAGCTACCTTCAACCCTGCCTCCCTCTCCCCAATTATACGAACAAGGCAGCAGATATCACACACAATATAACCATTAAAAAAAAAACTGATGGCCACCTTATTGTATATGTTTTATGATCTATGCATGTGTGCAGAAACCTGTCCTTTAGAAGACACAGCACAGAGGGAAGGCACCCACGGAGAGGAATCATTAGCAACTTAAAGTAACAAAGAAAGCAAAAGTATTTTCAAGCTTTCGAATTTAAATGTATTGAAAACAAAGCAACGTGTACAAAGATGCATTTCCGAATTTTAATGTTGAAACTTTTTACAATCTGAACATGTTATGCAGCACTAGCAGTCTGGTTCCTCTTGCTTCTGACATGCTCTTTCATTGCATAAATAACGAGTAACCCTCGTGAGCACCCTAGCATCGAGCCGGAATTGGACGAACCCTCGGGGATCTCTGAGAGTATTGTTACCCGCTCGTCCAGTGCTTCCTGTGAGTGCCTGCCTTAGTGGTTTAGTGGCCGGACATATCCCATGCGCGTGCCCTTCATCCAAACATGTCAGGTCTATTGAGCACTTTTTCCCTCTGCTGCCGTCCTGACATTCCCGACCCCACCCCTCCGTTCCTTTTTCCCATGTATTTCCATCACGCAGCGCGTTTTATAACAAGGGGCACACCTCGCCCCCCTCCGCTGTTGTGCCCAGCCAATCCTTCATCGTCATTTCCCCCAAAGCCACGTATCCATCTGCCCTTCTTAAAGAAATCTAATGCAAACTATATAATCTCCACGTGAACGCCCCCTCCCAATTATGTTACTTGTTGCTTATTGTTTTTAAACTTATCTCCATGTATTCTCCGTTTTGGCTTCAAACTTTAGTGCTTTTTACTATGAATCCCTTTCTACGTTTAGCGCCAGATACTAATCTTTAGGTGGTGGCGCAGTGGGCCCCAACAGTGAATCTGTTCTCCTGCCCGTGTTTTTAAATTGCTCTCTTAAAAATGTTCCACTACTACGGCGGAAACCCCCATTATTTAGACAGCAGATTGAGATTCAGCTCACTTTGGCCAAAAACGAGGATGCACCTCGACTTGTTTTTTCTTTTCACCCACCAGAAATCCCCCGCCCCTGCCATGCCAGTCAAAGAGCAACGGTGAGTGTGCCCACTGTTTTACAGTTAAGTCACGCTGAGATCAAATGAAAAGGTTCACTAGGACCAGGCAATGCCCAGGACGCATGAGCTGCAGCTAAACAGCTCGCAGGCCGCACAGCAGACGCTGACACAGTATTGGCACCGTTGGATGTGTTCACACTTTTAAGATCACTCCCATGTTATGAAGCTGTCTCTTGGGGCGATTGACGCTGCTCTGGGTCCCATGGGCCCGGTGTGAGTTTTCAGTGCAGAGCAGCAGGGTTCTAGTTCACCATCATCAATGTGTTATTCTTTCATGTTGTTGTGTTCGTGGTGAACACTTAAGCATTGTTGCCCAAGGTCACAGGGATGCACTCCCCTTCTCCATGCAGATGTCTTTTCACCGCTCTACACCCTCATCTGCACATCAGGCCATCAGGCAAGCTGGGAGGTGGGAGAGGGGTACAGCAGGAGCTCATTGAAATGCACACTTTCACGAGTGTGCTTCCTGCAAACTAAAGGGAAGGCCAGTTTGGTGTAAGGACACACTTGCTTAAACTCCTGCTAGGCCTTGAACATTGGTCAGGCGGGTCTGCAGGTCTATCTGGTGGCATTGCTGCCACACAGGTGATGACATTCCCCGTGTCCCTGGGGCCCTGTGAGTACATCATCGCTCATGGAGGATTCCCAGGGGCGAGAAACTGGCGGGGAAAGGCGATAATTCCCTTCTCCTGGAACTTTTGACCAGACCCAGTGTGTCCCCCATTCTAGAGTAGAGTGCTGCTGTGTGGATATTTTCAGAGGGTGCCCACACACAGGGGACCCTGAAGCCCACCGTGAAAGTACTGGTCGCTGCACGCATGCACAGTTTAGGAAGAGACAGCAGACACATGCAGCCAGGATGGGCTGGCCAATGACCGGCCTGTGAAACTAGACTCATCCGATCTCTGGCATGAGACTGCATGAGGTCTCCCTGAGCTCCTCTCATAAGGGGGGCCACGGGGGTCCGTGTGACATGGGCCTCATCCGATCTCTGGCTCATGAGACTGCACAAGGCCTCCCCGAGCTCCTCTCATAAGGGGCCACGGTGGCCCGTGTGACGTGGGCCTCATTCGATCTCTAGCTCATGACTGCACAAGGTCTCCCCAAGCCCCGCTCAGGGGCCACAGGTACTGTCCCACTCCCTCCCTTTAGCAAATGCTGCTCGATGGGGCCACAGAGGTGGTCACGGTTGTAGGTGTGGAGTGGGTCTCTTAACGGGGGCTGTGCATAAAACGTGCTGCGCTATTTATTGAGTGCTTGTTGGAGAGAAGTTAGAAGTCAGTCGACTTGTTTTAAGACGACCTAGGAACTTGACATACGCCATCATATCATCATATCATACCCTTGCCGAGGGTATGATATATGATGATATGGCATTTTATAACGTGCCTGTACACAAGCGTTTCCACGGTACGGGGCGACCAAAGTGTGTAACTCGCAGAGCAACCACAAATCCGGGACTAACAGGGGAGAACTATGTACACCGGTCCCCGGTTGCAGTGTATGCCTCTCAGGCAGTGCAAGCTTACAAACCTACAAGTTTAAGAATTTGAAGCATGCACTGCAACCCTGAACACGCGCCGCGGCCCACACAAGTACACGACCATTTTGCGGGCCGCCGCGCGTATTCAGGCGGGCACTGAATCAGGATTCAACATTCAGCAGCGACCAAGAGTTCATTCATTTAAATTACTATCTTTTAAACAAGTTACTTAATTTACCTTGTTAATCTGGCCTGGACTCCGTCAGCGTCGTCGCTCAGGAGGAGGGCAGGCAGCAAGGCAGCATATCCAGTCTGTGGATGGGCCTGGATCCCTGGAAGAACGTCGACACCACACCACCAAGGGGTTAGGGCCTGGAAAGAAAGAACTAGAAGAGAAGGCGAGGCACCGTGTGCCCACGACCCGACTCTGCCCAACCCACAAAACACGGATTGAATTGTCATTGGCTGGCAAACAGCCAATGACAATCCACAATCTGTTGTTGCCATGGGCTTGGCCCACAGTCAGGAGGAGAGGACACTCTGGTACGCTGTTTGCACAGAATACCAAGAGTGCAGGGCCACCCCTCCAGCGCCCCGCCAGCCTCTTGAATGGGCAAATGGTTACGTAGAGTGCGTGGAGCTACGAGCTCCACACACTCTACATTGCCGAAATCTTACTAAATCGGGACTCGCCCCAGCCAGCCGCATTAGCAGGCCGGCCTGGGCCAGGCCAGCAGCCAAGGCTGCAGAGCGGCAGATTAATAAATAAATAATTAATCTGCCGCTCTGCACAGGTTTTATATTTAAATAACTGAAAGAGAGACTCTGTCTCTCTTCCCTTCTTCTCTCTGTGGGGGGGGAGGCACCCCCCCCCAATGTAAGCAGCCGCCACTGTCTCATTGCCCTAAAGGTAAATTGTAATGGTAGTGGGCTAGCAGGATGGGACCCTACTCAGGCAGTCCAGTCACAGTTCCAGCTCCTCCTCTCTGCCTTCACCTGAGAGGGCCTTTTATCCCAGTTTCCTTCAGGTGTGGGCTATTAGGCTTAATTGCCTGACTGCTACTACAGCCTGACTCTTCAGCCCTCTACCTTGTCCCAGTACTTCTGGGATTATGATATTTGTAGTCCGCAACAACAAAATCAGTGCTTTTAAATAATTCCTTAGTTCTAAGGGTAGACTTATTTCCTCTAGAATTATTTAAGAATTAATGATTTGAATTTGCTGTCATAGAGGAAGACAGGGTATTTAATGCAATATTTCTACAGTCCCTTCCATTATATCTTTGGGGGTAAGGAGGATTTTTATCCTGTAGTACTTTCTGTTGTTAAGGCTTTTTCAGGCCTTATGGCATTTGTGCCCAGAGGCACAGATCTTATATGTGGTTCAGATACATCATAATGACAATAGGACGTAAGCTGTTCTGGAAAATTTACCAAGTTCTTCCTTTCAAAGGACAAATACTGCGTCTCATCCCATGGAATATTCTCACTACCCTGGGGGTTGTCTCCTCCCAGATGATCCTTCTGCAGAACACCTCCACCAAGGTCAGGATTAGGAAGCGTCTACATTTCCCTGGCCACCTGGGAGGAGACTTTAGGCAGGGGTACAGTGAGGGATCCGGAGGATTCATCACAACATGCACATATATGCACATATGACACCCAGTCCATGGCACAGATGTCCTTCCTTCTTCATACACTGTCTTGTGTCTGGAACATGCCATTACAACTTTTCCTCGACATCACATGCTTTGAGTTATCAAATATGTGCAACACTATTTAGTAACATTCACTTTTTGATAACAGTGTACCTGTTCCTTGATAACAGTGTCTTTTACGTGAGAATGAGGCAAGGAGTGATTATTCACTGTGTCTGGACACACTTGCTGTTGTAAGGTTTGCACATTGTCATCTCCTCGTTTTTACCGCTCGCTGCCTCTAGTCTTCTCTCTTCCACATCTCTCTTTTATTTGTATACATACATTTCCCCCACGTGGCTTCCATAAACATCTGGATACAGAATTTTTTGGCATGTTTTTTCAGCCTTCGGTTATATGTGGCAACGTTTTGTCTGTTCGAGCTACATGCATGTAGTCTGACTTGTGCACATTTATTTGTTCCAATACAGACAAAGCATGCTTACTTTCATGGTGACAGTGCCCGGCGGTGCATGTTTATTTCCAACATCCTGCTCCAGTTACCAGAAGCGTGGTGTGTTGACAGGTTTTTAACTGCCATCTAACCCCCCTCATTCTTTTCCCATTATCTACTCACATACGGCCGTGAGACATGCAGGCGTGGAGTTCCATCTCACGTTGATCGCTCTGCCACGTGATATCCCTCAGTTATATGTATTCCTCCCATCTGCAGCATTTTTATGCCTGGCGGAATGGAGACGCACACAGTTTGAGGCTTCCGTGAAAGTACACAGGATTTCCTCCTATATGGATGATGCTTCATACATCACTAGGTAAGCTACATGCCATAAATTTCTGCCTGTAGTCTTGCAGGACTTCTTTTTATCTAGTATAGGTGTCCTTCCTTGACCCAGTCATCAAAGCCCCTTCGTACTGTGTTTTTGATACACAAATGCACTGGAATTTGTATCTAATATACACTGGACTCCGCAAGGAAGTGAATGTTGAGGTGTAGCATTGACGTTAACCTGTATGAATTGAATCTCTACGGACAAGGTACCACCCACCACCCTAATTTTAACCTCTTTATCGTGTGTGATTCCGTTAAATTGCTCTTTGAAGAGTCTCTCAGTTCAATGGGTATATACAACCAATCTTGCAATAGTTTCCCTTATATAGAGATATGTTATCCGTCACAGAGTTCTGAGCATTAAGCCTTTTGAATACGTTGAAGCTAACCACAAGGGTCGCTGAATAGTAAAACTATCATCTTAATGAAACTCAATGTGCAGAACGACGTGCATGGTCTTTCTTCTTCTTTAAAGATCAAGGTCAGTATTTAAAGCTTTATGGAGAACCCCAACACTCTCCATTCTCTTCAACCAATGAACCTCATCGCACATAGGGCAAATCAGGCATGGTCTGTGATACCTTTGAAACATTTAGCTTTTCACATACTTAGCACAAGCAGATGGCATGGATGCAGGTGTTTTTTCTGTCATTGGGTCGATTCTACTTAGCTACCCTCTTCATAGGAGGGTGGGCTTGCATGTGGACACCAAACATACAATATTTCTCTTTTAATAATCTCTAGATGGGTATTATCACATTTAAAACTTCACACACTTGATGGTTAGGCACATGATAGTAATATGAATTAATATACAACTGGAAGGTGTTTCTTTGACAACTTCCAGCTTGAAAACAAATGCAAATGTTATTATTACATTGCAGAACATTTAGATGTTTGCCAATCTTAATATTGACATTTGTTGTCATGGTAAAATGAAAGAACCATATAATTTGACCCGGAAGAATGTTCCAGAACAAGTAGAGAACAGAAACATGTTGGGCCATTGGACGGCAACTCATTTGTAGTAGCTTTGTCCACTTTTCTAGAGCTTGAAATTGATTCCATCAATACTTTTCATCAGGATTTTTGTGGGTGTTGTATAGAGTTGTACTTTTCATTGTGGTACATGTGTGAGTTTTGTGAATTGTAGCTCAAGCATCTTTTGCACATAAGACACCTGGTAAAGGTTTACAGTATTTTGTTTAGTATTCATTCGTTTTTTTTACTCCTTGTGTTGTTTTTGGCAAATTTCTTTTGGCAAATTTCTCTTTGATATGCATATGGGAGACATCACATGCATGAATTCTAGTTTTTAGCGATGATGCTCTCTAAATAAATTTGTATTTATATATATATACGTATATATATATATACGTATATATATATATATATTCAGTAAAAAACTTTGTCAAAGGGACATTATGGTTAAGTTGTGCTACTAAAAACCTATCAAATTCAGTAAAAAAAACTTTGTTAAAGGGACATGGTCCCGATTGGCTGCGCAATCCGTAATGATGACGTTATGGTTCAAAGTAAAACTGAAAAACCCCTGAAATTCGCCAGTTATGGTAAGCTAAGCAACCATAACTCGCGCCACCGTGCACTGCTAACACTAACACCCAGGACATCACTGATGACATCACATGTCTGACTCCCCCTTTTTTCCTTTACTGACATATCTAGGCCACATGGTGTTCTTCAGTAACAGTCAGGAACTAAAACTTGAAAAGGTACTATATTTGTAGATTTATCCTTCAAGTATGTTCTTACAGTAATTCCCTTACGGTCCAGTCACACCATATGAAACATATACACAGAGGAAGACACAGGCTTGCAAGACAGCAATCCTTTCTGTGCATGAAGATAATCAGTAGGGTTATCAGCACTTTCTGATAGTTCTGTTGTTTTTTTTATTACTGTACTTTCCCTGTATATGCTCATATTTGTATACATTGTACCCACACTACTTTCCTTAGTGTCCAGTCACATCAGGTGATACATATATATATAGGGGAAGTAGCAGCTTTGAAACAGAGCAATAATTCCTCTGCATAAAGATAATCAGTTAGGTTATGAACACTTTCTGGTACTGTATATACTCATATTTGTATGTGTTGTTGTCACTTTGTGTTTTGTCTGTAATAATGCAATTATGTAGTAAGTGGGTTATTACATGTTTCACAGTACGCAAAACTCTAATAAAAAAGCAGTTATCATTTCACTATTCAACATGGCAAAATTATGAATATTGCACCTTCATCATGTATGCTGCACACAATGCCTATTTTCTAGATGGGTAGCTTAGTATACTGGATAGAACTTAATAATAGAATGCTATTTATATCAATGCATTGCTTAATGCACTAAGTAGTTCATGATATTTATTCCAATGATCCTTGACACTTTTTTGTGACCATTATAATAAGAATCCCTTGTACAGACCTTTCATGAAAGGTAAATGCACATGTGATGTCAACAGTGATGTCATCAATGACATTTGTGATGTCATCTTTGATATCCTGGATGTTAGTGTTAGCAGTGCACAGTGGCGCGAGTTATGGTTGCTTAGCTTACCATAACTGGCGTATTTCAGGGGGTTTTCGGTTTTACTTTGAACCATAACGTCATCATAACGGATTGCGCAGCCAATCGGGACCCTGTCCCTTTAACAATGTTTTTTTACTGAATTTGATAGGTTTTTAGTAGCACAACTTAACCATCACATCCCTGACTTTATATACATGTAACATAGAACATACCGAACCCCCAGCTATTGAATTATATGTCCGTGGACTGTGCGAATGTCCGCGGACGGACGCGGACAACAGCAACACTACCCAAAAAATCAGGGGTGTCTTAAATTGTTATAGCATTCCATATGAACACTGCACAAGTTGAAAAACCAACACACAAACACAATATATGTAGTAATAAATAAAAAGTAGAACCTATATATCTAACACATCAACCATCCATTTAAATACCATATATACTAAAATGGAATATACCAAAACAAGAAACATATGCTTCTAACATAATTACCTCACAGAAACTGCACAACTAGTAGCAACAGCAGATCTACAGAACAGTGAGAAGACAATTTACCACAATCTAGTAAGTAAACTTCTTTTTTCTTATATATTTCTAAAATGTCTACATTAGATACAATAAAAGTAATATATATTTATTTTTCCTCACAGAAATGTCAAATACTTTAGAATGGCTTGAGGAGAATTTCCTTCATGGTGAAATGTCTGAAGATAGTGAAACTAATGGTAGATACTTCTCTATATAACATAACCAAATTAATAAGCATTACTTTATGTGCACTTAACATATGTATATATTTTTTTTAACAGACCATACAAACATTGAAAACAATACACAACAAGATACTTTAGAACAAACTCTCCAGCGCATGGAAGAAAAAATGAACAAGCTCATGACAAATTTCCACCTTTTGAAAGATTTTGTGGAGGACCATATAAAAGAAAAAAATAGATACTATTGTGCAACATGTACCTGTCCCCGCTCTCCATGTCCCAGTCAATTATCCCCAAACCATCCCCACATAGAAAAACGTTTTGATGAGACTTCCATCCCTTCATCTTCTCCTGTCCATCCTCTTGAAAACCCCAATTCCCCTGTGTTTGTGTCAGTTTCTGCTTCCCCTTCTCTATCATAAATTGTACATATATATAATATAATGAAAAATAAATGTTATGTGAGTGTTAATTTAGTCCTTTGTGTTTTTTTAAAAAAAAGTCTGTTTTGGTGTCCGCGAACAGTACGGGTGTCCGGAATATCCGTTAATAAATAAAATATGGGTGTCCTGAGGATACTATGCCTGTCCGTATTGTTCGTAGGCAAGTTGAAACTGTTCTAAGAGCACACACGGTGTCCTGAAATGTTCGTAAATAAACAAAATGGGGGTGTCCTGAGGACACTACACCTGTCCGTATTGTTCGTAGGCAAATTGAAACTGTTCTAAGAACACACACGGTGTCCTGAAATGTTCGTAAATAAACGAAATGGGGGTGTTCTGAGGACACTATACCTGTCCGTACTGTTCGCAGGCAGCTTGAAACTGTTCTAAGAACAACTGCCTGTCCGTAACTGTTTGTTTAATTTGTGTCGCACTTCTAATTGGTTTCAGGACCCGAACACTGTTCGTATACTATCTACGAACATGCGCACCACACCCATAAGTCCTACGAACATCGCGCTTGTCCATAGCTGTTCGTCACACTTGTGTGCACTTTTAATTAGTTTGAGGACCCGAACACTGTCCGTAGAACACCATCGCGCATGCGCAAAACTGTTCCCATTCATTTGGTGTCCTGCGGACACCCGTTCCCTTCGTGGACATGTTCGTGACGCCATCATGTGACCACGCCCACGCTGAGCATGTGTTCTGATTGCGGACACTGTTCGTGTCCCCGAACAATTTTAAAGTACCTTTTCGGGCAATCCACAGTGTTTTATAATAATAAATCACCATAGCACATGTCCCAGACAATGAGCCTGACTTTCTACATACTTTTTGGGACTTTTTGAGCCTTTTTGGGGTGTTCGATCTGTCCGCGGACAGTGCTGCTGTCCGCGAACTGGGCACCAGCACCCCTATAAAAGGCCACACCCCAGAGCTCATCCTCATTGTGCTTCTGGCTATCTGACAGAACACTGTCTACTTTGCATTGCAATTTTCCAGATTTTGCTGCCTTTGCTGAAACCTGATGGCATCCATGTCTGCTGTTCATCCACCTGGTGCTACATCTGCCTCAGCACCATCCCCTCCACCACCACCACCTCCCCAAGGGTCTGAAGAGGGGAACAGGAGTGAGGATGTAGAGGAGGATGAAGAGGATGACGAGGATGAGGTAGTGGAAGTCCCTACTACCAGCACTCGCCGTGAGTCTTGGGTGTGGCGGTTATTTACCATTTATGGTAACGTACCCAAGGCACATGCGAACAAGGTCACCTGCAACCAGTGGAAAATGGTACTGAGTCGCGGGAGGGCTGGTTCGTACAGCTTTGGTATGACTACTATGAAGTGACACCTAAGGTCGTTCCACGGTGGGGCCATTCGTAAGGTTGTACCTTGCGAGGAGCGTAGTAGGTTGAGTTCCTCTACTACATCCTCCGTTTCCGATCCTGTCACCACAAGGAACACTCCTGTGGGAGAGTGTATTCCTCCAGCTGCCTCACAGGCCATTCACAATGCTGATGACCCTTACCTTTAGAGGGTCAAAGTGGTGTGTATGTACTGTGACGCAGTTCTCTGCATAGGGGAGAGACTTCGTAGTGCTTTCGAGACTGTGGTCTCAGAGCACGAGAAGACCTGCCACATACCTAAGTAAGGCCTACCCTACATTTTTCCTCTCTCCACCCGCCCTTTCTTATCCCCGTGGTTGGTGTGTCCCCCCTTACCCTCCTTTCCCCTCCTTTCCTAGTGTGTCGTGTGTAAAAAACAAAAAAAATAAAACAACAAAAATAAAAAAAGGCTCTTTTCAGAGCCGCCTTTCACAGTTTAAAAATAGAAGTGGCAAATAAATGGTGCTGGGCCCTGTGTATTTTTTAGAAGTCTGTGGACAGTTCGCTGACATGTAAACTTTTGGGGTGCTGCCCTATCATAACCATTGCACTTTTCTCTGGGAGGAAGTGGTGGCTCTGAAAAGAGCCTTTTGTTGGTGTTTGTTTGTGTTTGAAAAACTTGAAATGGTCAACACCTACTGCAAAATGGATGGCTGAAATTCCAAAAAAGGTCGCAATGCATTTTGTACATTTCTCAGAAAAATTGGATTGCCAGCATAAGTAAAATGGACTCCATCTCTGCGAAAAATGTATGTGCTACGAAACATAATATTTTCATTGTGAAAAGAGGACATGCCAACATCTCTTAGAAAGGCACAAACAGCCTTATTGACATTGCGCCTCGCTTTCTCCATTTGTGGACCAAATGAAGAAGAACGCAGCCACATTTGTCTCTGCGCAATCCGAGAAAAAATTACTTGAGAATTTGGAAACATGTCCATGATCTTCCCAAGTCCTTCTTTCATTGCAAATTGCAAAGAAATTCCAGACACATGTCCTAAACTGTTCCCTCCACAATGAATTATAATTATGTCTGGCTGATGCTCTGTCTCCAAAGTAGCACAGAGAGGTACCAAGTCCAGCCACTTCATTTCACGCACTCCATGCCAGTGCACTTCCACATGTGGGAATCCAAGATCTACAGCTACTTCACAGCTTTCTGCATGCACCTTTAACCAATGTATCCACGAGTCTCCCAAAATCCAGACAATCTGTTTTCTGAAACACACAGCCATAGCTATCTGTTCTTCTCTCAGGAAAAAGACTTTCTGACAAACTCTCTCCTGACACAACACACCCACTAAACTTTACTGACCAATCCCATGCTCTGCTCATTCTCATTTGCATGCCTCCCCACACCCCAAAATCCCCATATGTAACACGCGATGTCCACAGACTACCGCCATGTCCGCGGACATATCGTAACATGGGCAGCCCTTCTACCATTTCCACTTCACTATCTGTGCCATTCCCTGATTGGATACAGCTAAGCAGTCACACAACCATCCACCAATCACATCCAAGACCTCTACCATCTAACTCCATCATCATAGATCAGCACTTCAAATGTACTGTTAATCACTCTGAGTACAAGTATCATATCATTGGAAAGCACCTACTACAAGAACTACTGTACAAGTCTCCAAGATTTCTACTTGCAGCTGCATGCATATCCATATGCATGAACACAAACTACAGGTATGCATATTTTCTGTATAGTACATGTACAATTCTTATCAATGCATATAAACAGATTAACTGCCTTTAAACCTGTATAACCTATAACATGAACTTACTGTCATTTTTCCCATCTGCTATAATCAACTGTCACTTCCAAACCTATCTGCTGTTTAATTTCTTTTTACACACACATTTGCAAAGCATGTTGAACTAACATATTTAAAGTAAAATATAAAGACTGCACATAGTCAAACAAAATTGCATGCACACACTATGTTCAGATATCAAACAAGAATACTTCTACAAAAACATAAAAATCAATGGGCCTCATTACGACCCAGGCGGTAAGTTACCGCCTGGGCCGTACCTTTACCGCCATGGCGTAAACTACGTTTACACCATGGTGGTTGGCGGATTTACCGCCCCATTCCGAGGTTGGCGGGGCGGTAAGTCCCCATTAACCCATTTACCCTTCCCCATTCCCATTTTTGCCCAATAGGGCATAATGGGAGTGGGGAAGGCGTTAATTACGCCACCGTAAATTACGGTGGTGTAATTAACAACATGGTCCCTTAGCGCTATGGATTTCAACACCTGCTAAAAGCAGGTGTTAAATCCTCCATGGCGCTAAGGGACCTCGGAATCAGGCGGTAAGGGTCGGCGCTGTTTACGCCGCCGTAAACCCCTTACCGCCTGGGTCCTAATGAGGCCCAATGTCTAAATTAACATCAGTGCTATAAACACACAAAATGACTAACTTCTTTCCTTTACAATAGCAGTGAAGACCACTCTCCTGAAAAGCAGCAGCAGAATGTGAAGTACAAATAACAACTCAGAAGAAACCTGCTCATTCCACACAAAAAAGTAAGTTAAATACCACCATAATATTTTTACTGTTACTCAAACACATTGTGGGGTTCATTCATGGTATTTCTGCGCCGAAAAACAGAGATTGTGCACCATTCTGCCCACAAATCCCCATTTGTTAAACAGGGATTTGCAGGCAGAATGGCGCACAAATCCCTGTTTTTCAGGGCACAAATGACATAACTCAGCCCCTACAATGTTAGTATTGTAGAACAAAGAACTGTTTTAATTCTATACCATTAGATTTACTATTTGTGCTTCTCCTCACCACTAGCTTACTTTCTACTGTCATCTGAACTCCAGTATAGTAACACACAAATACAAGAATACGCATCCCAACTAGTTGTAGTTGCCCAATGCACAATCACACACCATCACATAAATCTTTACCATCATACTCAAACACTCATGCACACAGCACACATACATTGCAGAACAGCCCAATCCATACCTTCTTTATTTTTTTCAACAGACCCCAAAGAATGCCTACCAAAAATCAAGTCCGTAGAAAGCAACGCAGAAGTAGAGCAAATGAAAATAGAAGTGTCCAAAATAAGCATCCATCTCTTGCAGAATTTGTGCAAAAAGGTCAAACAAAACAGCTAATACAGTCATTTAGCAAAACAAAACAAGCTTCAAGTACAGAAACTTTGCCTCCCCTATCAAAATGTAAAACAAAACAGAAAACAATTAACAAGAATTCAGCTACCACTACTGCTAAAACTACTCCTATAAATCTTGATATAGTGCCAAGTAAGCATATCAAAAAAAGTATTTTAGCAAAAATGCTCCGCCACAGAATCCTTCAGAATCTTATAAAAACAGGAGATAAATCATGCACAACCCTTAAAGCCTAACGTAGAAAATTAATCTTAGAAGCTTTGATAGAAAGTGCAATCTTTCTCAAAAGAAAGTTATTTATTTTAGTGTTAAACAGAATGAAACCACTAACAAAACTAATGACTAAATTACAAAAAAGACTTCTCAGTAAATGAAATGTCAACAAAAATAACTTCTTAAATATCTGTGGAGGTGAATGGAGTCACACCACAAGCAAAGAACCATATTTTAATGAAGAAGCATACAAACAAAAGCAAACAAATACAATTGCCATACATAGCAGTGGACGAGGTTATGAAAAAGTTATTAATACCATAATGGAACAAGAAATACTGCTTACAAAAATATCCCCAGAAAACTCAAAATTACCTCTCCATTCGACTGAACTAGAACGTCCAGTTTACAAATGGCCATGCATGACAATGTGTAACATTCCCAAAAAATCTTTCAAGTCTTTACACAAATTCCTCAATCAGTATGTGAAAGGCAAAGACAAAATGAAAATGAAACTGCTGCAAAATATGGATACCTGTCCAGTGCGCAAATACACAGGACTACAAGGACATTCATTAGCCTGCATTTCAGGACCTATTTGCAAAACCACCTTCCATCATATCAAAATGATATCAACACATCATTCAACTATAAGAAATCTAGTCTATAAACTGTAGTATTCTAAAAAGTCCTGCTTTAGCACTAGCCAATTTAAATAACATTCTTCTACATGGTACAGCCAAAGACCTACTCGAAGAAATCGACTATATCCAGAAAAAATATTTTGGAAGTGAAAGCCACTTACAAAAAACAATAGCTTTACAACAGACTAGCAACAATCCTGCGCATGCAACCTTCTACTACACACATACAAAAAAGAAATACTGAAATTTAAAAGTACATCTGCTGAAGTACCAAACTATGTGTGTGTGTGTTGCCGCAGAACCTTTTACAAAAGTAACACAAAAACTATAGACATAACATACAAAATAGAAGACAATGAAGATTCCAAATGGTTTGAATTAGCTCTCTACCTTGTAGCAGAAAACAAATCCGAAATAACTGACCCCTTAATACTTTGCAGTTACTGCACTATAAAACTTGACAACAACCAAACTCCTTCACGTGCTGTCACAAATAATTTGGAATTATTCCCACTACCAAAACCCCTACAACAACTCAATTTATATGAGAACATCATAATTCAAACAGTGCACCCCTTTCAAGCAATAATACGCCTTCAACCAAAAAGAGCAAAATTACCTCCCTTTGAATTGGTGAAAGGCATTCGTGGCAAAGTAGTGTACTTACCATTAGATCTAAAACAAAATGTGCACACTCTGGGAGTGCAACATCCAATACAGTAATCTTTAATTGTCTTAGTAAATGGTGTACCAACAAAAGACAAAAAATGTTGGCAACAACTCGTAGACTTACATAAAGTTAGACAAGCCTTGCAATATCTAAAAGACAATAATGAATACGACAAAGAAATAAATATTGAAGAAAACTTGAAGGAAACCACTGAAATAATTCAAGAGTCACCAGAAACTGGTCAATTTGAGCTTCTAGATCCTGCTACAGTATCCAATATTTTAGAACATTATACAATTCATCCATTGCACTCTAATGACACCATAGAAGATGCACTAGAAACGTACCAAATGCGACAAACGAAAGGAGCACCAATCAGCATATGGGAAAAACGTATAGAAGCACGTGCTTTTCCTCTACTCTTTCCTACTGGCAAAGGAGGAAGGTACGATGATAGACCTATTCAAATAACAGCATCAGAATACCGCTCGTTACGGATGTATTCTGATGGTCCCAGATTTAGACAACATGTGGAATACATATTCCACCTACTCTTTGAAAGTGAACCAGCAACTCTATGTTACGGAGTTGCACACACATTAAAAGCAGGAACCCACTTTCAAAATATGTCAGCTACACAATTATTACAAAAAGTGCAAGAAAAATATGAGGTTTTACAATCAAGCATTACAAATCTACTAGCAAACATGCGTAGTCCTAAAGAGTACTGGTTCCGACGTCACGGAGATGTACATTGTATGATAAGAACCTTGGCCCACCCACTTGGTTTGTTACATTAAGTTGTGCAGAATATGCATGGGAAGATTTACATGATTTCCTACGCATATCAAACAAAAACAAAACAAACATAGATATACTTACTCCTGGAGAACTTTGTTCTCTAGATCCTGTTAATGTTTCAAGATATTTTCATCATTGCTTCATTGCTATGCTACACTTTATTTGTAATAAAACTGTTCCTCCCCTCGGAGAAGTGCAACACTTCTTTTGAGAAAAGAATACCAAGCCAGAGGAGCACCACATATCCACATGCTTTTATGGATTAAAGATGCTCCTAAATTTGGTCAAGACAATGATGCCACTGTGTTACAGTTTGTCGAAAAATATGTCACTTGTAAAATTCCATCGGAAGCAACAAATAGTGATCTTCATGCACAAATTTTACAATTTCAAAGACACAAATGTGGCAAATATTGTTGTTGCAAATATAAAAACAAAGGGAAGTACTACACCAAATGCCGCTTTGGTTTCCCTAGACCGGTTACAAAAACAGGTGAAGTGAACAACTTCATGTCTTCAGTTAGGCATAGTGTTAAAGGTAAATCACCTAAAAATACATATTACATAAAAAAAAAACAGAAGAAGCAAAATATATCAATGATTACAAAGCAATCATTGCCCTCTTATGGAATGCAAACATAGATGTGCAGTACATTGTAGACAATTCCACTGCAGTTGCACGATATGTTACAGCACACTTAACCAAAGCAAAAAAAACAGAGCTTCAAGACCTCTGGAATGACCTGTCATCAGACAAAACACTGTCTCAGAAATTGTACAGCTTGGGCATAAAAATGCTCTCCCATAGAGAATGTGGCTCCTATGAAGCAGCAGATCGTTTAACCGGTACTGCTTTGTATGGAAAATCTGAAAATATATTATGGCTAAGTCTTGGTCCTGCTAAATCTAGAAAAAGAGTTCTGAAATCATACGACGACATAGAAACAATAGCCAAAAATGATCCCAACAGCCAAGACATTTTGAAAAACAATTTGCTGGACACATACTACCCAAACAGAAGTACCACTTTGGAAACCATGTGTCTATACCTTATAGCTCAAAACTTCACATACAAAAATAATATAAAACCCGATGAAAAAAAAGGTAGATACAGAGTGACAAATTGTGAAGGCATATTAGTAAAACTCAACAAACCAAGTTTCGTTAATCATATCAAATTATCATTAAAGTCTCCTCAACATAAAGAACTATATAACATGTCCCTGCTACAACTCTTTAAACCATGGAGAAAAGAAAAAGAAATACTAGATAACTATGACTCCTACGAAGCTGCTTTCAAAGCAAATGAAAGCACTATAACCGTTGTAAACTTTACACACTACAAAACAATGTTGCACAATGAACAGCAACACAAAGAAGAACTCCAGGCCCAACTAGATAAGGACACTCCTGACAGTAGTCAACCTTCTGTAACAGGAAGCCAAGAACCATTAGGACAGCCATTTATAGCAAATGAGGCAGAATTAGCTATGACAGAAGAAGAAAACACCATGTGTCAGTATGAAGATAAAGAAGACTTAACTATACTACAATCAAAACTAAACAATGAGCAGTGTAGCATTATTCAAGAAGTAACAAAAGAAATTGCACATGGTGCACAACATGAAAATAAAGAATGCACCTGCCAAAATTACAAACCTATACTACTGTACGTCAGTGGTGAAGCTGGTTCAGGCAAAACATTCTTAATCAAAATCATCAGCAAGTTCCTTCAACAATTGACAAACAACAAACTGTCAGCTGTTGTCACTGCCCCCACAGTTTTAGCTGCCTACAAAATAGGCGGTGTCACTTTACACCGATTACTACTCCTGCCAGTAGAACACCAAAACAAATTAGACTATTACAAACTTTCTACAGAAGCTGCAATGGAACTACGCAGAGTGTTAAAACAAATGTAAATGCTACTAATAGATGAAGTGAGCATGGTCTCCAACCTAATGTTGGCTTTGATTCACCTCATATTACAAGAAATACTCTAAATAAACTACGAAGAGCTCTTTGGAGGAAAACACATTATTGTTTTCGGAGATCTTCTTCAATTGACACCAGTAAAAGGTGAACCTATTTTTAAAACCTTAGGACACAAACTCTGCCGTAAAACTGTTGGCAGCATAGGAAATGTCAACCTTTGGCAACATTTCCAATACAGAGAATTAACAGAAAACATGCGACAATCTGCAGATCTCACTTATGCCAAAATCTTAAAAAGTATTAGAGTTGGTATACTATCTCAAGAAGCACAAGCAATATCGAAAACCCGTCACATTCATGCACTTTATGGCGATAATGCATGTGCTACTAATGTTATGGAACAATTAGCGCACAAAAATGTCAATTGTATGGCCCTAATGCCAACTCTTGCAAGCTGTTTTAAATTCAATGAAACAATGTTAAATAAAGAAATGCAACCAATAATGGAAATTAGCGCCACAGACAAACTAGACGTACATGGTATGACACTACCCATGTGTGAGCAAGCCACAACAAGACTAAATAGTTTAGAAAATTCAATCTCCAACACAGCTGGGTTGGAAAAAATATTAAAATTATCCTTAAATTGTAGAGTAATGCTTAAACGTAACCTTGACGTGGATCAAGGACTAGTTAATGGAGCATTGGGTACAGTTGTTGGCTTTCAAACATACCCACGTGACAACAACATTCAGTTTGTCAATATTCTCTTTGACAAACTTTCAGAAGTGAAAAAGATAGGACGCTCAACAGCTCAATTCCTTCTCTTCAAAGACATGTATGTACGCTGAGAACAATTTTCTCTAACTCTTGCATACGCAGTCACCATTCATAAATCACAAGGTCTTACCCTAGACAAAGCATTGATAGATATTGGTAACACAGTCTTTATAGAAGGCATGAGCTACGTAGCACTATCACGCTTACGTACACTTGACGGTCTATTTCTAATAAACTTTGATGCAAATAAAGTAAACGCTGATATTCCTTGCATTTTAGAATACAATAGACTACGTTCACTGTACACCCCCATATAAAAACCTATCCTGTTCCACAAAAAGGAAAACGTTGTAGAAGAAAACTAATTCAAACAGAAATGCAACAGGATGTCACTGCAAATCACCCAAAGAGCGTAAAATAAGCTAATACTTCATGAACCCCTAGAGCATTACAGGCCCTGATCACTGCATGCACAACTTTTATGTGTAATCTAGGTTTAAAAATCAACACCAAAAAATCAGCAGTGATGGCCTACATGGGCAGAAAACGGCCAATGGCCATGAAACCGATGCTCTGTGCCGGAGAAATTATACCACGAGTTAAGGCCTTTGACTACCTGGGCATTAGTTTTTCAGAAGCCCTGAATGGTGGAACACATGTGGACAAACAATCGGCCAAAATGAGCCAACAAATTGGGGGAATCTTTATCTTTATGGCGAGATTTAAGGGCCAGCCCTTAGAAGTAATCACTAAGATCTATGGAGCTCAAACATTTGCCGTTACCATGTATGGTGCCCCCATATGGGGCTTCACCATGGTCGCGGATATCCAAGTTAAAGAAAACAAATTCTTTAGATGGTTGCTGGGGCTCCAGAACTCAGCAGCATATATTTCAACCCACAGAGAACTGGGAATGGAGTTTTGGGAGGACCAGTGGGCGCTGGCCCGATCTTATTTTGGATTTGATTGTGGGCCAACGAATTTGCATCCCTGTGCCATTTCATTATTCGGACCCTGCTGGGGAAAGTGGGGTGGCAGAAAATCCCCTTACTTGCACACATTTCCAATGCCCTTCGGGAGACCAAGCTTAGTGTTCTTTTTCCACCAGTCTCGCTCATTACCAAGAGCGAGGTTTCTAGCCTCAAAATTGTGGTCAGAGAGGTCATGGTAAGGAAAAGAATACTTCGGGAATATGGCAATAAATGTGATGAATTCCATTCTACGATCAGCAGACCCTCGTGGATTCAACCCTACAAAAGCCCCTGGAGCCCCTACAAAAGGACAGGTGGCTAATTACAAGGGCACGTTTTGATTCCCTTCTTCTGCAAGCAAATACTGTTGGGTGAAAGGGATTTCAAGACCTGGCCGGTTGTCCGGTATGTGGACATCAGCTGGAAGACCTAGCTCATCTGATGTTTTTCTGTCCGCGTTACACAGGCATTTGCAGGGCAACTCTGCTACCTGCCCTAAGGAAAACCGAAATACGCCATTACAAAGCCGCACTTGTTTTTTTACTTAGTGCTGACAGTGTTTTTACAGATTGGGCATTGCTCACATTTTTAAAAAGAGCAGTGTATTTTAGAAAAAGTTTGTTGAAGCTCCAGGGAGACGGAAGTAAAGCATGAATCATTTTTAAAGTGGACTTATCTTGCATACCGATTTTACTGTGTCCCTGTTTAAACTGCATTGTACGAATTAGCGTATACGAACTTACCACTGCTCAATTTTTATTTTCACCGGTCTTTTTAACATCACAAGTGTTAGCTTTTAAGAACTGTAATTCTATGACAAGACTGGAGGCGAGCATTATGCTTTCTTCTTTAATACTGCCAAACACAGCAATTCAAAATTTTAAACATTTTCTTTTCAAATAACTTTTTTTTTTTAATTGAACATTTTTTAACATCTGCATGAAAACAGTCTGAAAACTGGGGAAACCCTACAAGTCCCATGATGCATACTGCTAATGTGTAGTCCTGCCTCCAACTCGTCCTCCAATAAGAGTCCTCCTATTAGTATAAACTCCTCTGAGCAGTGGGTGCCTTCCTCTTCTTTTTTTCTGTCAGGCACGAAGATAAGTACCACCTTATTTGCTTATGAGAAAGTGTTTGTATTACAGAGTCAGTTATTCACTTTGCTTATGGCGGCACTATTGTGTCAAGCGTTAGTTGGTGAAATTATATTATATAAGTAAAGCGCAGCATACTACAACGGTCGCGCGCATATGCCAACGTGTGTTTTTTTGTATACTCCTTTATTCGAGTAAGAACGTTCGGGCATTCCATAGTATTCCAGCACACTCGGAGGGGAAGCGGCCCGCGAGCGTTATCGCAAGCATCAGGGCCCGCTTCCCCTCACTGTGTTTTCGTGACAAGAAGTATTACGCGGGCCGACAGCCGAGCACGGCTGTGGCTCGCATTTGTACTCCAGCTCGCGCATGCGCTGGTCCACGCGCATTCTAGCCTACGGAAGCCACGGTGCTTCGTAGCATTTCCTAACGGCCGCGCAGCTCTTCTCCTATGGAAGTTCCTCGCGTACACGTTAAGATCCTTTCTCCAGAGGTATAATATAAAAAAAAAAAAAAACGAAGGAAAGGATCGGAGAGAAGCGCTCGAGCAGAGCACATTCCAAGCTTTTACTCAGACAGCTCCACACGTTTGGAAGCTCGTATTTTTCCCATTCCTTATCTGTGGGTCAGAGAGTTCCTAGTTACACAGATGGCTTCTGACAGGAACTTAGATTATTGGGATGATTATGAGGAGCAAGAGGAGGAGCTGCAGGAAGAGGAGAGGGATCTGTCCCTCAGCTTTAAGAAAGTACTGGGGGACTCCTTGGCTAGAGCAGTAGCTCAGGGAGTTCAGCCCATTCAGGAGAGATTAGCAGCTCTCGAAAACATGCTGGGCTGTAATGCTGGCTTGCTTGAAGATCCAGGCGAGGGGACCTCCACAAGACCTCTGGATGATGTTAATAGGGGGTGTAAAGTGGTCCGGAAGAGGAAACACTCTTCTACCCACAGGCTCTATTAAGGGGACCAGAGAACAGCCCCTGGAGGCAGCTGACACATTTCACAGGTTAAAGAATGCTTTTATGGCCAGATCAGCTTTGCCCAGCCTCCCCCCTCCTACCCCAGGAGAAGAAAACACAGGGGATGCTATCTCGTCCTCGGAGGACGAAGAGGACGAGACTCAAAGCAAGGGAGAGGTACCAGACATTGCCAAGTCGATTGGTGCCCCCAAAGCCAGCATGGTGGAAGGTTCCCCCATGGACGATATTTCTGATATGTTCGAGCCGGACTCGATCCGGCATCCAAGATCCACTGAATGGACCCCATCGCCTAGGGTGGTGAAATACATAGCTCAGAAAATCAGAACTCCATTGGAGAAAGAAACGAGATTTCGGCTCAGAGCCGAGTGCCCCAGGCCAGAGCTTAGTGGCAAGGTTTCGGACACTCCCGAGCTAGATCCCAAAATGCTCTCTTTCATATCCAAAGCTAGTAAAGATCTTAGGAAAGGCATGGATCGCGCCTGGCGGTCCTGTCAGGATAAAGTCCTCAACTTAGCTGGACCCATCGCAAAAATGATGGATCTGGCGGAAAGAGCGAAGGACACGGGTGAGCCCGTGGATCCCACTATTTTGGCGAATTGGGCACAACGGGCAGTATGTATGCTCGGCAATGCAAACTCAGCTATTTCGACTGAGAGAAGAAAATCTATGCTCATTAAGATAGACGCAAATCTAGGAGACCTAGCCTCGTAAGAGGCAGGAGAAGGTGCTCAGGGATTAATCTTTGGGGTCAATTTTGTGAAAGAAATGAGTAGGTTTGTGGGAACCTACGCAGCCTTAGAGAAAGCGCAGGTTTCAATTAAGAAAGTATTCCCTGGGTGCGTTTTTACAGGGGCCGGTCGATTCCGAGGCCGTTCGACCGGCCGTTTCAACTCTAATAGAAGGCCCCAAGGACCTAGAGCCCAATACTGGGAGACCCTCCAACTGGACGCATTCTTCCCGAATCGTGGCCGAGGCTTCAGAGGAAGGAGAGGAAGAGGCTACTACAGGCACCAGAATAACAATGCAGGTGAGAGAGAGCAGCGCGAAATACCCGCCAGTAGGGGGGAGGACAAAGTTATTTATACACAATTGGCAAGGGCTTTCGTCCGACGCCTGGGTTCTTCAGCCAGCGCAGGGCTATCATCTAGACTTTGTGGGATTGCCTATTCAGGAAAAAACCCCATTGCCCATTGTATGCTCAGTGGAGGAAGCGAAAATTCTAGACGCAGAGATCCAAGCGTTAGCAGAGAAGCAAGTGATAGAAAGAGCGCAGACACACTGTCTAGGTATCTTAAGCAATATGTTTTTAGTGCGCAGAAAAGAAAAAGTACGGCCAGTAATAAATTTGAAAGAATTGAACAGTTGGCTAGTATACAACCATTTCAAGATGGAAGGTATCCATCTTCTAGCCGATCTGCTCAGGAAGGACGACTGGCTAATGCGGCTAGACCTGAAAGACGCGTACTTAACAATCCCCATAGCGCAGCAGTATCGTCACTTTCTGCAGTTCATTTGGAAAGAACAGATATGGCAGTTCAACACTCCCCCGTTCGGCCTAGCCTCGGCCCCCTGGGTCTTTACCAAACTCATGAGACCCCTAGCAGCGGCGCTCAGAGACGAGGGTTTGCGAATGATAATCTACCTGCACGACATATTGTTCATGGCAAAGGACAAGCAAAGATTGCGTCAACAAGTGAAGTGGGCTACATCTCTGATAACAGATCTAGGTTTCCTAGTAAATTACAAAAAATCAGAGCTGGTACCTTGCAAAAGAATAGAATTTCTGGGCTTCATGATAGATACAAGCAAAGCCACGCTAGAGTTACCTATGCAAAAGATCAGAGCAATAAAGAAAGATCTCAGGGCAGTTCTGAAGAAGACGGTTATATCGCTTCGGAATCTAGCCAGGATAGTTGGGTTACTAGCAGCCTCTATCCAAGCCATATTTCCAGGTCTGCTTCACTATCGAGCTCTGCAGAGGCTCAAGATAACATATCTCCACATGGGCTGGAAATATCATCATCTAGTCACTCTAGACCAGGACAGCAGGTCAGAGATTCAATGGTGGCTCAGCAACATGGAGGCCTGGAACGGTCGATCCATATTTGGGGAGAGCCCGGAAATGATCATAGAATCAGATGCCAGCAGATCAGGCTGGGGGGCAAGATGCGGCCTGGCGGAGACAGGTGGGAAATGGTCGCAAGAGGAACTAGCCCTCCATATCAATTGCCTGGAACTCCTAGCAGGATCCTTCGCGATTCAAGCTTTCTCCAGAGACCAAGCGAGATGTTCTATCCTTCTCAGGATGGATAATATATCAGCGGTCCGATACATCAACAAGCTAGGAGGGACAAGGTCCAAAATGCTAGCAGAGCTAGCCAAGGACTTTTGGCATTACTGTCTACAGAAGGAGATAGAAGTCAAAGCAGAGTATCTTCCGGGGACCAAAAACGCTGTGGCGGACTGGAATTCCCGTTACCTCACGGACTCAAGCGACTGGAAGCTGCACACTTCGATCTTCTAGAAGTTACAGCTGAAGTGGGGTCCGTTAGATACAGATCTGTTTGCATCGAGACTAAACTCTCAACTTCCCAGGTACTACAGCTGGAGGTTGGATCTGGGAGCAGCCGGGACAGATGCCTTCCTCCAGGACTGGAGGGACCACATTCTCTACGTTTTTCCCCCTTCGCGATGCTGGCGAGGGCCCTAGCAAAAGTCCGCAGGGACAAAGCGGAGCTAGTTTTAGTGACACCAGAATGGAGGTCACAAGCGTGATTTCCAGTTCTGATGGAACTTTCCACAGATTTCCCTCAGAGGATTGCATACAGAGCGGATCTTCTAGTGGATCCGAACGGGTCCCTGCATCCCCTGATTCAGAACAACAGCCTCAGCCTGATAGCGTGCAGAATTTCAGGCGCAGATGGTGCTTGTCAGGCCTTTCAGAAGAAGCTACAGAGCTTATCAAGATATCCTGGGCTCCATCTACAATCAGGAGCTATAATTCCGCTTGGCAAACCTGGGAAGGATGGTGCAGGGGGAGGAGTATTTCTCCCTTTTCAGCTCCTATAGAGCACATATTGAATTTTCTCGCAGATTTATCTACCGGGAAGGCTTTCAGGACAATCGGTGTATATAGATCAGCTATCTCCTCAGGGCACGAATTAGTGGATGGGCAACCAGTGGGGGAACATCCAGCGGTTGTCAGACTACTCAAAGACGTCAAGATGTCTAAACCACCAGAGCCTAGATACTCTGTTCTGTGGGATGTTAATAGAGTGTTGAAACTATTCCAAGACTGGCTAAGAAATGATTTATTGTCAAAAAGACAGCTGTCAGGGAAGCTAGCTACTCTATTATGTTTGGTCTCATGTAGAAGAGTTTCGGATGTAAAGGCGCTGGAGAAAGATAGAAAGATTTTTTATCCTGAAGGCGTAGCATTTAACATTGCGCAGCGAACTAAGACTAATTCCAAAATCATTTCGTATCCCTATTTTCCTGAAAATAGTAAGCTTTGTGTGGCTCAATGCATAAAATCTTATGAAGCAGCGACAGCAGCAGAGAGACCGCAAGGCGTAAAGCAACTGCTCATAGCGCGCAGGAAACCTTTTAAAGCGGTGGCTCCAGCAACCATAGCTAGATGGGTGAAGGAAATTATGGAGCTAGCAGGCATAGACATTTCCGTTTTCGGAGCACACTCGACGAGAGGATCCATGGCTTCGAGAGCTTTTGCAGCCGGATTTCCGCTGCAGGATATTCTTAAAGCCGCAGATTGGTCTAGTGACTCAGTTTTCAGAACTTTCTATTTCAAGCCCGTGGAAAATATGACCATGGCAGTAGTTCAAAGCTTTGAACAAGCATAATGCTCGCCTCCGGTCTTGTCATAGAATGAAGATTGCCAAAGCGCATAGCGCAGTAAGTCTTGATTCTATTAAAGACACAGAGAGAATTCCCTGAGGGAATTACGTTTGAATTGTAATCGAATGATGAGAAGATCTAACATATTTCATTACAGATTGCGGATATGCTCAGATAAACGAATTCCCCTCCCTAATGTATCATATCTCTTTTTTATTTAAGGAGAAGAGCAGAAAAATTCTCGAGACTAAATAGAGAAATGAGTCAGGGCTGCATGACTGGAAAGAAAAGAGCAGGCAGCGGAGCAATCAACAGATCAGGACTTACATCAGGATACGAGATCTTGCATCCATCAAAAAAGAAGAGGAAGGCACCCACTGCTCAGAGGAGTTTATACTAATAGGAGGACTCTTATTGGAGGACGAGTTGGAGGCAGGACTACACATTAGCAGTATGCATCATGGTACTTGTAGGGTTTCCCCAGTTTTCAGACTGTTTTCATGCAGATGTTAAAAAATGTTCAAATAAAAAAAAAATTTAAAAAAAAGTTATTTGAAAAGAAAATGTTTACAATTTTGAATTGCTATGTTTGGCAGTATTAAAGAAGAAAGCATAGTGTTCGACTCCGTGTCTTTAATAGAATCAAGACTTCCTGCGCTATGCGCTTTGGCAATCTTCATTCTTTATTGATTGTATGTATATGTTTCTCATGTGATTGTTTGATGGATTTTTTTTTAAGTTCGAATAAACTTGTTTGACTGACTGACTAATACTTCATCAATTACCACAACCAAAGAAGAACCTATTACTCAAAGTAACTTGGATACTTCTTCAAAGAAACAACACACATTCTGAAAAAATGACTTGGACACAGACCTATCTGGTCCATTCAAATTTTCAAATAAAATTGGTGTAAGTTGCTACGCATAGGTAGCAATGAATATTCTATTTCAATTGCCACCAATTGTTAACAACATTTACTTACACAGTACAGACCAATTGTGTTTGCAAATGTTAGTACTTCATAGAAATGCAACAAACAATCCTGACAACAGGTATAGTGTTCATGGAATAAAACAAGAATTGGACTACTGTGCTGGAATGGTGAAATTCACTATAAACTCACAGGAAGATCCACAAGAATTTCTAATGTACTTACTACAAGTACTGGAAAACAAAAACATACCTATAAATGAAATCTTCCAGATTTCATACATGTGGACATATACATGCACTCTCTGCAACAATGTGACACAGGAACAAATCCCCAATGAGCACTTCGTGTATGTATCAATACCTAATTGTGAATCCGTTCCATTTCAGCAACTTGTACAAAATGCAATCCATGGTAGATAATGTACTACCTGCAATTCGGATAATCGCTCCACCTTACTAATACAAACACATAGTAAATACGTAATACTAATGCTTCTACGTTACAATGCAGATGGTACCAAAAACAACTGCAAGCTGACTGGATTCACACATGGTCAAGTATCACTTTGTAAGAAAACCTTCACAACAATAGGTATAATCTACCACACAGGAGCCACAACCAATGCAGGTCACTACACTGCATATATAAAAAAAGATGTGGATGGTTCGAATGTAATGATAGTACCATTTTTCTAAAGCAGAGATTACCAGCAAATCTTACAAACGCTTATTTAATCTTCTTAAAACCAAAATGTTTTAACTAATCTGTACTTAAACATTAACAAAACTTCAATTAAGACAGTTAGAATACGCCAAATGGTATCTAACTGCCCCAAGATTTTGCAATAACCAAATGGATAAATCAATATCATTACATTATAACAAACAATAGACAGTTAGAATATGCCAACAACTATCTAACTCCTCCAAATATCTGCAACAAGCCAACAGATGATAGAACAATAGCCAGAAACAAAAAGTGAACACTGAAAACAATCAAACAAATAGAATGTAGCATAACAAAAAAAGTATTTTTTTAATCCGACATGGATTTTTTTTTCCCACAGACCCAATGATTTTAGCAACAAACACAGAAACTGAGCAAATTCCACAGTACACTGGTTTGTATTCTACTAAATAAGAGGGTCAAAATAAATAAAAAATGTCTATTATGCAATGTTATAAGTCGTTACAAACTGCCAATACTAACATGATCTTTTCTTTTATCACAGAAATTGACAATGAATATATGTACTCCAGTTACCAAACCAAACAGTAAGTATATTATAATAAGTACAACCACCGCAGCATATCACACCCATAGTGGCTTAAACCTTCGGTGCTTATAAATTTGGTCTTGGCCATGCACCCAAGACTCTAGACCCTGGCCACAACCACTACAGCATATCACTCCCATAGTGGCTTATAACTTCGGTACTTATAAATTTGGTCTTGGGTGCATGGCCTTTGGCCATGCACCCAAGACTCTAAGCCCTGGCCACAACCAGAGGAGCATATCAGACCCATACTAGCTTATAACTTTATTGCTTATAAATTGGGTCTTGGGTGCCGAAGTTATAAGCCAATATGGGTATTTTATTTACATTTATAAAGCGCTCACACAGCCCGCAGGCATCGAGGCGCTGTTGCGTATTTTTTTTGTTGTCTTAGTTACGTATTTATAACGCGCTTAAACACCCAGAGGTTTCTAAGCGCGGACCCGCCTGCGGCCTACGGCCATGCACCCAAAACTCTAGGCCCTGGCCACAACCACCGCAGCATATCACACCCATAGAATCAAACATTTTTACTATGCCATATGGACACTGTTTATGTCCAGGAACAATATGAGTGTTGTAAAAACAGTTTCAACTTGCAAACGGACAGTACGGACAGGCGTAGCATCCTCAGGACACCCCCATTTCGTTTATTTATGAACATTTCAGGATACCACGTGTGTTCTTAGAACAGTTTCAACTTGCCTATGAACAATACGGACAGGCATAGCATCCTCGGGACCAAGCCGCCGCCCCTGACGCAAATTTGGTGTAAATCCGTCCAGCGGTTTGGGCTGTAGGCGTGAGCAAAGTTTTTTCCCATTATGTCTACGGGGAAAACAGAAGTTTTGGGACCCCCCCTATAACTTTGCCCCCCCTGGACCAAACCTCACTATTGCAAAAAAATTCAGAGTGAGCCATTTACTTTTTTTGCAAAGTTTGGTGTGGATTCGTCCGGGGGGGCGAAGTTATAAGCCGCCCAAAAAGTGTTCTTCCTAAGGAAACAGCAATTTAACCATAACTACATGGCCACTACCGTGGCCATGTAAGTGTGTGTGTGTGTGTGTGTGTGTGTGTGTGTGGTGTGTGTGTGTGTACATATACATTTCTGTCTTACACACATTGTTCCCCTTTTGGGATTTAAATCAAGTTGTTATAAATTGTTGGAATAAAGTATATACATTAATATAACAAATCTTTCTTCTCTTGTCTGGAAGTAGTTTTGTTATGACTTTGTAAGCATAACATATCACAGGAAAAGGTTCTTGATGCTATGTATGTTGTTTTTCAAACCCAAACCATCCTTTTCCTGTATAATCAGGTCCGTCCACTATGATTTTTAAAAGGGAAATATACTGCCAAACTTTTAACATGGGTGGAAGATGAAGCCGGACCAGTACCCATGACTAAAATACAAGCACCAAAGTTATGTTTTAGACATATTGGCACAGTGAAAGTTGGCATAAATGAGGGATGTAAACGCATAATGGATATACCAGGTATGAGATTTGGCACAGCCGTACACATGGACCGCTGTTGGGCCTGTGGTTCAAAAGCCTGCATGCAGCTCCCTCAAATTAGGGAGGGTTGTGCTCTCTGCACACTAAAGAAACATCAGGTCCCTTACCCTTAAATGCAGTAAAAGGAAAAATTACTTTTTGGCTAAATAAATAGAAGCCTTTGATGACATACCAGATGAGCATACAGTGTTCGGTAGAACAGCAGTATTCTTTGCACCATTCTTTACTCCTGGATTGCAGGCATCCACAAATGCAAAATGGTTGCAAATATTCAGATGGGAGTTGTTGCAAACAAACAATACAACCGTGAAAGACTTTAATGCATAAAAAAGGAGTTGAGGGCAGTAATACTCATGGCCCTCCAGAACAGGTGTCTCCTCAATCTGATAATGACCATGGAGGGGGGAGTGTGTGCAAAAATGGGGCCTTTCTGCTGCACATATATATATATCTACTCCTACAATGGGGACAAGGGAGCCCTCACATAGGCCATAGCCACCTTAACAGAACTACACACACAAATGATGGAGATTGGAGAGTGAAAATAATGACTGGTTAAGCTACCTATTCTCCTGGATACCCACCTGGCTAGATAATTCATTCAAAATATAAATAGCCATAATAGTACTGATACTACTGACTTTCTGCAGTCTAAGAATTGCAATAAACAGTTGCAAAAAGGCTGCCAAAGAGGCAGTTGGAATGAAAATAGTAATACATGTGGATGCTCACATGCATAAGTATACTCAAACCGATGAACTGCCCCATGCCCAAGTAAAGGCAAGCCCTATTGCCCCTCCAGCATCAAGGTTTACCTGTCCTCAGGACTCTTAACAATTACACTGAGCACTGGGTATATTGTGATTCCATTGATGAATTCTGCCATATGACCTGGAGCGTGGACACGTAACTCAGACATACAGGCATTTTGGGGGGGGGGACTAGGCTTTGGATACCCAAAGAGCCGCATGTGGGGGAGGGTAAGATGGAGGATGTGGTGGAGGACTCAACCAGAGGGGGGAATGTTGGGAGGCAGATGGTAGCATCATCCATAGCAACTGCCTCTCCCCAACCCCAATACTGTAAAGGTGGGAAACGTTACTCACTAAAGCACCCATACTGTCCATATCACAGGCAGGTACAGCAGGAGATGGACATGGTCTAAGCTAAAGATGGCAAGAATACACAAAGTTCCAATGAAGCAATGCATATGCATGCATTAGACTGAAAGCAAATGTGCACTCAACATGAAAAACGCAAACACTAGGTAATTCATGCATTTATACATGAAGAATATTAACATGGCATCCATAAGACATGAAGAACCTAACATAAGCAATGTATAAGTTAAATGCAACACAAATGACATGTGACTACAGCTCACTAACATAGAAACGTGATGGGCAGCTATATTTTCAAAAATGGAAACCTCAACATGCTTCTGAGTAAATGAAATGCCTCAAGTCTTCATGAGAACTCAAGGTGCTGAAATAGCAAAAATACAGATCCGTGCAGAGCCCAGGCAGTAGCTGGTAATCAGAGCCAAGGTTACCATGAAAAGGGGAGGAGAGGAACATTGCAGTGAAAGCACGAGATGACGATTCCCAAGACGCAAGTCATACATTCTTAGATTAATTAAAGAACAATCATCCTTTGTAAGCCAGGTGGGAGTAAACCATGAACCTAAGGAAACCCCACAATTAATAACTCAAGAGTATCCCTATTGGTAAAAGCAACCATAAAACTCACAATAATATTAGCTAAAATCCCAATAAATGTATAGGAAGTAATTCCAGACGCGGTCTCATCTCACGTGACCCATAATTGAAGAACACTGTCTATTCATTAGTAACGAACACAGATAAGACACCTGCCTCACTCCTCACGCATATTCCCAGACACAAGGTACCACGCAAGGCTGATTACAAAGCAATCACCCAGGCTCATGGCCTACGAATAAGGGATGGCATTTTCTTTAATTGAACGGAAAGCAGTCCATGGACCTCCCTCGCCCTATTCCTGTCTGCTCATGTCTTGACAACCTGTCAGTTGCCAAAGTTTTGTCAGTAGAAAGCAACCAATCAAACCCCCCAAAGTTAGGACGCCCATTACATATTATGCCAACCAATCATTTATTGTAGAGATAATGTCCTTTTACTGTTTTCAATTTAGAGGTGGGATCACGAGGAGCCATCAGACAAACATTACCCAATTAGAACTTTAAACTCTATAGAATGTATATGTAGTCACTATTATTATCCAGTCTCATTCGCCGTAGGTTTTGTAAAACTGATATTATGTTATGACGTCATTTGATGACACATTTGTAGTATTAAAGCAACTGCTTTTGATAAACATGCTCAGAGCGACAACATTTTATGCTTGTATGCTGTGACTGCTTTATTTGGAGGTTAATAAAGCTGGATTTCATTGAGTCTGGTTTGATCTGGCTCCAGAATCTCTGCGTAATTTTGGTATTTTCCAGGCCGTCTTAATACTTACCAAACTGTTTCTTTAGTTGTCCATCTTGAAAATTCAAAGGAGATTTGTTTTTGGGTCTTGCATCACTGCATTCTGGTACAATGGAAGGGGGTGTTTTGTTGAATTGTGTCTTAACTTTTTAGCTAAAAGTATACAGCAGACTATTTCAAATTTTAAGTGTGGTAAAGATAGTACTTCCACAGAAAAACATGTGTCTAATGATTTCCTCCCTCCCATGGATTGCCAATGTGGGATATAAATTCCCAGCTCAGCTGCTCTTCAGAAACGTTTCTCCCGGCGGGGGCACAGTACACCTCCGCGTCAGCTCAGCCCGATGCCTCTATGCACTCTGTGTCAGATATAACATTGCAGCCAGTCATATTGAGGCATCACACCCCATGACCTTAGTTCCTTTTTTCCTTTCACTCTGCTTGCTTCAGGAACATCTCTACATTTGAAGTTTATTGCTTCTTATTTCACAACATGCTAAGTCCATCAAAGACTTCCAAAACAAACTCCTAATAAATGCACTAAGGACAGGCAAGAGCCTTGTCTTTGGGCATAATCTAAAGACTTAGCATTTTGCAAAGCACAATTCATACATCCCAGGAACATATAGGAGTAGCTCGGAAATGCCCTTTATCCAACTTGCTAAACTCCACAGTAAGAAAACATGTCAATGCTGGCTGTGCCGAAATATGACATTAATTCCATGCAAGAGCACAATGACATCGGTATTGCCCATAGTTCTAGTAATGCCACTATGAGAAAACATGTCCATGCTGGCTATGCTAATAAAGGTCAATGTTCCCACGTATAACTCACTTATGTTTGCTTTGCAAATAATGGCAGTAATGACACTGTAAGGAAACATGGCCATGCTGGCTGTGCCAATATATGTCTGGTTCCCACATGGAGAAACACCTTAATTTTTCACAAAGGGTCCTATTGTTTGATGAATTGTCATTACCGCTTGTGTTCCATGATATTATGCCGAGGGATGGCCTTTATTAAAGATGTTGTGCCTTACTGCACAAATGTTCCACAGTAACTCTCACTTGGCACACATTTTTATTTAATGTGGCAGCTAGCCAGGACCAATCTGAATCCCCACCCCTGTTCTGGCTACCAAAACGTACCACTTTGCACACTTGCGACTCATCATTAAAACATTACAGGTTCTCTTTAAATGTTGCAGTGGATGCTCCTCATAATAATTATCCAACCAGAGTTACACCTCTTGGGCGAATGACATTCCCAATCCGTTTCCAACATTATGCATATCCCATAATTCTAAAATTATCAATTTCAGACAACAGTACATCACGGACAAAACGAAAAGGGATATATAAAACCACTTTGTCCGTTCTGGAGTCAACAATAAAATCAGCCTGAACAATATCACAAGACGATAGTAAGGTGAGCTTGGGAAACTCCTGGAAGAAAGCAAGAATATTAGAACTATTAAACAACTGTCTGTCATTAAATGACAGTCGACCAGGATCACGCTGGGTTCCTTTATCACTAATTAACTGACCCACATTTGATTGGTAATTGCCATTTGCACAACTTTCCCTTGGACAGTCGATCTGAGTACTGCCATCATTTCTGGAGCAGAACAAAACATCAACCAATGTGCCCCTGCAGGTACTAAACAACTAAATCTCTTACAAACCATCATTGGCAGAGGCCGTCATTGTTCGAGTCTGTGTATCAATTTGACAATTCTTGTTCGAGATCAAACCAGGACAGTCCGTTATTTTCATGTGTCTCAAGGGTCTACTCCCCGCTGCGCCTTCTGCGGGGTCCAGCAAGTGAAAAGAACTAAAACAATTCCTGGATGATCTTCTATTTATGCATGGCTTTTTTTTTTTCTTTTAAGAGTATGTTTATCCAAGTTGCACGATAGATTAACAGAGCCCTGCACTGGGGTTGGAAGGTTAGCATGCTGCGGGCCCAACTTGCCATCCACACTGATCTCTTAAAACAGCAAAGAAGAAAATCCCTGATCCACCGGTGTCTTGGAGTTCAATATGGGGAGTGTCACCTCTGCCACTTTAGGGGATTTTAGAGTACCACCAATTGAATCATCAAGATGCCATATAATAGTATTTGATATGAGCGTATGATCTCTAATATCATCATACATGACAATTAATGAAGTAAGGATCATGTTCAGTGCTGATATAGATGCCAGGCCCAAACTAATATTAGCTCCGGCAGCCCACGTGGGACTCGTAGAAGTGCTGACTATTGGTGAAAGGGGGAAAAACCTATGAATCCAACAAGGAAATCGAGGAGCTGTCCACCAAAAGATGCACCGAGAGAGAGAGAAAGTGGTGAGAGGATGTAGGTGAAATTAGCCTTTTCTCAGAGGGTCCACTCTCCAGCATAGTGCTCTCAGCTCCTTCTAACAAACAACATCACAAATGCTCTCTTTATTAACTGCTGGTGTAGGTCTTCCTGATTGGAGATCCCTTGAACAAGGTTTGAATTTGCCACTGCAGTATTTGGAAGTGCAAAATCCTTTTTCGGCACTGTAAAGCCGATTTGATAAGAATATTACCAGTAGTCTCTGATAGGGTATCCAGTGGAACGTTGCCTCGTTTAATGGATAACTGGAATACTCAATTGCTGGCTCCAGTGAACCTGCCTTATTTAAGTGAGCAGGGGGAGTTTGGCCAATTTCCATTAAGGTGCTACCCTGATTCTCAGATTAAATAACCAATGGGGCGTTGGAATCCCTTATCAGGGCCGTGGAGCAGTCTAATTTTGAGACTGAAGGACCAAGCTTATTGTGGGTTGTGGCTGAATCGTGGCTCACACAGAGGACTGGAAGAATCACCAGAGGACACTGCTCTATGATAAGGCTCACAGTAGAGGTGGGAAAGAGGCGGGATACAGGGAACCTGCCACCCCACCCTCAAGTTCTTTACTGTGCAGGTCATACATGTTACAATTATTATTTTCTTTTTTTATTGCTATTTCGTTAACAAGTAACCTTTAACAAATACGATTAAAACGAGATACATACAGTAATTCATTTAAAAAGAGAAATGCATTAGGAGAAATTAATCATATAGAAAAGAAAAATAGTCAGAAAAAATGACTAACTGAACTAAATGATACAATTACGTTAGGAGCAATATGCTCAGAGCCTTCCTTAAGGAAGCATTATAACACTTCATACCTCACTGATCTTGAGCCATTTCTGAATTCCACAGTTCCACACAGAAGAGTCTTCTAGGTTTTTTAATCAAGAGAACAATGGCAGAGTGACCGGAGAACAGTCGCTGCTCCTGCCGCAACGACTGCACTCTGCAACCGCACTCCGCACCCGGTGGTCCATGCCGGGAAAACTTCTTTGGCTTCAGGCGTTGTGGCTCCAATAACGGTCCCACAAACTCTGTGTCACGGATAAGTTGTCTCTCACTCCTCCACGTCTCTGCTCGATCTGCTCAATCTGCGCTTAGCCAGCTAGGGATTTTAATTACAGCCCCTCACCAGGCATCAATTTGTTTGCTACAGCATCCTTTTTATCCAGAATAGTAGCTCGTAATGAGAACAGGCATTCGCTCAATCTGCACTTTGCAGCGCTTCCTGGCATTTTTTACTTGCCATCAAAGGTAAAGCAAACATAAGTGTTATTATGTGGCTAGCTTGGCCTGTGGTGTCAGTGTGCATTTACCTTCTGATTGTTATTACGTGGCTAGACTGGCTTACATTGGTGGCTCCTGTCTAGCCATATACACTTTGTGTGTCTTGGCATTTTTGAACTTTGCATCAAGGGTAAAAGTAAACATAATTTCGATTACTTTACAATGGCTTATCTTGATATAGCAAGTCTGGAAATAATTATTTCCTCTGCCATGGCATTTACTGCTTGGGAGTCGTCCTTTTATGGTAATAATGGGATATAGATATATTGGTGCAACATGCAAAGACATGTATAGGCACAGGTAGCATGAAAATGTTTTATATACTGGCATATGTTGTGGGCAAAGGCATAGTGAAAATGCGTTCGAAAATGGCCCTTGGTAATTTGTGGCTTTTATCCAATTCTTCACAGAAAATGCTGTAAAATGCACAAATGTAAACCTAATATTTAAAAAAGAAATCTTGAGGGCGAACCTCCTATTTCCCCCCTCTCCCCGAGCCCTCTTTGTTTGGTTTGAGTTCCCTTGCAGTGCTTGGTCGCTCACGCATATTACTCAAAAACATCTACGACCCAGCCACCTCTGATTGGTATACTAACAGTGCAATTACAATACTGTCAAGCCAACAATCAATTAGTAATGCATTAAATCAAAAAGTACCAGCAATCTTTGAAGACGATGTATGTCATAATAAAGCAGAGCACTAGAGCTCAAAAATAGAACAACAGCCACCTCGTTCTGAGTTGAGGCCACAGGTATGGGGAGGATCCTCAGGCCCCCCACACAGCTTGGTATGGCCAGCAGGGGATCATCTCATTGTCAAGCATATACATAGTTGCCGCTGCAAAATGACCATCCCTAATAAATGTAGGAGGTTTTCCATGGCCCTGTTAATGGAAGACCAGTGTTGTCAGAGCAATATATAATGACAAGCAAAGTGTACCGATGTAAGATATCCAAAATGTATGGTTACCACTTTTGCCCAGGGTGAAAGACAGACCAGGCCCACCCACCACTTACCACTTTTGGTGCAAGTGGAAAAGGAAGGACTGAGTTAAAATGCAAGATGCCCAAGCACCCAAGCCCGCCTTAAATGAACAAAGATGGTGGACCAGCCTTTGATGGCTCAGGCCATCTCTGGAGTTAGGCGCTTGACTCATGTCAGTTACATCTGCACAGAGAAATAGATTAACCACCCTAAAATCCTTGAGATATATCAATCAGGAACCCCAGCTGCAAACCCATTGGCAATGCCCAACCGAAGGATGTAATAAGGGAGTATATAAACCCACAAGAGAAGGGAAGTTGTGTCAGAAGTTGCAGAAGTGGAGCAGTGGTGCAGAGATAGGGGAAGGTGCAGGAAGAGCTTAAGGTGCAAGAGGACGTGCAGGTGCAGAAAGAGCAGGTGGTGATAGAGGGTCAGGCCAAGTGGAAGGTGCAAAATGAGGTTGAGAGAGAGAGAGAGAAGAGGCTGGTGGTGGTGAACACCAAGGAGAACGTGGGAGAAAATTGGAAACTGAATGAAGTGATGATCAAGAGGGAGGGGAGAGTGCATTAGAGATTGGAAGAGGTTCAGGGTAAAGAAGGAGGAGGAAGAGGGATAGAACAACTAGAGAGAGGAAGTAGGTCAAGGGTGAAGTGCCATGGAGACATAGGGATATTGATAGGCAGACGTTGTCTTTCATCTTTACTATCCATTGTATGTAGAGAATGGCAGGGGGAACGAGTATGTGGCATAACATCAAGGATGCTTGTCAACAGCCTGCACAAGGGACAAAGGCAAAGTCAAGTGACAGGACCAAGGAATGTATGAAGAGTGAATATGCGAGGAGGAAAGTGAGACTTGGTTGGATGTGTAGAGGAGGAGCTAAGTACCCCCATCTCACCGTCTTGCCCACAGCACCTGTATGTTGGATCCGGGAGTGGAAAACACGTGCGGTTCCAGTGAAAATACAGATACCTAGGAAAATATGTGAGGCAAAGTTCCCATTGAGGAAACCATACCTGCATACAAGACAATATGATGGTCGCCTGAATGAAATCCCTGAAGAGGCAGAGAAAAGGAATGATGAAGAAGAGTGGTGATGTCGCCATCATTAGTGACATCATAACAGAGTAAAGATGACAACTAGAGAAGAGATGCAGAGACTGGAGAATGCATACAATTCTATAAGGCATCAAGAAGAATCGAGATTAATGACATCTTGGGATCAAGATCATGAAACTTATGCTGCAGACATAAGAAAGATATTAGGTTATTTCACACGTGTATATATGCAAAGAAATGCAAGAAAATGAAGCATTCTTAAAAGGCTAGCTTTGTAGTGAATAGATTGCGGCATGCACCAACAGATACATATACATCTTGGAGTCAGTAAAGGATGGATGTTTCCACTATGTACAAAGGCAAAATGGAAGTATGTAGTAAGGGCAAAAAACCCTCTTTTTTGATGGGGGCCTGACTCCGAAGGGTTTAGGCAAATATATCGAAAGAAAAAGGAAAATGGAGTGAAAGGCTACCCTTGTCAGTGACGCTAAGGTGGTTTGTCTGAAAGGGTGCAGTGGACCTTTGGATACCGTATAACAGTATGCTCTTCCAGAAAAAAAAGGGGGACACAGTTAAGTTTTGCAATTTATTAGTTCACATCCGATTAAAGAATATTTAAAATAATGACATATGCCGTCCTGGGCACAAAAGAGTATTGTATACAGATCACAATACTTTGACATATTTTAGTGGGTTAGTACAATTCAAGTGACTGTAATTTTATGTATTGCTAATAATAAGGCAGTACACAAGCATGGTCGACACACAAACAATTGAGGTGTTTCTGGTGCAGTGGATAAGTGGAAAGATCCAGCGGTTTGGAAAGGTCGTGATCTGCTGGCAATTTCACTGCACTCTCGTCAGGACTGAGGGAATTGTGGAGCACGAAGGTACTGTGAGAAGAATGACATGCGCCTGTAATTGGTAAAACATAAGATGGGGTGTCAGATCTGGGGTTATTAGACAAAGGCAAAAAGCACATAGAGGGACACTGCAGGAAGGACAGCCTACCTAAGGTAGTTGAAGCGTCATGACTGATTGTTGTTGAAGGTGCCGGCGGTTGAGTGCCTGGCGTGTTGATTGTAGTCCGCAAAGTGGATAGACGATCTCTGTGGTTACTGAAGAGATTCAAAAGAATTTTGTGGTTCAAGGGAACTGGCACATTGAATGTGATATAGAGAAAAGGGGGGGTTGGTTGAAACAAGGGATTGTGTTACCTTGCAGAATCGATCTCGAGTTCAAGTCGAAAGAAGTGGCGGGAGCCGTTGTTTGATGGCTACGTCTGGTGACTGTGAGAGTCCTGTACAAAAGGGACATAGATGTATGTAATGTAGGGTGCGTATAGCTAGCTGCAGAGGTAAGCGTGACTTTGTAAAAACCGAGTAATGGTGGACATACATGCTGAGAGAGGGGCCGTGCCCAATCTAGTGACAATAATCGAAGGATGAGTAATGTTGATTTCTAAAAATTTGCTAATTCACATGGTATGAGTGATCACCCGTGACATGTGCATGGGAAATACCGGTATGGGTGAATGCTAAAAGTGTATGAGCTTAGAGCATGCAGCTGGTATAGAAAAAAGCTAATCGCGCTTGTGACTCGGTTGTACACATCAAATAATTTAACCGTGACGGGCCATGTTGTAACTTGGTGAAATAGCCGTAGTCCCGGTAGCCAAAGGAGGACAATTAAATGCACGGAAAGCAGGGAGTCCTAGTGCTTACCTCTCAGCGAGCTGTATCAGTGGCTTGCGTTGCTGTCTGAATGGTGCGCATGCGTGATGGCTATAATATAAGAGGACATTTCTAAATTGGGTGAAACGCGATGCGCATGTGCAAAACGAGTAGCGTTGTTATGTAGAGCTTCTAAAATGGCGGCATCGTCGGGAATGGTCAGTACATCATGGCTCAATACGTGCACTTGGACAATCTCACAAGATGGAATGTCGTTGGTTTGTCATTTTGCCAAACCGTGTGTTTCTCATAAAAGGACATTTAGATGTTATTGCACACTGAAGGAATTATCATTTCGCCAAGCCATGCGTTATTTTTGAAAATACAAGCGTTTGCAGAAAATGGGAAAACATACAAAAATATTCGAAATTTAGACAGAGAATCATATAAATACATTGCTCCTTGAAAGAGCCACAAAGTGCAAGGGTATAGGGAATAGAGACCCATTGTGTTAACAGAAACAATCATTTTAGTTGGTAGTACATGGAGCAATATTGCAGTGTTAATGAATGAAGGTAAGTTACACAGAACAGAGTTGGAGAAAAAGAAATAAATTCATCATGGGAATATGAGGATAAAGCCCATGTTAGTGTTCGTATGTTTGCTGACTGACAGGTGTTTCAAAACAACAACAGGTGTTTGAAGCAGCATTCGAGAGGGGGAAAGAGAGGGGTGCTCGATCATTTGATAAAGAACAAGTTCCACTCTATGGATATATTGAGGCCATTCTTGGCAGAATCAAGCCAGTAGATCCATTTTTGTTCCAGTTTACGTAGTGCGAGATCCCTGTTGCCTCCACGGAATGGATTATTGACAGTTTGAAGCACTACCCAGAAAAGATTGTTATGGCTGTGTTTTTTCAGTTTGTAGTGGGCCACTAGAGGCTTGTCATCGACTAGATTTTTAAGGCAGGAGCGATGTTCGCAGATTCGTTGTTTTATCTCTCTCTTACATTTCCCAATGTAAATTAGATCGCAGGGACACTTAATGGCGTATACTGACCATTTTTTTTTTACAGTTGGTGAAATTGGGAAAGGTCCATCTTATGTCCTTGAGGTCAATCTGTTTTATGTTGTTGGTCAGGGAACATACTGAACAGTTACCACATCTGAAATTACCTCTGACGGGAGGGAGATTCCAAAGGGTAGTTTGGGAGATTTTTTCTTTTGTCTTATCTTCGTAGGTATGCACCAGACGGTCTTTGAGGTTTCTGTTCCGTGTGAATGCAAATCTAGGTTTCATGGGTTTAAAATCTTCTGTGTGGAGTGTATCCCAATGACGAAGAATAGTTTTTTTGAGGGGATTGCTGATGGAGGTAAATGTGGTTACACATGTCATCTTGGTTTTGTCTTGTTCTTTGGGTGCTGGTGTGAGGCATCTCTCTCTGTCGTTATGTTTAGCTCTTCTGCGAGCTTGACGTATGATGTGACTCAGGTATCCACGTTCTTTAAGCCGAGTACTTAGATCATTACTTGTGGTTTTGTAGTCCTCGTCTGTGCTGCAGTTTCTTCTCAGTCTGAGAAACTGGCCAAATGGAAGATTTGTCTTGAGACCCGCAGGATGAAAGCTGCTATATTCTAGGAGAGTGTTTTTGGAGGTAGGTTTCCTGTAGAGAGTAGTAGCTAGACAATTGTTGGAAGCTTTGTAGATGTCCAAGTCTAGGAAGGGGACTACCCATGCTCTACACTACCCATGCTCTACATAACAACGCTACTCGTTTTGCACATGCGCATCGCGTTTCGCCCAATTTAGAAATGCCCTCTTATATTATAGCCATCACGCATGCGCACCATTCAGACAACAACGCAAGCCACTGATACAGCTCGCTAAGAGGTAAGCACTAGGACTCCCTGCTTTCCGCGCATTTAATTGTCCTCCTTTGGCTACCGGGACTACGGCTATTTCACCAAGTTACAACATGGCCCTTCACGGTTAAATTACTTGACGTGTACAATCGAGTCACAAGCGCGATCAGCTTTTTTCTATACCAGCTGCATGCTCTAAGCTCATACACTTTTAGCATTCACCCATACCGGTAGATCCCATGCAAATGTCACGGGTGATCACTCATACCATGTGAATTAGCAAATTTTTAGAAATCAACATTACTCATCCTTCGATTATTGCCACAAGATTGGGCACGGCCCCTCTCTCAGCATGTATGTCCACCATTACTCGGTTTTTACAAAGTCACGCTTACCTCTGCAGCTAGCTATACGCACCCTACATTACATACATCTATGTCCCTTTTGTACAGGACTCTCACAGTCACCAGACGTAGCCATTAAACAACGGCTCCCGCCACTTCTTTCGACTTGAACTCGAGATCGATTCTGCAAGGTAACACAATCCCTTGTTTCAACCAACCCCCCCTTTTCTCTATATCACATTCAATGTGCCAGTTCCCTTGAACCACAAAATTCTTTTGAATCTCTTCAGTAACCACAGAGATCGTCTACCCACTTTGCGGACTACAATCAACACGCCAGGCACTCAACCGCCGGCACCTTCAACAACAATCAGTCATGACGCTTCAACTACCTTAGGTAGGCTGTCCTTCCTGCAGTGTCCCCTTATGTGCTTTTTGTCTTTGTCTAATAACCCCAGATCTGACACCCCATCCTATGTTTTACCAATTACAGGCGCATGTCATTCTTCTCACGGTACCTTCGTGCTCCACAATTCCCTCAGTCCTGACGACAGTGCAGTGAAATTGCCCGCAGGTCACGACCTTTCCAAACCGCTGGATCTTTCCACTTATCCACCGCACCAGAAACACCTAAATTGTTTGTGTGTCGACCATACCTGTGTACTGCCTTATTATTAGCAATACATAAAATTACAGTCACTTGAATTGTACTAACCCACTAAAATATGTACAATGTATTGTGATCTGTATACAATACTCTTTTGTGCCCAGGACGGCATATGTCATTATTTTAAATATTCTTTTATCGGATGTGAACTAATAAATTGCAGAACTTAACTGTCTCCCCCTTTTTTTTCTGGAAGAGCATACTGTTATACGGTATCCAAAGCTCCAATGCACCCTTTGAGACAAACCACCTTAGCGTCACTGACAAGGGTAGCCTTTGACTCCATTTTCCTTTTTCTTTCAAAGGCAAAATGGAGCAAGAGAAGGAAAGCCATTTTTCTATTTTTTCAAGTATATCACAGTTAGAAAACAAGTGAATTGCAGGGGAAAACTCAAAAAGGCGAAATTGGACGAGCCAAGAAGCCAAGGCCATATCAGACTGAAGTGAGCTGACATTGAATACAAATCATGTGAAAGAACAAAGCTTCTGTTCAGAAAGCATGGATGAAAACAAGAAGATGTCAGAGGTCTATTAAAGAATAGTGTGTTAATTTTAATACACTGAAAAGCTCAGTTTTGTGGTCTTTAGTCACGTGGGGAGAAGAAGTTGGACGAGTATGATGGTCACACCTACACACGCAGGCAGAACGTGCCTTCACTCCCCTGAATTCCCCTGAGCAAAGAACACGTTCAAGGCCGAGTTCAAAAGACCTAATTGACAGTGGACCACTGAGGTGATGATGGATGGATGTGCTAATTGGTGGGAAGCTATGGTTAAGACAAGCTCATCTGCACCTGGATGTTCAGACTGCGTACTACCAACGTAGGTTGGGATGGTACTAACGGAGGTTAGAAATGAAACAATTATAGGGGACCGCATGATCAAGGGTCCTATAGTTGTGTAACCAATTAGACGTTGAAAATTTAGTGACGTTTATAGTGACATATTTTGGGGAAGGGCTTAGTTGCCCCACCCGATGTTAAGAGACCTATCACATAATTCCACTACCTAAACGAGTATGGATCGTATACTTAGATGATCCTTGTCGAACCTAACACACTCACCATTCGTGTTTTTGTAGTTTCCCACGTAGGATGACGTTAGTAATACGTAGGTTAAACGTCACATTTGACAATTTTTCACTATAAGAATGTAATTTATTTTGAATTACTTTGAGAAGTCTCGCGAGAGATCATGAGGAATGTCTGTTGATGTCCGTTGCACTCCCTGTTTTAGATAATTGTTCATAAAACAGTATCTTTTGCCAACTATCTGAGTTGTTTCTGTTAGTGATGTTGAGTAAACTCTGCATCCACCATTCATCTCTAAAATATTGCTAACCTATCTTAAAGGGCTGAGAAGGAACCTCAGTTCACGTGGTAGCAGAGATTGATGGTTAGATACATATACCCATCAAGATAAGTAAGCTTTGGGGTCCCGGAAATATCACCTCTGCCTTTCGGCTGAAAGGAGGTGAAGCTCCCTGTAGATAGCGGTTAGAGTAAAGTAAGCCTTGTACAAGGTAGGGTAAAACGGGTTCCCCGGTTTCTATGATAACCCCTCCCGGCGTCTACAGGAAGCTGAACGAAAGGAAGGTTGGTAGAGGCTGCTGAAGAGGCGTGCGATCCCGAAAGTTGAAAAAACACGAATGGTGAGTAAAAAATTGAGTCAGGCGGCAAAAGAATGAATGGGCAGTTGATGAAGAGAACAATAAGGGGAAAATATGTAACGGAGGGAGGTAGGGATGATGTAACTTGAGAAACGATGATGTTAACTATGAGTAAGAATTAGCTTGAGGAGAGGCCAAGCAATTTAATGAGTATTGTGAGGAGGAGCTGCGATAGAAATATACCCAGTGCCTGCGTTTTAAAGAACATAACAGAAGGAACAGCACCTAAGATCCCATAGAGGAAGCAGTAGGAGACGGGTTTGGTTAAAGACGAACCTAACGAGGTTTGTTCACACTCCGTATGGAGTATTTTTTAGGGGTGAATTGAGTCTTATGAGGAGTAGACAAGATGTATGTGGCCGGCCGAGTATGTATGTCTTTTTGTTTGTTTCATGTGATTTTGTAATGATGACAGAATAGTAAATAAAATTGAATGTAAAGAGGAGAAAACCGGGAGTTCAAGGAACTAAGCGTGTATTTTTTAAATAATTAGTTTGCATTGATGATGTTTTTAGCAAGATTAAAGTAAAAAATGTGATGAACAAAGGGTTCAGAGCCTGCGACGATGGTGCATGCTCATATCATGTTGTTTTAATTGAATAAAGTAATGTTGAATTTTTGCAAAGAGTAAATGGTGAGTATTGATAGTCAAAAGAGTGACGTGTCAAAATGGAGAATATTACCCTTGCAAGTAAGTTATTCAAGTACGCACCTAAGCTTAGACAGCACAGTACAGAATGGGTTAAAGGAACCACAGACTTTTTGTGTTCATGCCGTAGCCACAAGAGGGATCGCCATTAAAGGCAGTTCTGCAGTGCATGACATGTTTGCATGACGCATGTGCAAGAGAAAAGTTAGACAAGTGACTAGTGAGCTAACGCTTTTAAAAAAAATATAGATTAGGGGGAGAAAGATGAGTCGCCTCCTAGCAATCCAACAGTTGATGTATGCACAGAGGGTGGTGAGGAGCCTTCAGCTCCACCGATCGCGCCGAGGCAGATGGCGATAATGACACAGGTGAAGGAAGGGCTGTACCCATTATGGGAGCTCAAAGCAGTGACAGAATATAGCAACCCGGCGCATGAGTTGCCTGCGCAAAGCAGCAACGAAGGGTCTGGAGAAAAATTCTGAGAGAATGTAATCTCTAAGGTCCCAATGGACAAGGAGAAACACGATAAGGAAAAAAGCAATAACTGTTGGATTAGCGCACATATAGAACGAATTAATGGGTAGTTAGAGTTTGCACAGCTCCATGATAAGAACATTGAGGACACGAGAGTACACGACTCTGATTGTATGGAAAAGGAAGTAATGAAAACTTAAAATCCAGAAGTGAAAAATGAAGGTTTAGAAGCTCTCCTTGACACATGAGTCGATAGTAGATCCATCCAGAACGAATTTGGAGAATGAGGCAGACTCGAAAAAGCATTAAACGAGATCAATAGAAGCCTATCATGAGATGAGAGCTAAAGAAGTCCCGCAGGTGAAGGGTAAAAATGATCGATTCAACAGTGCGTGGCTATATGGCATAAAGAAAGCCTTGCGCAGAGTAGGACCTAAGAAGTTGTCTTTTAAATAGACCAACTTGAAATAGAAATGGTAAAACAAAGGGTTATACATGTTGAGAATAGGATATGGTAAAAGGAGAAAGAGAACATATTTATGAGGAAGTTGGTAACACATGTTGCCTTGTAGAAAACTTTCAAGGAGTAAGAGAATAAAGCAGTCGGATTTAGATCTCCCTATATTTCGGGTGTCCACCTTGGTGACGCGGCTTAATCAACCATTAAAATAACAGTCTCACGGTCAGAGGGGGGACTCACCATCACATATGAGCAGGTTAAGCACATTGGCACAGAGAAGGCAATGTGGGATTATTTTCCCTGCCACGAGCAGAAAGTGGTAGGTGACAAAAGTTAGTTTTTGGAACTTTTTACAGTCTACCGTAAAAAAGAAGACTTTCAAGGTAGGAATTTCTAGAAGGATTAGGAAAATGTATAAGAATATGAAGATAAGGGAAATGAAAACACTTCTGCCTATAGGATTAACATGTAGTATGACAGAATACTTCCTTGATATATGAAGAAGTATAAGGATGAACTTGTCTGGTACAATGACAAGCGCTGAGAGTGCAGTAAACCTTTTAGACACAGTAGTCACTTGTAAAGACACGAAAGAGCATATACACGGGTTTAACATGCCCATGTATGAGGGAGAGATATGTCTGGGTCATTTTTGTCGCATTTTAGATAAATGTAGGGTCACATAGGGGTAAGACTAAATGACAGAATCATGTAACACAATTTTATTTTTTATTAAACAAAGGCACAGAATGTTTAAATTGAAAATGAATTGGCTAAATGAGAATGAATGTATTGTGGCATGTCTAATAGGGATGGCCATATGAGAAACATTGATAGAATTAAAAGGATTTATTTATTAGGAGTATATATTGTTTTGATATATTTTAGAGAAGAGTTTAGATCCAGTAGTATGGGGTCATGCTTAACATAAACAGGTGTTGACGACGTTTGCATTTGCCATTAAGAGGGCTGCTTGTATAGTAATAGAATGTTTTATGTTGTCAAGCAGTGAATATGTATTATTCGCCATTAAGGAAAAACCTAAACAAATGTCGGCAATTCAGAAAGCTTAGGTTATGAGGTGATCCCATTGAATCTAGTGATTATAAGAATCGGGTGTAGGGTAATGAACCATGTCATGTTGGTATTTAAACCACTGGCAGAGGGTGAGCACACGCACGATTGTTTGAGCTATGACAAGGTTTATGATGATGTCCCAAGGATGAAGGGACATATATTGATAGCCAAAGAGCTTCCTTTTGAAGAGTTTTTATAATCGTTCAATGAACAATGATATCGAGGACCCGATGTGGTACAGCACACTGTCAATAGAAAGTTTTGAAGCGGTATCAAATGTATGATTATCATTTTACTTTTCGGCACAGGCTGCAGAATTAGTGGTGCTGATTGTCGCGCTCAAGAATTATGCAGACCAGTAAGTACCAGTGTACAGTGACTCTGTCTTTTGTGATATCAATGGTGCATGTAAGGATAGTACGTTGAAAAAGGGAAGAGCCACCTCTAAGAGGGCGGCTCTCTGATGCGGCACACAGTCTTATTGGACAGATATCTAGGAGCACTACAACTCCCAGTAGCCACTGTGGTTGTACATTGCGCAGTTTATATTAAACGAGTAGATTTTAGTTCACATGGAAATCAAAATAAATAAGAGAAGAAAATAGAAATGTGTTGTATGTATAGAAGGAGGTATGCTAGTTGAAATGCTCAAAAATGGATGGAAGTGATAATGACAATCATGTTTAATTATTGTGATGAATATGTTTAGATTTTAATAAATAAGGACTTAAGGAGAAGCGCCTGAAGAAAAAGAAAAGACTTGTGGACGCATCAAGGGTGTTCTTTAAACCCCTCTAAGGCATTGTGGCGACAAGACAGTATTGCTAAATGAGTGATGTTTGTAGCCTTATAAAGGATAGAGTTGGAATAGCTACACTACCCTGTGCACGTTATAGAAAGAACCTCACCGCAATGAGTGTGAAGAAGCAGTTTGGTTTTGCATATAGTAGAATATGTTGCATTTTGTATAGTAAAATGTTTCGTGTGTAAAAACATTGTAATTGGGCACAGGTTATGCACAATTAAAGAGCCATACCGAGGCTTCACAATCCCGTTAGCACTTATGTATAGACTTGGATGTATGATCCTAAGGACATGTCCCTCTTTTTGAGGTGAATTAAGTTACCATAGTGAAGAGTTGTAGCACAAAAGTTTTCCCCAGATGAAGAATATGGGAACTAAGAAAGGTCAAAGCTTAAACTTATTTTGTGTAAAAAAATAAATCTGTGAATACATGAGATTGTTGCTTAAAGAAAAGGCAAGTTTGTAGACAGGTTATCAGTGGGCTAATGAGGTCTATAAGAAGATTCAATGGCTTCATAAGGAAAATAAAGAAATCAAGCTGATACTGAAGAAAGGATAGTTGCATGTCCTATCCCTGGCATTACATGCTTTAAGAAAATAGATAGATTTAGGAAGATTTTCTTGTTGCACACAAGAGTGACAAGGAGGCGAATGAGGCTATTTCTCTCACCTCCATATAGAATTAGTAGTGATGCCCAGCAAAGGGTAGAATTGTTAGGAAAGGAGCTACGTGTGTTTTTTCTTTGTATATTACTTCAAGTATCTCTGTCATTTCACTTCCACTCAAGCGACAAGGGTGTGGGGCAGTGTAGAATACAGAAGGAGATGTTACAACAACCCGCGATGCAGAGCTTTGTGTTTCCGAATTTCTTCCCGGAAATCAGATCATAGACTCTCAAACTTTGTCAAAAAGGTGGCACGATCGTTCCAGTAGCCCCTTTAGAGTTAAAGACATTATACCATCTGCAGTCACGGTGTAAGGTAGACGTGCTTAGACATTCCTTGACAAATGAAAAGGTCCAGGCTGGAGAATCCGCAGCACCCACACCCCATTGGAAGCAAGCATCGGAAGCAACCATTGGAGGCAACCATCGGAAGCAAGCATCCGAAGCAAGCATATGGGAAGAACCACAGCATGTGCAGACTAGCTCTATGATGAGGAAGAAGGATGCAGAAGCAGTCGAGAGAAGACAAAGAGTTCAATTGAACTATGGCTTGTTTCTAGACGCTCCTTTAAATAACTGAAAATGGTTTAAAGAAAAATATTGGTTCTGGAGCCACAGTAGCTTGCTAACATTGGACTGAGGCATACTTAAACCTTGAGTAAACAGAAGGGTATGCCAGATTTGGAATTCTTGTTCGATAATTGGAAAAGAGAGCAGTATCCTCATTCCTTTCTTACTGACTTTCCCTTTGGAGGTACCTATGGTGGTCCCCAATAACAACGTTTCACAGGTCCTTCTTGCTTTTCTCGAGTTTGTACTGCGTGCATACCCTACACTTGTGGGGAGAAATACAGATGCCCCTGTTACCGGATAATGCACATAGACTTGTTAGCCTAGTTTTTTACTACTTGATTGAAGAATGTCCACATCTTGTAGGGAGACAAACTGATGTCAGAACTTTCCTGAGAGACCCAAGACATAATGCAGAGCTCAATCGAATATTGAGAGACATCACATATCAAGTGAATGAATACTCTGAGAGACCTTGAGGACTGATTGATAATTGGTCGGAGAAGAGAAATCAAGAGGCTCACCAAAAAAGGAACTTTGTTTTTCTTGCTGAAAGAAAACGTTTAATGTTTTTTGGGCTAAGACAGATTTGAGGCATCAATTGGGAACTAGTGCATGTCATTGAACTAATCTTAGACAACTGAAATAGACTGAGGACATGCTGAATGAGACTTTCTGAGGAAGAGATCCAGAGTCTACTTGCTGTAGTCTTCTATTTCTTATTGGAGAAGGATCCACATTTCGTCTGGAGAAAGGACGATTCTTTTTGAATGTATCAGAAACCCTGTTAATCGTCCTCAGATCAGCCAGCTGCTTGAAGAACTTATTGAGAAAATTAAGATATTACCTGAATACTTCATAATGTTGTCTCATTAAAGCTATTTTTTCCTTCCATTAAATGCAATATGGGCAGTACTAATAGTAACTTCATCATGGCAGATCATGAGAGATGTCCACGTTTTACACGAAGTTCATGGGGTAAGTGTTCGTATATGTGTATCATCTATGTTTGCATAATATTCATACTGGTATTGCTTTCTCTCACAATACGTACTGCAATTTATGTAGAGATGCATGGAGTAAAAATTCCTGTGTATCCTCCTGTAAACGAGAAGGGTACAAATGTGGCAAATACTAGGCAGCTGAGACCCTATGTGATTGTTCCTACTTTAGAGATGCACGCGAAAGCACCTGGCCCTGTGATAAATGACCCAAGGGTAGTTTCTAAAAAGAAATCACACATGCCTAATAGGTATGCTGAAAGGATGAAACTTTTTGAACTTTCTCCTACTCACATAGCATGTATAGACACACCCAGTTCACGGACAAATGGTTCTATGATTGGTCCAGTAAGAAGGAGACCCAAAAGAAATGCTAGAGAAAATTATCATGAGCTAAATGATTACATGGACAGTACAGCACATTTGGGGAATAATATATGGTACCAACATATGAAAGAAGTGGGAAGAAGACGGTCAGTAGACAAATGCTTTGTATGTGCACTCCTGCCTTATAGCATAGGAAGGTCTAAAATCTTCATAGCTATCGAAATAGATGTCCAGACAGCACATTGTCTATCGCACAGAGCACTTTGCAGAACAAGAGGCCAGTTCATGGGTTGAGATGCCTATCTCAAATGGGCTACAGAATGAACAGATCCAGACAAAGTAGATTATGTGCAAGACTTAAAGACCAGCGATAAAGCACAGATGAAGAACCTTGTGATCAGATATTAAAAATTCAGAGTGAAAGGAGCAGAAAATGTGAGGTTTCAGGGAAATCTGCAGCCGAAACTCGAAGGTGGAAGAACAGAGGCCAGATGCAGATTTGGGGATCAATGTAATCTCCAAATGGATAGGAAGAAGGAGAAGTAATCTGTAGAGCATGGGTAATAATTGGTCGTCTCCAATCGACTGTTGACATAGTGCAAAATGGATGCAAGCCATTATGGCCAGGACTTGCTAAACTACTGACATGGGTTGAAGACAAAGGAGGACCCTTGCAAATAGTGCCGTTGGAAAGTTCAAAGCTGTGCTTCAGAAAATAATGGCACAAGAAAAGTCAGAGAAAACCAGAATTGTGGGCAAATCTTTGATGTACCAGGAATGAAAATTGGAACAGCAGTAATAATGGACCACTATTGGGCTTGTGGATCGAGAGATAATATGAACTTGCCCAAAGACTGGGAGAAATATGCACAATGGTGAAGTTCATGTTCCAGCATTGGTGATTCCTTTTTTTTAAAAACTTTCTTTATTGGGTTTTCAACACAATTAAACAATAGGTAACAAGATCATGCACCGGTCTACATGAACCAAGTCTCCTCACACCCTCCTCCTCCTCCCTCTTCTCTTTCCCACCTCCTCTTGTGTTCGGCCAGGCGGTCGGTTGTATTGTCCGGGGCTATAGGCCTGACAGTTGTGCTGCATCTGATGTTGCTGATTCAGTTTCTGGTGGTTTGTTTTGGTTTTGTATTGGGGATGGGCTCTACGGTAGCACTTCTTCATCTGTTGTCAAAAGATATAATATATACAGGCCCCAGATGTCTGGAGGACGGGCGTGGAGGGGCAGTGTCCTGATGTAACTGGACTCAACGTCTTGACAATATGTGACGTCTCAAAGCCATTGCTGTATGTTTGGTGGTGGACCTCTCTCCCAGTTGCATGCTATCCGTCTGCATGCTAGGACAAGCGGCAGGTTTGCTAATTTCCTGGTGTGTTCGGGTAGTTGGTTGGTCAGGCTCAGCAAGGTCAGCATCGGGTCGGAGCTGTACCCCGATAATTGCTGAAATTTTCCCTAGCGCGGAGTTCCAGAACGCTGCTATTTCGGGGCATGACCATGCGAGGTGGACAAAGTCTGCTTCTGGATAGCCGCATCGGGTGCATGCAGCGGATATCGTTGCTCTCTGGGCATGTAGTTTTACTGGGGTGTAGTACGCTTGGTGAACGTAATTAAAGTGTATCTGTTTGTATCTTGTGTTTTTTTGCTAACTTTTTCGTGAGTCTTCGTACATATGTCCAATCCTCTTCGGTATCGCTATGTTTAGGGACCTTTCCTATCTTCTCCATGAGTTTGGGCAGCGTGAGGGTTTTTCAGCCAATAGGGCCTTGTAGATGTTTGTTACTAGCCGGCCTTCTCCTTGGGCTTGTATTACACCATGTAGCAGTGACCAGGTTGGGGGTTGGGTGGAAAGGTAGGAATTAAGGACTGTAGGGCGTGTCAGACAGTGTAATAGATAGAGGTGTCTAGAGTGTTATCGCAGCCTTTCTCACAAGCTTGTTGCATGGACATGAATGTTCCATCCGGAAAGAGGTCAGCTAGTGTATTCATTTGTAGTTTTTGGGTCCATTGCTGGAATACTTTTTCCGACGTGATTGAGATTCCCTGTATGCTTCTCACTGGAGGAGTGGGGAATACCTGGTCTGGATTCCACTTCGTTTGGCTATTCTTTCCAGATAGCCTAAGTCGTGTACATGGTGTTCATTGGTGATGAGGGTGATTGTTGTTGTCCGAAGATGATCGCTCGCTGGAGGTGGGGAGTTGCCAGGGCCTCTCTCGATCTGTACGTGGGGTCGGATGAATTGCACCGTATACCAGTGGCTAAGGTATTGTGCCTGTGCTGCCCAGTAGTAGCTTTCTATGTATGGGAGGCGAGTCCGCTCTGTGTTACTTGAAGAATCATGGTGTTGTGGGCTACTCAGGCACCCTTGCCTGCCCAGACCAGGTCAAGGATCATGGTCCTAATTCGATGTAGAAACCGCTGTGGCAGTAGTAGGGGAATGTTCATGAAAAGATAGAGCAGTTTAGGGAGGATTACCATTTTTGTCAGGGCTACTCTGCCCAGAGTGTGAGCGAGAGTGTTTTCCATCTGTTCACTTTGCTCTGGATTGTGTCCAATGTGTTTTCATAGTTATCCTGCATAATGTCGGGGCTGGACCTGGACATTAAGATGCCCAGGTATCTGACTTTTGTGTGCTGCCACTTGAGGCCGAAGTCGTCTGCAAATTCCTCCGTTGAGTCGGTGAGAGGGAAGATGATTGATTTTGAATGATTGATTTTTAGCTCGGAGAAGTGCCGAATTTGAGCACTGCTCGCATTGTTGGGTTCAGGTTTTCTCGAGGGTTGGGGAGAAGAAGTGCCACGTCGTCGGCGTACAATGACACCACTAGTTTGTGTGGTCCCAGGGTGAGGCCTCTGTGTAGATGATACAGTCTGAGATCCGATGCTAAGGGTTCCATAATCAGGGCGAACAGCAATGCTGATAGTGGGCAGCCTTGTCTTGTCCCTCTTCGCAAGTGTATTTCAATAGAGCTTTTGTTGCCAAGTGTTATGTTTGACGTTGGACGTTTGTACAGAAGGGCAATCATTTGTATGAACCGTTTTCAGAGGCCCATCCGCTCAAGTACGGCGAAGAGGAAGGGCCACTCGACGGAGTCAAAAGCTTTTTCAGCGTCTAGTAGGACTGCCACTGTTTGAGTCTCCGGGTTGAGGGCGCCCATCACTCCAAACATTCTTCTCAGACCGAATGTCGTATTTCTGCCTGGGACGAACCCAGCTTGGTCTGCCAATACCAGTGCGGGCATTAGTGGCATCAGCCTCCTGGTGAGGATTTTTGCGCAGATTTTATTGTCCAGGTTGATTAGCGATATCGGTCTGTAGGAGGCGCAATCTTCTTTTGGTTTGCCTGGTTTGTGGAGGAGGATATTTGCCATGTAGAGTGTTGGTGGTAGCTGGTCTTTTTCTATGGCGTCCTCGTATACTTGGAGCAGGAGTCGGGCTAGGAGATCTGCGAAGAATGTATAGAATTCGCCAGTCAGGCCATTCGTGCCGGGAGCCTTGGTGCTTGGCAGTGTTTTAATTGCTTCTAGGATATCTTCTTCAGTGATGGGTGCATTCAGGGGCTCTCGGAGCTTGGCTTTGTCCAGTAGAGCTCTATTGTGTTCAGGTATTGCGCTATTTTGTTGGGATCCATGATGTAATGGGAATCATATAGGTTTGGTAAAATTTGCGAAATGCTTCCACG
>CM010938.2:84939839-84975864 GCA_002915635.3 Ambystoma mexicanum | reverse complement strand
TATCTCCTCGAGTCGTGGACGGGGAGGAGGGCTGAACAGGGCGCGACGGCTGAAAAGGAGGTGGAGGGTGAATCCTTCTTCTCTTAGGGGGAGGGCTGCCAGAAGGGCCTGGTCCGGGTCCCCCGTCGGGAGAGGTTCCTCCGTGGTGTAACGGCAGTCTCGTCCTTATCTCTGAGCATAAGGACTGTATAGCCAACAAAATGGCCGCCGAGTTGTCTTGCGGCGCTGGCAGAGGGAAGTCCGACGGGCGGTCAGGGCCCGTCGGCACCCTCGACGATATCTTCGTCTCCTGCGTCGGGATCCCTCCGACGGGCTGGTCTTCTTCCACGCCAACGCCGTGGCTTAAGACCTCGATCAGCTCTTCCTCAGAGGTTGAGGCCGAATCCACGACGACCTCCTGCCCCCCTTTTTCTTCTCCGCCGGAGGTTTCACGGGTCCTGTCGATGGGCATAAAAGAGGACTCCTCCGCGGTGGCAGGAGACTCTGAGCCCCGAGGTCGCCACCACTGGTGTAGCCTCCACAGGCTGAGCCAGGGCCGCCGCGACTGTCTCGATAGAGGCCTTGGCCGGATGGATTAAGGCTTTCACACCTTAGGTGCGCTCACCGCCTTCTCCTTGGGGGGGGGACACCTGCCTCGCTCCCCTCCGATGGGGCCTTCGAGCTCGACCGGGGCCTCTCCAGGAGCTTCGCCGGGTGCTCGGCCTTCCTCTACCCGACCCAGAGCGTTGGCTCGTGGTTGATGGTGCCGGGGAGGGTGCGCCCTGCCTGGCGCCCGTAGAGCCCGACCGTTCGGCGCTCCCGGTGCCAGCGGACTCGCGGTGCAGCGCTGCGTGCTTGGCCTTGTGTTGGACCCCCGTCGCCGGGCGTCCTCAAAGGTCTTAGAAGACCGTTCGGATTTCTTCCTCTTCTTCTCCGGCCGGACGGGCTCTTCCCTTCAGCCAGTTGGCGAGACGTTGATGGCAGTCCTTCATGGTCCGCTCCGACATGTTGCCGCAAAACGCACAGTCCTTCTCCACGTGCGTCTTGTCCTCATGTAGGCAGTAAAGACAAAAGGAGTGTTCGTCTTCCTTAAAGACATTCTGCAGCTGGCATCCAGGGCAAACCCTGAACAGCTTTCCGGGCGTCGAGCTTCCCTTCTCCGGGGCCATGTCCGAGATGGGCCTGAGAAAACTTCTGGAGTCCTCCAAAAGCGTAGCTCGACGAAATCTTCACCATTGAGGGGCGTAGACGAATCCGACACGGGTCCCCGTTGATCGGATGGAGAGTCGGTGGAGCTTGAGGCTCTTTTTGACCGAAAAAACAAAGTTTTTGAGAAAAAACGTGAAAAAATAGCACTAACGCTCGAGAGCAATAGCACGAGGATCCCAACACATGAACGTGCGGTAAAAATCTGAAGATGGCTGCCAGAGGCGGGGCTTAGGTAGAGGGCAGTCATTGGCTGTGGTCAGTATGACGCAGAGATCAGTGATTGGTTACTACTACGAAAGACAGATCAGAAACGAAACTGATACTGGTTTTTTCTTTACCGAGGATTCCCAGCCTGACGACGGGGAATATTCATGAGCATGTGAATCCATGCCAGACCCCATGCTGGAGAACCCCGACTTCCGTAACCACGCAAACCTGCGTATTACGGTGCTCGCCGCCATGGACCGGCTGACACAATCTGCCATGTCCAAACCCGACTGAACGGCCTCACACATGGCATCCTTGCCATCCTGGACCATAGCAAGGAAACCATCCCGTTCGTCCCCTTCGGGAATATGTTCAGCCGCTAATGCAACACAGTTCCACAGAGTGTGTGTGAAACGAGACAAGGCACATACGGAGTTGGCCGCCTGAAGCGCCATACCCCCTGAAGAAAACACTTTCTTTTCCCAGCCATCAAAAAGTTTGTTGTCCCTATCCAGAGGGATGGTAGGCTACGACGCCTGCTTTGCCGGGGCCATAGCTGCCTGCACCACCAAACTCTCCGGAGTTGGGTGCCTGGACAAGTAGCAGGAGTCGCTACTGGCTGGACGGTATTTTCACATCAAAGACTTGCCCACTGCTGGGAGACTCTCCGGAGCAGTCCAAGCCGCCGCCACCCTTCTCTGCAGAGCCATATGAAACGGCAGTACCGGGTCAGTGGGGGGACCAAGATCAAGGATGTCCGTAAGATCATCCTGAACAAACTCCCCTGGAGGAGCCGACCATCCCAAGTACTCGGTGACCCGAAACATAAGGCGCCGGTACGAAGAATCGGCATGAGTGCCAGGCTGAGGCCTACAAAACTCCACCTCCGGCGAGGTGTCCAGTCCACTGGTATCATGCAGTGACTGCCTCAGGTCTTCAAATTGGCTATGGCCCGAGATAAGCTCAACTGGCACCCTATTCGGAACCAAGCCCCTCATCAGAGCCCTCATCAACCTCTGAAATGTACTCCAAGCGGTGAGAGGAAGGCACCTGGGGACCAAAGCTATGCCTGACCTTAGCCAGAGCCTTTCTAGGGGCTTCCCCCGTGCCACGGGGCCCCTCCGACACCACCACCTCGAAAGGCGTCAAGGGCGCCGAACGAATCGGCGCTGGCGTCGAGAGAATCGGCGTTGACGTCGAGTGAATCGGCGTCGACGTCAGCCGCAGCGCCGCCAGCATTGACGGCGTCGACACAGCCCTCGAAGCCAGAGCTCTGAGCATGTCCTTCGAAGACCTAGGCGCCAACAGCGTCGATGACCCCCTCGGAGGTGTAGCCTCGAGAGAGGCCGTCGATGACCTCGGCGCCACAGGCATCGACGTCTTCCTCGAAGACTGCACAGGATCACGCGGTCTCGAGCGTGTCGAGGACCGGGACCTGGAACAGGCATGGCGAGAACAGTTACCCTTGTACGAGCGGGACCTCTCCCGCGAACCGTGCTGACCACGGAGCCCGAAGGCGTGCGAGCGGTGTCTCTCGACCGATCACGACCGACCCCACTCGGAGGCGCGGACGTACCGGTGCCCTGCGATTCGAGAATCGCTAACATCTTCTTCCTGAAGGAAGCCCATTCCTCTGGTGTCGCTTGCATGTGGGATAAGCGACCCGCCGACGGGCGGAGTCCTCGTAAGAGAGACGGGGAAGGCGACCGATGCCGGCGCTTTCAAGAATGCCTCGAAGAGGCAGAGGAGTGGCAAGACCAACTCCTGGAAGGAGACCCACTGAACCTCTGACGATGACGCGGAGAGTCGCCTCTCGATTCATCCGTCGAAAGCCCCGCAGACCTCAACTTCCGGGGCTTCGACACCCTACCTACCGACAACTTCTTCTTGCGCTCCCGCAAGGCCTTGGCCGTGAGCGACTGGCAGTCGACACAGTCGTCCGTGTCGTGGGCCTCCCTGAGGCACCAGAGGCAGGCGTTGTGTGAGTCCGTTACCGACATCTTGGACCCACAGTCCCCGCATTTTTTGAAACCCGGACGCGGGGTTGAAGACGAGGTAGACATCGTCACGAACAGGCTTTTTCACAAATCCGAACAGGTTCAAAGAACCGAGAAGATTACAACAGAAACTCCAAAGAGTCGAGGCGTACCAAGATTCACGAAGCGAACACGTTCGCGGAAAAAACGGAACTGAGGCTACGGGCGTCGTGCGTCCTACTTATCACATCGGGTGACGTGGGCCGTCGGAGGAGGTCCTCGGGGACGGCGCATCGACGTCATCAACATAGGACGTAGATGCCGAAAATTTTCCGAAGCAGCACAGCTGTGGTGATTACTGTCAACGATATGGAATACGTCGGAGGACCCAATCCCCTCGAAGCGTGAAACACGCACACGAAAGGCAAAAATAAATTCCTGTACGAGCACAGAAGAATCAGACGGCAGTGATGTAGAACTAATGAATCTCTCAACATACAGTACTCCGGAAGATGAATGCAACGAAAGAACAAACCAACAGGAAACAAAAGTACCCATCAAGGAAGATACAGAAAAAAAGCGAGAGGTAACAAACGTAAAGAAGCAAGAACGAACTAAAGAAAGCCCTGAGAGATTTGGGAACTTAAAGCCTGCTGAAAAAGAACTTGAATTGAGAGAAAAAAAGAGTGAGATGCCAGCTGTGGACAAGGCAAAAGCCCTCTCGAAAGATACCAAATTAAGAACGAGACGTGTAGAAATGTCGCCATCTCCAAAGAAGAGTGAAGGGAGAGAATGTGTCGATGCACCTACAGTAAGTCCAAAAAAAGAATTCTACACAATGGAAGAAAAACTAAAGAGAACTTTAAATAAGCAGGTGAGTGAGGACTGGGCCCTCTATGATACTAACATGAGGGAGGGACTGCCAAAAAAGGAAAATGATCAGATTGACGGAAAGAGTAAAATACGAGAGACACAGGATATACATGCATCACAACCAATACCCTCGGCTAGGTGCTGGAGCGAAGAACTGGTGGCTGAGGGTGGTCTGAAAGTAACCATGAAATCAGCGCTGCCCTCAACTGAAAATAGCTTCAGATTTCTAAAAAACTAATAATCCAACCTTAAATCGAAGTCTGATGATGCAAGTTTTTCATTTTATCCCTGTGTTGAGAGCCACAAAAAGCACCGATATAAAGAGAGTTGAAACTCTTGACGATCTGAAATTGGACAGAATAATCCTCCACATTGATTCAGCAAAAATAGCACAAACAGTGCTGATGTGTGAAAGACAACTGCTAGAAGCCGGCTTTCAAATTTATGAAATTGACAGCCTACTGAGTTCCACCTTCGCCGCAACAAAAAAATGCAAAAGCGGCTTTAGGAAGACAACAAGGCATAAAGAGGCAGATATCTGACAGTATGAACAAAGATGCAACTTGTAGAAACCAAAGAAAGGACCAGACAAGACCATCACCAGAAGAAAAAACACTAAAATATGAAAATATTAGTGTGCCGGATGGCTTGTTGTTGAAAAAAATAAAAATCACAGTGGAGAATCTAGACGATAAGTCAGCAGTTGCATCTACATCTGAAGATAAGACCCAAAACTGCGATGAAGTGGATCAATGGAGTTGGATAGCACGCTCACTAAGCGACTCTCGATCTAGTTAACGCTATCAGGATACCGAACAGATCGCCACAGGGTCCCGGAACACACAAGGCTTTAGTCACTTACTGGGTTCTGTTGCTAGCAAGCTCAAAAAATTGGGTCTCATATGTCTCCAAGAGACATGGCTCGCGACATGCCCATGCATTGATGGATTTGAAATAGCCTTTAATCCAGCGATCCAACAAAAAAAGGAAGACCGATGTCAGGGCAGCTGATCTTAGCCAACTTGAAAAGTGGACTATCAATCAAATCTTCGTGTAACCATTCGCCGTATTTACAGAGCGCTAAGTTGGAGATGGCAAATTGTCAAAATACAAAGAATAAAGAGTTACATTTAGTAAATATATACTGGAACCATCAGGCAGTACCAAGTAACACGCTCGTGCTAAGTGTATTGAATTTAATAGACTCTATAATGGAATCTGAGAAGAACCCAAACATTGTTCTGTGTGGAGAAAAACTAAGTGAAGAATTAAAACTACCAACCGGCAGAGATAAATTGAGTGAAAAGAAAAAAAAATTGAAAATGAGTTGGTTATAGGAAATGGATTCAAGGTCCTTGAACATGATGAACGGAAACACAAGCGGAGACATCCCGGCACAAGAAACCTGGGAAAGAGGAGACCAAAAGTCAATCATTGACTACTTTGTTGTCTCAGAGTCCATGGTCGATGAAATTGTGGCTCTAGAGGTAAGAAGGATGCCAAAAAGTGACCACAATCTGTTAATTCTAACCTGGAAACAAGAAAATAAAAGTCGGAGAGAGTATTGGAGAGGCAACGTGACACTAGAACCAAATTGCAAGTGTCTGCGACTTCACTCACCAGGACGATATTCGAGACCTAACAGAAATAATGAGCTCCACAAAACAGAACGGAGAAAGGGATTTGATTGAATATACCCAATTTATGGAAATCTACAAGTTCAACCCATTGGGTCCAAAAAAAGTGACATACAGAAAACACAAATTTGATCCAGAGGTGGCTAAAAAAATAAAGAGCTTAGGAGAGATATGCGTACATTGGAGTGGAGTCAGAATCCTAACTATAAGGATCTCAAGAGAAAATTAAAAACAACATATAGGAACTGGATATCTTCATATAAAATAACTCTAGAGCAAAGAGATGCAGAGGCGATATTGAAGACACTCATCAAAGGAATGCAAACCAAATTGAAAATCCACAAAAAAGCGTCCATAACAAACATGGTCTCCGATTCCCAATGGTCAAACCATTATAGTAGCTTGTTTGCAAAACAAGGAGATTCGAAACAGCTGGACATACCATGTCCAGAGTTCTGGGATATTGAAATCGAAAAAGACGACATCAGGAGAGTGATAAAAAACTGCAGCTCGTCAAGAGCCGCCACCCCAGACGGACTATCGAACCAAATGTTAAAAAATAATCCAGAGGAATGGACTGAGTTCTGCGATGTGCTATTTAAAAAGATAATCCAGGAAAGACGAATACCAACCTCATGGAAAACAGCTATTATAGTGCCAATCTTTAAAAAAGGATGTCGCACAGAGCCGGCAAACTATCGCCCCATAGCGCTCCTGGATGTGATTGGCAAGATATTCGCCACAATCATATTAGCACAGTTGACCCAATGGATTAAAAAAGAACAACAAGTTTGATGTGAGACAGTCAGGTTATGTTAAGGGTGTTGGCTGTGGGCTGAATCTTCTTATCATAAATTTATTGAAGATGGAGGTGATTAAAAATCGACAGAAGGTGTACATGGCATTTGTGGACTTGGCTCACGCTTTTGATGGAATAGATCGCGAGTTACTATGGACAAAACTAAACCATCAAGGATGCCCAACAGGTCTAATATCTGCAATAAAAGAACTATACTCGGACACAGAAATACGAGTCAGATTAGACCATGAGGACACCTATCTAATCCTATAAAAACTGCCCGAGGGGTCAAACAGGATTGCCCTTTAGGAGCCACCCTGTTTAATTTCTATATTGTGAAGATTGGTGAAGCGATGGACGGGGTTGTGGCATTCCAGCCGAAAGTCAATGGAAAACACATCGGATGGGCACTATACACAGATGATATAGTGCTACTGGACCGGACCCCCATAGGCCTCCAGAGGAAGCTGAATGCCCTAAAGGCCTATATTGATGAGATTGGGCTGGAAATCAACAGAGGGAAATCCAAGATTCTAATACTAAAAAATTTGAAAGGCTCACAGAACAAAAATGAAAAGTTCAAATGGAGGTTTGGAAAAGAAGAAATAAAACAGGTAAAATGCAGTAGAGACCTAGGAACATACATCAACGCAAGTGTAAATGATGACCCGATGACAAAGAAGTTTGCGAGTCAATGCAAACGATTGACAGCACAAGGGGCCTTAATCCACAAAAATACGGCAAGTTTTCATATACACCAGTGATAAACTTTTATAAAATCAAAGTAACACTGATGTTACTATATGGAGCGGAAAGCATGTTTGGGTGCTCAAATGAGCTCTGGAGAAGATGCAAAGGCATTTTCTGAAAGAGAATCCTACAACTGCCCCAAGGCTTTCCGACTGCCTGTGTAGTATATGAATTGAGTCTTTCAACACTAAATGCGAGAATCATGTGGAATACCATAGCGCTGTATAGTAAGACCACTGCAGAAGTAAACATATCACAATTTGAGATCATGTGGGAACCTGAAAATGTTAAAAAAAATCTCTTATCAAGTTGGAGAGCTGGATGTAAAAACATCTTAAGACAATTGAACACAGACGGAATAACTCTAACCAATAATCCAAACACAGTCAAAAAGAAATTATTCCAACAAGACTGGATTGAGATAATTGAGAAATGTGACCAACACAAATGCATGAAAAATAGACCAATGGAAGCCAGAGGGTTGAACACTTGAGCTAAATATCTTGAAATACTCTGCTGTAAGCGCCTCTGAAACTTATATACGAGGTTCAGGTTGAACTTATTTGAGACCAAAGAGATACAAAAACTAAGGCAAGAACCTGGAAGCGAAGATGACCAATGCCGATTCTGCACAAAGCCAGAGGAGATGTTGAAACACCTCGTATTAGAGTGTTCCGATTTGAGAGACTTAAGAACACGATACCTAGGAGTGGAACTGGCGAAATTCATGACATATAGTCATGAAGAATGGTGGATCAAATTCCATAATGATGACTCCCAGCGGCACATCATAGCACTAGCACTTTACCTTGAAGAACTGCAGAAGCTGTTGATGAATGATGAGATGGTCAAAGGCTGCAATGACGATTGAGGAGAATGTGTAGGGAAGAGTAATTCCTACGAAAGAAAAATAAACTTTTTAACATGAGTTGAGAGTGAAAAGTTAGAATATAGTGTAGTTAGCGTTTGTGAAGTAATAAGTTGTCTGTAATTTTTAAAAAGTTTGTAACCAACTGTAATAAAAAAAAAAATACAAATTCAATCAGGTTTTAGAGGCCTGAGCCGCTTTTATTATAGATATGGTCGTAAGAGAATGGACAAATGTCAAAAGGTTATGGAAATCAAAATCAAAATACATGCCGCCGTATTGTATGGTATGGTTGTGAAATATGGGGTTGTGGATGTTGAGCAGAATACATTTCTGAGAAATATAGCAGGGATTGGTCCTAGTGCACCAGGAGACGCTTTACGAACAGAACTTGGTGAAACAAGTATTGCAGTTCTCACTGAGTGCAAGTTCTTGGGATTTTTTCTCAAGGCCATGAAATTCGAGATACCCAACCCTATCAGATTGAATGCAGTGCGGGAAATGACCTGCTCATTAGCAAAAGGAAAATATTTGTGGTGCAATAACGCGAATCACTTTCCAAAAAGGTGGGGTATCAAATTGAGTCAAATAAATAGCCCAGTTGAATTGAAGAGTATTCTCAGGAAAAAAGCAACTAGATTGGAACTTTCTCGTACGACCAACCGTGTTGCAACTTTACCATCAATCCCATTTTATGCTGCTTTACTGCAAACTAGTGGCGAGATAGTAGCCGTCAGTTGATTGAGATCCCCGGAGCATAAAAGAATTATATTAATGGTCCGCTTAAACATTTTACCATTGTTAGCGAGAATGTCCTGGGTGGGCGGACATAAAAAATGCTGCTGTAGATTAGGAGATTAGGCTATGATGAGAAATTTGCACTTCCTGCTGATATGCTCGATTTTGATTGCTTTAAGAAGAATGCATTTTAAAAACTATATGTCAAGTTTGGAATACTGCGAGTGCTATGCACTTATTTATGTGATTTAATGATCCATGTTTTTATAGCTGATATTTGTTCTTTGGTTAAGGAGGAACTCAAAATCTATGGAAGATCTATTTTTTTTAACCTTCGATTTTATGGTAAAATATGTTAGCAGTTATATATTATTGTGTTTTTGTATGTTAATGTCTAACGCTGAATAAACAATTTCTTCTCTTCTACTGACTTATCCCATCAACAGAAAGGGGAGGAGACAGTGTCTGTCCCACTCAGTGAGATACCGTGGGAAGCAAGGGAAAGGCGCAGTGATGGAGGCAGGAAGCCTGGGAACCGTGCAGCAGGACAGTCAGACCATTTTGCTTAAGCTCAAGGCGTTGAGGGCAGGAGTACAGACCTCGATGAGTGCCATCACCGACATGGGTCTCTAAAGTTGAAGAGAGGGCGGAGCCCCTGGCACGCAATAAACGTGCAGTGGACGTTACGGATGTGGGTCTAGACGTAGGGATTAAGGAAGATGAGTGCAGGATGAGAGAAGCAATTAGACTGTGAAGAACAGAGAAAGGAGAAACAACCTGAGGATATGGGGACTTCCAAGTAAAGATGCTGAGACTCCTGTCGAGTTGGAGCACCTACTGGGCCAAGTGCTGAAGCAGCTGCTGCAAACTGCACTTGATAGAGAGATCCGCTATGATAGAGTGCATAGAGGTGCAGGATTGGCAGACGGGACTTGCTCAGTCGTGGCTAAATGCCACTATTACAGGGATAAGGACATTCTGGAAAAGGCCGATGAGGTGGGAGAGACAGAGTGGGAAGGCTCCTCAGTGAAAATATTCCAGGACCTATCAATGTACACCCTTGAGCAGAGGAGAAAATGTAGGCCCTTAACAAGACAGCTTTAGGAGGAAGGGATGCGATACCGGTGGCGGTTCCCCTTTGCCCTCTCTTTCGTATACAGCAGCAAACGCTGCGATCTAAAGCAAGGGGAGGAGGTGGCCCAGCTACTGTCAGTGCTGCAGAAGGAAGGAGCACTGCAGGATCGGGAAGGCCCACGCATGCTGCAAGAGCGTTTCAACAGTGCTTTTGCACAACTGAAAGGTTGCAAGAAGGAAAGCAGCACCAGGAAATCCAAGAAAATTCAGGCTTAGCAATCAAAAGCTCCTGGCTGATAATGGGAGCTCCACTGAAGAATGACTATTCAGCCTGTGATAAATGAGGGTGGAAAAGTCATTATGGTTTGATTGCTGTTGATGGCACAATGTGCTCCCTGTTATCCAAGTGACCCAGGTATAACTAGGTGTCTCAAGAAGGTTGGGCATATCAATCAATCAATCAATGAATTTTGATCAATCAATGAATTTTGATTTCAGATTTCTCCATTTACAAAAACTAAAATGACATTAAAATATATATTGCAAATCTATCTAACAATCATCTAAAATAAAAAAATATTTGTTTACATTTTTTTTATTGTATATGGTTACAAAAAATATATAACCTTCACAAGTCTCAAATTAAATACATAATTTAACAAAAAAAAGAAAGAAAATGTATACAGTTAACAAACATAACATTTCGCATCCAAGCCAGTTAAAACAAAATTTGAACAATATGTAAAACAATTACAACAATTACAATTCTAACTTACAGTCCTCAAGCATCTTAACAACAGCGATCGTCTTTTGATGGGAAGGACCTTTGATCAGGCTTTCCCAGAAATGGTCATGTGCCCAGTATGTTAAATCGGACATGAACCTACTGAAAATTGATGCCTGGACTTTCTCGTGCCCTCACACTCCATCATCAGATGTTTGATTGATTGGTTTTCTGGCTTGGCACACGACTGACATAGACTCACTGATGAAGCCCCCAAACCTCTTCTCGCCAGGATTTCCCCAGTATGTAATATGTTTAATCTCAGTCTAAAATACGTATTCCTAAGTCTCTAGTCTGGGAATTTTATTAGATATTTGCTGAGGAAACCCAGTTTTCTTTCCAATCTTTCTAGGGGATTTGGGTGTGGCCCTGATCTTATTTTCTCAAGGGTCTTAATCCAATCCATTTCCTCCCATTTTTTTTTTGGCCTTTAATGGATTTTCCTCCAACAATTTAGAGTCTATGTCCGCCCACTTCTGCCATTCCTTCGCCAGCGAGTCAAGTCTATCCAAATGGTCGGAATTACCAGCCTCCAGATGTTTGCTCATATCTGTGTATAAGAATTGTTCTTGAGTTGTCGTAATACGGTGGTGCAGAGTCAGCAGTTTCCATCCTGCTTGGGATTTTAATGATCTTAAGCCCAGTTCGAATCTGATATTGTCCATCGATAGACACATTGGTAAGCCCAAGGCATGCTTCCAAACAAGACCTTCCCATTTTTGCCAGGACGTGTTCCATAGGTGGGGTTTTGCTTCTAGCCCATATAATAAAACGGGGATGACTTTGGCCTGGAAAAACTTGAGGACAGATATGAATGTAAATTTGCCGTATTTCCAAAGAATTCTTTTCATCTGGGCTGCTAGGGGTTTTATTTTTGTCTCAAGGTCCGACTCCACCTTACAAAATGCCGGTGTGGCATAGATTTTGTATCCCAGGTAAACCAAATCCTCCACCCTTGTGATTGCCTCCCCCCCATTGACCACCTAGGGAAGACAATTTTTTTATTCCTTTGCCTAAATACCAACACCCTTGATTTGTTAGGATTCAGGAGGAGCCCATTTTCAACTGCATAATTTGAATACCGGTAAGTAAGCGTTGCAGCCCAATGGCTGTTTTATCTAAAACCACCACATCATCGGCGTAGGCTAGCCAGTGTATTTTCTTACCATTTAGGGAAGGACTGGCCAACGCCGAAGATGCTAGAAAGTCCCCCATATCAGAGGTGTACAAGTTGAAAAATAGCGGGGCCCCGAGACAACCCTGTCTGACCCCCCAATTGACTCTCAAGGGTTCTGACAGATGTCCCTCCGCATCTAATCTCACCCTGATGTCATTACGCTTATGGAATTCTATTAGCATCGCCAGGAGCCCTTCTGGGATGCCTTTTGCTCTTAATTTCATCCACAACTTTCCCCTGTCCACTTGCTCAAAGGCCCTTGAGGAATGTACCCAGGCACCAGAGAGTTATTCACCTCCCTTACCCTGAGTTGTTTCACTCAGATGATTTAAGACTATGCCATTCACTGCCGTTGAGAGTCCCCTCCTGAACCCAGTTTGACATTTTGAGAGCATTCTGACTTTTCTTTCCCATGCTTCCAGTTCCCCCAGCAAGATTTTCATAAAAATCTTGCGGTCAATATCCAGCAAGGCGATGGGGCGGTAGTTTTTCGCCGCCTCCCTATCACCCCCCTTGAATAGTGGGAAAACTGTGGCAGTGCGCCACGATGTTGGTAGTTGTTTCTGAGTCAGGATTTCCCTAAAATGCCAGTTGAGCAATTTTGCCCATAGAGCTGGATTTCCCTTCAGGACTTGATAAGTCAAACCGTTGGGCGCTGCTGCTTTCGAGGACGAGGCCTTCCTAATAAAGTCTTCGATATCCGAGGTGTTTAGATCAAGCCGCCATTCTGCCTTAGTATTATAGTCACAGACTGTTCTAACTGGTTGACCAAAGACTGACTTTAGGTATTTGATCCACTCACCCTCGGGTACCAAATTATACAAATGAGTAGTTTTTTCCCCCTCCATTTCATGCATGGTATCCCAAAACCCCTTAGCATCTCTCTTGCCTAAAACCTCCAAGATGTGCTCCCCATCCTGTTGGAACCTTTTTACATTCCTAGCCACTGACCATTGTTTGTACTTGTTTTTAACCAGTCTTATTTGCACCCCTTGTTCTATTTTACCAATAGATGAGTCTTTTTTTATCAACCTCAACCTGCCATTGCAATCTTTTTTCTTAGCCATCGTTTCTTCATGGAAAACATGCCAATAGACATCTTTAGACCCACCCCCACTTGGCTTCGGGGGACAGATTTGCCAAATTAATTTAATAAAGCCTGAGGGAGAACAGTTCTCCTTCTTCACTATTTCTGGTAGTGCAGAAAGCCTTTCATTTAGGTCAGCTCCCCCAGCTTTATATTTCATTAGGCGAACTTTGCCTTTCCGAGCTGTTAGCCTCTGAGGCATCCGTGGCGAGATTTCTGCTGAAATTTCTGGGAAAAAGAGTTCCAGCCTAAGATGGTCACTACCACCCCCCTCTTTTATGTTTAGGTTTACTTTCTGTTCGAAGAGACCACCAGATAGGAAAAGATAGTCCAATATTGAGGCAGACGTGCCCTGAATCCTAGTTGCATTAGCCGGGATGTCACCTAGAAGACACCCATTTGACATTTTCAAGTCCCAATCATTTAACCACTCTACCCACATGTGGCCATTTCTGGTAGTTCTTTTCCCCACAGATATTTTCTGATTTCTTAGGAGGTCAATGCATTGTGTGTTTAAGTCGCCCCCTAGAATTATGTCCGCCCCTGGAAAAGCAGATTTCATATCACCTAGTGCCTTGGCTAACGCATCAAGGAATACAAGGAGCGCCATACTAGACGGATTCCAGCAAATATTGCAAAAAATCATTGCTCTGTCGCACACCCCATTTCTAAATGTGGCCTTGCACATTTGTAGCCCTTGAAAATTCCCTTCTGATGAGACAACATCCTTAAATTTTGAATTTTTGAAGGAAATAAGCAACCCCCCACTCAGGCTCCCTCTTGCTTTCTGTGTTGCCCCTTGTACAACAATTGAATACCCTTCAACTACTATAGGATTTACGAGCCATGTCTCCTGCAACATTATGACATCTCCCGCGTCAAACAGATAGTTGTTTATGGCCCTTGAAGCACAGTTATTGGGCCCCCCTCGTGTTCCAGCAGATGACTCTCAACCCCTTTTTTTCAAAGATGTTGGGTCCCTAGTCCCAGCTTCTGAAAGACCTCCGTTAGAATACTTGGTAGAAGGGCTAAGGTATTGACCTTATTGGAGACACTCGTCTGTTCACATGTGGCCGTAGTCGTCTTGGTAGTGGATTGCGATTTGGTAGCCCCTTCATGAAAGTGAACATTCTTTCCGGCTGCCACATTCCCTGGCTGCAGTGGTTTTGGTTGACTTCTTAAAACCAATATGTCCAAGTTCCTTAAATCCAATTTTGCATCTTCAATTGCCTGGAACACTTCCCTGGAGGCACAGCCCACTTCTGCCAAAAGAAGATTATTTGGGTCTGGGACTCTGACTGATTCTATGTCTTTACTGTTGATTAAAAACAAACTCAGAACTTTTTTCAGAAGTGTTACATGCTTTTTAGCAGTTAAGGATAGCCAAATAATCGGCATTGCGTAATATGAGTCCGTGATGATTTTTTCCTCTCTCTGTGGGGACATTTGTTCCAAAGTCCCAGTAGTCGCCTGGGATGAGATCTCAATTTCTTCCGATAGTCTTGATTTTTCTGAGGCAGGGATAGGGTCTCCCAGACACCTAAATTTACCTTCACCCAGTTTTATTTCTACCATCGGAGATGTGGTTGTCTTCTGACTTTGCACTGAGGGTTTTTTCAAAAAGATTGGGGTGATCTTTACATTAGTTTTTGGTTCAGCTATGACCCCATCCTTAACCGAGGGTGGTTTAGGCCCTGTTTTTGGTTTGACTTTGAGGAAAATGGGGGCTAATTTGATGACCTTCTTCGAATTTGATGTGGCTAGGACTGCTTCCTGCTTATTCAAAGTCTTGTCTGTTTGAGAGCCTCTTGATGTCACTCTAGATATGGCCTCGATATTATTAAGGCCAGTTTTCTTTGCATCTTCCGGGACACCCTGGAGAGCTCTTTCCTGGTTGTTCTTCCTCTTCACGCCCCGCCTTTTTCCCTGTGGACTATTCAATGAGTCAAGTTCGACAATTTCTTGATCATCCTCTGTCACCGATGGATTGGAAGAACCAACTTTCTTCACAGATGAGTTAGTGTCTGAAATCTTGTGTTTTACTTTCAATAGTTTCTTTGATTTTTTTTCCCGTTTTTTAACGGCATCTTTTTCTTTGAGTCTTTTCACCCGTCTTGCTTCCCTTTTTCGATTCTTCCCCCCCCCTAGATTAGCACTTTGGGGACGGGCTGCTGAGGTCTCCACGCCTTGGGAATCCGACTGAACACTAGAGTTGACCAGGGAAAGTTTTCCAACTGTGTCTTCATCTTGGAACCCCTCTCCCATATTAGTCAGTCTCCGAAACTCTTCCAGTACCGACTCCGACAGCGGTGTGTCATCCTTTTGTTAATTATACGCAATGGCTCTGATGCTACCCGCTCCAGTTGGTTCTGATTTAACAATTGGAGTTGGGACAACAGAGCGTGGTTTAGAGATCTATCTGTCTCTTCTGATTTATTTTTGGCTGCCAAAGACCTTTGGAGTGCTGAGATGTCCAGCCCTTGTTTAACTGACTCTAACTGCATCTGCTGCAGTTTTGACAGCACATTTGTGTTGATAACGTTACAACAGCCCACTACTGAACCGTCTAGAGCGGCCACCTCCTTCGTCAGTTCCATTAGGGAGCCAGATTGAAGTTGCACTTCGGTTTTCAAAAGTTCAAAAATGGAAACTAACGAGTTCAGTACATAGTTCAGTGCACTTAATGTGTTGTCATTTGACTGGACCCTCCCTTCAACACTTTCCCCCTGGGTGTCACTTGAGTCTAGGGCTGGTGGTACTTCTGCTGGAACTTCTTCTTGTAATGGACCAGCGAGCTCTAGGTTAATATCTGTGCCGGACAGATTAAGTTTACTTAACGTATGATCACTTGTGTCCAGATCCAGAACAGGCCTAGCAGGCTCATTAGACGGACGGACTCCAGGAGGGCCTCTTTCACAGAGGCAAACTCCCACTCTGGCCCCCCACATGGGGGACTGAAATGAATAACGACCCGTGCGGCTCAAAGGCCAAATGCCTGCAGTCGCCACACGGGTTTCAAACCAACACCGCCGTTCACGAAGTCAAGCCATTGGTTTGTTTGTTTTCTTCTTTCCTTCACGCAGGGATCCAAACTGACAGAGATCTGAGCGGCTCAAAGGCAAAAAGCCCACAGTCGCCGCACGGATCTCAGGCAGATAGGCCCCCGTGCACTCAGACAATGGTGAGGAATTGGTCAGATTACTGAACTGCCTTGACTACCAGGTTTACAATTATCTGGATTGACGGGCTGGGCTACGATAGCCCCTGCTGTAGCAGCCGTAACAGCAACAGCCCAAACAGCCACAGCCCAGCCACAGCCCAGACAATCGATTTATTCAAATTTAAAATGCTCAAATGCTCAAATGTTCAAATTGCTCAGGACAGTTTACTTAGAGCAGCGAGTAAGTTTTCCGTGCGTTTGCTGTGCGTTTGCCGACTGCCACTTCAGCAGTTCAAGTTCAATTTCTCAACAGCCGCAATCCGGCAACTCAGCTCAGCTCAACTCAACTCAGCGATGACGAGCAGTTTCTGAGCGTGCTCGATCTACCAAACCTCACCTCTTCAAGCGTGACCACAGACAGTGCTGAAAATGCTTGCGGAGTGCAGAAATGCAAACGGGTGTGTACTCGACAACCGACACCCGGCACTCAGCTTCAGCTTCGGTTCCAGCTACGTCAGCCCGTGCCGGTCCTCACTGCTGCCTCACTGCTGCCTGGACTGTGTTAAAGGAAAGGACCTGTCAGATCGTCAAGCCGCACCAGTCTTGCTGCTCTACCGCTCCCTACTGCTCGGAGTTCTCGCACTGGCCGCTTCTGACAATCTCTGATGAATTTCTTGTGCTCTGCTAAACTAAAATGACATTAAAACATATATTGCAAATCTATCTAACAATCATCTAAAATAAATACATTTAAAACTCTCTGATACCCAATACACTTTCCATTTATAACCAAAGACAGTGCTAAAATTATCAATGATTAAAATGACCAGTTCTTATAAAATTCCAAACAATTACATAAAAAGAATTCTTCATCGCAATTCAGAATATAATGTATTGCAGCTTCTATGTATTTAGTTATTGAAACATTAGAAAATATAGCAAGCCTTAATAATTTAGAGACACATTAAATGTGTAAAATGTATAATTAACCGCATGAGCAGAAAGTAAAAGTAAGAACACAATCTGTAATATTGAGCAGACTGTTTCATACAAACATCGGGTCTTGCAAAGTCACTCGACTGAAACCTTAGTAGGTTATGAAATTATCTTACAAAGTCTTGTTGAAAAAGTTACATTTCATTATTAGGTTGAACATTGAAAATTGACTCAGATGCCCGATTACCCAGTAGCTTTTACTTTGAGTTCAATTATTCCTCATCAAAGTCATCCCTCACTCCGCGGTGGATCCTGGTAGATAGGTGCATCACATGCCTCCTAAAAAAGTGTTGCTCTTCCCAATTGCTTTTTTCTTAAACCAAAGTTCCCGCCCTCAGTTGGGTGTAAAAGCACTTTGGACACCCAAAGAGTTCCTATTTGATTACCAAGCAGTTTAAAACCACACGGGTTCTCCAAAGGCATGGGTTTTGAATGATGTGACAAAGATTCAGAGTAATGAAGATTATCAGCAAGTAATAGGGCCATTAACTCCTTGTTCACCTTTTTCATCGCATTCCTTACTCTATGAGGAGGAACCAGGCGAGTGCTTGAATTCTTCCAAAAATGTAATAAAACACCCACATGCACGTTTTGCTTCAGCACTCATTTTTGGAGAAACATGTAACTTATCACAAGATACAAAAGCACCCCCGAGACAATGAGCTAATAACCTCTTAAAAGGCTGATTGCGTCTTATGTAGCGATGAAGCAACCACAAGCTACTGGAGCACTTAAAGCCACTGCCTGGTATTCTCAGCAGGTTAACAAGCCTCTGGCAGCCTCATATGTAACTGAGAGGCAAAACCTATGAGACAAAAAAGTTTCAGTCCTTACTAAGGGTCGAACAAATAGCACAACAGTTCAAACCTAAGAACATCTCATTGCAAAGCAAATAATAAATCAAACACATGTGTGCATTTCCATAGATTATGCCAGCTACAGCTGATTCCAATCAGAACACCTGGTAGATAACAACCAAAGGGAACTTATTAGAAGGTGAATGCAGCAACTGATAATCGGAGTACCCAGCTAGAAAGTGGGGAACTCTGCCTCTACAGCAGTAAAAAAAAACAAGAAAAAGAAAAATGATTTCCTAGCCCTTTAAATAATGAGCAGGCCCCCAAGATGTCAATATCCGAACGATGCAGATTGAGTATCTAGACCATCAATCACAGAAATAGAAATCACACCTAGACACCATAATAAACAAAGGGAAGTCAGAGGAACTCATGGATGAACAGAAATGGAAATACTAAGAAAGAAATCTGATTTCCCAACTCCTATGAAACAGTAGGGAGTGATGGATTGAGGAGCTGTTTACTGGGGAAAATGTTTGGAAGAAAACAATTGCCAGGGATGATTGCAGCTGATCCTTTGAAGTTTTCAGGAATGCATTCCATAAGGGACATCCTTAAATCCTACTATTTCTTGAAAAGAATAGTAAGAAGTAGAATAAGTCAACCGTGCAAGACCAGCACATCTTGAACCCATACATAGTGGCACCCCTGACACTATAACAATGCAGCAGCTCATACCATTGTAAACCAGGGAATGGGCCTTTGGAAAGCAGCCAGGCGATTGTCGCCAAGGGAGAAGGCAAACACCAATTTCCAAAATGATGACACTAACAGTTATTCAATGATTTCCTGTCCTCTTGCAAAACAGCCAAACATGGACCTTGTCGATAATGGAAAGACGGAAACAAATCCCTGTGTATATCAAAGAAATGCAAATTTGAAATCGAACTTAAGTGGAGAGTCCAAAAGGCTGATAGTGAGATAGCCGTACCTGACATGAATCGAAACTCAACTATATATGTAAATACAATGAGAGGACTTCCTTTACAAACCACAGACTAATAACATAAAGGACTGAATCCTCAGATCAACCTGAGATGAATGGATCTCAATTTAGAGAAACTACAGAGGCACTGAAAACGCAAAACGTCAGCAGTATAGACCCACATTATGAGATTGCCTGAGCCTAGCCCAGTGTGGAGAATCTTCTGTTTGCAAGGGAAGATAGTAGAAGTAAAGAAGGATTGACCCTAAGCCTGACTAAATGAACACAAGTCTCATACGAAAAAAAGATGTCCAAAATTGTGCCCAGGTACCTAGCACAAGACTGGTTCAATTTGAAAATATTCATGTACCTAATACCATGCAAAGTAAGAAAGAAATATAAGCCCCTACAAAGGAACATTGTGCCAGTAGCATAATGTAAGGAACTGTATCAGATCAGCGTAACTGAAAAATATGCTTAGATACTTCACATGGCACAACTACTAATATATTCGTAAAACACAAAGCTGAAAGAAGAAAGAAGAAAGATATCCGTCAAAGGCACACAGATGGCCGCCATATGTGGTCTAGCCTCAGTTTTAGCTAAACGTATGAGCTGCGACTTCAAAGAAATGAGTTTTTGTAATCATGTAAATCTATCTTTGAGTTAGCCTTTTGTCTCACTTCTTGCTGCACAGAACGTCAATTAATTTTTTGACTGAAATTCCATGTGGGAAGACTGCTTTCATTATTAGATATCAAATTCAAGACCTGACCATAATTAATTAATCATTATTCCTCTTAAACACTTAAAGGAGCTGATAAACAAAGACCAGTGAGGCAGAAAGAGGCACCTAAGTACCCTGGGTCACAGAATCCCAGGCTTTGGGGAAATTCTGGTGTACACAACCATACAATCTTTCTTTTAACACAAACACAGATTCATGAATAGTTCAAAGCAGCACCTGCTTAGCTGTCATGAGTGCATGCCATGGCACACTGTTGGAAGATGAATGATGCCTTCCTGTTAATATTTTATAGATGTATGCTCTAATAAGTTTGAAGGAAAGTGTCAGCACTGCCAGGATTCAATCGTGCAAACTGGATGGTGTACATGGACTTTAGAACGAAGCATCTCCTCCCACTCCACCAAAGCTAATGCCTCTGCCCCTGACAAATGTGACTTTTACCAGGAATTACTTTGCGCTTGCAAGCCAAACTGCAGGAAGTTCGCTATTCAGTGAACTAACATGAACTCCCCAATTTACTCTTGAGCTGTTTGCTACACATTTCGAATGGTGAATATGTGTTTTAATGTAAAATCAAACATGTATTACACATACACAAATGTATATTATCGTTTTTCCTTTAAAATCTTTTGTAGCCTGAAACAGACATTATTTGTCTGTGGTCAAGAAGGTTTGGGCAATAATAAAAAAAATAGCACAATGAGAAAAGCAGGCCTGCTCACACCTGAATTGAATGCTTACAATGAGGGCTACGGTAAGCCCAGTTACCTAACATCTTTGCTTCAACTGCTGGAGTTGCTTGGTTGCCATAGTTTCATTCACAGGGGAAATGGTAGCACTGCCAGCATATTGTTACGCTCACCTGGTCTCTGCGGGGACATTGGAGCACGGTTGCAGCCCTCCCAGGAAGTAGAACCCCCCTGTCTGCTTTCTCCCGCTGCAAATAGGCTGTGGGCTGCTGCGATGAATTGGACCACTGCTCCTGCATAGTCATAAGAGGACGTAAGTTTACTGGCCTGTGTGTGAATTCCCTCTCAAACCCTTCTTCCCATAGCGTGGTTTCCGTGAGCATGCATCGACCCATTAAAGCTCACCTGTAGATTATTAATGGTGAGCTCTTCGTCCTGCTACTTCTGGCAGGGGCGCATTTAGGATGAGGACCGAGTTCCTTCACTGGTCCTTCGTACGTGGTGTCCATTCCAGCTGCGACTATTCCACGCCGTTCTGGTAAGTGTCTTTCTTTTTTCTCTTGGTCTTGAAGTATTTGTCTTGTCTTTCTCACAGCCTGTTGTCAGCTCTGTAATAATGTCTATCTTTCTCCCAAATAGGTGCGATTGCGGCCCAGCAGAGCTACAGAGCACGAGGTGGCTCCAGATGAGGAGCGGAGGATCCCGCGGCGGTCCGGCAGCAGGTAAGTGAGCTTTTAAGGATAAGCGCGAAGAATTTTGCAAGCGCGACCTCAAACTGAAAGTTCGTAATGTCTAACCTTGCCTTTTGTCCTTTTACAGGGTCCACCTTTGTGGATGAAGAAGATGTCGTGCTGCGGTGCCCAGAGCTGAAGTCCTGCGTGCCGGAGGATGGAGAAGATGTCGTGCTGCGGTGCCCAGAGCTGAAGTCCGGCGTGCAGGAGGATGAAGGAGATGTCATGCTGCAGTGCCCAGAGCTGAAGTCCTGCGTTCCGGAGGATGGAGAATGGACGCTAGGCTCAGCGGTGAAGAATGCAGGTAAATGCTGACTCCTGGAGGTAAACGTATGGGCAGGAGACTGCATTCCCAAAAGTAAGTGCTGCTTTGTCCCAGGCGGAGGTTGAGCGTTACGCTGCATACGAATGCAGATTAACGCAAAGCGTGCGCATGGGGGTGGGTTGGCTTTTATAGCTGAGCTCTTAAGGCCACGCCCCTTAGTCCTGTTCTGCTTGCCACGCCCCGCCACTCCTTGAAGTTGCACGTGCAGCTTATAGATGGAAAGTTGCACGTGTAGCTCAAGATGGAAAGCCACACCCGGACTGACTGCACACACATTGAAAGTTCCTGAAAAGCACTCCTGCCCATAATAAAGGGTCTTGCCTATGTTGCTCCATCAGCCTGGTGCCAAAGGCGCCAGGACTGAGTCCAACCGGGCCCCCTGTGTATAAACGTCCGAAAGGGACGTGCGTGAACCATGGTACCCCTTGCTCCCACAACCTGATGGTGCAGCTCCTGTGATCCTGGGCAAGTGGCCATGACACATACACAGTGAGCCCAGCTTGTCTTTGCTTCTAGGAGCCCCAATCATCATGCATGTCAACTGGTGGGAATAGAGAACCTGCAACAAGCTCTCCCTTGTAATCCACGTCTCCTGAGACAGGGGGCTCTAGGTTACAAGCACACCTATTTATTTTGTAATGCGCCACATACTTGCAAAATATTTCAGAGCGGAATTAGTGGAGTTACAAGAGGGAATGAGTCAAGAAGAACAATCTGCTCAGTTTGACTTGTTCTGTCTGGCTAGGCGTATATAACATGGAGCTCTGTAAGAACATCAGTTTCAGGTATATGAAGTCTTCAACACAGTCCAAACAAGCATCTTCCTTTTAGAAACATACTAACCTGAATATTTATAAGTATAAAGAAGCTCAAGGGAACTGGTGTGCCCAGCAGTACCTGACTGTAAGCAAAAACGGACCAGAGGATCTAACAACACACCTACTCAGTCTAGACCTCACGCAGACCACTACCATGTACCACGTAAGGCCCAGCTTCAAATTCTAACCAGGTAGTATGCAGTGTATCTGGCCTGGCCTTTAAGGTGTGTGTGTAGGGATGACTCAGGGCGCCAGGCCCCACAGCCAGTTATGAAATGTGTAACCTGGGGCAGCACGGGGTAGATCCTCTAGTCCCCTACACAGCACTGCAGAATGAATCACCATAGCATATGTCCATGTAGAACCATAGAAATCATATGATACCTGGAAGTTGCAATATACCAGCCTGAGTGCCCGGCATGACTTTTACCTGTGGGCAAAGTAGCCCGCCAGTACAAAACAGATCAGTTGATAATCCTGTTGACTCCACTACGTGAATTCAGTGTATATACTTCTCATCACATGAAAGGAGAGTACAGAAGAGACTGGAGAAGGAGAGCATCAAGGCGGAGGCGGAGAGTACAGAAGAGGTTGGAGTAGGACAGCATCCAGGAAAAATGGAGAGTAGAGAAGAGGATCGAGAACATCAAGGAAGTGGTAAGAGTCCTGCAGACATAAAAGGTGTGATGCGCGAGGAAGAAGGGAGAGAGCAGGAGATGATAAAAGAGAGGAAGAAACAGCAAGAAAGGGAAAGACAGGAAACAGAGAGAGAGAGAGAGAAAGAGAGAGAGAGAGAGAAAGAGAGAGAGAGAGAGAGAGAGGGAGAGAGAAGAAGCATTTGATAAAAGGAAGAAGGAAATTGGCAAGAAGGATAGGCCCTAATTTTAGGAATAGAGAAAGAGTGAGCAGTATATAAGACAAGAGGACAGTGGCAAGTTCCTTGGAGGCACAGGGGCAGTGACTGTAACACATTTTGAAAACTACAAACTGTGGTCTGGAAACAGTGGGAGGACGAACAAGATTTCGACGGAACAGAAGGAGGTCAGTTGACTGCTAGCTCGATGGTCAGAAAGGAGACTTAGAGACAGGTCCATAGACATGAGTGAGCATTGGTTCAGCAAGGACAGCAGTAAGATGGGCTTGGGTAACAGGATCAGGCCCTTGTGTCAGAGAAGCAAAGTAGAACCCAACCAGGTACCTAGCGACCCTCCTGGCCTTGCCAACATCTGGGAAGCACAGTGGACCTTGCTGCAAAAGAGCCTAGAACTTCAATGGAAGTGGTTGCATCACTTTAGAGGTGCTACCAAACCTGTGGCCTGCAGAGCCAAGTACCACTTTGGACCAGGAGGACATATGACAGAGAACTGTTACATCAAAAGATTGTGAGTGACAGCAGATGGAGACTGGGAGAGAGAGACTATTTGTTTCAAGAACTTTTCTTTGTGGAGCCAGGGGAAAACAGTCCTGTAAATTCATGTGCACAGCTGAAATCAGTCTCCACCAAACGGCAACCCTTGCACCCTATTAAGAGAAAGAGAAGTCTCCTAGAGTCTAGGTAAAGCGACACCTAGTAACCAGAACATGGGAGTAAGTAATCCCTACAAAGAGACTTAACCAAGCTTTACGGAAGTGTGCTGCCAGGGAGACATGTTCCTAGGGTTGTTTCTAGTTTATCATTTGCTTTAACCCTAAAAGAAGTCCTTATCACATTATTGATGCTCTGTTATTGTAAAACCCAAATAAATACCTTATTTCTAAAATGCAACTCGCTTGTCTGGTCCTGTTTCCCCCATGTCTTCATGACAGCAGCCATACAAGGGGGACATATGGGTAGTAGGGTATAGAGCAGGAGAAATGGCTTGCACAGCATGACCCTCATTCCATTGTGCTCGTGGAAACATGGAACAACACATTTAAGCCACAGAGCCCGCCTAACGGAATCCTGTAGCACGCGTTAAGAAAGGAAATAATTGCTGACATCCAGGGACTAACACTCAATATGCTAAGGTCATCCAGGATTGAGCGATTATTGCACACACTCGTTTGGGCTAAATGGCTCGAGAATGCTATACCTAAACGGGGAGAACATATGTAGAATATAACCCTACCCATAGTCAAACAGCATAACATGCTTACCTGACATCATGGAGAGGTGGGGGCAACTTGTAAAAGTGTCTGCAGCGGAGACAGACAGAGAAGCTTTTATACTTAGCTTTCATGGCTGGCTGAGGAAAGGAGTTTAAGTTTAGAAAAGAAAAAAAGGTACATTTAAATAGCAAAATGTTTAGGAGGCTTGTGAAGAACCTATCTCCTGGCTGTGGATGCACCAATAGAGTAAGGACTCGGGTGAGAAAGATGGATGAGGAGGTAATGGGAATAGAACTCGCTGTTGACAAGAAAACATGGAAACACCTGCCTTAATTAATAGTCCTTTTTAAATAGCTGTTGAAATCACTGTTGATGAGTTACATAGGTTATTATTGGCATGTCACTTCCCATCCTTAAATGTGTCATGTAGGCTGCTGAGTGATAATTGATTCAGGAAATATAAGTAAAAATGCATTCGACCAAAGGCCAGTATAGGAAATGTTGTCACTATCTAAGGAATGTATCATATTGACATTATTTAGGATAATAAATCTTTACCGTGAAATCCAGACACAGACATTCAATTTTATCATCATGTTGTTCCTCAAGGAGAACTTTTAGGTTTCTGAAATCAAATCACATAGAAAATGTGAGATTAGGAGGCTCGCCCAAACGAAATTCAAGACACTTTTACATAACATGTGCCACGATAAAAATGTCACCAATGTGTGCGCTGCAACTCACATCAGTAGTAACAAAGTAATTTAATTTGTTTGTAATCTTTTATCGTGAGTTTTATATACTTTATTTAAAAAAGCATCCGTTTCCCACAACACACATCATTGGTACTCCTCCTTTCGCTACAATTGCATAAACATTGTGAAACAATATATATCCTACTCGGCTACCCTCCAAATACTGGGCACCTCCCTGGTGTCATTCACGGTCCTTGGGTACAAGGTTGCTTCGCTGGTTGATAACTGGTTCTGGTGGGCCTTTTCTGGGGAGGCGATGGGAAAGGCAGCATCACTCAGAAGCTCAAAGTGTCAAACTAAATTTTCAGGGTCTGTTGCAGCAGGACATGTAGCTTCTCCCATTGCTGAGAAGGGGTAGGAGGTTCCTCCAGTGCCTTACTGGGTTCTCCTCACCTCCCTCTCCCGGGTTCCTGATCCTGTTGCCATCTGAACTGAGGTTCCTTCTCAGCCCTTTAAGATAGGTTAGCAATATTTTAGAAATGAATGGTGGATGCAGAGTTTACTCAACATCACCAATAGAAACAACTCAGACAGTTGGCAAAAGATACTGTTTTATTACCAATTATCTAAAACAGGGAGTACAACGGACATCAACAGACATCCCTCATGAACTCTCTCAAGACTTCTCAAAGCAATTCATAACAAATTACATTCCTATAGTGAAAAATCATTATAGGTGACATTTAACTTACATATTACTAACGTCATCCTACGTGGAAAGCTACAAAAACCTAATGGTAAGTGTGATAGGTTCTACAAGGATCATCTAAGTATAAAATCCATACTCGTTTAGGGCAGTGGAATTAGGTGATAGGTCTCTTAACATCAGGTGGGGCAACTAAGCCCTTCCCCAAAATATGTAACTATAAACGTCACTAAATATACCACGTCTAATTGGCTACACAACTATAGGACCCTTGATCATGCGGTCCCCTATTATTGGTTAATTTCTAACTTCCGTCAGCACAGGTATACTTATCCTACTTGACCTCAGTGCAGCCTTTGACCTGCCTGACCATCAGTTATTGCAGCAGGCTCTGGAGAAAATCGCCAACTGTTCCAATGAGGCCATCGGCTGGTTAACGTCTATTCTTGCTGATAGAATATCAAGAGTACACTGGGGTGACACATTTTCGCATGAGTCTAATATCTTCTGTGGTGTCCCCCAGTGAGATAGCCTCTCACCACTTCTCGTTAATCTATACCTACGCCTCCTCTGTGAAGCCTTGGATAACATAAACGCCTTCTTCACCAACTATGCTGACGATACACAGCTGGTGGTGGAATTTAGCAGGGATTATGAAAAAGACAACAAAACCATAAACAACCTTTATAATATCATTCAACTGTGGATGAATCAAAACTGGATGTGCCTGAACGGATCAAAGACCGAGTTGATGGTCTTCGGCTCCAATCAAGCTAGGGAGAAATTATCATCCGACTATGACTCATTCCTGATAAAAGACTCCTCCATCAAAGTAGTGAGCAAGGTCAACACCTTGGGCATGACCTTAGAAGCCTCCATGTGCTCAGACGCCCAAGCCTCATATGTCAGTAAAAAGTGCTCATATTATCTAAGGCTGCTGAAAGCTATTAGAGCCCTACTCAATAAAACCAATTGTGCCACCATAGCTAGAGCCACCATACTCTCCCGCCTGGATTATGGTAATGCACTACTATTGGGAGCAACCAAACAATGCTTGACTAAATATCAACGTATCCAAAACCATACAGTACTTATAATCAATCAAAAAGCAAGGACCGACCACATTACGGAAGAAAGAAGAGATCTACACTGGCTCAGGGTTGAAGACCTTGTCTTGTTTAAATCATTGACACTCACCCATAGGTGCATATTTGGAATGGCTCCAGCTTACCTGAAGTCCAAAATTCTTGGCTATACACCAACTCGATTGTTAAGGTCCGAGGCTCAAGGACTCATTATAGTGAACCCCCATAAAAAAGCAAACGGCTTAGGTAAAGCCTTCCCCAACCGGTCTGCCGCCAGTTGGAATAAACTTCTGCTGAGTCTGAGACTTGAACCCAATCATCTCATTTTCAGAAAAACATTGAAAACCTTCCTGTTTCAATGAAAACAGAACGCTAGTGTAATAACTGTTTTTCTCTGTCTTGGCATCCCAAGTGTCCCGTTATATACGTAGCTGGTTTTCTCCCAACACTTGTTCATGTCTTTCTGTTGCGCCCTGATGCCTGAGGGCTTATGGCGCATTACAAATAAATAAATAACCTACGTTGGTATTACGCAGGCTGAACATCCAGGTGCAGATGAGCTCGTCTTAACCATAGCTTCCCACCAATTAGCATATCCATCCATCATCACCTCAGTGGTCCACTTTCAATTAGGTCTTTTGAACTCGGCCTTGAACATGTTCTTTGCTCCGAGGAATTCAGGGGAGTGAAGGCACGCTCTGCCCTTGTGCGTAGGTGTGACCATCATGCTCGTCCAACTTCTTCTCCCCACGTGACTAAAGACCACGAAATCGAGCTTTTCGGTGTATTAAAATATCTCTATTCGTCAGCTTTACTATGTTATGACGTCACCAGAGATGGCGACATTAGCACTCTTCATCTTCATTCATTTTCTCTGCTTCTTCAGGGATTTCATTCAGGCGACCATCATACTGTCTTGTATGCAGCTATGGTTTCCTCAATGGGAACCTTGCCTCCCATATTTTCCTAGGTATCAGTATTTTCACTGGAACCGCACGTGTTTCCCACCCCGGGATCCAAAATACAGGTGCTGTGGGTGAGACGGTTGAGATGGTGGTACTTAGCTCCTCCTCTACACTCTCCCCTCTGGGCGATTCATTGACAACTCTCCCCTCACTCTTCATATTCAGACACCCTTTTTTGACGAACTGCTTCTTTGGGACCCATATCTTTATGGCTCCTTTCAGGCATCCAGCTGATTTCACATGCTCATCTTTATTCCAATTCATGAGCATGCACTGTCCATTTGGACTACAATAGATTTATCTTCCCACATACTTCTTATGGTTCTTCGGATACTAGCCTTCACAAAGTCTCTGATCTCTTCATCTGTTAGATCTTTGGCCTTCCATCCTGCTACAACATCAATCATGATCTTCATCCCTATGGCTTTCTTTGCTGTCTTCTTGCACTGTGTGATTATTATCTTGATCAGACAGAATCCCAGCAACACCAACACGATCAGGGCTCCAAGGAACTTGAACATGTCTGCCATCCATTGTGGAACCCACAAAAAACAGTGCTCCAAACCAACTGTCATCAGCAATGTCTTCCACTTCGTCTACCATCTGGACGTGTAGCTTTGTTAACATCTCTATGGCCTCTGTCAAGGTACAATTTTCGTCATCATGAGAAGGTATGAATGTGCAACATGATTCTCTGATTTTTGCACAAACACCTCCATCTATAGCTGTGATCATGTACAAAACATATCTATTCTGGAGAGTCATCAGTTTTATGGCTCTCAGCACTTCTTTGATAGCATTGAATCCCTTTATGGTCATGTTGATTGTTTGCAGCAATATTTGCTCCAACCTGGATTCTTGGCATGAAAATGATCGTGAACACCAATGACGTCTGGCTGAACAGTCTGTGTGTGGGATAGAGTCAAAAGCTTCTGTTGATTTTGCTGAGAAATAATTTTCTCTTTTCATTTTACTTATCAGCTGCACAGAGCTCTTCTTCCTCAGATGAGCATCTGCTTTCGGGAATTTGCCAATGTTCAGGCCACTTTTAGGAATCACCAATGCTGGATAGAGGGCGCTAAAGTGCCGTACTAGATGGCGGCTCACTAGCGAGCTGATATCATTCATTTAAGCTTCCAACACCCCCCCAGCTACGAAGTGTGCTACGTGAAACCCCCGAGCAGCCGCGAGGGAGACCAGCTGAGCTCCATGGTGGGAACCACCGCCGTCACCTCGACCGACGCAACGGAAGGTAGGGGAAGGGCCGCATCCCAGTAACAGCACCACGCAGCAGCGATGCCGGAGCCAGGCACCAAGTGTGCCACACCAGCGGGCCTCCGCAGCTGCGGCCCCCGAGGACACCCAAGCAGCACAAAAGCAGCGTCCGACTCCCTCCCAAGCGTCCTGCGGAACAGAGGAAGAGATGCCAACGGACCTCCACCCAGACAGCTGGACTTGGCGGTCTGCGAGCCTGTGCCGGGCTCGGCAGAGGCAGTGAGGAACCCGCCTGCACAAGCGTACCAATTGAGCCCCAGGCGGAGGGCGCTGCGAAGCGCTGCCGGGCGCCGTCTGCCTTCCAGCACTGCACGCCACCGGAGGAGTGACATTAGGGGCGGAATCCACCGTGGCCCAGAGACGCACCGCACTAGACACCAGGTAGGAGCGACGCTGAACCTGCCCACCCCGCCCGGCTCTGAGACGCTCCCCAAGACCAGCAGTGCGCGATGGAAGAGGGGGCCCGGGGAATAGAGCACCTCACTCCAGTCACGATTGAGCCAGGTGCCCCTCACTACAGCGAGCCGTGAATCCCATAACCTCCAGTGGCCAAAAATCCTGAGGCTCCCCACTGTGCACACACCGTGAGCCAGAGGGGGAAACTGAACCTGGGATCAGGACACCCCCACCCCTCACTCACTCATACGGGCAGGCTGGCAGAAGAAGGGAGAACCCCCCAATCACCACCGGCAAAGGCCCATGAACCACCCCCAGACCGGCCAGAGCCCGCCACAGACAATTCACACCTCATAAACTGGGGCAGCACTCCAATTACTACAGCAAAAGCCCTGCCTGATCTCACAGATATTTTCCAGGGGTCGAACCCAGGCAGAACCACCACACATTACCACTCAAGACACCCATACAGGAGAGCGCCCACAGCAGCATAAACGGAGATCAGTGCATGCTGACAACAGGCTATCATTGGATAACCGACTCAGGCAAACACCCAAACCGCCACCCCGACAAGCTCTCTGCCTCCACACTGCCGAACACCCTATAGTGAGAACGTGACCCCCAAGATGGGCAAGACAGACAAGTCACAACGCAAGCTGAATTTTGAGGCGGGGTCACAGCAAAGAACCCCAAACATCCAAACCAGGAACCTGCTCTAACACCAGAAATGGAGCAGGACAACGAAACAACAGACCTCCCAACCCCCGACATACGCGAAATCCTTCTTGACCTCAAGGCGGGCATAGGCAACCTTGATTCTGAAATCGACTCCCTCTCATCCAAAGCAGACCGAATACAACACCGCCTCGATAAACACGGTGAACAGCTAGACACCATTGAACAGAGACTCTCAGATCTAGACGATAACGCCACATCCCTGTCAACCAAGGTGGCGTCACTAGAGCGCCAAATGAAAGGAATCACAACTAAAAACGAAGATTTAGAAGGGCGCAGCCGTCGAAACAATATCAGGTTGGTGGGTGTAAGAAAACAACTCACCCCAGCAAAGATGGAAGACTTTGTAGAACAGATGTGCAGAGACATTTTTGGAGGGGCCACCTTCTCCTCGCTGTTTGTCGTAGAAAGGGCACACAGAATTCCAACCAACCGCCCGATCCCAGGGGCAGCACCCCATCCCATTATCGCTAAATTACTAAATTTCAGAGACCGCGACCTAATTCTCAGATTGGCCAGAGACAAAGGCGACATCTAATATGATGGAGACAAAATCCAGATTTTTCCAGACTTCTCACCAGCATCCCACAGAGCCTTCGGAGGGGGTAAAATGCTGCCTATGAGAGGGGCAAATACAATACTCAATGCTGTATCCAGCTAAACTATGCATCCTTCATGCAGAAAAAACACAGCTCTTCCTGTCCCCTGAAGAAGCCAACTCCTTCCTAGATAATATCAGATGCCACCCACTACAATAATTAGCTTAGCCACAGCGAAGAGAGAGAAACGGGAGAGATCCACCATGAAAACAATCGAACAGGCACACTTCGCACCATGTCGAAACCTTTAGAAGAAGCATGAGCGTACAACCTCTGAAACATTTCGGGATCAGCAGCTCTTGGAGGGCACTAGCGCCCCAAGCACAGCACTGTTTATGTTATTACAGGGCGAGGGGTGCACATCGGGCGGGTTGGGGGTTGCCCGACAGTGGGGGGGGGGGAGATGGGACTCAAGTTGGGGGAAGAGTTCCCAGTTGAAGCGAGTTAGTAACCCAATCCTGCACCAAACAGAACCAGGGTGTCCTGCACCCACACCCGACCGAAACTGCCAACCTTGTGTCAAACACCAAGGCGGCCAAACCAAAAACAATATAAGACCAGAGACGACCATCCAAATCTGCGAAGTAAGGCCTCCCAAACCCTCGCAGCCTAAACAGCAAAAAAAAAAAGAAAAATTCAAACTAGTTACGTGGAACATTAAAGGAGGCAACCAGCCTACCAAAATGGGGAAAATAATTCAATACCTACATCGGCACAAAATTGATGTAGCCCTCATCCAAGAGACTCACCTACGTCCCACCTCAGAAAACCATTGGGCCAGAGAATGGGGATGCCACAGATATTTCGCCTCCTTCTCCTCCTACGCCAGAGGCGTGGCCGTACTGATCAATAAAACAACCAACTTCAAACTGATAAAGACCCAAAAAGACTGCGAGGGCAGAACACTATTAGTCCACAGAACCATAGACGGGGAAGAACTCATCCTAATCAACTCCTACGGCCCCAACATAGACAGCCCCAACAACTTCTAATGGGTACAGACAGACCTCAAATCCAACAGAGAAGCCACAATAATCTGGGGCGGCAACCTTAATACACCACTTGACCCACGTAAAGATAAAACACACAGAACATCATCCGCACCCTCCAAGGCAAGTCTACAGATCATATAAATATGCAAAGCCTACAACCTCAGAGACATCTGGAGAAGCAAACACTGGGACTCCCAAGAATATACTTTCTACTCCTGGGTCCACAAATCCAGTTTGAGACTTGATTACATACTCGTGTCAGTACACAGCAGACTCCACTGGGGTGATTGCCAGATCCTACCCAAAGCACTCTCGGACCACTCAGCAGTCACCCGTGAGTGTATTACATCCCGAGGTAACACCAATAGACCCCAATGGAGGTTCAAACACAGAGCCCTCCTAGACCAGGTCTTCGATGACGTACTACGAACCGAACTGACAACCTTCCTCGAAACAAATCAAGGCACGGTGTCATCTGCTGGTACACTCTGGGAGACACTAAAGTGCTTCATCAGAGGATTCAGCCTAGCCAAGGAAAATGGAATCTTAAAACTGATACGAAGAGAACTGTCAGCAAGTGAAAGCCGCCGAAAAATGCTCGAACAGACCCCAACACACTGGCGACACTCAAACTAGAACTGGAAACCTTTAGAACAACAGCAGAAAGAGAAGTCAAATTCCTTGCGAGACACCATAAAATTCGGCAATGCGGTGAGGGACAGAGACCCGAAACACTCCTAACCAGACTGGTCACGGCGGAGAGGAGGCCCACAACAGTCGAATCAGTCTTAGACCAATCAAGCAACCTAGTATACTCCGAGGAAGATATCGTGGAAGCATTTCGCAAATTTTACCAAAACCTATATGATTCCCATTACATCATGGATCCCAACAAAATAGCGCAATACCTGAACACAATAGAGCTCTACTGGACAAAAGCCAAGCTCCGAGAGCCCCTGAATGCACCCATCACTGAAGAAGATATCCTAGAAGCAATTAAAACACTGCCAAGCACCAAGGTTCCCGGCACGAATGGCCTGACTGGCGAATTCTATACATTCTTCGCAGATCTCCTAGCCCGACTTCCTGCTCCAAGTATACGAGGACGCCATATAGAAAAAGACCAGCTACCACCAACACTCTACATGGCAAATATCCTCCTCCACAAACCAGGCAAACCAAAAGAAGATTGCGCCTCCTACAGACCGATATCGCTAATCAACCTGGACAATAAAATCTGCGCAAAAATCCTCACCAGGAGGCTGATGCCACTAATGCCCGCACTGGTATTGGCAGACCAAGCTGGGTTCGTCCCAGGCAGAAATACGACATTCGGTCTGAGAAGAATGTTTGGAGTGATGGGCGCCCTCAACCCGGAGACTCAAACAGTGGCAGTCCTACTAGACGCTGAAAAAGCTTTTGACTCCGTCGAGTGGCCCTTCCTCTTCGCCGTACTTGAGCGGATGGGCCTCTGAAAACGGTTCTGTTACAAACGTCCAACGTCAAACATAACACTTGGCAACAAAAGCTCTATTGAAATACACTTGCGAAGAGGGACAAGACAAGGCTGCCCACTATCAGCATTGCTGTTCGCCCTGATTATGGAACCCTTAGCATCGGATCTCAGACTGTATCATCTACACAGAGGCCTCACCCTGGACCACACAAACTAGTGGTGTCATTGTACGCCGACGACGTGGCACTTCTTCTCCCCAACCCTCGAGAAAACCTGAACCCAACAATGCGAGCAGTGCTCAAATTCGGCACTTCTCCGAGCTAAAAATCAATCATTCAAAATCAATCATCTTCCCTCTCACCGACTCAACGGAGGAATTTGCAGACGACTTCGGCCTCAAGTGGCAGCACACAAAAGTCAGATACCTGGGCATCTTAATGTCCAGGTCCAGCCCCGACATTATGCAGGATAACTATGAAAACACATTGGACACAATCCAGAGCAAAGTGAACAGATGGAAAACACTCTCGCTCACACTCTGGGGCAGAGTAGCCCTGACAAAAATGGTAATCCTCCCTAAACTGCTCTATCTTTTCATGAACATTCCCCTACTACTGCCACAGCGGTTTCTACATCGAATTAGGACCATGATCCTTGACCTGGTCTGGGAAGGCAAGGGTGCCTGAGTAGCCCACAACACCATGATTCTTCAAGTAACACAGAGCGGACTCGCCCTCCCATACATAGAAAGCTACTACGGGGCAGCACAGGCACAATACCTTAGCCACTGGTATACGGTGCAGTTCATCCAACCCCACGTATAGATCGAGAGAGCCCTGGCAACTCCCCACCTCCAGCGAGCGATCATCTTCGGACAACAACAATCACCCTCATCACCAATGAACACCATGTACACGACTTAGGCTATCTGGAAAAGAATAGCCAAACGAAGTGGAATCCAGACCAGGTATTCCCCACTCCTCCCAGTGAGAAGCATACAGGGAATCTCAATCACGTCGGAAAAAGTATTCCAGCAATGGACCCAAAAACTACAAATGAATACACTAGCTGACCTCTTTCCGGATGGAACATTCATGTCCATGCAACAAGCTTGTGAGAAAGGCTGCGATAACACTCTAGACACCTCTATCTATTACACAGTCTGACACGCCCTACAGTCCTTAATTCCTACCTTTCCACCGGACCCCCAACCTGGTCACTGCTACATGGTGTAATACAAGCCCAAGGAGAAGGCCGGCTAGTAACAAACATCTACAAGGCCCTATTGGCTGAAAAACCCTCACGCTGCCCAAACTCATGGAGAAGATAGGAAAGGTCCCTAAACATAGCGATACCCGAAGAGGATTGGACATATGTACGAAGACTCACGAAAAAGTTAGCAAAAAACACAAGATACAAACAGATACACTTTAATTACGTTCACCAAGCGTACTACACCCCAGTAAAACTACATGCCCAGAGAGCAACGATATCCGCTGCATGCACCCGATGCGGCTATCCAGAAGCAGACTTTGTCCACCTCGCATGGTCATGCCCCGAAATAGCAGCGTTCTGGAACTCCGCGCTAGGGAAAATTTCAGCAATTATCGGGGTACAGCTCCGACCCGATGCTGACCTTGCTGAGCCTGACCAACCAACTACCCGAACACACCAGGAAATTAGCAAACCTGCCGCTTGTCCTAGCATGCAGACGGATAGCATGCAACTGGGGAGAGGTCCACCACCAAACATACAGCAATGGCTTTTGAGACGTCACATATTGTCAAGACGTTGAGTCCAGTTACATCAGGACACTGCCCTCCACGCCCTCCTCCAGACATCTGGGGCCTGTATATATTATATCTTTTGACAACAGATGAAGAAGTGCTACCGTAGAGCCCATCCCCAATACAAAACCAAAACAAACCACCAGAAACTGAATCAGCAACATCAGATGCAGCACAACTGTCAGGCCTATAGCCCGGACAATACAACCGACCGCCTGGCCGAACACAAGAGGAGGTGGGAAAGAGAAGAGGGAGGGAGGAGGAGGGTGTGAGGAGACTTGGTTCATGTAGACCGGTGCATGATCTTGTTACCTATTGTTTTAATTGTGTTGAAACCCAATAAAGAAAGTTTTTTAAAAAAAGGAATCACCAATGCTGGAACATGAACTTCACCATTGTGCATATTTCTCCCAGTCTTTGGGCAAGTTCATATTATCTCTCGATCCACAAGCCCAATAGTGGTCCATTATTACTGCTGTTCAATTTTCAATCCTGGTACATCAAAGATTTGCCCACAATTCTGGTTTTCTCTGACTTTTCTTGTGCCATTATTTTCTGAAGCACAGCTTTGAACTTTCCAACGGCACTATTGCAAGGGTCCTCCTTTGTCTTCAACCCATGTCAGTAGTTTAGCAAGTCCTGGCCATAATGGCTTGCATCCATTTTGCACTATGTCAACAGTCGATGGAGACGACCAATTATACCCATGCTCTACAGATTACTTCTCCTTCTTCCTATCCATTTGGAGATTACATTGATCCCCAAATCTGCATCTGGCCTCTGTTCTTCCACCTTCGAGTTTCGGCTGCAGATTTCCCTGAAACCTCACATTTTCTCTC
>CM010938.2:84891367-84939819 GCA_002915635.3 Ambystoma mexicanum | reverse complement strand
CAGTCTAATTGCTTCTCTCATCCTGCACTCATCTTCCTTAATCCCTACGTCTAGACCCACATCCGTAACGTCCACTGCACGTTTATTGCGTGCCAGGGGCTCCGCCCTCTCTTCAACTTTAGAGACCCATGTCGGTGATGGCACTCATCGAGGTCTGTACTCCTGCCCTCAACGCCTTGAGCTTAAGCAAAATGGTCTGACTGTCCTGCTGCACGGTTCCCAGGCTTCCTGCCTCCATCACTGCGCCTTTCCCTTGCTTCCCCACGGTATCTCACTGAGTGGGACAGACACTGTCTCCTCCCCTTTCTGTTGATGGGATAAGTCAGTAGAAGAGAAGAAATTGTTTATTCAGCGTTAGACATTAACATACAAAAACACAATAATATATAACTGCTAACATATTTTACCATAAAATCGAAGGTTAAAAAAAATAGATCTTCCATAGATTTTGAGTTCCTCCTTAACCAAAGAACAAATATCAGCTATAAAAACATGGATCATTAAATCACATAAATAAGTGCATAGCACTCGCAGTATTCCAAACTTGACATATAGTTTTTAAAATGCATTCTTCTTAAAGCAATCAAAATCGAGCATATCAGCAGGAAGTGCAACATTTTCTCATCATAGCCTAATCTCCTAATCTACAGCAGCATTTTTTATGTCCGCCCACCCAGGACATTCTCGCTAACAATGGTAAAATGTTTAAGCGGACCATTAATATAATTCTTTTATGCTCCGGGGATCTCAATCAACTGACGGCTACTATCTCGCCACTAGTTTGCAGTAAAGCAGCATAAAATGGGATTGATGGTAAAGTTGCAACACGGTTGTCGTACGAGAGAAAGTTCCAATCTAGTTGCTTTTTCCTGAGAATACTCTTCAATTCAACTGGGCTATTTATTTGACTCAGTTTGATACCCCACCTTTTTGGAAAGTGATTCGCGTTATTGCACCACAAATATTTTCCTTTTGCTAATGAGCAGGTCATTTCCCGCACTGCATTCAATCTGATAGGGTTGGGTATCTCGAATTTCATGGCCTTGAGAAAAAATCCCAAGAACTTGCACTCAGTGAGAACTGCAATACTTGTTTCACCAAGTTCTGTTCGTAAAGCGTCTCCTGGTGCACTAGGACCAATCCCTGCTATATTTCTCAGAAATGTATTCTGCTCAACATCCACAACCCCATATTTCACAACCATACCATACAATACGGCGGCATGTATTTTGATTTTGATTTCCATAACCTTTTGACATTTGTCCATTCTCTTACGACCATATCTATAATAAAAGCGGCTCAGGCCTCTAAAACCTGATTGAATTTGTATTTTTTTTTTTTATTACAGTTGGTTACAAACTTTTTAAAAATTACAGACAACTTATTACTTCACAAACGCTAACTACACTATATTCTAACTTTTCACTCTCAACTCATGTTAAAAAGTTTATTTTTCTTTCGTAGGAATTACTCTTCCCTACACATTCTCCTCAATCGTCATTGCAGCTTTGACCATCTCATCATTCATCAACAGCTTCTGCAGTTCTTCAAGGTAAAGTGCTAGTGCTATGATGTGCCGCTGGGAGTCATCATTATGGAATTTGATCCACCATTCTTCATGACTATATGTCATGAATTTCGCCAGTTCCACTCCTAGGTATCGTGTTCTTAAGTCTCTCAAATCGGAACACTCTAATACGAGGTGTTTCAACATCTCCTCTGGCTTTGTGCAGAATCGGCATTGGTCATCTTCGCTTCCAGGTTCTTGCCTTAGTTTTTGTATCTCTTTGGTCTCAAATAAGTTCAACCTGAACCTCGTATATAAGTTTCAGAGGCGCTTACAGCAGAGTATTTCAAGATATTTAGCTCAAGTGTTCAACCCTCTGGCTTCCATTGGTCTATTTTTCATGCATTTGTGTTGGTCACATTTCTCAATTATCTCAATCCAGTCTTGTTGGAATAATTTCTTTTTGACTGTGTTTGGATTATTGGTTAGAGTTATTCCGTCTGTGTTCAATTGTCTTAAGATGTTTTACATCCAGCTCTCCAACTTGATAAGAGATTTTTTTTAACATTTTCAGGTTCCCACATGATCTCAAATTGTGATATGTTTACTTCTGCAGTGGTCTTACTATACAGCGCTATGGTATTCCACATGATTCTCGCATTTAGTGTTGAAAGACTCAATTCATATACTACACAGGCAGTCGGAAAGCCTTGGGGCAGTTGTAGGATTCTCTTTCAGAAAATGCCTTTGCATCTTCTCCAGAGCTCATTTGAGCACCCAAACATGCTTTCCGCTCCATATAGTAACATCAGTGTTACTTTGATTTTATAAAAGTTTATCACTGGTGTATATGAAAACTTGCCGTATTTTTTGTGGATTAAGGCCCCTTGTGCTGTCAATCGTTTGCATTGACTCGCAAACTTCTTTGTCATCGGGTCATCATTTACACTTGCGTTGATGTATGTTCCTAGGTCTCTACTGCATTTTACCTGTTTTATTTCTTCTTTTCCAAACCTCCATTTGAACTTTTCATTTTTGTTCTGTGAGCCTTTCAAATTTTTTAGTATTAGAATCTTGGATTTCCCTCTGTTGATTTCCAGCCCAATCTCATCAATATAGGCCTTTAGGGCATTCAGCTTCCTCTGGAGGCCTATGGGGGTCCGGTCCAGTAGCACTATATCATCTGTGTATAGTGCCCATCCGATGTGTTTTCCATTGACTTTCGGCTGGAATGCCACAACCCCGTCCATCGCTTCACCAATCTTCACAATATAGAAATTAAACAGGGTGGCTCCTAAAGGGCAATCCTGTTTGACCCCTCGGGCAGTTTTTATAGGATTAGATAGGTGTCCTCATGGTCTAATCTGACTCGTATTTCTGTGTCCGAGTATAGTTCTTTTATTGCAGATATTAGACCTGTTGGGCATCCTTGATGGTTTAGTTTTGTCCATAGTAACTCGCGATCTATTCCATCAAAAGCGTGAGCCAAGTCCACAAATGCCATGTACACCTTCTGTCGATTTTTAATCACCTCCATCTTCAATAAATTTATGATAAGAAGATTCAGCCCACAGCCAACACCCTTAACATAACCTGACTGTCTCACATCAAACTTGTTGTTCTTTTTTAATCCATTGGGTCAACTGTGCTAATATGATTGTGGCGAATATCTTGCCAATCACATCCAGGAGCGCTATGGGGCGATAGTTTGCCGGCTCTGTGCGACATCCTTTTTTAAAGATTGGCACTATAATAGCTGTTTTCCATGAGGTTGGTATTCGTCTTTCCTGGATTATCTTTTTAAATAGCACATCGCAGAACTCAGTCCATTCCTCTGGATTATTTTTTAACATTTGGTTCGATAGTCCGTCTGGGGTGGCGGCTCTTGACGAGCTGCAGTTTTTTATCACTCTCCTGATGTCGTCTTTTTCGATTTCAATATCCCAGAACTCTGGACATGGTATGTCCAGCTGTTTCGAATCTCCTTGTTTTGCAAACAAGCTACTATAATGGTTTGACCATTGGGAATCGGAGACCATGTTTGTTATGGACGCTTTTTTGTGGATTTTCAATTTGGTTTGCATTCCTTTGATTGAGTGTCTTCAATATCGCCTCTGCATCTCTTTGCTCTAGAGTTATTTTATATGAAGATATCCAGTTCCTATATGTTGTTTTTAATTTTCTCTTGAGATCCTTATAGTTAGGATTCTGACTCCACTCCAATGTACGCATATCTCTCCTAAGCTCTTTATTTTTTTAGCCACCTCTGGATCAAATTTGTGTTTTCTGTATGTCACTTTTTTTGGACCCAATGGGTTGACCTTGTAGATTTCCATAAATTGGGTATATTCAATCAAATCCCTTTCTCCGTTCTGTTTTGTGGAGCTCATTATTTCTGTTAGGTCTCGAATATCGTCCTGGTGAAGTCGCAGACGCTTGCAATTTGGTTCTAGTGTCACGTTGCCTCTCCAATACTCTCTCCGACTTTTATTTTCTTGTTTCCAGGTTAGAATTAACAGATTGTGGTCACTTTTTGGCATCCTTCTTACCTCTAGAGCCACAATTTCATCGACCATGGACTCTGAGACAACAAAGTAGTCAATGATTGACTTTTGGTCTCCTCTTTCCCAGGTTTCTTGTGCCGGGATGTCTCCGCTTGTGTTTCCGTTCATCATGTTCAAGGACCTTGAATCCATTTCCTATAACCAACTCATTTTCAATTTTTTTTTCTTTTCACTCAATTTATCTCTGCCGGTTGGTAGTTTTAATTCTTCACTTAGTTTTTCTCCACACAGAACAATGTTTGGGTTCTTCTCAGATTCCATTATAGAGTCTATTAAATTCAATACACTTAGCACGAGCGTGTTACTTGGTACTGCCTGATGGTTCCAGTATATATTTACTAAATGTAACTCTTTATTCTTTGTATTTTGACAATTTGCCATCTCCAACTTAGCGCTCTGTAAATACGGCGAATGGTTACACGAAGATTTGATTGATAGTCCACTTTTCAAGTTGGCTAAGATCAGCTGTCCTGACATCGGTCTTCCTTTTTTTGTTGGATCGCTGGATTAAGGCTATTTCAAATCCATCAATGCATGGGCATGTCGCGAGCCATGTCTCTTGGAGACATATGAGACCCAATTTTTTGAGCTTGCTAGCAACAGAACCAGTAAGTGACTAAAGCCTTGTGTGTTCCGGGACCCTGTGGCGATCTGTTCGGTATCCTGATAGCGTTAACTAGATCGAGAGTCGCTTAGTGAGCGTGCTATCCAACTCCATTGATCCACTTCATCGCAGTTTTGGGTCTTATCTTCAGATGTAGATGCAACTGCTGAATTATCCTCTAGATTCTCCACTGTGATTTAATTTTTTTCATTAACAAGTCAACAGGCAGACGAATATTTTCATCTTTAGCATTTTTTTCTTCTGGTGATGGTCTTGTCTGGTCCTTTCTTTGGTTTCTACAAGTTGCATTCTTTGTTCATACTGTCAGATATCTGCCTCTTTATGCCTTGTTGTCTTCCTAAAGCCGCTTTTGCATTTTTTGTTGCGTCTCAGCGGCGAAGGTGGAACTCAGTAGGCTGTCAATTTCATAAATTTGAAAGCCGGCTTCTAGCAGTTGTCTTTCACACATCAGCACTGTTTGTGCTATTTTTGCTGAATCAATGTGGAGGATTATTCTGTCCAATTTCAGATCGTCAAGAGTTTCAACTCTCTTTATATCGGTGCTTTTTGTGGCTCTCAACACAGGGATAAAAATGAAAACTTGCATCATCAGACTTCGATTTAAGGTTGGATTATTAGTTTTTTAGAAATCTGAAGCTATTTTCAGTTGAGGGCAGCGCTGATTTCATGGTTACTTTCAGACCACCCTCAGCCACCAGTTCTTCGCTCCAGCACCTAGCCGAGGGTATTGGTTGTGATGCATGTATATCCTGTGTCTCTCGTATTTTACTCTTTCCGTCAATCTGATCATTTTCCTTTTTTTGGCAGTCCCTCCCTCATGTTAGTATCATAGAGGGCCCAGTCCTCACTCACCTGCTTATTTAAAGTTCTCTTTAGTTTTTCTTCCATTGTGTAGAATTCTTTTTTTGGACTTACTGTAGGTGCATCGACACATTCTCTCCCTTCACTCTTCTTTGGAGATGGCGACATTTCTACACGTCTCGTTCTTAATTTGGTATCTTTCGAGAGGGCTTTTGCCTTGTCCACAGCTGGCATCTCACTCTTTTTTTCTCTCAATTCAAGTTCTTTTTCAGCAGGCTTTAAGTTCCCAAATCTCTCAGGGCTTTCTTTAGTTCGTTCTTGCTTCTTTACGTTTGTTACCTCTCGCGTTTTTTCTGTATCTTCCTTGATGGGTACTTTTGTTTCCTGTTGGTTTGTTCTTTCGTTGCATTCATCTTCCGGAGTACTGTATGTTGAGAGATTCATTAGTTCTACATCACTGCCGTCTGATTCTTCTGTGCTCGTACAGGAATTTATTTTTGCCTTTCGTGTGCGTGTTTCACGCTTCGAGGGGATTGGGTCCTCCGACGTATTCCCATATCGTTGACAGTAATCACCACAGCTGTGCTGCTTCGGAAAATTTTCGGCATCTACGTCCTATGTTGATGACGTCGATGCGCCGTCCCCGAGGACCTCCTCCGACGGCCCACGTCACCCGATGTGATAAGTAGGACGCACGACGCCCGTAGCCTCAGTTCCGTTTTTTCCGCGAACGTGTTCGCTTCGTGAATCTTGGTACGCCTCGACTCTTTGAGTTTCTGTTGTAATCTTCTCGGTTCTTTGAACCTGTTCGGATTTGTGAAAAAGCCTGTTCGTGACGATGTCTACCTCGTCTTCAACCCCGCGTCCGGGTTTCAAAAAATGCGGGGACTGTGGGTCCAAGATGTCGGTAACGGACTCACACAACGCCTGCCTCTGGTGCCTCAGGAGGCCCACGACACGGACGACTGTGTCGACTGCCAGTCGCTCACGGCCAAGGCCTTGCGGGAGCGCAAGAAGAAGTTGTCGGTAGGTAGGGTGTCGAAGCCCCGGAAGTTGAGGTCTGCGGGGCTTTCGACGGATGAATCGAGAGGCGACTCTCCGCGTCATCGTCAGAGGTTCAGTGGGTCTCCTTCCAGGAGTTGGTCTTGCCACTCCTCTGCCTCTTCGAGGCATTCTTGAAAGCGCCGGCATCGGTCGCCTTCCCCGTCCTCTTACGAGGACTCCGCCCGTCGGCGGGTCGCTTATCCCACCATGCAAGCGACACCAGAGGAATGGGCTTCCTTCAGGAAGAAGATGTTAGCGATTCTCGAATCGCAGGGCACCGGTACGTCCGCGCCTCCGAGTGGGGTCGGTCGTGATCGGTCGAGAGACACCGCTCGCACGCCTTCGGGCTCCGGTGGTCAGCACGGTTCGCGGGAGAGGTCCCGCTCGTACAAGGGTAACTGTTCTCGCCATGCCTGTTCCAGGTCCCGGTCCTCGACACGCTCGAGACCGCGTGATCCTGTGCAGTCTTCGAGGAAGACGTCGATGCCTGTGGCGCCGAGGTCATCGACGGCCTCTCTCGAGGCTACACCTCCGAGGGGGTCATCGACGCTGTTGGCGCCTAGGTCTTCGAAGGACATGCTCAGAGCTCTGGCTTCGAGGGCTGTGTCGACGCCGTCAATGCTGGCGGCGCTGCGGCTGACGTCGACGCCGATTCACTCGACGTCAACGCCGATTCTCTCGACGCCAGCGCCGATTCGTTCGGCGCCCTTGACGCCTTTCGAGGGGTGGTGTCGGAGGGGCCCGTGGCACGGGGGAAGCCCCTAGAAAGGCTCTGGCTAAGGTCAGGCATAGCTTTGGTCCCCAGGTGCCTTCCTCTCACCGCTTGGAGTACATTTCAGAGGTTGATGAGGGCTCTGATGAGGGGCTTGGTTCCGAATAGGGTGCCAGTTGAGCTTATCTCGGGCCATAGCCAATTTGAAGACCTGAGGCAGTCACTGCATGATACCAGTGGACTGGACACCTCGCCGGAGGTGGAGTTTTGTAGGCCTCAGCCTGGCACTCATGCCGATTCTTCGTACCGGCGCCTTATGTTTCGGGTCACCGAGTACTTGGGATGGTCGGCTCCCCCAGGGGAGTTTGTTCAGGATGATCTTACGGACATCCTTGATCTTGGTCCCCCCACTGACCCGGTACTGCCGTTTCATATGGCTCTGCAGAGAAGGGTGGCGGCGGCTTGGACTGCTCCGGAGAGTCTCCCAGCAGTGGGCAAGTCTTTGATGTGAAAATACCGTCCAGCCAGTAGCGACTCCTGCTACTTGTCCAGGCACCCAACTCCGGAGAGTTTGGTGGTGCAGGCAGCTATGGCCCCGGCAAAGCAGGCGTCGTAGCCTACCATCCCTCTGGATAGGGACAACAAACTTTTTGATGGCTGGGAAAAGAAAGTGTTTTCTTCAGGGGTATGGCGCTTCAGGCGGCCAACTCCGTATGTGCCTTGTCTCGTTTCACACACACTCTGTGGAACTGTGTTGCATTAGCGGCTGAACATATTCCCGAAGGGACGAACGGGATGGTTTCCTTGCTATGGTCCAGGATGGCAAGGATGCCATGTGTGAGGCCGTTCAGTCGGGTTTGGACATGGGCAGATTGTGTCAGCCGGTCCATGGCGGCGAGCACCGTAATACGCAGGTTTGCGTGGTTACGGAAGTCGGGGTTCTCCAGCATGGGGTCTGGCATGGATTCACATGGCTCATGAATATTCCCCGTCGTCAGGCTGGGAATCCTCGGTAAAGAAAAAACCAGTATCAGTTTCGTTTCTGATCTGTCTTTCGTAGTAGTAACCAATCACTGATCTCTGCGTCATACGGACCACAGCCAATGACTGCCCTCTACCTAAGCCCCGCCTCTGGCAGCCATCTTCAGACTTCAGATTTTTACCGCACGTTCATGTGTTGGGATCCTCGTGCTATTGCTCTCGAGCGTTAGTGCTATTTTTTCACGTTTTTTCTCAAAAACTTTGTTTTTTCGGTCAAAAAGAGCCTCAAGCTCCACCGACTCTCCATCCGATCAACGGGGACCCGTGTCGGATTCGTCTACGCCCCTCAATGGTGAAGATTTCGTCGAGCTACGCTTTTGGAGGACTCCAGAAGTTTTCTCAGGCCCATCTCGGACATGGCCCCGGAGAAGGGAAGCTCGACGCCCGGAAAGCTGTTCAGGGTCTGCCCTGGATGCCAGCTGCAGAATGTCTTTAAGGAAGACGAACACTCCTTTTGTCTTTACTGCCTACATGAGGACAAGACGCACGTGGAGAAGGACTGTGCGTTTTGCGGCAACATGTCGGAGCGGACCATGAAGGACTGCCATCAACGTCTCGCCAACTGGCTGGAAGGGAAGAGCCCGTCCGGCGAGAAGAAGAGGAAGAAATCCGAACGGTCTTCTAAGACCTTTGAGGACGCCCCGGCGACGGGGGTCCAACACAAGGCCAAGCACCGCGAGTCCGCTGGCACCGGGAGCGCCGAACGGTCGGGCTCTACGGGCGCCAGGCAGGGCGCATCCTCCCCGGCACCATCAACCACGAGCCAACGCTCTGGTTCGGGTAAGAGGAAGGCCGAGCACCCGGCGAAGCTCCTGGAGAGGCCCTGGTCGAGCTCGAAGGCCCCATCGGAGGGGGAGCGAGGCAGTGTCCCCCCCTCAACGAGAAGGCGGTGAGCGCACCTAAGGTGGTGAAAGCCTTAATCCATCCGGCCAAGGCCTCTATCGAGACAGTCGCGGCGGCCCTGGCTCAGCCTGTGGAGGCTACACCAGTGGTGGCGACCTCGGGGCTCAGAGTATCCCTGCCACCGCAGAGGGAGTCCTCTTTTATGCCCATCGACAGGACCCCCGTGAAACCTCCGGCGGAGAAGAAAAAGGGGGGGCAGGAGGTCGTCGTGGATTCGGCCTCAACCTCTGAGGAAGAGCTGATCGAGGTCTTAAGCCACGGCGTTGGCGTGGAAGAAGACCAGCCCGTCGGGAGGGATCCCGACGCAGGAGACGAAGATATCGTCGAGGGTGCCACGGGGCCCCTGACCGCCCGTCGGACTCCCCTCTGCAGCGCCGCAAGACAACTCGGCGGCCATTTTGTTGGCTATACAGTCCTTATGCTCAGAGATAAGGACCAAGACTGCCGTTACCCACCAGCGGAGGAACCTCTCCCGTCGGGGGACCCGGAACCAGGCCTTCTGGCAGCCCTCCCCCTAAGAAAAGAAGGATTCACCCTCCACCTCCTTTTCAGCCGTCGCGCCCACGTTCAGCCCCTCCTCCGTCCACACTTCGAGGGGATGATACGGGGACTGACACGGCCGCGACGGGTACGGACGACGAGGTGTTACGACGAGGATCTGCCGTCGTCACCTCCCACCCGGGCTTCCCCGCCGACGAGATTGGATCGTTTCACTCCATGATCCGCAGGGCATCCGAGCTCTTCCAGCTCTGCCCTGAGGAGAAGAAGAAGGAGGTTTCCTTTATCAACGGCGCGAGGCCAAAGAGGAAGACGGTCCTCGCGGTACTCTACTGGACGATATTTGGGATGAGGGCCTCGCCCTCCTCAAAACCCATCCACGACGCGGCTAGAAGAGACCGGTACGAGAAGAAGTACCGGGTCCAGGACGCGGCCCCTTGTGCCTCCGGGCGCCAGCCTACCCCGGACTCCGTCGTCTCTGCGGCGGCCAGCGAAGAAAGCGGGGGGGGTGCGGCCTCCACGTCGACTTCCCCGCCGGACGGCGAGGGAAAGAAATTGGATACGATGGGCGCAGGGTCATCTCGTCTGCGAGGACGACGATTAAGGCGGCCAACGCCTTGGCTATCGTAGCCGGCTACGACAGGGAGCTGTGGTACAAACTGGCCCCCCTGTTGGACTTCCTACCGGACGACAAGAGGGCGGATGCCCTAGAGATCTTGCAGGAAGGTGAGGTGGCGTCTGACCACGCCATCACGATTGCGACGGACATCGCCGACACTGGATTTCGCCAGTTGGGCAACGGCGTGTGCCTTAGGCGGCGTGGATGGCTCAAGGCTACTGACTTCCGTCAAGACGTACAGACCAGAGTCTTGGACATGCCGTTCGATGGAAACAACCTGTTTGGGAAAACAGTGGACGATTCCCTTCAAGCCATCAAAGCGGACACGGAGACGGCCCGGGCTCTCCAGCAACGGCGGCCGCCCTTTCGGAGCGGTGGAGGCAAGGGCGCCTCCAAAGGTTCCGGCGGCGGATTTTCCACCTACCGTCAAGCGGCCCGTTCGTCAGTCGCAGGAGCTTACAGGGGACGAGGGCAAGTCAGGCGGACCCCCGTCGTCGCAAGGAGGTCAAGGGTGAAAGCCTCGTCGAAACAGGACTGAACCGGCGCTGGGGTCGGGCCCCACCGAAGCACCCGGTGGGAGGCGGCTGGCGAGCTTCGTCAGCGTGTGGGAGTCCATCTCCACGGCCGTTGGGTGCTGGACCCCTAGCCAGGGCCACGCGCTCGAGTTTCAAAGAAGGTGCTCGCGCATCCCCCTGTGGCCAGGAAAGAACTTCACGTCCCTCAGCTTCTCTTGGAGGTAAAGGCGATGCTCAGGAAGGGCGCCATCGAACTCGTCCAAAGAGGCTTCGGGGGCTCCGGAGTTTACTCAAGATACTTCCTCGTGAAGAGAAGAACGGAGAGGATGGCGCCCATCCTAGACCTACAACGAACTGAACAAGTTCATCAAGGCACAGAAGTTCCGGATGGTCACCCTCCAGCACGTCCTGGGTCAGCTGGAGGAGGGCGACTTCCTGTCGTCGTTGGATTTGGAGGATGCCCTACTTCCATATTCCCATCCTAAAGGGCACCGAAAGTTTCTCAGGTTTGTGGTCCAAGGCGTCACTATCAGTTCAGAGCCCTTCCTTCGGACTACGGTCGGCACCCAGGGTATTCACCAAGTGCCTCGCACCGGTGGCGGCGCAGCTGCGCTGAGAGGGGATCGCGGTCTACCCCTACCTGGACGACTGGCTCATCCGAGCCAAGACGAGGGAGCTCGCCGTGGAGCACACGGCAAGGACCGTCCAACTTCTCACGGACCTGGATTCTCCGTGAACTACGCCAAGTCCCACCTGGTGCCCGCGCAAGACGCACTGTTTTCTGGGAGCGAAGCTCGACACAGTGTCCCTTCTGGCCACCCCGTCGGAGGAAAGGACCAGGGCCATTCTGGCAAGGTACAGCGGGATGTTGTTGCGGACGCGGCCAAGGTGAGGTCCATCAAGTCCCTCCTCGGAATGATGTCTTCTTGCATCTACCTCATTCCCCTGTGCAGCTCCGGATGCGCCCGTTGCAGGAGTTCCTGGACGCGCGCGGATCCAGACGACGGGCAGCTTCGAGGAGAGGATCACACTCGACGAAGTTTCCGACGAGCGATCCGGTGGTGGGCACCGCGCGCATCTTGACGGCGGCATGGACTTCCAGACCCCAGACCACCAGGAGACAGTGACCACGGATGCCTCCCTGGAAGGGTGCGGGAGCGCACCGAAAATCTGCCACGCGAGAGGCCTTTGGCTCCGACGGAGAAGTCCCTCCATATCAACGTCCTGGAGCTCTGTGCAGTGTTTTGGGCCCTCAGGTCCTTCCTTCCGTCCCTAAAGGGCAAAGGTGGTGAGGATCTTCACCGACAACACCACCACCATGTTCTACATCAGGAAACAGGGCGGAACCAGGTCCCAGCCCTGTCCAAGGAGGGCGCAGGACCTGTTGGCATTGGGCCGTCGCCCAAAGGATGTTTGGTGCCGTTTCATCTGGCAGGGATAAAAAAAAAAACACCATCGCCGACTCACTCAGCAGGGAGCTGCGCTCGTGCACGAGTGGGAACTACGGCAGGATCTAGTGGACCGCCTCTTCCGACGGTGGGGCACACCCCAGATCGATCTGTTCGCGACGGCGACGAACTCCAAGTGCCGGAGGTTCGCCAGCAGGTTTCCCCAGCCGAGGAGCATGGGCGATGCTTTCTCGTTCCCCTGGGAGGGCCTGTTCCTATACGCGTTCCCTCCATTGCCACTGCTGATCCGGCTCATCAACCAGCTCAAGAGGTCACGGTGCAGGATGATCCTCGTCGCACCTGCGTGGCCGAGGCAGATATGGTTCCCGGACCTTCTGGACTTGTCAGCGTCCCCGTCAATCAAGCTGCCAGTGGACGCGGATCTGCTCTCCAGGGAAGGAGGCGCCATCCTCCACCACGACCCGAAGTCGCTGAACTTGCAGGCCTGGCTCCTGCAGCGTTAGAGTTTGGAGGATACGACATACCGGCCGACTGCAGAGAGGTTCTTGCAAAGGCCAGGGCGTCCTCGACTCTTAAATGCTACGGACACAAATGGAAGAGGTTCTCTGTCTGGTGCCACGCACAGAAGATTAACCCTCTACGGCTCCACAAGTACTGCCGTACCTATTGACGCTGGCCAAAGCTGGACTGGCGCACGCGTCCATCAAGATTCATCTTGCTGCGATCTCCCGATACACCAGAACCACGGGGCGGACGTCCTTGTGGTCTCATCGTCTGGTAAAAGAGTTCATGAAGGGACTGTTCAGATCGTTCCCGCCGGTGAAGGCTCCGGCCCCGGCGTGGGAGCTCAACGTGGTGCTGACCAAGCTCATGGGACCTCCGTTCGAGCCTCTGCACTCGGCCCCGTTGAAGTTCCTGTCGTGGAAAACAGCGTTTCTTGTGGCCATCACCTCCGCACGACGGGTGGGAGAGATCCAGGCCCTTTCCTGCAAGGCCCCGTACTTGACTTTTCACGACACGAGGGTAGTGCTCAGGACGCACCCCTCCTTCATGCCCAAGGTGCCGTCGGACTTCCACCTCAACGAACCCTTGGTGTTGCCTGTGTTCTTCCCGTCGCCTTCGTCGCCGGCTGAGAGGACTTTGCACTCGCTGGATGTGGCTAGAGCGCTGAAGTTCTACGTGGACCGCACGAAGTGTTTTCGGAAGACGTCACAACTCTTTGTGAACTTTGGACCTGTCAATCAGGGGAAGGCTCTCTCGAAGGCTTCCATTTCCAAATGGCTCTCCGGCTGTATCATGTACTGTCATCGGTTGGCAAACCGACCGCTGCCTGGCCGTCCGAGAGCCCATTCCACCAGAGCAATCGCAGCTACCACGGCGTTCCTATCTGGTGTGCCCCTGCTGGACATATGCAGGGCTGCTACGTGGAGGTCGACGCACACCTTCACGAAATTCTACTGCGTCGATTGGGATTCCAGGGAGGAGTCCAGGGTCGGCCAAGCAGTGCTGCGCAACCTGTTCGCCTAAGGTGAGCCTGGTGAGGAGGTAAGAATTGCTTAATGTTGAGTTTGATGTAATGCTTAATGTTGAGCCTTTGCCACCCCCCGTGGTTGTGCATGTGTGTACTGCTATGTATTCTTTATTCATGAGCATGTGAATCCATGCCAGACCCCATGCTGGAGAAGGAACAAGTTACTTACCTGTAACTGTTGTTCTCCAGCATGGGTCTGGCATGGATTCACATGTGAACCCTCCCGCCTACCCCTCTGCGGCTCTTCACTTGGTCATACTGCCACTTCACGTGCTTCCAAATCTGAAGATGGCTGCCAGAGGTAGGGCTTAGGTAGAGGGCAGTCATTGGCTGTGGTCAGTATGACGCAGAGATCAGTGATTGGTTACTACTACGAAAGACAGATCAGAAACGAAACTGATACTGGTTTTTTCTTTACCGAGGATTCCCAGCCTGACGACGGAGAATATTCATGAGCATGTGAATCCATGCCAGACCCATGCTGGAGAACAACAGTTACAGGTAAGTAACTTGTTCCTTCACTCCTGATGTACAGTCCCAGCTCCTCAACATGCCCTTTGACGGTGAACATCTTTTTGGCAGCAAGGCTGACGAGAGCCTTGAGAGGTTGCAGACCTCAAAAGCTGCAGCAAAGTCATTGGGCGCTGCAGTTCGACAACCTGCGCCTTTTCGTCCTAGGGGACAACAATGGAGAGGAGGTTCCTTTCGTTATTACTCATCCTTCAGTAAAGCGAGAGGAGCTGTCAGTCAAAGAGGCCACCGTAGGAGTACTAGAGGTGGAAAACAGGGTACTCGAGGTGCCAAAGCCGCTCAGGCAGTTGCCTCTTTGCCCTCAGGCAACGCCGCAGCCGCTAACACTCAGTCATGAGGCCATGTCCCATGGTTCGCCGGTTGGGGGAAGGCTGGCGCAGCATCTTGTAGAGTGGCGTGCCATTACTTCAGATGTGTGGGTTCTGGAGATCATAACCCACAACTACTGTCTTCCCTTTCGACAGAGGCCTCACGACAATCCACCTGGGAACCTCTCTCTTTGAAGAGTCCGGATCCGCTCCTTGCGCAGGATATTCAAGCCCTGCTGTAGAAAGGCGCCATAGAACTGGTGCCTGTAGCGGAGAGGAACAAGGGATGGTATTCCATTGATTTTGAAGAAAGATGGGGGATTGAGACCCATCATGGACTTGCGCGGTTTGATCAAACTCCTACGGAAGGACAAGTTCAAGATGGTCACTCTCTCTCAAGTCCTCCAGGCCCTTCAACTTCAGGACTGGATGGTGTCTCTCGACCTCAAGGACGCTTACTTCCATGTGCCGATCCATCCCAAGCACAAGAAGTACCTGAGGTTCGCGGTTGGCGACTCACACTTTCAGTTTTGGGTCCTGCCGTTCGGATTGACCTCCGCCCCGAGGGTTTTCAACAAGCTCATGGTGGTGGTGGCAGGGCATCTCAGGAAAGGGGGGATTCACGTCTACCCCTACCTGGACGATTGGTTAATCAGGGGGAGCTCTTCCGAGCAAGTCCTGGATCATCTGTCCGTCACCTGCCACTCCCTTCACAAGCTGGGCTTCTCCCTCAATTTAAAGAAGTCCCATTTGACGCCAACACAGCGGCTCCAGTACATCGGAGCAGTGCTCGACACATCCCTGGGGCTGTGTTTTCCTCCCCAAGTGAGGGCTCTTCACATTCAGCAGATGGTACACAAGTTTCAACTTGCCTAGAGGCTCCCAGTGTTCGAGTTCCTGAGGTTGCTTGGCCTCATGGCATCCTGCATTCTTCTGGTGCCAGAGGCTTATCTGCAGATGAGATCTTTGCAGTGGGCACTCAAGATGCAGTGGTCGCAATCTTCCGGCAGGATGTCGGACCCTGTTCAGGTGCCGCCCTCGGTCACCCAGGACCTTCTGTGGTGGGCCATCGAAGGCAGTCTGATGAAGGGGGCTCCGTTTTGGCTTCCCTGGCCGGAGGTGACGATCATGACGGACGCATCCCTCACGGGATGGGGAGCTCATGCCAACGAGTTGACAGTCAGCGGTCGTTGGTCTCTGTCGGAGTCCAGACTCCATATCAATCTGTTGGAGCTGAGGGCCATCAGGCTAGCCCTGAAGGCTTTTCTGCCGACTGTGCGAGTAAAGAGTGTCCTGATCCTGACGGACAACACAGGGCCATGCACTACCTCAACAAAAAGGGGGGGGGCAGGGTCACTTCCTCTGTGCAGGGAGGCGATGCAGCTCGAGTTCTGGGACATCCAGCAGGAAGTTTCGATCTCGGCTGTTCATCTGGCCGGAGACGACAACGAGACGGTGGACGCTCTGAGCAGGCAGAGCTCGATCTCTCACGAGTGGGAGCTGGCTCAGGAGATTCTCCTGGAGATCTTCGCCCTTTGGGGGACCCCTCAAGTGGATCTCTTCGCCTCCAGTGTCAACCGGAAGTGCAAGAGGTTCTGCTTGCAGGAATTTTCTCCAAAAGGAGCTTTAGGAGACGCGTTCGTGGTGGAGTGGTCATTTCCCTCTGTACGCGTTTCCTCCAGTCCCCGTCATCCCGCAAGTACTGCGGAGGTTACGGAGGTTCGGTTCCCGGATGATCCTCATTGCTCTGGTGTGGGCCCGGAGGACGTGGTACCCGGACCTTCTCGACTTGTCCACCTGCCCTCCACGTCGTCTTCCCTACCGAGACGATCTGCTCTCACGGGAGGGGGGTCAGGTTCTCCATCCAGAGGTCAGATCCCTCAACCTTCACGCTTGGCTTCTGAAAGGTTGAGGTATAAGGATTGGGACCTCCCTGAAGACGTGTTGGAGGTGTTGCTCTCGGCCAGACGGCCGGCAACAAAGTCTCTGGGCCTCATTACACGGTAGGCGATAAGGGTTAACGGTCACCGGTAATGGTACCGGTGACCGTTAACCCTTACCGCCTTACTACGAGGTCCCTTAGCGGGTTGGTACTTTAACGCCTGCTTTTAGCAGGCGTTAAAAACCAACCCGCTAAGGAACCTTGGTGCTAATTACGGCACCGCAAATTTGCGGTACCGTAATTAGCACCTTCCCCATTCCCATTATGCCCTATGGGGCAAAAATGGGAATGGGGAAGGGAAATGGTGGAAGGGGGAATTACCGCCCCGCCAACCTTGGAATAGGGCGGTAATTCCCCTTTCCACCAAGGCGGTGCCGGTATTTTACCAGCATGGACCAAGGTGCTATTAGCACCTTGGTCCACCGCCTACCATGTAATGAGGCCCTCTGTACCGTGGCCGTTGGTGTAAATTCTGCGACTGGTGCAGAGTTAAGAATGTGGATCCTTTTGAATGTGACATTCCCATGGTTCTGTCTTTTTTGCTTTCTTTGGCCCACAGGGGCTTGCAAGTGGGTACCATTAAAGGTTACCTGGCGGCGCTGTCCATATTTAAGCGCTCGTCTGAAGAATGTTCCTATTTTAAGATTCCTTTGATTTCTCAGTTTTTGAAAGGGCTCACTAATGTGTTCCCTCCGTCACCTTTTATGGTGCCCGGTTGGTATTTGAACCTGGTTCTTAAGTTTCTTATGGGTGCTCCGTTTGAGCCTTTGCATTCTTGCCCTTTGAGACTGTTAACTCTTAAAACTGTGTTTTTGGTTGCGGTTACTTCCGCTTGCAGAGTGAGTGAGTTACAGGCGCTTTCAGTTAAGCCACCCTTCACTGTGTTTCATAAGGACAGGGTTGTCCTTCGAGTTCGTCCTTCCTTTCTTCCGAAGGTGGTTTCGAAATTCATTTGGGCCAGAAGGTTGTTCTTCCGGCATTCTATCCTCCTCCGCATCCTGGTAAGGAAGAGGAGAGGCTCCATAGGCTTGATCCTAGGAGAGCGTTGAGCTTTTATATTTCACGCATGTCCCGGGTCAGAGTGGACGATCAACTCTTCATTGGTTACGCTGGTAAGCGTTTCGGACAAGCTGTGACGAAACAGACTTTGTCTCGTTGGATTATTTTGGCTATCTCCGAGTGTTACCGCTTGGCGGTTAAGGACTCACCGGCTGGCTTGAGGGCCCATTCAACCAGGGGTATGGCTGCATCTACTGCCCTACAGAGGGGTGTTCCACGTAACATCTGTGATGTAGCCACCTAGGCTTCTGTACATACTTTTGTACGTCACTACTCCCTCGATTCTATCCGAGGACAGGATCTGGCCTTTGGCAAGGCAGTCCTTTATTCCGCAATTTGATTGGGCATGCTAAATTTGTGTTCTAAATTCTTTTCCCACCTCCTTGCTTTGGTACTGCTTTGGGAGTATGTCAAAGATATGGAATACGTTGGAGGACCCAATCCCCTCGAAGAACAAGTTACTCTCTTACCTGTAACGTTCTTTCGATGGGATGGTCCGATGACGTATTCCATATCGCTCCCTCCCTACCTTCCCCGCTGCAGAATTTCTTATGCGATTGCAGCTTACGTTTCCGCAAGGCTTGTGTGTCTGACTGGCAGAAGACTGGTGGCACACGTTCTCGGGGATAAAACTACAACTGAGGCTATGGGCGTCGTGCATCCTACTTATCACATCGGGTGACGTCGGCCGTCGGAGGAGGTCCTCGGGGACGGCGCATTGACGTCATCGACGTAGGACGCAGATGCCAAACATTTTCCGAAGCAGCACAGCTGTGGTGATTACTGTCAAAGATATAGAATACGTCGTCGGACCATCCCATCGAAAGAACGTTACCAGGTAAGAGAGTAACTTGTTCTTCTCACTGTTTGCAGATCTATGATTCTCTTCTTGTTTCTCCGGGGTTTGATCTGAATTTTTGTTATTAATCGTCACATTGAGAGATTTAAAGTTTCTAAAAAAATGTAAGGCATTCTTTCCGTTCCTCTTTGGAGCCGACATGTTTTAAGTCTTTTTTTTGCATTTCCCCTGCTTCTTAGGACCATTTTCATTTTTTGAAGGGCACGCAACTTTGCGTGGATGTTGTGTCTTTTCAAATATGTCATACCATTCTGTGTCTTTTGTTTGAGGTTGAACTTCGCTCGAGTTCTTTTTTTTCACTTTAGGTCTTGTGGGTTGTACGATCTCTTTTACTATTGGTACCGCCTCACCCACCTTCGGTGTTCTATTTTCACTTTGCAACTCTTGTGCTATTGGGCTCGTAGTTGGGTCACTCTGTCGGCCTTCATCTTGTAGAGCTAAGTTTGACTTTGCTTGTGGTACGTTGGTTGTTACTCCTGAAGTGGATATTGAAGCACCTATGATCTTTTCAGATGAATTTGTCGGTGCATTCATAATTGTGTTCGTTTTCAGTCCATTCATTGTTTTAGGTTCACTGATTACATTTTCATTTGTTGTATCGGATTTCTTCCGCTGCAAAGCATATTTGGGTTCTTGTATTTGCCCAGTTGTAGAACAGCAGCAGCATTCCTGTTGTTCTCGGTGTATGCCTCATTCTTCTCCTCTTATCCGATTTACACCACTTTCCCCTGTACTCGCTCTCATGTCACGTTCTTTTGCCAAAATGGCTACCGCTTCTCTGGCTACTTTGGCCAATAGGGTTTTGTCTTCTCTTATTTTTTAAGGCCTCTTTTAGAACCAACATCACTAGTTCATTCTTGTTCCATGCTGCTATGTTTTGTTTAGTCATTTCATTCATGTTCTTTTCAAGCGACTCTATCTTTGTGTTTAGGCCTATTAGTAGCGTGGCTTGATCTTTTAGATTGTCATTCACTTGCTCAGAAAGTTTCGTTAGTGGACTTACTGCTATTGACGTCGCAGACATCAGATTTGGGCAAAGTTCATTAATCACCTTTGTTACTACTCCCTAGATCTATGTTGTATCCATCAGTTCTTTATCAGACCGCTTTCTTGAGATTCTTGGTCTAACATTCCTCTCACTTTCGCTGGTCGTCTCAGAATCAGATGAGGACAATTGGGAGGATGACAGGATCAATCTTGGAGCTTTGCTGGTATCCTTAGTATATTTCCCGCAGCTTTTTTTATTCCGCTAATGTGCTTTGATGTAGTTCTCTTCAACCTTTTCTGAGAATAGTGAAATTCGCTGTCTGAGCTTTTTTCGATTCTCCTACGTTTCCCTAGGAGTTTTACTCATTCAGGTGTCACCCCCCCAATACACTCTCTTTCTTCTAAATCATTTCTCTTGTTGTTTCCAGTGGTATTTAGTGCCTCCATCTCTGGTGCATGGTCTGTCGTTGTATTTCTGAGATTGAGGCTTTCAATTCCATTTTCTCTATCTTTTGGCATCACTGTTGGCATTGCGAACTTTGCATTTAATTTCATCAAGTCTCGAATCATCTGATCTGCCACCGCTATCGAGTCTCTGCGTGGTTTTGTGCTGAGTGCTTCGTTTTTATCCTCCTCGTTAAGTCATAGAGGGGGATCCGAACTTCCCACAACTCGTCTCCGATGGTGTTCAGCACCTCATCGTTAATCTCCTCTGTGTCATTTTGAGCCCTGTTTGTGCCCAATTCGGTATGTACCTCTTTTTTTATTTTCTCCGTCTGTTCTTTGTGGTACATATTCGATTTTGTCACTTCTGTTTAGCTCTTCTTGGTTTTCTTTCAAACCATCTGGTAGCTTGTTATTCTGCCATATTTTTAAGAGATTGTATTTCCTGGTCTTTATGCCTTGGGGTGGTTGCTTTTTCAGTCTTCCTGTACATTTTTAATGAATCGGATGGACAACTAGTCCACAGTTGTCCTCATCTCCTGGACTCTGCTGCTCGTCCGGCGTGCATTTCGCCGTTCGTTTGTTTGAATGAAGCCTCTCAGCTTCACGTTGCTGTGGCGCACTATTTACTTCATTGTGAGCGTTTTCAGTGGTGCTCCTGGGCATTCTGGAAACAGCCCGGATGTTCCCTTCTTCCATATCTTTGTTCATACCTTCGTGCATAGCCTCGCCGAGCGGCTCATCGCTACCCATTATGCCGGACTTATCCTGTACATTACAGCTTTGACAGTCTTGCAGGGGAGCTTGCACTTTGTCGGCACACGTATGGTCCTGTTCAACTGCACTCTGTATCAATGGGTAAGTACACTTGCACTCGCACGCGTTAGTGTTTATTTGAACTGTGTGGGTTATGCGCGGCGGGATCATGGGCGGCGGCACTGATGTTGCTGCGTTGTGATCAGCTGGTGGGGCAATGCAACTCTCCCTCCCTTGCCCACCCCCCTCAGCCTGTTCACTTACTTCTGCATTTTGAAGTCCTGCTTCTCTTCGTCTGCCACGCTGATTCGAGCCCCCAGGTTGCTCGCTCTTGGCCAGCATTTTGCGTGCAGACTCGTCCCTCCTCACTTCACTTGCACCCTCGTTAGTGGAATTCCAGTTCTTCTCTCCATCGGGCGCAGGGTCGCCAGCCCGCACGGCCCACGCGGAACACGAGAAAAACTCCTGCCACACTCCGTGAAGCTCCGCGTCCGGCAGGGTGTTTTGAGGGTTTGCTCCTCCTGCAACAATAGAGGTGAAGGAAAGACTCTCCCTGGCAGTGCCTTCACACGAGAAACACTCCTGCCACACTCTGCGACGCTCCGCGTCCGGCAGGGTGTTTTAAGGGTTTGCTCCTCCTGCAACAATAGAGGTGAAGGAAAGACTCTCTCTGGCAGAACCTTCACACGAGAAACACTCCTGCCACACTCCAAATTCGTATTTGAGTCCTGTTAATATGGTGAAACAAAATTCCCAAATAATTGTATTCGTTCACCACAGAAAAGTTAACATTATTTATTGCCCATAGAAACTTCCTTTTGGAACTGCTGAGTTCAACTATCTTTGTTTTTTCAAGGTTCAATTTCAGGCTACGTTCGTTAAAGAACCCTCGTTAGTGGAATTCCAGTTCTTCTCTCCATCGGGCGCAGGATCGCCAGCCCGCACGGCCCACGCGGAACACGAGAAAAACTCCTGCCACACTCCGTGAAGCTCCGCGTCCGGCAGGGTGTTTTGAGGGTTTGCTCCTCCTGCAACAATAGAGGTGAAGGAAAGACTCTCTCTGGCAGCGCCTTCACACGAGAAACACTCCTGCCACACTCTGCGAAGCTCTGCGTCCGGCAGGGTGTTTTAAGGGTTTGCTCCTCCTGCAACAATAGAGGTGAAGGAAAGACTCTCTCTGGCAGAACCTTCACACGAGAAACACTCCTGCCACACTCCAAATTCGTATTTGAGTCCTGTTAATATGGTGAAACAAAATTCCCAAATAATTGCATTCGTTCACCACAGAAAAGTTAACATTATTTATTGCCCATAGAAACTTCCTTTTGGAACTGCTGAATTCAACTATCTTTGTTTTTTCAAGGTTCAATTTCAGGCTACGTTCATTAAAGAACTTGAAAGCATAATTTAGTGACTCCTGGAGGCCTCTATGTTAGATCGATAAGAGCGATACCCTTGGTATACACTAATGCCCGATATTTTACCCCATTAATCATCGGAGGTTCTATCCGTGCTAGAGAATTGTATGGATTAAAATCCAACATAAATAAAATAAACAGCGTAGGGGCAAGGGGGCAGCCTTGTCTGACTTCTTTGTTAGTGGAAAACTCACTTGAGTAACTCCATAAACCAGGGAAACTTGCAACAGCTGAAGTTTCTGCATATAAGAATTGAATCAGCTGCAGTAATCCCGGCGTAAATAGAGTTGCAAGCGCTTTATTTCTGGCCCCAGCCTCATTACCACTGTGCACAAGGCGTGTCACCAGGGTATGCCATGCATTTGGGGCTGCACCCTTCACCCAAAGCCACTCTTCGTAGCACCACTTGTAGATATAATTAGCTTCCTTCTTTGTGATTATAAGTTGCTGTGCACCAGCAGGAGCTAAGAAGGGCCGAGCCCCTCCAAGTTCCCGCAAAATATTCAAGATCCCCTTTGCATGGCCATCATCCAGAGACAGATCCGAAAGACCCTGCGAAATGTGTTCAAAACCACAGGTGGAGTACCCCTGGTCGCCCGATGAACTCCAGGCTGAGTGGTAATTTTGTGACCACTGGTTGCTATATGGTTTTGATCCTGGGTCGCTGAACAATGGCGTTTGTCTTTACTGCCTCGGTGAGGGACATGACACACGACACACAGTACTGTGCATCATGTCAGTCATTGCACCCCAAGACGTGTCTGGAATGCGATGCAAAGTTGTTCACTTTTCTCCACAAGGAGAAGAGCTATAAGCAGAACCGTTCGAGGTCACCTGTCATGGATCTCTGCACCGAAGAATGGTCTTTGGACCAAAAAGAAGAAGAACCACTGGAAGAGATCCGGGTTTCCAGGCGATTCTTCCAAACTCCATTCTTCTTCCTCATCAAAGAAGAGGAGCCACGGCTGCAGGTAATCTTCTGAGGATACAACTCCACAGTTACCTTTCCCCATCCAATCCTCTACCCTAGAGGAATGGCAGGTATTCAGGCTTCAGATGCTCGACATCTTTGTCAAGGCCGAGTGCCAACAGCTTTGGTCACAGCCCTGCTGAGATATGTTGCGTGGCCGTGTGCCTTTGGGCCCGATCTCACGCAAGCCAGAAGATCCCATCTCGTGGCCACACAGCTCTGTCTTCAGACGTTGGACTTCCGGCCTCTACGCTTCCCTGCATGGTTCTGTGGCTCCTCTGGAGTAGGCCTCGCTCCTTGGGGTGCATTCATATCTCACAACAAGACATTTATGATAAGTAAGGGGACCCTATTCCTTTTAGCATTGAATACTTTCAACCTAGGGAAATAAGGGAGTTCCCAGAGAAGTTCTTCAGTGAACAAAGGGACTTGGTGAACCTTGCAGCCAATTTGCCAATTTGCTGGATGCAAGTGGCCTGGACACCTTACCAGAAGTGGACATGCTTCCAGCCTCTACCCTGGGAAAGTCTCAGGCAGCTTTTCATCGCCTTATTGCTACAGTGGTGGATACCTTGGGTCTATCGGCACCATCATGTCCCAAGGTCCAATACGAGCTGACCGACATTCTGGATGAGGGCCCGAAGAAGAAAACCCTATTGCCTTTCAACAGGCAGTAGAAGCACCATTCCTGAAGCTTTGGTCTAAGCCTGCCTCATTCATAACTCTTGACTGTGACCTAGCAAAAAGCAAAGGTCTGCACCCTGCAATCCAAACTTGCTATCGGCCCAAGCATCACCAGAGAGCTTGGTTTACATAGGCTGCCATGGTCAGTGTAAAAACCACCTTCTTTCCCTCTTACCCTCGTGATAGGGAGAGCAAACGGCTGGTTGCATAGGTCAAGAACGTTTTTGGTTCCGCTAGCCTGCACCTGCATTGCATCAACGCCTCCTGTGCACTGCCCAAGTTCTCTTTTGGACTTCGGTCCATCATATCGGAGGTGGCTGAATACACCCGTATGGGTGAATTGAGGGATGGCTTTAAGATGGTACTCATGGCTGAATACTTCCGATTCCGCCCTGGATGTCAAGGAAAAGCTTCTGGACATGCCGTTTGACGGAAACAACCTGTTTGGTACTAAGGCCGATGAGTCGATACAGAAATTCCAGGCCTCAAAGGCGACTCCAAAATCAATGGGGTTGACTGTGCAGCACCAGCAACCTGCATGCCCCATGGACAGGAGCAGGGTTTTTTGCCCCAACTCCTCCTACGCCCACAGCTGAAGGGGTCAAGTCCCCTCAAGAAAGCAGGCACAGTGATGCCCCAACAGGGGTCTGGCTAGATTTGCCCCCAGAGGAGGTGTCGCAAACCTCACAGTACTCTCTGCTGCCCCAGGTTCAAAGCCTCTATCAGTCAGACTTCCACCACCAGACCCTTGAGGGAGGCAGATTATCCCAATTCGGTGAGGAATGGGGTATTACCACTTCTGACACTTGGGCCTTATAGGTCATTCACCAGGGAAACTTGTTTTTTTTTAGTTCTTCGCCCTCTGGACCTGCCATCGGATGGCCACTTCTTGCCTCCGGATCCTTGTTCGAGGAGGTTTGTAAGCTTCTGGCAAAGGGGCCCATAAACCGGGTACCCTGATCGGAACGAGGCAAGGTCTGGTAATCAACTTATTTTCTGGTGCCAAAGGATAAATTCCTCCATCCCATCCTAGATCTGAAGGTTTGTGAACCTGTACGTATGCAAGTACAACTTCCATGTGCCCATACACAAGGAACATAGGAAGATCCTGAGATTCAAAGTGGGAAGTTGTCATTACCAATTAAGCGTCCTGCCATTCAGCCTGACTTCAGCACCCATGGTCTTCACTAAGCTGCTGGCCATGGTAGCAGCTTGCCTCAGCTCAGAAGGGAGGGCATGCATGTGTTTCCCTAGCTGGACGATTGGCTCCTCCAAGCCTGCTCCCCAGGCCAGGCGTCGGCACACTTGTACCAGATGTGCCAGAGGCCTGTTTGCACATGAGGTCACTTCAGTGGCTTCTGAGTTGCCACTGGTCTCAGTTTCAGTGACGAACATCAGATGTTGTTCTTCAGGTCTCTGCGAAGGTGGAGTGGTGGTCCCAGAGAGACAACTTCCTGCAAGCAGCATTGTTCCAACAGCCCTGGAAATAACTGACTCTAGTCACAGATGCGCTCCTGAAAGGTTGGGGCACTCACCTTCAGAACCTTACCATGAGTGAGCCGTGCCCTTCATTGGAGTGCCGGCAGCACATCAGTTTGCTGGAGTTGAGGGCGATCAGGCTGACCCTGGGCACCTTCATCCCTTCTGTACAAGGCAAGACTGTGGTGGTCATGATGGACAACATGGTAGCCATGTACTACCAAAACAAGCGGGTGGTGTCAGGACCATTGACAGGTCTTTTGTGATCCTAGTCCAAACATAATATTGGCACCCTAAAATAAATTGCCAAGCATCACATTCCCTACCCAAAATGTGTCCCGGGCCTCTTTCCATGCACTTCCTCATGTACTGCCAACCATCACATGTCCTATCCATAATGTATTTCCTGCCTCTTCCAGTGCATGTCCCCTTTGCCCCATGCCTATGAGCAACATTCCCCCACACACACAGATGCACCTTCTCCCACTCAGGCAGCATTTGAAGCAAGGACTGTAAAATGCAGGCTTAAGCATGATGACCATTAAGCAGTGCCTCCACATCAGAGACATAAAACACTGACACACACCTACACAAATGCGCACGCACACAACCACCTACACAGACACAAATCTACACACACACACACACACGCACACTGTGTACAGGTACGAATGCATATGCCTGCTTTCCAAGTTGTACTATGTGGCTACCGGTTCCTCCGATCATTGATGTAGCAGTGCTTTAAACTCAAGATTCTGTGCAGGGTGCTTGTCCAGATTTAAGCAGCACGCATATGATCACCAGGACTCTCTCTATCGGGCAAAATTTGGTGACCATTCCACCCTCCAATTTCGTCTTTCGGGGTGATCAATGTTTTTCAATCAAGGGTTCCTGTCTTTGGAACACACTGCCTACTGAATTTTGGAAGACACCTTCCCTGACTCTCTTTCATAGGAAATCGAAGAATCACTTGTACCAATAATCTGTGTCTTTTCATTGTTCTAAGTTGTCGCCCTGGGAACTGAATATCTGTGCCTAGATGCAGGTTTCTGCTTGGGTCTATGTGGATGTGTGCAATACAAACTTCAAATCAAATCCATTCAGGGCAGGTTCGCATGCAGCGCTCTGCGCAGATATGCAAGTCAGATCTCTGTATTACTTAATTTCATGCTTGTAAGAGGGGTAAAGCATGGACTGTAATTAAGCAATTTTTCACCTGGGGTAGCCTTGGCCAGAAACCACCTCCATCTTTACCCTGAAGGGAAGTTGTGGGGGCCTGATGCAAGCCATCATTCCAGTTATTTAAGTGGAATAAAAAAGGGGGGATAAAACAGTATTTGGGATGTAACCTATAAAGCATGAGTTAATGAGGAAACTTTGAAAGATATGTGGCACATGTAACTAGGGGGTGGCCTAATAGACACAGGTGAATTTTCTGATGTATTACCTGACATAAACGGGAGAAAACACTTTTACAAATTACAAAAGATGTTTTAAACATAATATATTTAATCATTCGTCCAACAATCCACTAAAATGAAAGTATTGAGATCAAATCAAAAAAGGTCAATTAATAATGTAATCTCTGCAGCATAGCGCAGGAGGCTAAAGTGCTTGCTTGAGAGATATGCTTTGACTTTGCGGGTCAGAGTTTCTCATCCCTCTAAGACAGCTCAAAGGTTAATTTTGCTGCTTGAGATATAACGGCCCGTTGTTTAAAATATGGCCGCTTCCTCTACAATCAAGAAAGCACTCCCTTTAATTTGGCCATGTTCCTCACCCTATGTCATTTGCATGTTCCTTCAAATTCAGTCCGAAAAGGTGTTTTCTTTTAGGTTGTGAATGTGAAATCAAATCAGTCGAAAAGGGTCTTCTTTTAGGTGTGAAATGTGAAAGGCGTGATTTAACAATACAAAGGTTGCCCCTCTGGCAGCACTTTGCAGTAACCAGTCAGGTATTAATGTACTACTTTTGTCTTTAATGCAGTAACAGGGGCATCATGTTGTGAGAGAAGCAGAGAATCTGCACATGGTCATGGCTTCCCATAGTGCCGCATCACCAAACCAAATTTTAAACCCTGTGAGAGCCTGACAGGATCCACTTACTGACCTGCATCCATCCCCTTTCCTGTCGAGGAACTGGAGGAACAAAGAAATTACGATGAGATGGAGTGCTCCCACAGAAGAACTTGGATGTGCTTCCTAGGCCTACGGCTATCAACTAACAATTTATTAGGGACCTGAAAACTACACACACACCAGTCTAATCCTCGAGTCCTTTAACTAACCAGGCACGCTAACTTAATCATGGTTTTATAACCCCCAGCTGCTAAACTCCAAACCCCAATTATAGAAATCGCTAACGCTAATACTTCACTCTCAGAAAGCAAATGAACATCAGAATTACAGTCAGGCGATAGGGCGGTATAGGAAGCAGCACGTGTAGATCGTCTAACCGCAGGTTGCAAAGGGAACATCATTAAACCGAGACGAGTTAAAGCACAGGGGCCACCTGAAATATTAGCAGGAATGTAGGAATAAGTAAAGTTTCCACAGGAAAATAACCAACCTGGGGGAAGCTTTCCATGGTTCAGGTGACTAGCAGTCAAAATGGTAAAATTGCATAATATGTTATTCAATACACCCACACAAACAATTATGGGTCTGGTACATAAGCACTGCTCGAAATTTGTTCTCTTTCCATCTTTGTCCACATCTAATTGTCAGCATTTGCCAATATGAATTGTCATTTGATAACAAACATCCGCGGGAGCAATGTCATGAGTCATGATGCGAGTCATGTTTTTCCATTTGTGGGTAGTGTCCGTACAAAACTTACAATATTCATATACAGAAAAAACATTTCTGACATCCGAAGGCTCAATCAAAGAATCATTGTGCAGAACCGCAAACAGATTTTTTAGAATAGGGGCAGGTGTCGAAATAGCCACGAGGCAGGTTGAAATCAGTTATGCGGAATTGTGCACATCTGCCAGACAGAAATATGAAATGTTCAAAACATGTCGGGCCAAAAAACCCATATGTTCTCTGGCTGCTTAACCAGGGCTGAATAGCCATGATGTGAAAAGGACATAGAAATCCCAAATAATAAGGCACTACATCGCTGCCCTGTCGTTTTCTCAGTGCGTCACAATAAGCTGCAACAGACGCATCATCAGGTACAAAACTGGTGGCAGGTATATCAGTTTTCATCCAGATCCCCATATCCAGCGGGAGAATGGAGACATCTTCCAGATCCTCCGGCATGTTCCTGGTTCCTCCTGAATACACTCCAGCGTGCCTCACACAGGCACTCAGCATGCTCAGGATCTAAAACATCAGAATTCAAAAACAAGATATCAGCAGGGTACATTACTCATGCAAATAACATTTGTCAGAGGGAATATGAGTCCATTTTCTCTTCCCTGGTTTCATTACGAGAAACCACTTGATCTTCCATGGCTGCAATTACATCTGCCGGAACAGGCGGACCATTAGGTTTTTCAACCCACACTTTGACACCTGGGATCATTGCATCTGATGAGCCAAAACCCTTATCCCCACGAATAGTTAATACCGTGGGTGGCTCTCCTTTCTTTACCATGGATAATTTGATCCCCCTGATGTATCGGCAGCAAATTCTCACCACTATTAATGAGGATGACCTTAATCACGTCTTGATAGTCTGCGTCCACAATCCTTCCTAACACTTGGATGCCCTTTAAAGCTAAAACAGATCTAGGGGCAATTAATCCCATATGTTCAGATGGAATTTACACTCCAATTCCTGTATCAACCACAGCAATACCACTCGGTTCAAGACAAATTTCTTTCCTTGAATGTGAATCCACCCCAGCAGACTCAGGCGTGGTGTGATAAGGAGCTAATGCACCAGGAGATATCTCCCAGTATAACGAATTCTCCACCGCTCTATTTGGTCTGAGTTGTAGGGCTGGCATTAACATGTGCATCAACAGAGTTTCACTGTTCGCAATTGGACGGTTGTTCAAAATCTGAATGGCGTCTAGCACACGTTCTCGCCATCCTTTCAAGGTACCATCACCTTTTTTTGCGCAACTGTGGAGGTGCATCAGAAGCAATTACACCTGGGTTCTGCTGTTCCCCAGCGGCGAGTGCTAGTGAAAAAGGGTGGAGCTACGGACATGGGGCACAGTGCCTCTATAAATACTGGCCCCAACATCATGTCTGGCACACGACATGTAGAGGCGATGGCGCGTAGACGTGCCCGATGCAGAGCCATGTGTACCTGTCCACAAACCCCCACCTTTGGTGGTGGAAAGGTTTCCGAAGAGCAGCGGCGCCGCTGGGAGATAAATATCAAAGATGAGGAATCCATTGGAGTAACATCCATCAGAAACAACATTACCAAGAGATAAGTAATATGTTCTTCTTATTACAAAGTCCTGCATATATGTAAAACAATTAAAGGATGGAGTTTGCACCAGATGATTTAAATGAGCTCTTGAATACTCAAATGAAATGATTATCTATACAGTCCCTGTTGAAACGATGTAGATTTCATGTTCTATGCTTTCTTATTGGTAAAGTACATTTGTTTTCTTTGACTTTTTTAGATTATGAAAGATGTGAATGGATCACCTGTTCCGACAGAACTTGTGGAAAACGGCTCACACATTCCAGTCCTGAAGTATAACAGGCATGTTTATGTTTTATGAAAAATAAGAATATCCATCACAAATACAAGTAATACAAATATGTGAGAGCGAGTGTGTCTGAAGTATGGCTCTAATCATATTGTTAAATCATAAAACTGCCCTTTTCACATTTGACCATGACAAAAAGAACTTAGTTCACTGTTCATTTAGCATCATAGTTCAAATCCAAAGGTACATGTTTTTGAGAAGATAAAAAAGGTCATGCTGAAACTAAACTGTACTTTTGTAACAGAAGATTTGCATTTGGGCCTCCCTCCCCCGAAATTCTCAGAGAACATTAACAGTAGCAAGGAGTGTCCGGGCAACAAATAGTAACCCAGCATGACCCCAAATCATATTACAATCGCATATCAAAGAGTCTTTTTGCTTTCTCTAAATAAGCATTATCCTTATGTTTAATTTCTTCATAAATGCGCATTATTATTACTTTTTGAACAAGAGACAATATTTCGGTCGTTTTCTTTATGCAACACTTGATTCCACACTTAATTAAAAGTAATAATTGCAAAAATGACCACACATATTTCAACACATGGTACTGCGCCATGTAAAATGGATGAACCTGTGAATCCCTAAATTATAGTAAACCAGCTTACTAAATACCATTCCTGAACATCCATCGGGACATAAGTAACCAGTCTAGTATGCTCATTATCCAGTATAACATCAGAATTGTCAGGGAATATAAACACAGCATTCTTGATTATAGTGCTGCAAGGGAAATAGCTAAAGCCATTCTATTCTGCAAAACCATTTCCCATATTTCCTTTCGATCTTCTACTAGTGAATTCCGAGCATCAGCTGTGTCATTTGCCAAAGTTCTACAACAGCCTGCAAGCAAAAAAGGGCAGTCCCTATGCATTCAGTGCCATACCAGTGGAAAAGTGTAGCACACAATTTTTCCATTCTTTTAGCAAGGGTTTTTCATCTATTTTTTGTTCTACATCTTCTATGTTCCTGGCATTTTTGATGCGGGCAGGAGGACGGTCTTTTCTGAAAGTAACAGGAATGACATAACTAATGGTGCATGTCCCTAATAGTTCCAGGGCAACATGTTATTGGCTGTGTTGCTGTATACCCAACATAGCCCAGTAGATCTAAGGGCAGGGTATATTGTAGTAGATCACTGTGTGATTTTTAAATGGAGGTAATTTGCCAAAGTTACGACTAGTCTAATATCTGCTGTGAATATGACTCGTGTCTATAGGGTGCATTGCTGGACACTCATAATCATATAGGCAGTGTCTAATGTACACGTGTGTGCTGACTCATTGTGAATAATATCCTTTTCATCCAAGTGCCAGGTGATCCCATCAACAATGAAGTTAGTTGAGTGAAACCCTGCAGAGTCCTTGTTTGCTGTAGTTGACCCAGCCTGAAGAGATGTGGAGGCAGAGTTTTCTGCCACCATTGTAGTTCATGATATGTAGACAGTTCCAAGTTGTCCCAGCAAAGGTACTATTTGTCATTGTGCCATTAGCCTGCACCATTAGCCTGCACAGACAGGAAGATGTTGTTTATGGGGTAAATAGTAAGGATATCTTTGAAGACCACATTGTGCTCATTCAACCATAAGGTCAGTACTTTAAAGCAGCAGTAGCAAACTTGTTCCAGGAAGAGTTTGTTGGGAAGGATAGAAATTGAAAACTGCAGCCCACATGCTTGGGCATGTAAGCACATGCTCAACAATTGGAGACGTTTACACTCTGCGCAACCAATGCTGACTCTTTTAGAAATGAGTTATCTGTGTGTGTGCATTCCATAGTGAGCATTAGTAAGACTGCAGTCAGGAACAGTACACCATATAAGCGATGCATGTTCAGACTTTATTGCAAAGCAAGTAGCCCATCAAGGTTTGTGGTATGCTGTTAGAATGTAAAACCCAATCAGGACAAAACTAACCAACAACAATGTCTGATGATAAGAATCACCAGGCCTGTGGATGCCTTTCGTGCCGTAAATACTACTGTATATTAAATAAAGTCAACGGTTAGTACAATATAGTATAAAGACGTATGTCCTCATCATGAGTTGGGCGGTAAGCGGGTGCTATTTTCGCTGAGTGGAAATATCGTTACCGCCAGGACCTGTGGCGCAAATAGCGCTGCATCACAAGTATGCGGGCATGCACACATGGCCCTGTCGGCAACACTAAATGCGCCTGGCTGAAACAGCACCGGAAAGGGGGCTACCATCCAAAAACCCAGCGCTAATACCGCTGCCAGTGCTATTAGCGTGTGCTATAATAATAATAATCTTTATTGTGTTATAGTTCCAAAACATTGACTATACATTTCATGTTACATAAAAAAGCATAAGAATACATAAGAAAACACACCTAAAAAAAGAAACAATTCATATATACAGTAGTACTTCATATTGCGTCATATTGCAATTACAATTCATATTACACCAACATTACGTATGAGAATGTGTACCTATCCTTGATAGCCAGATTTGGGAAAACTCCTTCCCAGTACCTTCAGAGGTTTAGGACCCTCAAAAAGACTGATAGCACCACTTGGGCTACCTGGTGTGTGAATGTTTGAAAAACTTAGATGGTTCGGTTAAGAGTTACAGAGTAAACATCTTTGAAGGAATGAGAAATCTGTTTTTGTTAGAACCTATTTTTGATGCCTGCTCTCCTGAGCTGAGACAGTACTTGGCTGACGCAAATGAGATTGATCCCAAAAAAGTTAGCAAAGGCTGCTGACTTGTGGGTTGCCAACAGGGCCACTCACAATGATTCTGGGGCCTAGCACAAGAAAGATGGAAAGGAGAATTCTAATTCCAACCACCCAAAAGAGGGCCACAAACAGAAAAAGGGTAAACACCATGGGAAACCAGGTCAGTCTAGTGAAACATCTGGTGCTAAACCAGAGGGAGGTCAGCAGAAGCCCCCATTCCAAAGAACATTTGGTAAATGTTATGCATGTGGGTCAACTGACCATGTGAAAGGGTATCCCAGATATAAGGGTAAACCTTCAGGGGTCCACACTGGCTCCTTAGCCTTCATCCCTGAGGGAGAAGTTCATATGGCAAGTGGCGACTTTCAACTATTGGCTGAAGACCCCATTGTAGTCTCAGACAGTGTTTCTTTAGTGTCCCTGGCCCTCATTACAAGTCAGGCGGTGGACCATGGTGCTATTAGCACCATGGTCCATGCCGGATTCCGCCATGGTGGATGGCGGAATTACCACCCCATTCCAAGGTGAGTGGGGTGGTAATTCCCCATTCACCATTTGTCCTTCCCCATTCCCATTTTTGCCCCATAGGGCATAATGGGGATGGGGAAGGCGCTAATTAAGGCACCGTAAATTACGGTGCCGTAATTAGCACCAAGGTCGCTTAGCGCCTTGGACTTTTAATGCCTGCAAAAAGCAGGTGTTAAAGTGTGAATCAGGCGTTAAGGGTTAACGGCACCGACGGCGCCGTTAAACCCTTAACGCCTGACTTGTAATGAGGACCCCTGAGTCTGTGGGTACTGCAGAATGTAGATGTGTATAACTCTATTCCAGATAACACAAAAGAATATTAAAAGGACAGTGTACTTGTAAATGGCCAGGCGACCCCTGCCATTAGAGACACTGGGGCAGCATTACAGTAGTGGATGAACGTTCTTTCAAGCCTGAAGACATTGCTAAGGCACCCAAAGGTCCCACTAAACTTGCTGGAGGCCCTATCCAGATGGTTCCAATACTACCAGCTCTCATCCAGTGCAATAATATGACTGTAAGAATACCTGTCAGTGTACAAAATAAGGTGCCTGGGAGAGTCCTGTTGGGGAATGACTTAAAGACACTTGGAGTTGTATCAAGCACCCACAGGCCTCCCAGTAAAAGGAAGCAGGAGCAGCCTAGATTGGCCAGCGAGGCAACTTTAGATGACTCTCAGTGGGAGGTTACAGAGGTACCTATAAGCCCCAGTTCACAGAAGGACACCCTTCTAATTCCAGGACAAAGAAAGAGACAAAGGGGAAACCCAAGGTCTCAGGAAAGAAGAAAGGTGCCACACCTGTTTAAAGGAAAGGACATCCCCGAGATGACAGTCCAAGGACACACCTGTGACCCCTCCACCAGCTGAGGCTGAGTGGGAGGTGTTAGGCAAAGTTTGTATGCAGTGCCCTTTGGGACCACTACACACAACTAGGACTACAGGTGTAAGCAAAAACAAGTCTGTACTACTCAGTTTTGTGGTAGCGTTGCTGAGCAGCCAGGCTTATCTCAAGAGGGGAATGTGAGCTGTGAGGATGTTACAGAGAGGTCTACAATCACAAGTATTCAAATAAACTCTTACATTCAAGGTTTCTTGGTAAAACTGTCATGACCCACAGAACGCGCCCCTTCTGGACTTCCTGGTCCTTGTCACGGCGGGGCTTGCATTCATTGTTTCTCCCAACATGGCCGTATCACGTGACATGCCTCGCACCAGCCTTCACGGCGGACGTAGTATGTCCCATAAATATGCCACGCCCCAGCGGCCCTGCGCGTCTCAATGCTATTGCGAAGGAGCTACCAGACGTGTGCTCCGTAGCTCGCGGTATTTTTTCCCTTGCTTCTTCCACCCTACCCAAATTCTAGTCCCTTTCCTTCCTTTCTTGATTCCTGGACTCGTGTGCTAGTTGCGCACCCTGTTTATTTCCCGGATTCCTGGATCCCTGCATCCCGGTACTTGAACGCACGCTGGAGTCGGAAGAGACTTGTGCAGCCTTATTCAAGACTCGATCAGTATGCAAGAAGGCATCGATCAAGAAATCCAGCAAAGATCGAACCCAGGTGAGAAGGGGGGAACTCCTTGACAGTTTGAGACGCCAACTGACCAAACTCAATATGGACATGGAAGCGGCCGTCCAGGACCTGATGCGTGGCATGCAAGAGCTATCAACCGAGGTGCAGAATCTAAAGGCGGAAAACGCTGCTCTCAAACAACTAGTTCTATCCCGTGATTCTGCCACAAAAGAAAGTGTATTACTGGGCGGTATAGTGGACAAATACGATGGCTCAGCAAAGACCCTTCGAGGATTCCTGGATTCATGTTTGGTTCACTTTACTTTTAAGCCCTACTACTTTTCAATTCCCAGGGCTAAAGTGGGCTTCATAATTTCCCACCTTTCAGGAAACGCCTTAACTTGGGCCACGCCCCTCGTTAATTCCGGCGACGTTCTTCTAGATGACTATGATGGCTTCATACAAGTCCTTAAGACCATGTTTGACCGTCCAGAACAGGTCTATAGTGCCCAGGAACGCCTGTTAGACTTTCAGCAAGGATCCCAGGATATGCTCACCTATGTTACCCGATTCAAACAATTAGTCAAGGAAGCTGGTTGGGCCCCGGAGGCGAGTTTTAACCTTTTCAGGAGAGGACTGAATGAGGAGATTAAGGATGAGTTGGCCAGAGTGGCTCGCCCAAACTCATTCCAGGCACTAATGGACCTTGCCATGCAAATAGATTTTCGTATCCAGGAAAGGAAGACAGAGAAGAAGAAATCCAGAGCTAATCCTCCGAAGCCGTCTTTTGAGAGTACCACCAAGGCGGACACAAACCCAGGCTCAGTCTCTGAACCAGAACCCATGCAGATAGGAGCCTTCCGTGGACCTATATCCCCGCAAGAAAGAATGAGAAGGATTCATACGGGGTTGTGCCTCAGACAAACACCTGGATAGTGATGTCCTCTAGCCCCTCCTCGGCGTTCGGGAAACTCCAGCTCCTGATCCTAGATGGAGCAGAGCTTCGGGAGAGAGATGTTTGCTTCACATCAATTCCATCCTTGAACTCTCCTGGACAAAACAATTTGGTGATACTACAGGCCTTCCTGTCACCCTCCAAGAATAAGACCTATCCCATTCTGGCCTTGGTGGACTGCGGAGCTATGGGAATTTTCATTGATCAAGACTGGGTTGTTAGTCATCATATTCCGTAGGAGACACGAACACCATGCAGCCGGTGGAAGCAATCGACGGAAGACCCCTCTCTTCAGGACCCATAAGCCTGCAGACAAAAGAGATCCAACTTTCCATAAACCATCACCAAGAGCGGATTACATTCGACATCATTAAGTCAGCCCATTACCCCATGGTATTGGGTATGCCCTGGTTACAGAAGCACAATCCGTATAGTATATCAATTGGACAGCAGGATCGCTATTCCTAGGCTCAGAGTTTTGTATGTCCCACTGTCTAATCCTGGATCCCTCCTCGACACCCCCTAACGAACCACCAAGAGACCAGAAAACACCACTCATGGTTTCCAATATCATACAAGTCCCAGAGGCCTATCAGGGATATGCTGATGCATTTTCAACTGCCATAGTCCAGGCCTTACCCCTCACAGACCTGAAGACTGTGCCATAGATACAGATCCCTCAGCAGTGATTCCTTTTGGCAGAATGTTCATTCTTTCTGAACCAGAGAAAAAGGCCCTCAGAGAATACCTGGATACCAACCTTGAAAATGGCACCATAAGACCCTCAAAATCTCCAGCGGGTGCTTCGTTGTTCTTTGTTCGCAAGAAGGACATCAAGAAACTCAGACCTTGCCTCGACTATCGTGGCTTAAATCAATGCACCCTCAAAGATCGGTACCCACTGCCTCTGATCTCGGATATTCTGGAAGCTGTGAGAGGCGCCGTAATATTCACGAAGTTGGATCTCCAGGGTGCCTATCATTTGATCCGTGTGTGGGAAGGAGACGAATGGAAAACAGCCTTTAGAACACCCTTTGGTCACTATGAATATCTAGTCATGCCCTTTGGACTAGCTAATGCCCCCGCAGTTTTTCAACGTTTTATGGATAGGGTGTTTTCTGACATGTTATTCCTTTTCGTCATTGTCTATCTGGATGACATATTGATCTTTTCCAAGGATCCTCTAAAGCATGAAGAACATGTAAAGGCAGTACTACAACGACTCTGTGAACGCAAACTTTTAGCCAAACCCGAAAAATGCTTGTTTCACGTTACTTCTATTCACTACCTTGGATTCATCCTTAGCCCAGAAGGAATTGGTGTGGACCCTTCAAAGGTAAAGGCCATACTGGCATGGCCTGCTCCCACGTCCGTGAAACTACCTGGGATTCATCCTTAGCCCAGAAGGAATTGGTGTGGACCCTTCAAAGGTAAAGGCCATACTGGCATGGCCTGCTCCCACGTCCGTGAAACAAGTTCAATCCTTCCTGGAGCTTGCCAACTTCTACCGGAAGTTCATTTCTACCTTTTCCAAGATCGTTCAGCCGATCATTGCTCTCTTGAAGAAAGACACCCCCTTTATCTGGTCTACACCGCAAGACAAAGCATTCCAACGATTGAAGACAGAATTCACGCAAGCCCCCATCCTGGCCCAACCAGACATAAATCGCCCATTCCTAGTGGAAACAGATGCCTCTAACTACGCCATAGGAGCGGTCTTGAAAAAGGAACTTGAGGATAAACTGGAGCACCCCATTGCTTACCTCTCAAGAACCCTGACTCCCAGTGAGACACACTATTCCGTTCTGGAAAAGGAACTGTTAGCCATCCGCCAGGCCTTCACTGAATGGCGACATCTACTTCTGGGTGCCAGATATCCAGTTCAGGTCCGCACGGTCCATCGGAATCTTCAAATTCTACAGTCGTTGGAGTGCAGGAACAGTCGTCAGGCGCGTTGGGCCTACTTCTTTGCCCAGTACCAAAACCCAAATCACTCATGTTCCCGGATCTCAAAACATGATTGCTGACGTCTTTATCTCGACGTCCTGACTATGTAACTACTGAAGACAAGGCCTATCCTAAGATGTTTCCCCACACGATCTTTGTAGCTCAAGCAGTCAACCTCTTGGAAGAAATTCGAGTGCAAACCCAATCCTCTGACCTCTGGAAGGATATTTCAAGGAAGAATCCATGGAACCTAAGAGTTAAGGAAGGATACTTATTCAAGGACAATGCACTGGTCATTCCTACACAGAAATTACAACAAAGAATGATAAACCTCTGTCATGATACCCTTCACTCCGGACATCGTGGCATAACCAACACCCTGCGTCTTATACAAAGACAGTTTTGGTGGCCTGGAATGAAGACCGACGTAAAGCAGTACATCAAAGCTTGCACTGTCTGCAGTCAAAACAAACATGATAACAAGAGACCGGCGGGTCTTCTATTGCAACCATCGCTGCCAACAAGACCATGGGAATTCATTTCTACAGACTTCATTGTGGAATTACCACCTTTCCGAGTGTACACGACCATCATGGTTACCATAGACTTGTTCACTCATATGGCTCATTTTACACCCCTGTGTAAGCTACCATCCTCGTCCGAGCTTGCTGGAATCTTCCTGGAACACATATTTCATTTACATGGACTCCCTTCCAAGATCATATCTGATCGAGGACCTCAATACGTCTCTCAATTCTGGAAACATCTCTGTCGCATTTTGGGAATCCAGCATGCCCTCTCGTCTGGCTATCATCCCCAAACCAACGGGGCCACAGAACGTGCTAATCAGACCCTGGAACAGTATCTTCGATGTTTCGCCACCAAAGTTCAGGATGACTGGTCGCTCCTGATACCCGTGGCTGAATTCGCCTACAACAATTCTGACCATTCAGCAATTAAGACCAGTCCCTTTTATTGTAGCCAAGGTTTCCATCCATCGGTTCTACCCTCTGTTCTCCCTCATCCTACACCAGTACCTACTGTCGACTCCTGGATTGAAACCCTCATCAACGTACACCAAGAGGCCAAAAAAAATTTAGAGAAGGCCAGAACACAGACTAAGAGCTATGCGGATTTAAAAATGATACCAGGTCCTTCTAATGCAATTGGTGATCAAGTCTGGTTGTCTTCGAAATTACTACCCCGGCATCTACGGCCAAACAAGTTGGCCCCTCGGTACTATGGTCCATTTCCCAACAAGGAAATTATCAATCCAGTTTCATACCGGATTAGACTACCAGACTCTTGGAAGAAAATTCACCCAGTATTTGTCATGATCTCTGCTTCCAAAAGGTCAGGGTTTTCCCAACTCCCTTGGAAGCAGATCCATAACCCAAGTTCCGAGTGCCAACCAGTCCCAATTGGGACCTTTTGGACCCAGTCCTGGCGCCAGTGGCACCAGGCTCATAAATATGCCCAGTCCCAGCGCTGGAAGCGCCGGGCTCATAATGCTTGGGTGGACTTACCTGCAGCAGACCATGCTGCTTACTTGCCTGCAAGTTGAGCCTCTGATCCTCTTCTGTTTGGAACTACTTTTCCTGTTGGGTGGGGCAGGAGCCACTCCCTAGATTCAGAACACTGGAACTCTTCTGGAAAGCAGGAACTCTTTTCTTACCTAGGCGTGGCTGTGGAAGGAGACACCTAAGCACTACAGGAGGCTATTTAAACCACACCCGATGGATGAATCTTGCTTTGTGTTATTCTGCATCCTCTGCAGCAGAACGCTCATCGTGTCTTCTGCATCTGATCCTGGGCCTAAGGAAAAGGCTTACCATCCTGAATCCAGTCTTCAGCAACACCTATAAAGACAAGAAAGAACAGGTTAGCATTACGGTCTTCAGTGAAAGCTCTTCACTTTCCTGGTCCATCGGCTGTCACCAACGCCTCGCGCTGCATTCCGGCATCTGAAAGACAAAGGCTTACCTACTCTTTGTGCGCTCCGGAGGTCTTCACACTGCATTCCGGCATCTGAAAGACAAAAGCTTACCAACTCTTCGCACGCTCCGGAGGCCTTCGGCGCTGCATCCCGCATCTGAAAGACAAAACAAGGTGCGTTTAAAGACATTGGGGAACTTTAATACTCACGTGCATTACTCCTTTCCACATCTAACCCAGTGGGTATTCCGGCACCCTGCAGCTGCTCCGAACTTGTACCTGCAAAATAAAAAGACAGTTAGAGCGCATCGTGAAGCAGGCAACAAGCGCTTACTTACGTGCTTCCAGGCGCTTCTATTCATCACACGGGCTCCATCTTCAACTCACTTCAGCCCGTCATCCGCCATCGCCGGAACCCTGCAAAACAAGAGACATCATTACTAAAGACTTTAAAGACATTAGAATTACTCGAAACTTACCGTTCGTGCAGTAAACGATGGACAGCAGTCCTCTGAAGTCAAGAGGCCTGCTCCCCTTATCCAGTGAAGAAACTGGTTACAGCACCCTGCCGCGAGCCAGATGGAGAGCACGGCGTTCACTTACCTAACACATCTTACCCTTCGAGTCAGACATACAGTGCACAGAGGTCCAGCCCAAAGAGCCAGCCGTGTGTTACACATCACCTTTGAAGATACGGTATACGCCCAGTCAAGACCGGCGCTCTACGGGAATCAGTGTGAGCGTTACAGAACACAAAGCCTACCACAAAACTCCCGTCCAGGCGCTATGAAAACCTCGGATACCGACCAGCTAGCCCAGTTACTTGGGGAACTAAGGGCAGAAGTGCATGCAGCCCGTCAGGAAACGAACGCTCTAAGAAGGGAACTGATTATTTCCAAGGAGCGAACAGATGATCTCGCTAGACAATTGCTACAGTCACAAGCCGGACAGACCCCGTTACCCGCATCTGGGGGAAATCTTCCTTCTACATCCTCTATGAATCCAGTGCAGATCAACCTACCTGGGAATGTACCTCTGGCTCCGCCCGAACGATTTTCTGGTGACCCAAAGAGGTTTGCAGTATTTATCAATCAGTGACGGTTGCATTTCTTATGCCGGCCAGCAGCCTTTCCAACTGATCAAGCTAAAGTAGATTTCGTGCTTTCGTACCTTAGTGGCAATGCGGCAGACTGGTCGATCCCTCTAGTAATTCAAGATGATCCAGTCCTCCATGATTTTCAAGCTTTTCAGCTCAGTATGGAAAAACTGTTCGCAAGACATTCACAGGGGCAGGCCTTGGACAATGAGCTTCTTTCGTTGCGACAAGGTAATCAAGACCTTTTGGCTTATATTGCGTCTTTCAACAGACTGATAGTGGAAACTCAATGGCCTGAGGACAAAAGGATTACGCTGTTTTATAGAGGTCTACGTGGAGAGCTCAAAGATGTGTTAGCCCAAGTAGTGAATCCCCCACAAGATTGTTCGGACTATATAGACTTAGTCGTTCAAATAGATCACAGACTGCAGAACAGGAAGGCCGATCGTTCCAAGTTTGATGCTCGAGTATTTTCCAAACCGCCAACTCCTTCCAAAGGAGTAGACTCCGGGGAACCCATGCAAATAGGGGGTCTGAATGGTCCTCTAACACAAAAGGAGCGGGAAACGAGAAAACAGTTGCAATTATGTCTCTATTGCGGAAACTCAGGGCACTTTCTTCGAGACTGTCCGGTGAAACCTGCCAAGAAGGCAGTAGGAGCTGCAGTTACCAAAGTTACAAACTCTGAGCAGGGAAACGACCTCGCCCGACAAGAATAGAGGTCCTCTTGCGAGCGTGAAAACCAGTTCCGCGACCTCGCATTTCGTGATACCTATGGTCCTCATTAGCCCTGATAATCCGGGTCGATTACATGCAATTGAAGCTTACGTCGACAGCGGTGCCATCGGCAATTATGTGGATCATGAAATGGTTTTGAGGATGAATCTAACTCTTTGTCCCAAGGCTGTAAAGGACGTCATTACTACGGTGGATGGTACGGAGATAGCCTCCGGGCCAGTAACGCATACCACTCAAGAGGTGACGCTAGTAAGTCAAGATGGACACCATGAGAAGATCGTGTTCGATGTGATCAAGGGTTTATAGTCAAAATGTCGAAAAAAAAATGTCGACAAACAAAAATGTCGAAAAAAAAATGTCGAAAATAATAATGTCGACATCCTATACTTATAATGTAAAAAGTCATTTTTTCGAAAAAAAAATGTCGACAAAAAAAATGTCACTTAAAACTATCAACACCTCACCCAACACCCCCTGCCACCCCCACACCCCCACCACCACCCTCCCACCCCTCATACTCAACACATTCTAATTATATATTTATTTATTTATTTTTTCAATAAATAAATAACCAAAAAGAGTATCATTTACTATTGAGGGGGGTCCCCCCTAACCCCCCCTCACCCAACACCCCCTGCCACCCCCCCACACCCTCCCCAACCACCCTCCCACCCCTCATACTCAACACATTCTAATTATATATTTATTTATTTATTTATTTTTTCAATAAATAAATAACCAAAAGAGTATCATTTACTATTGGGGGGTCCCCCCCAACCCCCTTCACCCAACACCCCCTGCCACCCCCCACACCCTCCCCAACCACCCTCCCACCCCTCATACTCAACACATTCTAATTATATATTTATTTATTTATTTATTCTTACAATAAATACAAAATTTCGAAAAAATATCGAAAAATGACGACATTTTTGTTTGTCGACATTATTGTTTTTCGACATTTATTTGTCGACATTTGACTGTCGACATTTTGACTGTCGACATTATGACTGCACACCGTGATCAAGGCCCCTCAGTTTCAGATTATTCTAGGAATACCTTGGTTAGAGAAACACAATCCTCTGATCGATTGGCGAGCAAGAACGGTCCAGTTTCCAGAATGTGTCTCTACTTGTCACCCTCCACCTGGTGTTGCACTGGCAGCAATTTCTTCAGAGACTCCCCAGTTACCTCCCGAATACCTAGAATACCAAGATGTTTTCCGGAAGGATCAGGCTAACTCTCTACCTCCTCATAGGTCTTATGACTGCCAGATAGACCTGATACCTGGATCTACTCCTCCTTGTAGTAGAATTTATGCCCTCACCGAGCCTGAGAACCTTCACCTTCGACAATACCTGGATCAATACCTGGCAAATGGGTTTATTCGTCCTTCCAAGTCCCCTGCTTCTTCAGCTTTGTTCTTCGTTCCAAAAAAGGAAGGAGACCTTAGAACTTGTATAGATTATCGCTCCCTGAACCAGATCACCGTTAAGAATAGATATCCGTTACCTTTGATCCCTGAACTCCTGGACCAAGTCAGAAAAGCATGCATATATACAAAGCTGGATCTTAGAGGAGCTTACCACTTGGTACGAGTAAAAGAGGGCGATGAATGGAAGACGGCCTTCCGCACCAAGTATGGGCTATTTGAATATCAGGTCATGCCCTTCGGACTTTGCAATGCCCGGCCGCCTTTCAATATTTTATGAACGATGTCCTCAGAGAGCTCATAGATGTGTGTGTTGTTGTTTACATTGACGACATCCTCGTTTATTCTTCATCGGAATCTGAACATCGGAAACACGTGAAAATGGTCCTCGAAGATTGCGTCAACACAAACTTTTCGCTAAGTTGGAAAAATGTGTTTTCAACGTGACTGAAGTTGAATTCTTGGGATTCATATTATCACCTGGCGGAGTGCGTATGGATTCAAAGAAGGTCGATGCAGTTCTCAAAATGGCCATCACCATCCTCCGTAAAAGGTGTGCAAAGCATGTTAGGCTTCGCTAACTTTTACCGCAGGTTTATCCCCGAATTCTCTCGAATAGTCCAGCCCATCACTGCCTTGTTAAAGAAAAACAAACGTTTTGAATGGTCTACCGAGGCGGAACAAGCTTTCCAGGATTTGAAGACTAAATTTATCTCTGCACCAATCTTAAAACACCCTCGCCCTGAACTCCCCTACATCGTGGAAACTGATGCTTCAAGCCTTGCCATGGGGGCAGTTCTATCACAAAAGGACCCGGTAACCAATCAGTTGCATCCCGTGGCATTTTGGTCCCGCAAATTCTCGCCTCCTGAAATCAATTACACGATTACTGACAAGGAACTTCTGGCTATCAAGTCTGCCTTTAAGGCTTGGCGGCATTATCTGCTGGGGGCTCGACACACCGTTACTGTGATTACGGATCACCATAACCTGCAATATTTGAAAACCCGCAAAAGCCCAATCCTCTAGACAACTCCGTTGGGGCATTATTCTTTGCCGAGTTTGACTTCATAATTACCTATCGACCTGGTACAAAGAACGGTAAAGCTGATGCCCTTTCTCGGATGGGAGTGGAAGAACACTTAATCAACTCTAAACCTGTACCAATCATTCCCGAACAAAGAATTCTGGGTGTAATCGCCACAGAATCCATAGAGGAAGTTAAGGATAAAGCCAGGCAACTTGTAACTCCAGCAGACATACAGAATTGGCATCTGCAGGGAAAGGACTTTGCAGTAAAGGACAACTTATTGTATTTCCAAGAACGATTATACCTACCCAGCACAGATTTACAGAAAAAAGTAATCTCTTGTTATCACGATTCTTTAATGGAAGGACATCCCGGTATGGCCAAGACCTCAGAAAAGATCAAGCGCTACTTCTGGTGGCCGTCTTGGAAAAAAGATATCAGAGACTTTATAATGTCCTGTGGAGTATGCGCCCAAAACAAGAGTCAAAAGGAAAGACCAGCAGGCCTCTTACGCCCTATTGACATCCCACCTCGCCCTTGGCATACGCTTTCTATGGACTTCATCACCGATCTACCTCCATGCTCCGGATACAATACGATTCTAGTCATCGTGGACTTATTCTCCAAGATGGCGCATTTCATTCCGCTCAAAGGCTTGCCAACAGCAGTAACTCTGGCCCGAGAATTTCTCAAAAACATCGTCCGACTGCACGGTTTTCCTTCGGTTCTAATTTCGGATCGAGGTAGTCAATTTATTTCTCATTTTTGGCGAAGTTGCTGTCGGTCGGCTCAAATTGATGTGAGACTATCGACCAGTCACCACCCTCAGACCGACAGACAAACCGAGAGGACCAATTAAACTCTGGAACAGTATTTACGCTGCATGCTGCAACAAACTGAAAAAACTTGGAAAGACATCCTTTGGATAGCCGAATATGCCTACAATAACTCTGTCCATTCGGGAACTGGGAAAACCCTGTTTTTTCTTTTGTACGGCAGTCACCCTCGAACCTCGGAGTTGGATCCCCTCCAAGATCTTGAAACACCAGCAGTAGACTACCTGCATTCTACAATCACCCAAGCCTTTAAGGAAGCTGTTTCTCACCTTCAAAGGCTAAAGAACAATACAAGAAAGGAGCAGATCAACATCGGAAGGAAGCCCCTCAATATCAAGTAGGGGATCAAGTCTGGTTATCCACCAAATATCTACCTCTAAAAGGGCCACGCACATTCATCCCAAGATACCTTGGTCCCTATTCCATCACTACCATAGTAAACCCAGTAGCGGTCAAGTTGGACTTGCCCCGCACATGAAGATACATCCGGTTTTCCACGTCTCTCTATTAAAACCGTGCAACCTCAAACCCGACTAACTAAATCTCCAAAACCTATCCTTGTTGATGGAGAACTCGAGTTTGAAGTCAAAAGCATTCTGGACTCCTAGATCTCCAAATCTAAACTATTTTACCTAATTGACTGGAAAGGCTACGGCCCCCAAGAGAGATCCTGGGAACCTGCTGAATATGTCCACGCTCCTCGCCTAATCAAAAGATTTCACCGAACATTTCCTGACAAGCCAAAACCCCCGGAGAAGCCTGGTTTGGGAGGGGCCTTGAGGGGGGGTACTGTCATGATCTCTGCTTCCAAAAGGTCAGGGTTTTCCCAACTCCCTTGGAAGCAGATCCATAACCCAAGTTCCGAGTGCCAACCAGTCCCAATTGGGACCTTTTGGACCCAGTCCTGGCGCCAGTGGCACCAGGCTCATAAATATGCCCAGTCCCAGCGCTGGAAGCGCCGGGCTCATAATGCTTGGGTGGACTTACCTGCAGCAGACCATGCTGCTTACTTGCCTGCCAGTTGAGCCTCTGATCCTCTTCTGTTTGGAACTACTTTTCCTGTTGGGTGGGGCAGGAGCCACTCCCTAGATCAGAACACTGGAACTCTTCTGGAAAGCAGGAACTCTTTTCTTACCTAGGCGTGGCTGTGGAAGGAGACACCTAAGCACTACAGGAGGCTATTTAAACCACACCCGATGGATGAATCTTGCTTTGTGTTATTCTGCATCCTCTGCAGCAGAGCGCTCATCGTGTCTTCTGCATCTGATCCTGGGCCTAAGGAAAAAGACTTACCATCCTGAATCCAGTCTTCAGCAACACCTATAAAGACAAGAAAGAACAGGTTAGCATTACGGTCTTCAGTGACAGCTCTTCACTTCCTGGTCCATCGGCTTTCACCAACGCCTCGCGCTGCATTCCAGCATCTGAAAGACAAAGGCTTACCTACTCTTCGTGCGCTCCGGAGGTCTTCACACTGCATTCCGGCATCTGAAAGACAAAAGCTTACCAACTCTTCGCACGCTCCGGAGGCCTTCGGCGCTGCATCCCGCATCTGAAAGACAAAACAAGGTGCGTTTAAAGACGAGGGGCGTGGCTTGGAAGCCATGTGAAAAGACGTGCCTGTACGGGGGCTCCCGCTGATCCGTACATTATCCGACTGATACCGCGCAAGGACCGCTGCGATTTGGCGAAGATTGGGATGACTGTGTACATGAAGTTCGGCTGCACGCGAGGATACATTTTTACACGGGCTCGCATTGCGTACGTGTACTTAGGAGCCGAGTGAAGCGCTGGTGGCGAGACCTCGACGGACGACAAAATGGCCGCGCCGCTTGACGAGGGACAAAGGAGCGGTGGACCGGGACCACAGCATACGTGCGCCCTCTCGGCGTTACGAAGGGGGCAGCGCGACCCGGCCCATCTGGGGGGAGCGCCGGACAACAGCGGTGCCTGAGATTGTTGGGCGAGCTGTGACTTTCAAACTGAGTTGTGGTGTATGGGCATAGCGCCTCCCTGCCTTGGACCTGAGCGCGGCCAGAAGGACGCTCCTGACTGGAGATATGTCGAACAAGCCTTTGAGAGCGAAGAATAAACAGCCCACGCTCGACGAATACGCCAAGACACCGCCTGGCCCGGAAGGAGCCAAGAGCAAGGATAAGGCTCAGACCAAGGAGATGGCCGCTGGTGGTGCGAACCAGGAGGTCCTCGCGGCGATCGCGGACCTGAAGGGCGACGTGGGAGACAAGCTCCAACTTGCTGTGGCCGAATTGAAAACTGCGATGGAACTACAGGTTGGGCGGTGCAGGAGGACGTGAACCTCCTGAGGCAGGATGTGCGAGCCCTGGCTGAGCGCACGGAATCTCTGGAAAAGGAGATGGGCCCTACTGTGGCGGACTGCACTGCACATAAGTGCGATATCCATGCCCTGGTGCAGGCGGTGGGCAACTTGGAAAGTAGGGCTGAAGAGGCGGAAGGACGTGCCCGGAGAAACAACGTTCGCATCGTGGGCCTGCCGGAGGGAGCTGAAGGCCAGAATCCCACGGAGTTTATTGAGAACCTTGCTGCTGCAGGAGATCACTGGGGGAGCCCTGTCGCAGGGGTTTGCGGTGGAGAGGGCGCACAGGGCCTTGATCAGGAGACCACCGCCGGGAAACCCGCCTAGGCCTGTGATTGCCAAGATCCTCAATTATCGGGATCGGGAAAGGATCCTTGAACACTTTCGTAAGGGGGGCACCATATGGCGAGGAGAGGCGACCATTACTGCTTACCCCGATTACACCTTGCAAGTGCAGCGCAATCGCATGAACTTTGGGGCGGTTAAGAGGCGATTGCGGGCAGCTGGGTACAAGTATATGTTGCTCTACCCGGCCAGACTGAAGGTTTTCTTCAAGACCAAGATGCTGTTCTTTGACACTCCGGAGGAGGCCATGGAGTGGCTCGATGCACAAAACTGTCCTCAGGAGCCAGATGAGCGGACGGCGGACGGAACGGGAAGAGATAAGTGACGCTGCGGGCCCGGTTGGGCTATGAACATTGGGACTGGAATATAGTCTTTGTGACTTTGTTGTGGAAGTGTATGCGTTGGGAGTATGGAACACGGTCCGTGTGCGCGGATACGGATACGAGGGAGAGGAGCCTCCAGGGGCTGTTCTTTGTACCCCAGTTTGAATTTAGGTTAGTCACTGTGTGTGGGGTGACACCCTGTCGGGTTCTCTACTTGGGCTCCAGAGAGAACCGAACACGGGGATGCCTGAGATCCAGGGATGGAGCTGGGCAGTTGGTTGGGTTAGGGGGGTGGGGTGTGTTATTTGTTGTATGAGCCTGGGAGAGAAACTGGAAATAGGGGTCTTTGAGGTGGGGGGGAGGCGAGCAGACCTGGGAGGGAGGAGGGAGCTACTGATACATCATGGGGACCTTAGGATACTAACGTGGAACGTTAGAGGGCTTAACAGCTACCTTAAGCGTAACAAGGTCATGTTGTACCTAAAAAGGCAAAAGATAAATGTCGCCTTGTTACAGGAGACGCATCTGACAAGGGATAAACTGGAACTGGTGGGGAGGAGTGGAGAGGGACAGTAGTGGGATCTACATTTTTCGGCCTATGCTAGAGGTGTGCTGGTTTGGATTGCACCACATGTCCCGTTTAAGCTACTTGGGGAGGTTGTGGAGTCTGATGGGAGGCTGGTCATGGTAAGGGGGCTTGTGGAAAATAAAGTAGTGTGTATTATAAATACTTATGCTCCCAGCCAGGACACGGCGACGTACTTTAGGACGCTGATCACTAGACTTGGTGAAGGGATGGGGGGTGCGGTGATTTGGGGTGGGGACTTTAATTGTGTACTAAACCCCAGGGA
>CM010938.2:84591030-84891347 GCA_002915635.3 Ambystoma mexicanum | reverse complement strand
TTTACTATTGAGGGGGGTCCCCCCTAACCCCCCCTCACCCAACACCCCCTGCCACCCCCCACACCCTCCCCAACCACCCTCCCACCCCTCATACTCAACACATTCTAATTATATATTTATTTATTTATTTATTTTTTCAATAAATAAATAACCAAAAAGAGTATCATTTACTATTGGGGGGGTCCCCCCCAACCCCCTTCACCCAACACCCCCTGCCACCCCCCCACCCTCCCCAACCACCCTCCCACCCTCATACTCAACACATTCTAATTATATATTTATTTATTTATTTATTCTTACAATAAATACAAAATTTCGAAAAAATATCGAAAAATGACGACATTTTTGTTTGTCGACATTATTGTTTTTCGACATTTATTTGTCGACATTTTGACTGTCGACATTTTGACTGTCGACATTATGACTGCACACCGTGATCAAGGCCCCTCAGTTTCAGATTATTCTAGGAATACCTTGGTTAGAGAAACACAATCCTCTGATCGATTGGCGAGCAAGAACGGTCCAGTTTCCAGAATGTGTCTCTACTTGTCACCCTCCACCTGGTGTTGCACTGGCAGCAATTTCTTCAGAGACTCCCCAGTTACCTCCCGAATACCTAGAATACCAAGATGTTTTCCGGAAGGATCAGGCTAACTCTCTACCTCCTCATAGGTCTTATGACTGCCAGATAGACCTGATACCTGGATCTACTCCTCCTTGTAGTAGAATTTATGCCCTCACCGAGCCTGAGAACCTTCACCTTCGACAATACCTGGATCAATACCTGGCAAATGGGTTTATTCGTCCTTCCAAGTCCCCTGCTTCTTCAGCTTTGTTCTTCGTTCCAAAAAAGGAAGGAGACCTTAGAACTTGTATAGATTATCGCTCCCTGAACCAGATCACCGTTAAGAATAGATATCCGTTACCTTTGATCCCTGAACTCCTGGACCAAGTCAGAAAAGCATGCATATATACAAAGCTGGATCTTAGAGGAGCTTACCACTTGGTACGAGTAAAAGAGGGCGATGAATGGAAGACGGCCTTCCGCACCAAGTATGGGCTATTTTGAATATCAGGTCATGCCCTTCGGACTTTGCAATGCCCCGGCCGCCTTTCAATATTTTATGAACGATGTCCTCAGAGAGCTCATAGATGTGTGTGTTGTTGTTTACATTGACGACATCCTCGTTTATTCTTCATCGGAATCTGAACATCGGAAACACGTGAAAATGGTCCTCGAAGATTGCGTCAACACAAACTTTTCGCTAAGTTGGAAAAATGTGTTTTCAACGTGACTGAAGTTGAATCTTGGGATTCATATTATCACCTGGCGGAGTGCGTATGGATTCAAAGAAGGTCGATGCAGTTCTCAAATGGCCATCACCATCCTCCGTAAAAGGTGTGCAAAGCATGTTAGGCTTCGCTAACTTTTACCGCAGGTTTATCCCCGAATTCTCTCGAATAGTCCAGCCCATCACTGCCTTGTTAAAGAAAAACAAACGTTTTGAATGGTCTACCGAGGCGGAACAAGCTTTCCAGGATTTGAAGACTAAATTTATCTCTGCACCAATCTTAAAACACCCTCGCCCTGAACTCCCCTACATCGTGGAAACTGATGCTTCAAGCCTTGCCATGGGGCAGTTCTATCACAAAAGGACCCGGTAACCAATCAGTTGCATCCCGTGGCATTTTGGTCCCGCAAATTCTCGCCTCCTGAAATCAATTACACGATTACTGACAAGGAACTTCTGGCTATCAAGTCTGCCTTTAAGGCTTGGCGGCATTATCTGCTGGGGGCTCGACACACCGTTACTGTGATTACGGATCACCATAACCTGCAATATTTGAAACCGCAAAAGCCCAATCCTCTAGACAACTCCGTTGGCATTATTCTTTGCCGAGTTTGACTTCATAATTACCTATCGACCTGGTACAAAGAACGGTAAGCTGATGCCCTTTCTCGGATGGGAGTGGAAGAACACTTAATCAACTCTAAACCTGTACCAATCATTCCCGAACAAAGAATTCTGGGTGTAATCGCCACAGAATCCATAGAGGAAGTTAAGGATAAAGCCAGGCAACTTGTAACTCCAGCAGACATACAGAATTGGCATCTGCAGGGAAAGGACTTTGCAGTAAAGGACAACTTATTGTATTTCCAAGAACGATTATACCTACCCAGCACAGATTTACAGAAAAAAGTAATCTCTTGTTATCACGATTCTTTAATGGAAGGACATCCCGGTATGGCCAAGACCTCAGAAAAGATCAAGCGCTACTTCTGGTGGCCGTCTTGGAAAAAAGATATCAGAGACTTTATAATGTCCTGTGGAGTATGCGCCCAAAACAAGAGTCAAAGGAAAGACCAGCAGGCCTCTTACGCCCTATTGACATCCCACCTCGCCCTTGGCATACGCTTTCTATGGACTTCATCACCGATCTACCTCCATGCTCCGGATACAATACGATTCTAGTCATCGTGGACTTATTCTCAAGATGGCGCATTTCATTCCGCTCAAAGGCTTGCCAACAGCAGTAACTCTGGCCCGAGAATTTCTCAAAAACATCGTCCGACTGCACGGTTTTCCTTCGGTTCTAATTTCGGATCGAGGTAGTCAATTTATTTCTCATTTTTGGCGAAGTTGCTGTCGGTCGGCTCAAATTGATGTGAGACTATCGACCAGTCACCACCCTCAGACCGACAGACAAACCGAGAGGACCAATTAAACTCTGGAACAGTATTTACGCTGCATGCTGCAACAAACTGAAAAAACTTGGAAAGACATCCTTTGGATAGCCGAATATGCCTACAATAACTCTGTCCATTCGGGAACTGGGAAAACCTGTTTTTTCTTTTGTACGGCAGTCACCCTCGAACCTCGGAGTTGGATCCCCTCCAAGATCTTGAAACACCAGCAGTAGACTACCTGCATTCTACAATCACCCAAGCCTTTAAGGAAGCTGTTTCTCACCTTCAAAGGGCTAAAGAACAATACAAGAAAGGAGCAGATCAACATCGGAAGGAAGCCTCTCAATATCAAGTAGGGGATCAAGTCTGGTTATCCACCAAATATCTACCTCTAAAAGGGCCACGCACATTCATCCCAAGATACCTTGGTCCCTATTCCATCACTACCATAGTAAACCCAGTAGCGGTCAAGTTGGACTTGCCCCCGCACATGAAGATACATCCGGTTTTCCACGTCTCTCTATTAAAACCGTGCAACCTCAAACCCGACTAACTAAATCTCCAAAACCTATCCTTGTTGATGGAGAACTCGAGTTTGAAGTCAAAAGCATTCTGGACTCCTAGATCTCCAAATCTAAACTATTTTACCTAATTGACTGGAAAGGCTACGGCCCCCAAGAGAGATCCTGGGAACCTGCTGAATATGTCCACGCTCCTCGCCTAATCAAAAGATTTCACCGAACATTTCCTGACAAGCCAAAACCCCCGGAGAAGCCCGGTTTGGGAGGGGCCTTGAGGGGGGTACTGTCATGATCTCTGCTTCCAAAAGGTCAGGGTTTTCCCAACTCCCTTGGAAGCAGATCCATAACCCAAGTTCCGAGTGCCAACCAGTCCCAATTGGGACCTTTTGGACCCAGTCCTGGCGCCAGTGGCACCAGGCTCATAAATATGCCCAGTCCCAGCGCTGGAAGCGCCGGGCTCATAATGCTTGGGTGGACTTACCTGCAGCAGACCATGCTGCTTACTTGCCTGCCAGTTGAGCCTCTGATCCTCTTCTGTTTGGAACTACTTTTCCTGTTGGGTGGGGCAGGAGCCACTCCCTAGATTCAGAACACTGGAACTCTTCTGGAAAGCAGGAACTCTTTTCTTACCTAGGCGTGGCTGTGGAAGGAGACACCTAAGCACTACAGGAGGCTATTTAAACCACACCCGATGGATGAATCTTGCTTTGTGTTATTCTGCATCCTCTGCAGCAGAGCGCTCATCGTGTCTTCTGCATCTGATCCTGGGCCTAAGGAAAAAGACTTACCATCCTGAATCCAGTCTTCAGCAACACCTATAAAGACAAGAAAGAACAGGTTAGCATTACGGTCTTCAGTGACAGCTCTTCACTTTCCTGGTCCATCGGCTTTCACCAACGCCTCGCGCTGCATTCCAGCATCTGAAAGACAAAGGCTTACCTACTCTTCGTGCGCTCCGGAGGTCTTCACACTGCATTCCGGCATCTGAAAGACAAAAGCTTACCAACTCTTCGCACGCTCCGGAGGCCTTCGGCGCTGCATCCCGCATCTGAAAGACAAAACAAGGTGCGTTTAAAGACGAGGGGCGTGGCTTGGAAGCCATGTGAAAAGACGTGCCTGTACGGGGGCTCCCGCTGATCCGTACATTATCCGACTGATACCGCGCAAGGACCGCTGCGATTTGGCGAAGATTGGGATGACTGTGTACATGAAGTTCGGCTGCACGCGAGGATACATTTTTACACGGGCTCGCATTGCGTACGTGTACTTAGGAGCCGAGTGAAGCGCTGGTGGCGAGACCTCGACGGACGACAAAATGGCCGCGCCGCTTGACAGGGACAAAGGAGCGCGTGGACCGGGACCACAGCATACGTGCGCCCTCTCGGCGTTACGAAGGGGCAGCGCGACCCGGCCATCTGGGGGGAGCGCGGACAACAGCGGTGCCTGAGATTGTTGGGCGAGCTGTGACTTTCAAACTGAGTTGTGGGTGTATGGGCATAGCGCCTCCCTGCCTTGGACCTGAGCGCGGCCAGAAGGACGCTCCTGACTGGAGATATGTCGAACAAGCCTTGAGAGCGAAGAATAAACAGCCCACGCTCGACGAATACGCCAAGACGCCGCTGGCCCGGAAGGAGCCAAGAGCAAGGATAAGGCTCAGACCAAGGAGATGGCCGCTGGTGGTGCGAACCAGGAGGTCCTCGCGGCGATCGCGGACCTGAAGGCGACGTGGGAGACCAAGCTCCAACTTGCTGTGGCGAATTGAAAACTGCGATGGAACTACAGGTTGGGCGGTGCAGGAGGACGTGAACCTCCTGAGGCAGGATGTGCGAGCCCTGGCTGAGCGCACGGAATCTCTGGAAAAGGAGATGGGCCCTACTGTGGCGGACTGCACTGCACATAAGTGCGATATCCATGCCCTGGTGCAGCGGGTGGGCAACTTGGAAAGTAGGGCTGAAGAGGCGGAAGGACGTGCCCGGAGAAACAACGTTCGCATCGTGGGCCTGCCGGAGGGCTGAAGGCCAGAATCCCACGGAGTTTATTGAGAACTTGCTGCTGCAGGAGATCACTGGGGGAGCCCTGTCGCAGGGGTTTGCGGTGGAGAGGGCGCACAGGGCCTTGATCAGGAGACCACCGCCGGGAAACCCGCCTAGGCCTGTGATTGCCAAGATCCTCAATTATCGGGATCGGGAAAGGATCCTTGAACACTTTCGTAAGGGGGGCACCATATGGCGAGGAGAGGCGACCATTACTGCTTACCCGATTACACCTTGCAAGTGCAGCGCAATCGCATGAACTTTGGGGCGTTAAGAGGCGATTGCGGGCAGCTGGGTACAAGTATATGTTGCTCTACCCGGCCAGACTGAAGGTTTTCTTCAAGACCAAGATGCTGTTCTTTGACACTCCGGAGGAGGCCATGGAGTGGCTCGATGCACAAAACTGTCCTCAGGAGCCAGATGAGCGACGGCGGACGGAACGGGAGAGATAAGTGACGCTGCGGGGCCCGGTTGGGCTATGAACATTGGGACTGGAATATAGTCTTTGTGACTTTGTTGTGGAAGTGTATGCGTTGGGAGTATGGAACACGGTCCGTGTGCGCGGATACGGATATGAGGGAGAGGAGCCTCCGGGGCTGTTCTTTGTACCCCAGTTTGAGTTTAGGTTAGTCACTGTGTGTGGGGTGACACCCTGTCGGGTTCTCTACTTGGGTTCCAGAGAGAACCGAACACAGGGATGCCTGAGATCCAGGGATGGAGCTGGGCAGTTGGTTGGGTTAAGGGGTAGGGGGTGGGGTGGGTCAGTTTTTATATGAGCCTGGGAGAGAAACTGGGGATGGGGGCCCTTGCGGTAGGGGGAGGCGAGTGGACCTGGAGAGGGGAGGGAGCTACTGATACATCATGGGGACCTTAGGATACTAACGTGGAACGTTAGAGGGCTTAACAGCTACCTTAAGCGTAACAAGGTCATGTTGTACCTAAAAAGGCAAAAGATAGATGTCGCCTTGTTACAGGAGACGCATCTGACACGGGATAACTGGAACTGGTGGGGAGAAAGTGGAGAGGGACAGTAGTTGGATCTACATTTTCGGCCTATGCTAGAGGTGTGCTGGTTTGGGTTGCACCACATGTCCCGTTTAAGCTACTTGGGGAGGTTGTGGAGTCTGATGGGAGGCTGGTCATGGTAAGGGGCTTGTGGAAAATAAGTAGTGTGTATTATAAATACTTATGCTCCCAGCCAGGACACGGCGACTACTTTAGGACGCTGATCACTAGACTGGGTGAAGGGATGGGGGTCCGGTGATTTGGGGTGGGGACTTTAATTGTGTACTAAACCCCAGGGAGGACAGGTCGGATGACAGGGTGGTCAGGCCCAGCCCGGCGGCTAGGGTACTGCAGGCGCTGCTGGTAGACCTTGGCCTGGCAGACGTGTGGAGGACGAGACACCCTGGCGTGAGGCAATATTCGCATTACTTCGGCCCGCACCAGCTACACACAAGGCTGGATTACTTTTTCGCCACTCCGGACGTTGTCGCGGAGTGTGACCAGATAGACTACAGAGCGAGAGTCCTTTCGGACCACTCGCCCTGGTCATGCGATGGCAGCTTTGTCCCCCACGTGCGCGAATTCCAACATGGCGCCTTAGGGCGGAAGCGCTCAAGGATCCAGTCTTCAGGGAGGACATGAGGAGGAGATAGTTGCTTACTTTGAGGCGAATACAGGTAGTGTCAAGTCGGCTGGTACTTTGTGGGAGGCCTTTAAGGTTGTAATGAGGGGGGTTGCCATTGCGAAGTCCAAGGGATTAATGGGTGGAGTCCTGGCTGATCTGCGTAAGGCCGAGATTGAGTTGGAGAAAGAGCTGGGGAGGGTGGGATTGATACGGAGGCGGTCACTAATCTGCAGCAGAGGTGCGCAGAACACTGGGACAGGCTCTGTAACCTGAATTACAGGAAGTACATTGAGAAGTTGCATGCGGGGGGGACAAGACGGGCAGGCTTCTTGCTTGGCTGTATAAGAGCGAGACCCCGAGATCCCCGATCCGATCAGTTATCACTGAAAAGGGCGTGAGGAGGACACCCAGGAAGGGGTGAATGGGGCATTCGCGGAATATTATCAAGCATTATATGAGGATCGAGAAGGGGGAAGCCGGGAGGAGATAGAGGTAGTACTTGAAGACATAGGCCTGCCCAGATAAGTGACGAAGAGCGAGAGGAGATGGATGCTCCGATCACTCTGGAGGAGCTGCAGGAGATTGTGCGGCAGCTACCCACTTGCAAGGCCCCAGGAGCGGATGGGTTCCCCAGTGAATTTTATAAAGCGTATGGAGAGGAGGTGCTCCCGCCCATGCTGGAGATGCTTAATGAAGCGTTCGAGGTGGGGCGGCTGCCGGAATCGCTCAGGGAGGCGATTATAGTACCGCTCCCCAAACCCAATAAACCGGGACATGATTGTGGCTCCTACCGGCCCCTGTCGATGCTGAACCAGGACAGCAAGATCCTAACAGCTGTCCTGGCGGCCAGAATGCGGAGGGTGATAGGCAAGCTGATCCATCCTGACCAGACGGGCTATGTCCCGAATCGGAATATTACTCAGAATCATAGACGCCTTCACAGGGTGGTTGAATGGGGGTGCAATGAGGACAGCGAAATGGCGATAGTGGCGTTGGACGCGGTTAAAGCGTTCGACTCTGTTCGATGGCCGTGGCTGCTGGCGGCTTTGGGGCGGTTTGGACTGGGACCAGGCTACATGAGGTGGGCCGAGCTATTATATAGTGCGCCTCTGGCTAGGGTCCGTACGGGCGCAGTGGTGTCAGACAGATGGCAGTTAGGCAGAGGCACAGGCAGGGGTGTCCTTGGTCCCCAATGTTGTACATACTGGCCCTCGAACCCTTAGCAGTTTACCTCCGGCAGCAGTATGATCCGGTGGGCATAGAGGTGGGAGAGTGCCATCTTATATCCCTGTATGCAGACGATATGCTGTTATACCTGAAACATCCGGAAGAGAATTTGCAGTATATCTTGGAGTATTGGAGAGGTACGCCTGGTTGTCCGGCATAGCGGTCAACCCTCAGAAATCCGCACTATTCCCGTAGGCAGTTATGTGGGGATACCGTGGAGAGGTTGCCAGTGCTGCGGATCCGTGGGCGACGAGCTCCTTCCGGTACCTGGGCATTGACGTGTATCACACGACCGAGGAAGAACACAGGCATAATACCGAACTAGCTGTGGGAAAGATTGAGAAGTGCATGAGGTTCTGGGAAAGATTGCCTTTAGCGATGATGGGTCGGGGAGCTATGCTTAAAATGGTGGTGCTGCCCAGGCTCCTGCATTACTTTAATAACATCCCGTATATGATACCTAGGAAGTTTTTTGCTAGGTTACATAGTGTATGTAGGAATTTCCTATGGCACGGCACGCGCAACAGGGTCGCATTGTGGAAATTGCAGAACTCTTATGAGAAAGGTGGCGTGAAGCTGCCAAACTTTGAGGCCTATTATATGGCGGCGCAACTGCAATATGTGGCCAGGTGGCTCTCGGATGAAGAGACCTCCGAACACAGGCTGCTAGGGAAAGACTGTTCCCCCTTCTATCTGCGGGAGGTGATCTGGGTGACCGGTTCATGGATGAGGGAGCGTCCTGAGATGCTAGCCCTTGGCAGGAACATATGGCGGCGTGCCTGTCGGATGATGGGTGACCCCTTGCCGTGTATGCCGCAGTTACCTCTGGTTGCCCTAGCGAAAGAAGACGGGCAGCTGAGAGCTATTCTCCGGATATACTGGGAGTCAGTGGGGTTGATCACTATGGGCGACATCTGGCAGGATGGGACCCTGATGGAGTTCGATGAACTGGAGGCAGGGTCGGGGCTACACAGGGGTCAATATGTGACATATCATAGGGTGGTCCGGGAGGTCCGGAGCACGTGGCCCGAAACTACCTTGGCCGGTGAACCGGATGCCACGCTGGAAATAATGTATGACGCATCAGAGGGTGGGCACGAGGTCTCTAGGTTGTACGAGATGTTGATGACAAAGGTTGGGAAGGATTTGGGGCACCTGAGACTGGAATGGGAAGCGGAGATGGGGGCCCCGATGGCGGATGGGATGTGGGAGCGCGCCCTGGGGTACCACAAAAAGGTATCGAGGAACGCCAGGTTTAAGCAGATACAGCTCTATATTACGCACAGGGCATATATGACCCCCCTCAGAATTTCCAAATTTCTGGATAATGGGCGCCAGGCATGCCCCAAGTGTAACGAAGAGAATGCGGACATGATACACATGTTCTGGGCGTGCCCAGTGATTGCAACCTACTGGGGTGAAGTGGCGCTGAGGCTGGCAGGGAGGGGTGTCACACTTGAGGTGGATTCGGCTTGCGCCTGTCTGCTGGGAGGGTATCCCAGGGCGCGTAAGCTTCGACATGTTGAGAAACTTAAAGATCTGGCCTATGTGCTTGCCAAACGTAGGATAGCCATGGGATGGAAAAAATATCATAAGCCGCGAGTGGAGGTCTGGTGGCGAGATCTCCAGAAATGGGCTGATGCCGAAACGGCAGCGTGGCAGGATGGCAGTATGACAGGGGAGGAGGAAGAAACAGGCTCTCTCACGGCATGGAAGTTATTGTTAGCTGAGCTGTTTGGTATGGGGTCGGCCTCGGCTGGACTTGAGAGCGATGAGGCCCCACCGCATGGAATGGACACTGAGGGCGGACACTCTACAGGCTCATAGGGGGGAGGGATGGGGATTGCAGTGCCTTATTTTTTATTTGTTTGGTTTTATTTGTTTGAGGTGTTTTATTTATGTTTCGTTGTAATGTTGTTTGGTTGAGATAAAATAAAAATATATTTAAAAAAAAAAAGGTGCGTTTAAAGACATTGGGGAACTTTAATACTCACGTGCCATTACTCCTTTCCACATCTAACCCAGTGGGTATTCCGGCACCCTGCAGCCGCTCCGTACTTGTACCTGCAAAATAAAAAGACAGTTAGAGCGCATCGTGAAGCAGGCAACAAGCGCTTACTTACGTGCTTTCAGGCGCTTCTATTCATCACACGGGCTCCATCTTCAACTCACTTCAGCCCGTCATCCGCCATCGCCGGAACCCTGCAAAACAAGAGACATCATTACTAAAGACTTTAAAGACATTAGAATTACTCGAAACTTACCGTTCGTGCAGCAAACGATGGACAGCAGTCCTCTGAAGTCAAGAGGCCTGCTCCCCTTATCCAGTGAAGAAACTGGTTACAGCACCCTGCCCCGAGGCAGATGGAGAGCATGGCGTTCACTTACCTAAGACATCTTACCCTTCGAGTCAGACATACAGTGCACAGAGGTCCAGCCCAAAGAGCCAGCCGTGTGTTACACATCACCTTTGAAGATACGGTATACGCCCAGTCAAGACCGGCGCCTCTACGGGAATCAGGTGAGCGTTACAGTATTCCACACATCCTTATTAAAACCCTACCACCAATCCTCCCGGAAATCCTGCCGCCCTCCTCCTCTACTGGTCGACAACCAATTGGAATATGAAGTATTTCGAATATGTGACTCCAGGTTTAAACTGGGTCAGCTTCAATACCTGGTTGAATGGAAAGGATATCCTCCTAGTGAAAGAACCTGGGAACCACTTTCTAATCTCAAGGCCCCTCGACTACTCAGAAGATTTCACCTTATACACCCGGGCAAACCTGGTGGAACAGGTTTTCGGAGGAGGCATGCTGTCATGACCCACAGAACGCGCCCCTTCTGGACTTCCTGGTCCTTATCACGGCGGGGCTTGCATTAATTGTTTCTCCCAACATGGCCGTATCACGTGACGCACCAGCATTCACGGCGGACGTACTACGTCCCATAAATATGCCACGCCCCCGAAGCCCCGCACGTCTCAATGCTATTGCGAAGTAGCGACCAGACGTGTGCTCCGTAGCTCGCGGTATTGTTTCCCTTGCTTCTTCCACCCTACCCAAATTCTAGTCCCTTTCCTTCCTTTCTTTATTCCTGGACTCGTGTGCTAGTTGCACACCCTGTTTATTTCCCGGATTCCTGGATCCCTGCATCCCGGTACTTGAACGCACGCTGGAGTCCGAAGAGACTCGTGCAGCCTTATTCAAGACTGGATCAGTACGCAAGAAGGCATCGATCAAGAAATCCAGCAAAGATCGAACCCATGTGAGAAGGGGGGAACTCCTTGACAAAAACACTTATTAATTTATTTCACAGTCAGTTATAAAACATTCACTAGAAGGAGGCAATCTATATCACACAAAAATATACTTCAGCACTTCATACTGTCAGGTTCTGAGGCATTTAAACTACTTTGAAGGAGGAGCAAAATGGCATTCAGAGCATTTGAAGTAGGAGCAAAAAGGCATAGGTTAATAAAATGAAGATTACAGTTACTCTTAGACAGGCAAATAGTTTGAGTTCACCAGAGGAGTCAATGCAATGCAATAGGTTAGGCCAAAGTCAATAGGCTAATGTCTCTCTTCCTAAATATCTTCCTTCTCAAGCTCTTCGCTCTTTGCTCATCTGCTCATTCGCCTCAAACTCCCTCAGGGTCAGTCGCTTCTCCAAGCAACGAGTTGGTGGGAGATCTCTCTCTTCGGCAGGGGCCTCCCTCTGGAACAGCCTTCCTGCCTCCCTGAAACTTGAGGAGAACCATCTCCGGTTCCGGAAGCACCTCAAAACCTTCCTCTTTGCTTCTGCTTTCTCTCCCCCTTTCCCCTGCTGAATTCCTGGCTGACACTGCACTGGTTACCTGGTCACCCTTTCTGATCTCGGGCCCAGGCCCCACCAGTTGCACACCTGCACTGCCTCCCTGGCAACCCCTGCACCTGGGGACTGTTTTCTGTATCCCTACAGTCCCCCTACCAGCACTTATGTCTGCACTTACCTTGCACTTGCCACCATCTGGCCGTTTTTATTTATCTTATTATTCTACTATCCCATGTACTGCACTTTCCCCTCTCCCTTCCCCCACGCACTTTTCCCTTTCCCCCCTTCCCATGCACTTGCCCGATCTGAATGACACCTGGCCTAGTAAGATCTTTGTCTGTCTTCCCTCTGTTCCACCTCCCTCGCCTTGAAACACTTGTGTATAGGTGCGTTATAAATGCCATATCATATAATATCATATCTTGTATAGGACAGGTAGTTCTGGTAGTTAAACAGAAAAGTCTTTGCAAAATTTCTCAGGAGTAGTTCATAAAAAAAAGATTTGTATGTTGGGTCACAAACTGACTAGTCCTGCACGTTGCCAAAGTTTCAAGCAGTTTTGCAGTGAGAGGTAAGTTCTCTCGGTCGGGTTATCACAGTACCTTACAATGAAGAAAAAGATGCAGCTGAAGACTTCTGTTCCTGGCAGTTCCTGTAGAGCTCGCTGTTCCTGAGCATAAGTCGTGGGGACAAGAGGGAGGACATCGGGGGACTCCTGCACTGCCCTGGGACTGGTCAAAAAGCTGACAAAGACAAATCTTCCATTCCGGTAGCTCTAGACAAGCACACAAACTGGTGTCCCTCTACCTGGTTATTCAGTTTCCTGCAGCACTCTGAGGAAAATACAACCAGCTCCGAGAATGGTATCCAGGTGGCTTACGAGTCGAGTTGATTGGTCCCACCAACTCAAAGGGAGAAGTCGTCCTTGAAGGGCTTCTCTGTCGAGATGAACTTGGCGATTCGGACCTGCAGCATAGCTGCCACTCACCCAGCAGGGTGGCTGTCCTTACCGGACAGTCAGCCAGCCAATCATGCCAGAGTGCATTTGGGTCTCCTAGGAGACTAAGCACAGGGAGTTTCGGGCACCTCCCTCACTTCCTGCCCACCCCAGACACTCGGGCGCCAGAGGCGGTCTTCAGTCCTGAAGCCTGCCAAAGGCATAAGAAGAAAGGGATCAAACCTGGTTTGACGTGCAGAGACAAACTCTAGAAGGACCTTTCCAAAAAGAAATGGCGAAAAAAGAAGACCGGTACCTGTTTAAACAAAGGGGCCTCAGACGCCATCTTGAAAAACATGCCTTCCGCGATTTAACGCTACTGGTGTTCGCGGTCAGGAAATATCATGGTAGTTCGCTGTAAAACCACTGCCACCAGCCATTTCGAGAGGAAAGGGTAGATTTGACTGCTACATGAGTTTCTAGACTTAAGGGATACTAACCCCTCCAGCACTCTATTGTAAGATAGGGTGTGCTGGGTCTAGGAATTTGAAAAGACTAGTAAAGTCAATTTCACTTTACTTTCTCTGGGAAACAGTAGTTTATCCCAGAGAAGGTATTTAAAACTTGGGACAGCCTAAAAGGCTTCCCCTGTGTCACTGCGCTGAGTTATTTAAAACTCCATAATCAAAGAACACAAGAGTAAAACACATTCAAAATACATGAGAGAGTAGGAAAAAAGGCTCACACTCTCTGCAGGTAAGAACAATCAAGTCCTCAAAATCCAGCAAAGGTGCTGTGGGTCTCTAAGGTGAAAGGAATTAGCACATGTATGAGAATTCTCCCTAACAGGAGGATCAACCAGAAAGTGGTCAATCAGCTACTGGTGAAACATAGCTGGAAGAAGCCCTTCCCTATGTTGTAGATCTGGATCCTAAAGACCATCCTGAGCTGCAGACTTTGCTTGCAGAAGGTGGACCATCTAAGGCAGACTTCAGCAGAGATCAAAGAGAGTGTCCTACTCTTGAAGGAGCCTATTGAGTCTAACCCAGGCGACTACAGAAGACTTGTAGTGCCTCAGGTGGTGAGACCTCAGTTTCTACAGTTAGCCCATGAGATTCCTCTGGCTGGTCACTTATGTTTTAAGAAGACCAAGGAGAGGAGTTCTCTGTATTTCTACTGGCCTAAGATGGGGTCTGATGTAGATAGATTCTGTAGAAACTGTCACACTTGTCAGACTTCTGGCAAGAGTGGAGCCAAGAACGTGGCACCCTTGTTGCCTCTCCCAGTGGTGGGAGTTCCTTTTGAGAAGGTAGGGATTCACATTGCTGGTCCCCTTGACCCTCCCACATCTTCAGACAACCAATTTATATTGGTTGTGGTAGACCAATCTACCAGGTATCCTGAAGCCATACCTCTGAGGACTGTTACTTCTCAGGCAGTGGCTAAGGCCCTCCTTGGTATTTTTACCAGGGTTGGGTTTCCTAAGGAGGTCACCTCAGACAGGGGGACACATTTTATGTCCCACTACATGCAAACCATTTGGAAAAACTGTGGAGTGACCTACAAGTTCTCAACAGCCTACCATCCCCAAACCAATGGGTTGGTAAGAGGTTTAACAGAACCATGAAGAGCTTGATAGGTGCTTTAGAGGAACCCCTTAGAAGAAAGTGGGACCTTCTACTGCCATGCCTTCTCTTTCCTTATAGAGAGGTTCCTCAGGAAGGGGTTGGTTTCAGCCCCTTTGAGCTGCTCTATGGTCATCCGGTTAGAGGTTCATTGGCACTAAATAAGGAAGGGTTGGAGAGTCACTGACTATGTGTTAGGTCTCTGAAGGAGAATGACACAAATGATGACAGAAGCTTCAGATAACTTGACAGCAGGTCAGGCTCTGGTCAAACATTGGCATGACCGGAAGGCCAACATGGTGGCGGTCACTGCAGATCATCTTGTTCTAGTTATGGAGCCTACAAGGCAGAGGGCCTTACAGGACAAATGGATAGGACCCTTCAAGGTTGTGGGCAAACTTGGAGAGATCAATTATTTAGTGGACATGGGCAATCCCAAGGAGGTCCCTAAAGGCATATGTATCCAGCCCAGAACTAGGAGCTTTGCTCTTAGCCTCAGATCAAGAGGAGGAGGAGAGTGAATCTCTACCTGATCTCCTCAAGGGACAGCCTTTAGTTGGAAAAATAGAAGGAGTTAATCTCTCTTCTGATCTGACTCTGCAACAACAGGAGGAGTGCAAAACTCTGTTCAATCAGTTTGCCTCCCTGTTTTCACTAACATCAGGCTTGACCCCTTGGGGCCAGCATGATATACTCACTGGTGACTGTCTCCCTATCAAAAGCAGGAGTTACAGAGTGTCAGATCATGTAAGAACCCACATAAAGGAAGAGCCCAAGAAGATGCTGGATCTTGGGGTAATAGAGCCATCTACAAGTCCATGGGCTAGTCCAGTTGTACTAGTGCCAAAGGCAGGATCCAAGGAGTTGAGAATATGTGTGCACTATAGAGCTCTTAATGCAGTCACCACGACTGATGCCCATCCTTGAACCTAGGACAGATGAGCTGATGGACAAACTTGGTTCAGCCAAGTTCCTCAGTACATTTGACCTAACATCAGCCTATTGGCAAATAGCTCTGACAGACCATGCCAAGGAAAACACTGCATTATCTACCCCAGGAGGCCTCTAACAATTTAAGGTTATGCCATTTGGACTAAAAAATGCACCTGCGACATTCCAAAGGATGGTGAATCATGTTCTGAATGGGATGGAGGACTTTTGCATAGCATACTTGGATGACATTGCAGTGTTCTGCCCCACTTGGGAAGAACATCTTGACCACCTTGGATATGTTTTGCAGGCTCTTGAAAAGGCCCATCTCACTATAAAGGCTAGCAAATGTCGAATTGGTCAGAATAAAGTGGTTTACTTTGGACATGAGTTAGGAGGAGGTAGAATAAGGTAATTTCCTAGCAAAGTACAAGCTGTACAAGACTGGGCCACCCCTACTGCTCAAACCCAAGTGAGAGCATTTTTAGGTTTCATAGGTTTCTGTGGGAACTTCACTGAGAACTATGGGACCATAGCTTCTCCCTTGAATGTGATCTCCTCACACACATTCCCCAGAAGGTCAGGTAGTTTGAGGAGTTCACTCAAGCCTTCGAAGGACTGGTGAAAGCCCTTTGTCAAGCTCCAGTCCTGAGAGCTGCTGACTACAACCAATCCTTTATTGTACAAACGGATGCTCCAAATACAGGAATAGGTGCAGTTTTAAGTCAGCTGGATGAGAAAGGCAGAGAACACCCTATCTGCTTCACCAGTAGGAAACTGAAGGACCGTGAGACAAGGCGGGCAACTATTGAACGTGAGTGTTTTACCATTGTGTGGTCTTTGAAGAAGTTTAGACCATACTTGTATGGATCTACTTTTGTAATTCAAACAGACCACCAACCCTTGAGATGGTTAATGAAGATGAAGGGGGAGAATCCTAAATTGTTGAGATGGTCAATCAGCCTTCAGGGGTTTGATTTCAACATAGAACAGAGGTCAGGGTGTAATCACCAAAATGCTGATGGTCTCTCCTCAAAGTATGACTGACTGGATTAGGAGATTCATCCAGGAGTGGATTAAATCCTCCTGTTCCTTAGTCTGAGGGGATGAGTATTAGAGAGAATTCTCAGAAATGTGCTAATTCCCTTCTACCTTAGAGACCTTGTATTTGTCGCTTTGCTCCACTGCTGGTTTCTTCCCTGGGCAGTGCAGGACCCTCCAGTCTTCCTCCTTCTTTTCAGTCTGACAGTCGCTTCAAGAACCGTGAGCCTGCAGGACCTGCCAGGAACATCTGCCTCAGCTACAGCATTCTTCTGCTCTAAAGGTACTGTGCTAACCCGGTTGTTCGTTGCATCGGACCGCGGTGAAAGTGTGAAATCTTTCACCAATCCGAGGGCTTGTCCTTCTCTATTCTTTAAAGTAACTTTTCTTCTGACCAACTTCATTTCGAACTCTTGGCAAAGACTTAACCGCGAACTACTCTGAACTGTGTGATCCTCTGCAAATACTCTGGTACATTGACTTTGGCTCCGGCCTCTTGATTTGATTTCCTCACCGTAGTAGCCTTTTCTAGATTGCCCTGCTTACTAGTTGTTGGTGCTGCTTAATTTTTGAATAACCTTGTCTTTCCCTCCCTTTTAAATTGCTGGAGTGCCATTTTGCTCACACTTCATTTTGAGTTTAACTTGTCCAGAATCTATTGGGTGTGGTGTAGTATATTAAGAGTGTGATTTTTCTACTGCTTTACTTTAGTGAATTGTTTTACAACTGATGTGTAAATAAATGTATATTCTTTTACTCAGAAACCTTGAGTCAGTGTTTGTTTGAACCACAGTGCTTGCTGTCCTTTGTGTAACTATTGATACTGCTTATTTTTCTCTTGAGATAAGTCTGGCTGCTCAGCCATCGCTACCACTTTACTGTGTAGTACAGGCTTGTACCAAAGGTAAATTTGTACTGTCACTTGTAGTCTTAATTGTGTGTGGTGTTCCCAAAGGGTACTGCATATGATTCTGCCTAACACTGGTGTACAGCGGTGAGGATCAAATATAGTGATTACACTTAGAGTACCTTAGATCAACTAACCACAAGGCTAAACATCACTAAAAAGCAATATTAATCATGTCTGATATGAAAAGCTGCAGTCAGGAGACCCTCCTTAGTTACACTGTGGATTATCTGAAAAATCTGTGTAGGGATAGGAATCTCTCTGTTAAAGGTAAAAAGTCAGAATTAATTGAAAGGTTGCTAGAGAAACAAAGTCTGGTGGGTGGGTCTCTAATACCTGACCCCTCAGCAAATGTGGAAAATGATGAGTATGATAATGCATCAATTGATGAGTTAGGTGAGGCAGATGTGTCTCACAATGTAGGCCTCACTGCTCCTCTGCCTGCTCAGCAACCTCAACCTTTGACCACTGAGACCCCTACAGGTCCTACACTCAGTCCTGAATTCATTGCTTTAGAAAAGATGAGGCTTGAATTGGAATTTAAACGTATAAATGCTCAAACTGAACAGCTTTATCTTTGTCTTGGAATGAATTAAGATGATTTTGTCCACTAACACACAACATTAATTTGTAGAGGCTTCAGACATCTTGTATATGTTATGCTAAAAAGCTTTAATTTGATTTGATGTATTCTTGCTTATATAGCGCCGAAGCACTTAACAATGATAAAAGACTACAGGCGAACGTTAGTCAACGGTACAAATCTTGGGAAAAGAAATGACATTTTTTAAGTAGAAGAAAGAAAGGGGAATCTCAATTGAGAACACAATAAGGGAAATGAATCAAGAGAACAAATAGAGGGAGAGAGTTACAAAGTTTAGGGGCTAATAAGGAAAAGGAGCTAAAGCGTGATTTGGCACACGGAGGGCGAGAAACTGAAATAAAAAAAAGAGATTGGGAACAGAGAGGGCGTGATGGTTGGTACACCAGGAAATGAGGGAGGAAAGATATAGAGGTGTCATGCTCTTCAGGACCTGGTCGCTTTGGTCCTCCTGGAGGATAGCGCCAGGGTTTTCCTTCCAAGATGGCATCCTGGTGTTCTATGCGGAAGCGGAACGAGCGGTCTATCCCTCCTCTGATTTAGGTGACAGCACAAGTCGCGTCTACTAAGGCAGAACGCCAACGCTGTTCATCGCGTCTCATCGTTCGGTGTTAGGGGAGTGTTCCTAAAGTCCTTGTTAGGGAGAATTCTCAATTCTCATTTCTGTGTTAATTCCGTTCTACCTTAGAGACCCCTAGCTCTTTTGTTGGACTTTAGGACTTTTCATTTTTATCCTGGCGTGAGACCTTGTTCCCACTCTCTTATGTGTTTTTATCTGATTTGGACTCTGTTTTTTTTTGGTTTTGGAGTCTGACAAACTCCATAAGCATCATCATTGTGACACACAGCACCCTCAGGCAGTGTCACAGAGAAGTCCTTTGGATTTCTGCTAAGATTTAATTACCTTCTCTTGGATAACTACTGTTTCCAAGCGCAGTGAAGTGACATTGACTTTGCTTACATGTGTAACTTTATAGACCCAACACACACTATTTTACAATAGGGGTTACCTAGTATCCCCTTTGTCTATCTTCTCATGCAACATGTTTATGTTACCCTTTCTACAAATAATGGCTGGTGGCAGTGGTTTACTTTTTCCCCGCCATTGTGTGTTTTCACCGCAGGCTGCCTTCTGAGCTACAGTATTGCACCCATGGGTGCCCATTTTGTCAAAATGGCCCCGGTCTTCTTTTTCTCGCCATTTCTTGTTGGCATTTTCTGCCTTTTGCAGAGTTGCTTGCATCTTTGATCTCCACAAGCCTCCCAGCTTGTGGCTCAACAAGTGATTTCTTTTTCAACAAAACTCTCTATAACATTGTGCAAGACTTTTACTTACCTTCAAGAAGTGCCTCAGCTCCCCCAGACTTTACTCAAGTGACATTGGCTGTCTTGGCTCCTTGAAGTCTCTTCTGACCTCTGACTTTGTGTTTTAACTATCCCTCCAAATAGTCATACATACCTTACTTGTATAGCTGGCAAAGGGTTAATCTACATTGCATTGAGGGATTCAAAAGTGCTTACCTGTTTGATAAACGTGTTAACCATTGTTTCCTTCCCTAACCTTTTCCTTTTTGTCACAACATCAGTATTACAGTAAAAGGGTAATAAGTGATATATTAATATCCACAGTGTCCTAGCTATTGAAGTCACCTGAGGATATAGGAAATTTGGTGTGCCATCCCAAAAGGGTATCTACTTACTTTACTGAACTGAGTGAGTGTATTTTGAAGTGTATTTGTATTGTTGCCTATTGCTCCCTTCTAAAGAAGGCTTATTTTAAAACAGACTGTTAAATTAATAAATAATTATTTTAATCAAGAAACCTTGAGCGTAAGTGTTATTTGAATACTTGTCACTGTGACACCCTTATGTTGCAACCCTACAGCTCACATTGACCCCTCTTGAGATAAGCCTGGCTGCTCAGTCAATCTACCAACTTGTGTAGTACATGCTTATACGAAAGGTTGGGTTACCTAGTGCCAAGAGGACAAGGTTGTTGAAGTCTCCCACAGGGTTACTACATACAATCTTGCCTAACATCTTCATTGGCTAATGGTAGATGATCGAATTAAATTTAAAGTGGCCTGCCTGATGTACAAGTGTCTTCATGGATTGGCCCCAGATTATCTTACTGCCAAGATCCTTCGTTATCACCCGAGCAGAGATCTACGCTCCAGAGATAAACTACTGGTTAGCGTACCACGCTCTGAATTGGTCTCCATGGGGCACAGGAGATTTTGAGTGTTTGGCCCTAAACTGTGGAACCAGCTTCCATTGGAATTTAGAGCATGTCAGTCCTTGGGACTGTTCAGAAAGATGTTAAAAACCCATTTGTTTAGATAGACAGCCTCAATCTCGGATCTCACACATTGTTCATCTACTGCTAAGCTTTTCGCTGATAGTTGTCATATGCGCCCGGATAAAGTTGAGTCTGCTTGGTGCGCTACAGAAATAATCAAAATCAAAATAAAGAAAGAGTGTTCACAAATAAGTCAGGATATGATATCCTGGGGTCTTCCTTCCCCACGTTTTCAGTACTGGACAAGGTGGGACTTTGGAGCACAGCACACACTCGAGCCTTCTCAGCACGAGCCAACAGCTTTGTATCAGCTATCAGGTTCTTCAACGGTCAAGTGCCCAGTCTTTTGCCTTCGAGGACCTATTGGATTCAACAAACAAACACAATGTTCTGTTCCACATATACTTTGGGTGACAGCTTCACCTTTCGGTGCCCCTCTTCCGGGCACAGACCCCTCACCAGTCGAATTCCACAAAACAACTTAACAGTTCCTTTTCTCAATGAACTTTGGGCAATGACTTCTCACCCCTGGATCTCCCTCCACCGGACTCAGACCCAACTGACAAGGGGGACAATTCACTTCCCCTGGTCTTGCATTCACAAATGTTCAATGTTGTTTTAAACAGTTCATTGGGCTTTGCCCTTGGTGTTCGGCTTCCCTCGACCGGGTTCACTCTCGCCAACTTTTACCAAACAGTTCACTATGGGACTTTAGATGTCGCCCCTTCTTATTAGCATCCCTCCACAAGGTTCACCCGAGCTAATTTTACAAAACACAGTTCATTACCAATTTCACCATGCAGGACTCATTTCCCTTCTTCACAATCACAATCATCTTTTGGTCAAAGACTTTCGACGGTACAGAGGATTTTACAAGACCCCTATATGACCACTTTGACCTCTCTTCCCCTCTTTCCAAGTCCTTCTGGTTATGGTAGTCTCAACCTTCTGGTAATCGCCCAGAGATTTCTGCGTGAGCACCCATTTGGTGCTGGACACCTCTGTTGCAGGCTTTCCCCTCACTTTCTCAAAAGTTCCTTTAGCTTTTCAAAGTTCAAATTATCTCTTTGCTACTTTTTCGTTCAACACAGCCCGGTTTCTTATCGACCCCCCCTTGACTCACCAGCTTTGATGAACTGCTTGGCTTTCTTCTCCTTCGAGTCATGGTTGGTATCACAGAGACCAGGGCCTCCCACTGGCTTGGCTATCAGCGGAGGAAGGTCTTGTGTACCATCGACATCTGCTGCAACACACGCTGGCCTTTGTTCGTGGTCTTATGCTTCCGTCTGTGGAGGTTTCACAGGCCTTGATAGGAAAGGGCAAGGTTACCTCTCCCCTTGTCACCCTGTCGGTATTTGCCGTCTTTTGCCTGCTCTTGAACTGCTGTGCTGAGTTAGCTCTCACGGCGTGCGGTCTGCCTTGCTCCTAGAGTGCTGTCGTGTTCCACCTTTTATCAGAGAAAGGGCCGTCAGGTGGGAGTGATTTTGGTCAATTGCCTGACTTTGCCTGACCCTTGTATTAGGACAGTGTTTCCTCCCATCCAGGTGTTCCTCCCTCACTGGTCCACCCCCAGGAACTGTATCCAATAGGGATGGCTGTGTCCTGGCCACCTGTATGACAGATCCCCGGGGACTAGTTAGGTAGACACCTTCAGGTTTCTCACACCATTCTATATTGCCATATTGGGCAGGTTGGATATTGTAAATTGTGATGCACGCCAGAGATCACTCTTTTTGTGGTCATGACATTATACTTCATTGGCCAGATCCCCCTACACAATGGGTTGTCAAAATATGGCAGTTAAATGGTTCCAATACACATATTTGTATTGTTATTATTATTAGGATATTTAATGAGCGCAGACCTAGCTTCAGGAAGCAACAGAGCGCTTAACAATCATTGAAGGAAGAACACAGTGAGGCAAGCAGAGAAATATGGGAGTTTGGAGCTAACAACAGGGGAGTGGGAGGGCGGGCAATTAGGCAGCAAGGAGTCTACAAGCAACCAGGGGAGGAAACAGTGGGGAGCATATCACCCAGTCTCAGGTAGTGTGGGGAGTAGAAATGTGTGGACCTAGGTGTAAGGGAGGAGCCAATTCTTAAAAAGGAGAGTTTTTAGCTCCGTCCTGAACTGTAGAAGCAAGGGGGAGATTCTGATGCTGATGGGGAGGAGGTTTCAGACTTTTGGAGGCATAGACAGAGAAGGCCTTCACATGCTTATTTTCTGTTCTTGTCCTGGAACGTCCAGTTGCATGATAGCTTTTATGTACCAGTAGAAAAGTGTTCCGTGTCACAGGCTCCAGATCCTCTGCAAGCCTCCCTACAACAAGAACAGGTGCTCCTCAAAGTTTGTTTCACATGTAGGTGCCCTTGTGTCCATGGTATATAATCCTTACATTTGTGATCCACACATTTTTCTCACATGTACCTTGCAAATGCTCCTATCTGACAGACGTACAAAGTGCAGCGGATGCAGCCCCTACTTGCCACATACTGGAAAGTGAGACATTCTCTTACCAGTAGCACACTTTGAATCAATTGACCAGAGTGCAGATTTACTTTATTATTATGACACTGTGGTGGTGGGCCCTGGTGTCCCCTGGCCGCAGTGGTGTTGCAAGACACAATTCTTGGCATCTTGACACGTGTGGAAGGAGTGCTTAGTAATGTCCTTCTGATATATGACATCAATGAGGTTGAACGTCGTAGCCGATTGAGGCAGATTATTTCACCTGAATCCAAAATTAGTCTTCTTTTGGGTATGTTATCACTGCTGAAGCTTTGTGAGTGGATCCGGTAAAAGGCACATCACAGCAAGACAGCACCCTCCTTCCAACATCACTGCAGTGCACGGTTTTCTGGGCTTGCTGAAGACCTACAGCTGTTTCATCCCTAACCTGGCAACACTTAATGAGCCTGTTAAGCCACAGTACCTTGGTCGTGGGCTGAAGCACATAGCAGTATGCCCATTTCTACTGGCACAGCAGCAGTGATCGAAGTGAGCGGGAACGGTCCGGGGCTGTGTTCCACTACTTTTATTTTTTCTGTTTGCCATTCCTCTATATTCACCATTCTATACAGAGGTTTGTCCATTCATGTCCTTGTGCAAGTGTAAAATTGTAATAAGAGCCTTAGTTACTAGTCACTTAGACTATTTCAATGCCCTTGTCACATGTTGCACTAGGCTTCCGCCTACCCTCTCCCCTGCCGAGACCACAGTTCCACTACTTTTTTCGGTACTCTTCTACCACTGCACAGCAGTAGCACTAAACTAGTGGTTGATGCAACGCACTGTGGCCAAGAGTCTGTTCCCCTTTTGGTTAGGATTTGCCTTTCTGAATGAAGGTCTGCTCCACCTAGTTTGTGGCAGCACGCCGTGCAAGTGTTTAGGTAACCGTTTACTCTGTAGTTCCTTTAGTTTCCCTTACATCGTCTGCATGTGAACTTGCTTTTTTCGCACATGTATGCACAGCCCCAGCCTCTACATGCATTCCAATTGTCGGGAAGCTGCCTTAATGCCTGCCTGCATAACTTAAAGTGAGCCGAGGCTCCTTTAAAGTTGTGCAGATGTACTGAGATAGATAAATAACGTTGGAAAGAAATGTGATATTTATTAATGCAGTCTCATTTCATTGTACACATTTTGTCGCTTTGTTTTTCAGAAAACGCTATGTTGATGCTTATGTAAAATATGTGTTCAATACCTCAGTCGAGCAACATTTCGAGGACTTTCTAAGAGGGTTTGTCATTGGATGTCCCATCGACACATGGAGAATTTTCCTTCCTGCAGAGCTCATGGCTGTTATCCATGGAAACACAGAGTATGACTGGGAGCAATTTCAAAAGGTACATCACACCAGTGCCACGTGCGTCCAGTGTCAGTGATTTCTTGCTTTTTCACTGAGATTTGAAATGTTCACCTTCACATTTTTTCAGATGCATTTTACTGGGGAGATGTGTTGTTCTGTATAAATGGTATCTGTTTTCAGTGATTTCAGTGATAATTGTAAGGTAACATGATACCGATACATTGTTGTGCTTTAAACATTCTGACCTGTTTAATGAGATTTAACAAATGTATATAATTCAGTTAACGTGTATAGTTGTTACGATCGGATTCTACAGAATAATCAAGGAGAGTTTTTGTTGGGTTACATTTAGCAGTCTGACCATTTTTTGGTAGTGACGTGATTCAGTTGATTGTGCATAATCTAAGGCTGCTTAAACACCTGGCCACACTGTCCCAAATATAGGAAATAGTATTCATTGTGTTAGTATGCCAACAGTGCTTCGTGAGGGGGCTAGACATCTTTAGAGGGGTTAGACTGTGCTAAATGTGGATACGTTGACAATGTCACGTGTTTGAGGCTAGAGGGTAGGAATGGTGTGACCCTTGAGGGTTGGGAACATCCTCTCCCTCTGTGCCCCAGAGGCAGTTTGCAGGCATCCACCCAACTTACTTATCTCATCTCTAGCTTCGTGTGGAGGAGAACTGCCGCTGCACTGAAAACTACCACTGCCTTAGAACTACATGTGCTTTGATGAAATTGCAAATAACATGAATTATTCGCGGACCAACCTCCACGGGAGTCCAAGAACTGTGTTGCACCAATATGGAGTCATGTCATGGAGACAGAGATACGTTACAGAGCCACTCAAGCAAAATTCCCTGGGACCCGCTCATACCAATTTGAGGGGGCCCACAGACATCTGGAGAAAGCCAGAAATTATACCATGGAGAGAATTCAAAAAGAGAGCTTGACTGCTCTTAGGGGGACCTGTCAGAGCGAGGGTGTCTTTTCACACTAATTCCAAGATGGCAGACATACTCATTGTAACCTCAGTTAGTGGAGCCATGAACCCGTCTGCTAAGCATTCCAAGCCATTCGGAAAATGAGTAGTTCACATAGGTCCTAACCAATCCATGAGCACACCTGTGACATTCATTGACTACCCAGTTACTTAGCATGTCAAGAGTCCAGCTGTCGTACACAAGTGGACCATTGCAGACAGGTAATGTGGGAGTGATAAAAAGAGAGGAGCTGAGAAGATGTAAAATAGAGAGAGAGTGTGAAAGTTGGAGTGGAAAGGGAGATGAGTGGAAGTGGTGGATAAGAAAGAGCAGAGGAGGAGGGAAAGGACATAGAGCATATTGGTGGAGAAGAGAAGGCTGGTGGTAGGAGAGAGTAGTGTAGGGGAGAGGAAAGGGAAGGGATATAGTGGGGAGGAAAAGGGGAAGTTCAAGAGTGGAAAAGGAGAGATGGTCGAAGGGAGAATGTCCCTAAGGCCTTGGCCATAAAATAAGGCTCTCAACATGGTGGAGGAGGGACCAGAGAGCATAACATTGGCCAAGTTTAAAAACAGACCTTCTTAACTCAAATGATTATTACTATTTCCAACCAGCATCACCTGACCCCCACCATAAAACATAAGGGGTGTACCAGATGGGGGAACCTGGGAGGAGTATCCAGGAGATCCAATGGCCACCCTCAACAACATTAGTAGTATACAATGATACCTTTCCTCATCAAACAAGCCTTGACAGCTTTCCACGCCCCTTTAGGGCGGGATATCCGGTCCCTATGATGTCATATCCTGGGCGTGGCCCCCTGAGGCTTCCCCCGGAAGTTCTGCCTGGGCAAAATCCTGTCCCGGAAGTGATGTAGATGTGTTTAACAGGCCACGGGTCCTTAGCGGGGGTGTCCCACCGGATGTGACATCATGGGGGCTATCGGGAAGGTCCCCCCAAGGGTTGGGGCCCCAAGGGGACTTCCTCCGGATGCCCCCCAAAGAACCGGAAGTGTGGAGCGGGGTTTTGAAGGGTGGGGCGTGGCGTGCAAAGTGTATATATACAGATACATATTGGGGGATGTACAAGCCGTTCCTGAAGCCTTGGAAAAAAAAAAACGAAAACTCAAAAGACCTCAATACCAGGAATTATGAAGCGCTACAGCTACTACTCTAAGGACAATACAGCTGCTGAGGATTTGAAAACCCTTCAAAAATATTACAGCCCTGAAAGTCCGCCGGCACCGGCGCTATCCGTCGATGGGGGTCCTGATGACGCAGCGGCTATGGGTACATTATGTGAGCATTTTGATATGTTGAATCTTGGGAGTGGGAAACAGCCGGTTGTCATCGACATGTGGATATGGATGAGGCTGTTAAGGGTCTGGAGGAGACCCCGTATGAAGATCTGAATGTTTTAGAGCAACTGTTTCCAGAGGCCGCAATAACCTCGACGGTAGACACAGCATCTGATGAAGACAAGCTGTTTATGGACGTTACTAGCTCCTCTATGCTGGAAGATGTTGGTTCTGAAACATTGGCTATGGTAAGTAATGAAGTATGACGATGTGGGTGTTTGTGTTTGTGAAAAAACCTGTGAAAACACATGCTCAAGAGCTAAACTTCTTTCTTTTTTGAATTGTAGAAAACGCCAGATAACCATAACGGAACTGTGGGCCTGAACAACTCGTTTAACGCCGTCAATTATTATTGCGTGTGCTGTTCAAAAAGGATCGAAAGTTCAGCATTCCCAGTCGGTGATAAGTGTAAAAAATGCGATACTTTGAAACGTTTTGAAAGTTCTGATGAGGAAGAAGATGATAATATAACCCTTTTGGAGACTGTAACAGCTCAAGCGTTTGCGGCGGCTGTTGTGAAAACGTGTTTGAAGCGGGACTATTACCGATGGTGTGAAGGGCATAAATACGGATACCCGCAACAGGATGCTCATGATTGTTTACTCCCGAATTATCAATCTGTAGCAATACGGGCGATATGTCAGATGTTGAAGTCATATAACATTTATCAGATGCTTAAAAGGGTTTATAAAACCATGGGTATAAGTGTACATGCGAGTGTGGGGGGCCTGCTAACAAAAACAATCTTGGAAATTCAAACGTGTCGCAAGCCTGAGAAAAAAATGAAATCTTTACGCCTGGCAGGCCCTGTGATTTTTAGAAACCATATAACCCGTTTAATACAGAGAGACTTTTCTAACCTGTACAGGTTGAGGAGTAACCCGCAGAGGTGTCCGGTTCCGCAAAAGCTTGTTTTTTAAAAAGATGAAAACACAATAATACTGCTCCTTATATGTGTACCGTTGTTTCTAGGGTAACGTTTCTGGAGGAAAAAGTGGACGTGTGGAGAGCTATCTGATGCCTGTACGGCTGTGTGGGGAAAAACTTTTATACGCTATGCGGAAGGCGAGAATAGCGGTAAACACCCCACCCCGGCTGTGGCATTTTGATGTACCGAGATTTCAAGATGCACGGATGTGTCAAAGTGTAATTTGTAGCACCATCAAGATGTCGGCGTGTAATGAATACGGTTCTGTATTCCGATACAACTGGGGTTCTTTATACATGGGCCCTAGAACCGTTTTGAGGCACCACGTGGCTGAAATGTATGCAAGATTCCTACGCCTTAAAGGTCTTGTTTTACAGGCCTCTGAACTATCTGAACTATTAAATGCTACAAGTGTCTGGTGTCTACAGAGTTACAGGCGGGGTAACCACGTTGATGTGTATAGCCTGTTATATGATGCGACCAATAAAATATCAGGGGTGGTAACTGTTCGACACCCGTACATGTATACCAAACAGTATAAAGAAAAATTAAATAAAACGCCATACATCAACCCTGCGTCTGCTTATTTTTTTGTAGTGCATCAATGGCTAACAACACACGTTCAAGATTGCATGAATGCTATTATGATAAATCTGGTGTTGGGAGTTATGGGGGTGTTGATGCGCTTTATCGAAAATTACAGCGTGATAAACACCCCATCACGCGTGGAGCTATTAAGACATGGCTATCCGGCCAGGAGATGTATACCCTTCATAAAAATGCTAGAAAACGTTTTAAAAGAAGAATGACCATTGTCGCGTCGGCAGGTATGCAGTGGCAGGCAGACCTGGCGGATGTTTCTAACCTTGAAAATCAGAACGATGGTGCGCGGTACATTCTGACGGTGATAGATGTTTTATCAAAATATGCATTTGCAGAGGCCTTGCGGGATAAGACTGGTTCAAGAGTGGCAGCAGCCTTCAAACATATATTCAGCAAGGGTCGCGTACCTGTAAAATTACAAACTGATGCCGGTAAGGAATTTCTGAATAGGCCCCTGCAAAACCTTCTAAAGCACCACGGCGTGGATCATTTTATAACCCACACGGAAGTTAAAGCGGCGGTTGTTGAACGTTTTAATAGAACCCTAAAATCTAAACTATGGAGATATTTCACAGCCTATAATACACAACGCTTTGTGGATATATTACAGACTTTTATCGATGTGTATAATGACAGCTACCACCGGTCTATTAAAATGCCTCCCCGGGCTGTAACCTCTGAAAACTCATTATCAGCGTGGCGAAACCTGTATGCTGGACGGCTATCGGAGAAGATCAAGAAAGCATCCTTTCACGTAGGGGACCACGTCCGAGTATCCAAGTTAAAAGGTGTCTTTACAAAAGGCTACCAACAGTCCTTTACTGACGAAATTTTCATAGTGGCAAAAGCATCTGTGAAAGAGGGGTATACATATATCAGCTGAATGATTATGCTGGTGAAGTTGTAAGCGGTAATTTCTACACAGAGGAGTTACAAAAGGTGATCGACGATCCCCAGCGTCTTTATAGGGTTGAGAAAATTATTCAGAGTAAAGGTAAGGGTCTAAGAAACAGCACCTGGTAAAATGGCACGGATGGCCTGAGAAATTCAACAGTTGGGTCAACGCGGCCTCTCTAGAGGATCTAAAAAGCAGAGACGATCCCTGAGAAGAAGAAGAAGATGGAAAACACCAGCTTTTATATCACCTTGCCCAGTAACGCCTCTTTAGATATATTCCCCAAAAACGAAATATCGGGTTATTCTGTTAAACTGGCTAAACCTGTTAATTTACAAGGTCCGTGGGAAGCGTGGTTGATGGAGATTCAGTACCCCCATACCTGGGACACCCTGGACAAAAGAATTCCTGGTATACCATCAGACGTGGAGAACCTGCTGAATTGATAAATGTGGGTTTTCTCACGGCTTCTACCCCACAATACAGGCGCTGTTAGATACTATCAACAAATCAATCGCGAGTCTCGAGCGCTATGCAGATATACACCTGTTCTAAATAACTCACGCCGTAAAGTATTTGTAAGATCACCCGATCTTACCGTGGAGTTTATATGTAGCGGGAAACTCTCGATGGTGTGGGGGAACGTTCAGCATATAAAAAATAATACTAAAAATACAGACAAAACACGTGCAGATATTGATGGTGGATTTTACAGCCTCATGATCTACAGCGATATAGTAGAATACCAAAGGGTTGGTGACTCATACGCCCCCTGATGCGGACCGCACAAGTCAAGGGCGAAAATAACGGCATTTTAATATACAATACATGAAGCCTGATTATATTCCTGTTTCTAAGTGTCATTTTGATACCATCAACCTCCAGATAAGGGACGATCAGGGAGATCTGGTCTCATTTAAATACGGGAAGGTCCTGGTGAAACTACACCTGCGCCCTAGACGCGAGAGAGACAATTAGAACATGGTAATCATGAAGAATTACGGGGAGCCGCACGCTTATAGGGATTATTACCGCAGACAGGAAGGATGTGGTGTCTACTGCAACAACCTCCATCGCAAATCGTTTCAACCAACCAGCACAAGAGGGCTCTGGTCTGGTTTACGTGGGTAAAAGCCCTGCAAAAAGAAAAAGGCGAGCTTCGCGCCGGCGGGGGCCTCCGAAGCCGCATAAAAAACGAAGAACAACAACCAAAACCGCTCAGAAGAGAAAGCGCACGTCAAAGAACAGACGGGTCAAGCGAAATAAAAACAGACCCGGCATCAATATTTCTAAAAGATGGCCTTTATCCACTGTGCCTCGGGGGAATGTGTGAAATCGGAACTAGATCTGTTTGTTGTGCCCCCAACACAGACAAGCATCGAAAACAGTTTTTTCATGGAAGTTGCGCCCCTAGCGGCACTATCACCATTAGCCTCCAGCGAGTTTTACATATCGGGCTCAACAGAGACATACCTGGATTTGAATGACACCTTGCTCTACCTAACTTGCAGAATAACAAAAGAGGATGGGACGGCTATCGGTGCAGCGGCGAAGGTGGCCACGATTGCCTATACGGTGAACACCCTTTTCAACCAGGTGGACATCACTCTAGGTGATCGCATGATTACACAGAGCGACAATATGTATGCCTATAGAGCGTATATTGAAAGCATTCTGAACTACAGCAATGACACTTTGGACACCCAGCTGACTGCAGGGCTTTTTTATAAGGACACGGCGGGGCATATGGAGGATTATGCTCTAAATGGAAACAACAAGGGCTTTATAAAGAGATCAGCATATGCGACAGGTAGCAGAAACTTTGATTTACTAGGGCGTCTACACTCGGATCTGTTTTTCCAGGAGAAGCTGATGGTGAATGGTGTTGATCTGAAAATTAAACTCTCGCGAAATAAGGATGCTTTCTGTTTGAACAGTGATGATGCCGAAGCCTACAAACTGTTAATAGTATCAGCGAGTTTATTCATTAAAAGGGTCAACGTGTCACCGACGGTCAGACTCGCGCATGCTGATGCTCTACAAGTACCTAACTTGAAATACCCTGTGGAGAGGACCTCCTTGAAAATCTTCAGTGTACCAGCGGGCAGCCGTGTCGCCAGTCAAGATAACTTATTCTTGGGACAGCTACCTAAAATAATCGTTATTGGCTTTGTGGATAACACCGCTTTTTCAGGGGATTACGCAAGCAATCCTTTTAATTTTAAACATTACAACATTAACTACGCCGTCCTTTTTAAGGATGGGGTCGTCATCCCCGCCAAAGCCTACAGCCCTAGTTTTCAACAGAAAAATACAATTAGGGAGTATCTGGGACTACTCTCCATCAGCGGCAAGCACATGCGCGATAAAGGATTTGTGATACCACGTGACGACTATGATGGTGGCTACACCTTGCTGGCTTTTGATTTGAGACCCGATAATGCATCATCAGGACATTATAATCTGATTAGGAATGGTAATTTACGACTTGAGGTCCGGTTTGCTGCAAATTTACCAAGTACTGTGAATCTCATTATTATGGCCCTATTTGACTCTGTCATAGAACTGAACAACCAGCGACAGGTGCTGTACGATATGTAATGGATACCTACCAGATCATGCGTTTCCTGCGAAAAGACAAACATGCTGTGAAAACATTTCGAGGCATGTATTCGTGTGATAACATTCCACGGGGTATACCGGGGGAGCTGCCCATCAGCTTTGTTGTGAACACCGACCCCCAGCATCAAGAAGGAACACACTGGATAGCTATGTTTATAGACACTGTTGCAATAACTGTTTTTGATAGTCTGGGGTGTTTCCCAAGCCACCCTATATATGACGGCGATCTACTGGACTATGTTAAACATATAGCACCCATAGTACATTATAATAGAGCACAGGTGCAGCATTCTGAAGCCGTGACATGTGGGCAGCATGCTTGCTACTTTGTATCTAAAATGTCTGAGAAACAGGCACTGCGGGCTGTTATGCAAACCTACTCTCTTGATCTCAGACAGAATGATCGGATGGTGACGGCTTTTGTGAACAAACGTAAATATCGCCGGCCACCTGTAAATGTATATAGTTTTTGCCAGAAATGTAAGTGTGTTAATAATCAGTAGATATGTGTACAGGGCTAAATAAAAACATCTTGTACTTTTAAACAACCGTCTCCTTCTTACTTGTGTCATGTTTAATATTTTTTTTTTTTTAAACAAACAAAATGTTGTACTAGCCATGCTTGAAATAATTAGACGCAAAACGTATGGTTGGTATAAATAATAATGTTCTTTTATTACAAACAGAACCTTTGTTTATACAGGCTGTAGTGGGTATAGATATAAAGACATTTACATAAACACGTATTTTATTACAAACAGCGCATTTGTTTAATCAACAGGTGTGCGTATACTTATAAAAAACAGATACATAAACCAATATACATATATATATGACAAAGGTTAAAAACTGTTCTTAAAATTAAGAGAAAACACAGTTACACACTAAACCAGGCCTCGCGTTTGGGTTTATTTTTCTTTCTTCTTCTCTTTACGGAAATATCTAGGGACTCAACATCCTCGGACGTGGGTTTAAACACCAGTGTCTTCAATGTCTCAAGCAGCTCGCGATGCCCCATGTTTCCCACTAAAGTGGCAGGAATGTTTAAGTCCGCAGCAGATTGCATGAACAGATCCCAGCCTCTAGGCTTTTGTGTCTTCCAAAGGCCTGTGTGTTGGTAATGCTGCGAACTAAATCATGGACATTTGAACCTTTGACAGGCGTACCTTTATATACAAACTCCCCCTTTGCGTTCCAGGGTACCAGCCCCTGCTCACCGGTCATCTTGTTCAACAATAATTCCGCATTCTTACGATAACGGGGTTAATGGTATTCAGGATTTCAGAGACCAGGGGATCAGAAACGGAGTGTCTGGGATTTGTGTTGCCGAGACTCGTAGGCTCTTCAGGGGGCATGTACAATGTTAGTTTGTTCTTCTCATTGGCGGCTTGTCTAACATGTGTTAAGTATTTCTGGAGAATCGCGGAATAGAGGGTAACCTTGTCGTAGTCTGATAAATCATGCCGACGTAGGACACCTTGCATTTCAGAATCGATCCGGAGGGTTGCTGATTTTCGAATATCAGGCTCTTCCCTGTTATGGGTGCTCAGACCATCCAGCTGACGCTTGTCAACCAGATACATCTTCTGACTGTGCTCCATTAACCGCCCCCTAGAAGCCTGGTGATCAGAGGCAATGCAAGGCCTAGGAGTGCTCCTATGAAACCTCCGGATTGTTTTAAAAGCTTTCTTTTAACTTTTATGGAGGCCCGCTTGTTACCCAGCTTCTTGAGGATTAGCTTCTTCTTTTTTAAGACACCTAGTTGACGGCCGGATAGCGGTACGTTCCCCCTGACGGTATTGAAGGCAATCTCGGCTATAGCCGATACTAGATCATCAGAAGCCGAGCACAGAATGGCCCTGCGTTGCTGGGGCGGTGCCGTTACTAGCATTTTAAGGAGAGCGTAGTTCCGGCGTATACGTGCCGTCATGATGGTCGGTCGCTGGTACTATGAGGTCTGTTTTGCACCTCACCGGGTTTTTTCTAGAGGGCTTCTGTATGTAGACGACCGGTAAATCCAGATGGAAAATACCTGTGCGCAGTCGGTAGTCCTCTAAGGTGTTTGTCTTTAAATCCACCAATAAGTAGCCATAAGGTTTACGGGTAGCGTCTTCAAAGGCCTCCATGAAAAATCGGCTGTTAACCGGATACATCTGGCGTGCTAGAACCGAGAGTTGTTGTTTATCTCTGGGGTTCTTAAACAGAATGATATAACTGGCGTTTAGAGTTATTGAGCGGTTGCCCTTGCCCTTGTAGAATAAATTCTGTACAATGTAGCAGATACTAGGGCTCCTATGATGTGAGTATTGGGTAAAAGCCTTTTCCAATTCGGGGCTCTGACCGCCCTCCGTCATGAGATCATCTACGATAATCATGTTAATAAGGTTTGGTGGTAGCAACCGATATCATTCAGAGTCTCTGGTAACCCCTCCACAAACTTCAGATGCAGTATTTAGAGGCCAGTTCGTTATACAAGTTCTGCCAGCACGAATAAAACCAGATGACATTATCAGGTGGGGCCGACATGGTGGTGCGGGCATTTTCTAGGAGCTGTTTGATAAAATAACTTTTACCGCAGCTGGATGGACCCGCTAGCACGCATGAAAAAGGGTGTTGAAGGCGCGTGTCCATCATACACGATGCTTCCTTTTCAGTAACCGTAGGGTAATGTTTTGTAGTCGTTTGTGAGCACCCTTTTATCAAACACCACCCTCAAAGTCTTCTGCAGTGTCAGGGTGCTGATCTCCCAGCGTTTTTTCTCCCGCACTATGGATGGCTGCTGCACCACAATAGATTTGATGGTGTTTTCTAAAGTGTACTCACGCACCAGCTCTTTCAAACTGTCAAAATTGATCTTCAAGCTGTTGCTGACGTTCAAAGTGATGCCTTTTACTTTCATACAGACCGCCCATGAGGATGTGCGATAGGAATATGTTTTGTGCCCTGCAGAAACAAATTCTATAATGTGCTCACCAGGAGCTAATTCACTTGTAAGATTACCCAGATAATCACCCAGTGGGGGATTCTCCTGGCCGGGGGCGCTAACAAAAATAACCGAATCGGTGTCGTGGTACAGACACCTCTCCTGGAGAGCATCCATGACTCTATAAAGTTCCAGACGGGCATGAGCGGTTGTGAAACAGGCGATGAATATGTTTATATTGTTGGAACACGTAGGGTACTGTTCAGTGTATTTCCAACAGAGGCATGCCGTTTCCTCATCTATAAACTGCAGGCTTGAAATGTCATAACATGCGTCAAAAAGATAGGCTGTCAACTTATCAGGGTCGGTTATAATAGATGTGTTTGGTAAATTTGTTCTCTGAGCAAATTTACCCCATAAGGAATTTAAGCACAGCTTGGCTAGCTGCCGTCTGGAAGGGTTATTCTCGATGAATTCTGGTCTTAAACGGATACCCTGATGTGTGTAATAGTCATCTATGTACTTCTGGCGGGCTGCGGGGTCATCGCAGCCCTCGGGGTATCCTGAAGCTTCTTGTTTGCTCCGCAGGAACATACGAATGTACTCGCAAAAGAGTTCTACCGTAATGTTCTCAAAGTGCCATATTTCATGAATCTTCCCCAGACGGTACCTTTCCTGCAAGGCTACTTCTAACTCGACGGTACACCAGGTACCCGTGATCGAACGCTCCTCATCGCTATGTGTGCATTTTTCAGTCTGTTTTGACTCTGCACAAGCCATGCACAATGGGAACATGAGCTTACCAGAAATCCTCTGAGGGAGGACCGGAAAATAAAGCTTCTTAGGGGGGTACACCTGGCACTTGATCTGTCCAAAATACTGCTTAATATCCCCAAAATTTTCATAGATGATCCGTGGGTGTCCTAAAGGATAGGGTTTTGAATGATTGATAAAGGGGTAGAGGCTGGTGAAGTCTAAGTAGTGTATCTTCTCACCGGGGCTGTTTCGTGGTAGAGCTTGATGGCATAGTCCTACCTCCAAAAAGAGCGTCACGCGGTTCTAGGGTTCTGGTAAATTCTTATGCTTGAGAAAAATCTTTAAATCAGAATCTTTTTTCAACATTTCGGTCTACTCATGCTCCCAAAGCGTAATAACGCGCAGACCCTGGTCTCAAGAAAATTCTTTTTTAAAAGAGTTCTCCTGTAAAGATGATCATACGTACACGCCGTCAGGGTGTTATAGTCATCTTTCTTATAACATTGTGGACACCCGTGATAAAAACACCCATTAAACTCATAGGCCATCTGCACAACCGTTTAAAGACGCATAGCCGTCTAGAAAATAGGGTCCGATCTTTTTCTCTCCTCCGCGCAGGGCATGTTGTATAGGTGTCTTGATCTGTTCAGACATATACATTAGCCACTGGATGGAGGGTGTGGAAAATCGTTTCTGGCATCCATGATACATGTCTGGGGGTATGAGGGCTATTGTTTCAGACTTTAGAAACAGTTGCTTGTATATATGCATATACATGCTAGCCAGGGTGATGAATGTAAAGGGATCTACATATGTAACAAAATGTATCTTCATCTCGGGGTTTTCAGGATCATCCATAGTGTGGACCTGCCGGGTCATGTCTATGATGCCGTCTCGAAAACTGTTGCAGGCTGTTCTCAAAATATTGACGTCTTCACGACAATAGGTTTTTAGTTCTCTCTTAAAATCAAAAACCTGTGTTCGGGCCTCCGTATACCATTTAAGAAACTCCTCCTTGTCATCAGGCATCATGTATTCCGACCCATAACACTCCATAGGGGGGATGGCTCCCACATAGCTCTGATTCTGTACCGTATTAAAGAAATGGGGGAAATACCCTTTGGATCCAGGGAAGCCAAAAGCCTTAGGCAGTTTGCTTAATTTCATGGGTAGAAAATTCAAACTGTCGATAAAGCGGATTTCAAGGTCTGGCACAGCGAGGAGTTTCAACTTTGCACCCTGAGTTATCAGCTTGACGTCTACTCTCTCTTTAATCAGTTGTTGTATTATGAAGAAGCCATCGTAGCCCTGACTGTTGTGTGCCAAACAGCTATACCCGTGGAATTTTTTTGTCAGAAATGTTGCAAATGAAGCGGGCTGACGCAGTCAATTCCAGCGAATGACAACTGTCGTCACGAGTCAGATGCCTGGCATAGATATAGTTGGGTATGTGTATGCCGGTCTCCTGCATGCACTCCATATCAAAGATTATGTAATTCTCGGTTTTGGCTATTTCTTTCGGGTGTGTCATATAACACTGGTGTTCATCCACGGAGACCACTTCTACATCACAGCGGGGACATATCCGACCCTTACATTCATGATTGGCCTTTATAAAACGGCCACAGGAACTGCAGTCTGTTTTAAGATGACATACGACTGTACCTTGAGCCGCCTTTTCAACGTGTTGTTGAAGACAGTCTTTGGATCGGGCAAATGTTTTACACCGGGGACATTTAAAGCCTGATTCACTGGTCACCACGCAATACGCTGTGAACCTCCATAGCTCCTGCCTGAATGTATCCATCCGTAACGGTTCTAGGCTCTAGCAGGCCTATAATGCTTGCAGCCATACATATGTTCAGGTCCCCGTAATTAAAATCCAAGAGCCAGCGTTTCTTCTTGGAAACCACCATACTGTAAAGGGTTTTCTTCAGGGGTCTGTACACACCACCCTCTCTAGCCCTGACAACCACCGACACGAGTCTCAAGGGCTCGGTTACGACCAGTTCCGCCTTACTTTGTAGCAGTTTTCCAATGTTTTATAGAAACTGCAAAACATCAAAGGTCTGCCGAAACGATCGCCTGGTGAAAAGAGGCCTGTTTAAAAGAGTGCTGTCTAGGCGTATCTGGACAAAATAGTTAGGCCCAACCGTTTCAAGAATCTGAGAGATGAGCCTTTCAGTAGTTTCTGTGATCACTAAGAGACCTTGACCGGTTGATCTTAACCTATCCAGATTTATAAAGCGGAACACCTCATAGTGTTCAATGCTTCGAAACTTTGGTAGATCTCGCTGGTATGTGCCCATACTCTGCAAGAAAACCGTGTCAGTTTCATCTGGAGGGGGTGTGTTTTGGGGTTGAGCCTCTAAATCTTTAAGTGCTCGCTGCATGATTATCATTTTAGCTTTTCTCAGGCGTTTGAGAAACATTTTCCGCTGCCTGAGGGTTTGAAGCCATTTTAAACGGTGTGCCGGTAAATCTTTTAAAGAGATACCTCGTTTTTTAACAAGGTTTGAGGGGGTGTTTGTGTTTTCCAACACTGGCCGCCGTGTTTCGAGCGCAGCATTTAAGCAGGACTCGGATGTACCCATCCCAGGGTCCACCCCTGTGCTTAAAGGCTCTGGGGGTTCTGCAAAACCAGGCCGTGGTGGTATATGCTTTTGTAGCGTCCATTTCTTTTCAAGTTTGTTTTTAAGAGTTGGTGGTGTGTTCTTTTTCATCCGTTTTTTAGCTATGGTGTTCACCATGTTTTTAGAATCCCTAGCGAAAAGGGCTTGTTTGGCCTTAGACACGCACTTACGCATGTCTACTAGATGTTTTTTACCAAACAGATGTCTCAAGCGCCAGGCCTGGCGTCATAATCTAGAGCTGTTATGCGGGCCTGTTAAGTGTTTTTCCTTTCGCAGTTTTTTTAAACCGGGGGCCCGAAATAACTCTTTTACAACGTGTCCCTTTTTAGAAGCACGTATATTTACAAAACTGTTGGCTGTGTTGAGATTCACAGGCGCTGGGTTATTTAAGGGTTGTATATTCGAATCTGTACAATAAATGACGGGTATGCGTCTTTGTTGGTTTATACCGTTGGGCCCCCTATAGGACAGATCAAGGGTTTCGGGGAATATCCTGTTTCACGGATGACAGATGCATATCCGCAGTTTTGAGACCCTTTTTTATGGGGGAATCTGAAATTATTATAATAGGCGTCGCCTCTAGGACGGCCCTGGTGTTAGGTTGAACACCCCCACCTTCTAGAGCTTCAGAAGTCCTAATAGATCTCTCGGTGTTAGGGACTGTAGGTGTGTATGCCTGGGGTGGTGTTATATCTCTACAGCCCGGGGGCCACAAGAGCTGATGACCAGAGCCTATGCGGATGGGGATTGCTGGAGAGTACACAGGAGGCGGGGTGATCTCACCCCAAGCCGGAGACCCTGTGGCGGACTATCATAGACTATGCGGTTGGGGATCGTTGGGGAGTACAAATGAGGGGGTGGGCTCTCACCACAGCTGGGGGTCCACGGACGTGGGCTAACCGTCCCTCTGTCTAAAAGGTTTTCGGAGCCCACTACCGGGAGCCCCGGGCCCGGTATAAGCGCACCCCCTGTCTGTGTCTCCTGGGGAGATACAGCATTCACATGTGCTACAGGTATGAGTGATTCAATAGGCAGTGGTATATGATTGTTGGGAACAATAATACATTGGGGGTTAATGGGTACTACAACGTTTGCAACCCCTTGAGACACCCGCCCCCTTTTAAGCGATAAGCCCCTGTTTTTATTTAAAATGAACTTGTTTGCAGACCCTTGAGACACCCGCCCCCTTTCAAGCGATAAGCCCCTGTTTTTATTTAAAATGAACTTGTTTGCAGACCCTTGAGACACCCGCCCCCTTTTAAGCGCTAAGCCCTGCTTTTCATTTAAAAGGAGCTTTACTGCCCCATCTAACACATCATTACAAACAGCGGCTTTATACAACAGCGGTGTAGGCGGCTGACCTGCAACTGGAGGGGTTCGAGCTGTCGGGGTCACAGTGGACGGCTGCGCTATAACTTCTTTCTCAACAGCAGCAGCACACGCCCCTAAAATAAAAGAAAAAAAACAGTTTTAGTTTTATATTAAAGACCAAGTAATACATTACGGCACATTGTTCAGGTAAAACTCAAGGTATACGAACCCCTTTAAAATATTAAAAGAAACTGGTTGATAAAAATTAGGCCTGTGCAGCACTCTGTAAAACCCCATAACGGATCGAGCATGTTCTTCTAAAGACACGCTGAAATATTAACGACACCTGCTATGGAAAAAAAAAAGAGTAGCTCTCAGTGATCCTTTAAACATACTTACATTCTGTACCCCAGCCAGGGTGCTTCCTCTTTAATGACGGGTTCGCCGCAGGTGTTGGGTATCTGGCATGGGTCCTGGGGGTGGCATCAGATGTTGATGGTCCAGCGGTCTGGGGATATGAGGAGGGTCGTGATGCCGTTGGTCCTACAATGGGTGTATCTGCAATAAAAACCAAGGAAAACAGTTACCACCAGGTTCTACATCAAATCGTCACATGGCAGACCTATGCTTCAAATGCATAATCATGTTTTACACTAAAGATTCAATTTGTGGAAAGCATCAGGACTCCTATAAAAAAAAAGCATACATGCTTTACAGGGTTCACCTATAATAATTACCTGCTACAAGAGCCGATGCCTCTCGCACATCTGCAGAAGCGGCGCCCGCATGGATCACCGCTAGAAAATAAGGAAACAACATATGTTATTGTAAATACCCATTATTAAATAACTATAATCATCTTATGCTCATGCCATAAAACTACATTATGTATATTAATAACAGTTACTAATAACATCTGTATTAAAAGTACACACCGGCGGTATCGATACTAGGAATTCCGTATTCTGCCAAGAGGTCGATAAGTGCTTCGGAATTTATACATGCGTCTTCCAAGGAGGCATCCCATGCAGCATAGCCATCTGCTGGAAGCAATAAATAAAATAAATAGATAAATAAATAAGCCTCGGGTCTCCCATACTGCAAATGCCCAAACCTTGGGGGTAACAGACACCCGCACGCACAAGAAGCACAACACCCCCTGCTTGGGGCCCTTATTAACTGTGGACCCTTGGGGATCAACTCGATGGGGACCTGGACGGGGAGGCTAATAGTTCTGCCCAGCCTTGATGCATAACATTCTTTAAAATGTACAATATACCACACATTTTATCAAAAAAAAAAAACCTTATCCCTAGTGTGCGGGTCAAACCGTGTCACAAAAGAAATGAATGGCCATTTTGCAAATGTGGAATACTTTTTTTTCGTTGGTGCCTGAGACACTCTTATGGCCCAGGCATACCCCAGCCAACCCATGGTTCTGGTTGGGGCTAGTCGCTTTGACCGGGGTTGATGAATAAATATTATTTAAAAACCCAAAGTGCCCCATTGTGGTGTTTCCTTGTGCTAGCTTTATCAAACAATAACATCAAGCATAGTGCAAATGCCTTCCAGAGTTATTTCAAAACAGCTTTCTGAAAGTTAATGGTTTAATTGGAGCAGTAAATATGCTCCTGTTGTAAAATAAAATGCCTAAACCAGGTGTGCTATCATCCCTTTGATTTATAAAGAACAGGGTGTATACTTCGATGAATGCCTGTAACCCGCGGGTCCTTTAAAGCTTCTGTAAACCTTTATTTATTTATTTATTTTTGTCTTAAAAGAACATGCATGTCTTTTAAAAATGAATGCGGTATTCCTCACGTGTGTTTTATAGATACTTTAAACCAGGGCTCAAGTCAGGGTAGATGAGAAACATTGACTGGCCACTTTGAATTTATGAGTTAAAGTCGACCTCGTGTATTAAACATCAGACGGCTTGCCTCCAGACACATCACCAGTGCACTATAGAGCATGATGAAAAATAAACAACTAAAAGTTAAATGGCCCATTTTGGTACTGCAATATCCAGGGAAAACATTTGTATTCGGCCTTGGATTTTAAAGCATGCCCACTTTTTAACCTTTTCAGAAACACGATCAGAAGAAAAAATATCCTTGCTTGGTTTTGTGAGTGTGTTGATTTTATGGAAGGCAAATGCCATTCAGCCTGTGCAATTTGGGTGGTTATGCAAAGCCAATTTAATAAAATGTGCATAATTCACATAAATTGCACAGGACGAATGGCCTTTTGTTTGTGAGCCCCCCCCACTTTAGATTGTATTTATTTTTTAGCTGTAAAGTTGGGGCTCTGCAGCTGCTGTTTGCGGCTGCAGAGCCCCTTGGTGTGCAGTCATAATGTCGAAAAAAAAATGTCGACAGACAAAATTGTCGACAAAAAAATGTCGAAAAAAAAAATGTCGACTTTCTCTTTTTTTAATTATATATTTATTTTAGGGGTTTGGGAGCTAAAAAAAAGGGAATTTATGAAAAGCAGTCCTAGCTCTTGAAAGGGGGTTGTCTAAGCGCTACACACACACACAAGTAGCGTCTGGAGGAGACTGGGGGTTTAAATGTTACTGCTCAAAGAAGCACATATTATAATTCATTCATCACTGCCTAAAATGCGCTTAAATTGTAAAAAATAAAAAACATTTCAGATGTGTGCTATTGTGCTTGCCTGGCAATGCCCCCCTACTACAACAACAATATAAAACAGGGAACACTGCAGTTTCCAAGGGCGCATAATCTTGACAAGGGACCAGAGCCCCAAAGACAGACAAAGACACCCGCAAAACCGGGACACCTAATCACACCCATACATGGTCTCCCATGGCAATGCATACACAACACAAAGGGCCACATTATTATTAAAAAATAAAAAAGACATGTCATGCTGTTAATTGTTTTTAAAAAGCTAATACGGTGCAACTACACATATGTCTTTAAAGCACCACACGCTGACCATTGTTTTAAACATAGCGGCCCCCAGCATTTACCCCAGAGTCTAACAAACAAACATATTTTGTACCTATGCACATGTATATATTTTTAAACACAGTGGCATGTCAATAATTGAATATAAAAGATAGTACCTGGGGCAGGACTAAAGACTAAAATCTAGCACAGCCCCTAGTGAAAGGTCTGGGAAGAGGTCCTGTAGATAAATTAGGAAAAGTTAGCATTTTACATAACACTAATGGAGGCTGCAGCATGTCAGAGTTTATAGACCCCTTACCTGATAGTTTGTCTGATCCTGCTCCTGCATGGTAGCTGTAACGAGCACGATGACTTCACACACACACACACTGGGTCTGCAGCTGGTTAATTCTTAACAGGCGTCGCACAAGGGCTGACAACAGTTAAGCCACCCCTCTTTATAATGGTATCTCAAAAGTGGCGGGCTTTGCAGATATCTGTGAAATTAACTCCAGATGGTCACCAGCTTCTGCCACTCAAGATAAGGCCCTAGGACTTTGAGACCGGATCTAAGGGTGTTGGGGGAAGGGGAGGGCTGGGGGATGCATGGTCAGCCGGATACCATCCTCCCGGAAATTTCAAGGGCTCCTCCACCGCCTGGGGCTGCATGGGTGTGGCAACATCCCCCGGAAATTCAAAGTGATCCATCAGAGCTGCCCCTCGGGGCTCAGACCACAGCACTTCCACCCCACCCATCCTGCTGAGGGCTGCAAGAACAGACCATGCGGACACCGAGGCCATTTCCGGCCTCCCCTGGAATTTCAGAGATCAACAGCATGTCCGCTGGGCCTGTTCCTGTTGAATTACAGCTGTAACACCACAGGGCTGGGCCCAACATCTTCTTTTGAGCTCTCTCTATATATATAGACGGCTGGCAGGGGTGTGGGGTGAACATGGCTTGCGCATTTTTAAAATGTTTTCTCCCCAGCATAACCGGCCGGGAAATTATGAAATATTAATTTTTATAATCATAAAAAAATAATAATTAATATTCAATAATTTCCCCTTGTTTTAATTATTACAAATGTATTTTCGATTTTTTTTATTTTTATTTTTTATTTTTCAAATTCTTACCTGTCTTATTATAAGTGTAGACACCCTGCCACCCTATACTCAAGACCCTCTTTAACACAGCCACCCCTGGTCAACGCCCAAAGCTTCAATCTTATGTATACCTTACCACACCTGCCCGGTCGCGCTGATGCTGTTTAATCAGAATTTCAACCCGGTCCTCAGGATTGGCTTGGACCTACAGCCAAAACACTGCTATATATATATACACCCTGCACGCCACGCCCCACCCTTCAAAACCCCGCTCCACACTTCCGGTTCTTTGGGGGGCATCCGGAGGAAGTCCCCTTGGGGCCCCAACCCTTGGGGGGGACCTTCCCGATAGCCCCCATGATGTCACATCCGGTGGGACACCCCCGCTAAGGACCCGGGGGCCTGTTAAACACATCTATATCACTTCCGGGAAGCAATGTTGGACACTATGCGCCTCAGAAACTCCGAAAATATGTTTTTCAACAAAGGAGGGCCCTGGAACAAAGGCAGGAAGATGGAAGTGGAAGTGCTGGGGACCACGATCCTAAGGAGGTTTAGGAAAGTCCCCAGAGTGTTGTGTCAGGGCGGCCACTGGGATGAACAGACAAGAATGGCTCAAGCGGGTACATTTAATGGGTTTGTTCGTGAAAACAAACGGGCGATCCTTGGATTTCAGGAGTTCAAACCCAATCTTGATAAATGATACAGGAAGGCCCAAAGTAATTCTCTTCTTTGTGTGACACTGCAGGAAAATCTCCTTTGCTTACTGTCTAGAGGCTCTAGGTATGGGCTTGCTTAGGGGAGTCCTGAATCCCCTATAAAGTCCTTGCGTAAAACCTACAGATATGGTGGGGATTCTACCCATTTGCAGGGTAGTCCCTGGGCCTCGGGTGCAGGCTGGCAGAAGCCTTGCTTTTGGGTAGTCACTTTCTCAGGTCTGCCAACCTGGATAGAGTGAGGTTCCCAGTGTAGAAAGAAGAGTGTGAGTGGCTGGCTGACTGGCCCAAACATAGGGTCTCCTCTATCAAAGGTGTGTCCTAGAGCCTACGCTGGTCAGCATGCAACAGACTCATACCTCCTTCCACTATGGGCACCTACCCATCAGATCCAGTACTCACCCCTAAACCAGACCCCAGCATTGATCATGCTGATGATTTCCTACTTTCCTAAAGTACTCTGCTTTCCCCTGTAGTTCATTCACAAAACCCCACACCTCCTACTTTAAATCTCGTTTCTTCCAAATCCTTTCACCTCCCTGATGTCATACACCTTTCTGCTGACCTCCAACCTCCTCTGTCAATCTTCCCTCCCTTTTTTAAATCCTTCAAACTCCTCCTTCATATTGCCAACCTTCTCCAACAACCTAATGACCCCCCCCCTGGATTTTGCCATCCCCCTCTCACAATATTGCCAGCTCCTTCTTAAATTCTCCAGTTTCCTCCATTAATCTCCTACCTCCTCCTTAAAATCCATAATCTCCTCCTCTGCCTTTCCAAACCCCTCCTTAACTCTTCCATTTCCTTGGTAAAATCTCTGACACCCACCTCCTTCCCTCCAGATTGTAATACCTTGTCCAATCCCCCTCTTTCTCCCAACTCCAGCAACTCTCTTGCTGTTAAGCCTTGCTCCACTACTCCTCTTTCCGTAATCTCCACCAACCCCCTTTATGGTAAACCTTAACCCTCCATTGTTTTCTTCCCATCCTCTTTCCTTCTGCTCCATCCAAGCTCTCTCTTCTCCCCCAACCCCCTCTAAAATTTAACAATTTCTCAAGTACACTCCAGACTTCTACACTCCACACTGTTCCTTCTGCTCCTTCTCCACTACTCTCCAAATGCCGCCTGCACTCCTTGCCAGCATTTCCCAAACTGACTTGGCTTAGAATTGCTTTTATAGTGTCTTGGCACACCTGTTTCACACCAGGATGATCTCCAAAACAATCTGCTGCAGCAGTGAAATTAGGAGAGGGTTCCACTCTGATTGTTTTTGCAACTCTCCCTCCCTGTCTTCTGTTGGAAAACTCGTTTCCACGCAAGCTTCTTTTGGACTTCTCCTGTTTTCTCCAGGTCAGCCCTTCCTTCTTTTATAAGCATCTATCGAGAGAGGTGGACATTGTTGTAATGGTTTGCCCCCTTTGGTTTTGACAAGGGTAGGTAATGCACTTTCTCCCTTTCTTGTGCGCAAGAGGGGGGGCTCCTCTGTGCTCTCCTCTGTGCTCTCTTTCATGAGGTTTCATAGGCACCTCTGTGGGGTATCCCACTGTATCACCACATTTCTCCTTTCCCTGTAACAATGAAGGGGATTTCCTTCAACAAACCAGGGGGATTCTAGAACATGTAGTGCCCTTTTTTAATCTAGCCCCTAATGCCCTTGCTGGAGTTCTTTTATGTGGAGTGCTTGCTATCATGTGCGCCATGTGACTATCCCTGCTATGAAAAGGGGGTGCTTCTAAAACCAGAGGGTATTAAGATCAAACTGCTAGGCACACCCGAATCCCAGCAGGGGACCTTGTCACAGTTGCTTTTCCTGACACTAACTTTGCTTGGTTCGAACACAATAAAACAGATTATGAACTTTTATCTGGCATCAAGTCTTCTGTTGATCTCTCTGTTGTGATAATGCTTAGCTCAGATGTTTCCTAAAACCACTTTATGTCTTACTCCAATGGGGCAAAAGAAGCATTTTGAAGAGATCCATATCTGACCTTTTGGAACGATGTTAAAAATTGCATTGTTTACATAGTTTGTCAAAAAATGTATTGGTTGTTTATAAGTTAACTGCAAGTGATCTAGCCAGTTGCCTTACACCTTTTAATACACCAAATATGTCTATTGCTTCACCACCCAAGCCATTTCTCACTGCTGCTTTGTTACGGTGGTATAGGGCCTGGATTATAGAGATCAAATGCGCTGGAATATGGGGCTTCCTTAGGACTTGCCAGAGTACTCCCCTCACCTTGAAGGCTGCCTTGAGGTCAACAAACACAGCATACAATTTCATCCCCTTAATGAAAACAATCTAAAACTTTGGTACATGGTAGTTTTCTGCTTTCGAAAACCAACCTTGAGATCACTAATGGCATTGTTCTCCTCTGCCCAGGATTCTAAGTATGAAAGCATCACCTTTGCAAAGATCTTGCACCTTAGCGGGCAAAAGCACAAACGGGGTGGAAGTATGAGCGTGGTGGGGGTTCATAAAAAGGACAAATATGAGACAATAGTTACAAATATCCAGAGGTAGACCAGGGACTTACAATCCTGAGTAACTCTAGTGCTTAATTAAGCATTCGAGGCAAGAAATAGTCCGGCGTGAGCCAATGAATGTCTTTGGTCAAATGACAGCTGTGCGCTAGGAGAAGGTTGTGCCGCAAAGCTTTCGCTTAATTTGATTCCTTCATTTTGAAGTGTCTTCCAGTTTCTTCAGGTCAGGTGACAGCTTGTTCCAGAGGTGTGGGCCTTGGGTGGATCGAAGTCTAGACCACTACTTGCTTTCTAATGTAGCTTCTATTTAAAATGTCTTGCAGACGCTGAGCTTAGTGGTCCATTGATCATAGGAATGAGGACACTAGACTAATCAATAACAATGTCATAGTAGTCACATGATTTTCTTTAATTGTGGTTTATTGATGTCTTCCAACAGAATGCAATATACAGTGGGTATACGGCTACAGACAAAGTTATCAAGAATTTTTGGAAAGTTTTTCATGAACTCTCAGAAGAAAAAAAAAAGCGTGTTCTTGGTAAATGTGCATTATGTATTATTTATGTATTTCTTTCTTTATTTAGTTATGCATTTTTAACTTTCTTGTACATACTTTGCTACCAGCAATGTGGCTGGGTGTCCTGTATTGCCTATATCTAATGCTATTGTTCTTATTTATTGCTGGTAACCACATTTGTGGTCCAAACTATAAATCCCTCACATAGAATTCTGTAAGGATGTTTATACATCGGGGACTGGGCATGTGCACAGCCCTTACGCACAGACATACTTACCCTCAGATTCGGCTTTTCCTCTCAGCCCGTTCCTTTTCCAAAATACATACAGGATAATGGTTTTGGAGAGGGGAAACATTGTAAGACTCATTAAGAGTTTGGTGGCATCACAGCGGTAATAACAATGAGATACCACCGAATGGTATTACCGTTACCACCACTTTGTCCGACAGTATTGCCACTGGTGATATTACCACCAGGTTACAAGTGGTGATAGGCAGTGTAAGGCCCCATTAATTGGAGTCCATAAGACTACATGGGGATTGCAGCAGTATTACCACTGGCGGTGATACCGCCAATGTGGCTGTTTTGGGGTGGTATGGCAGAGGAATTAACTCCAGCATTCTGCTGGAGGTGTTTCCTCTGCCTTCCCTCCAAATCTGTAGTTCGGTGGTGTGGTAATGCAGTGGTAATGCTGTTACCACTGCATTACCACCATTTTATTACCACACCGCCAAACTCGTAATGAGGACCTATGTGTGGAAACTAGGACACACTCAGACCACACTGAAGTTACAGGTGACATAGCCATTTTATCTGCACATCCAAATCCTGAAACTATCCAAATGATTATGTATGGTTCATGCTCACCAACACCTTAGCATTAGGGTGAGTGGTGTGAAAAATAAAATGATCAGCAGGTGTAATGTGCATTAGTAGTTAGTGGTTCAAGCACACAACTCTTTTATAACAGACATAATTATAAAATCTTTGGTCATTCTTGTGTTCCCAAAATTCTTTTTTATTTTATGCAATTCAGCCAGGATACTTAATTTGTGCTATTTGTCCTCTTCCCCTTTTCATCTGATTTTTCAAAAGAGTGCAGCCGGGAAATATGTACATGGTTTTACTAGGATTTTATAATGTGCTTTGTTCAGTAAGACCTATGTGAGAGTCTTATTTTGACTACAATGTATACAGGAAGTCATCATTAGAGATGAATAACGTACCAGTTTAAAAAGATCCACTGTACAATGTTAGCACAATTAAATAATTTCCTTTTTTAATACCTTCTCATGCTGAGACATTTTGCCACTCGAAATGTAATTTTATCTTGGAACAGTCACGCTCAGCTTAAACCAATGATTTGTTCTGCTGCTCCCTGTCCACTGCCTAGTGGGTCTGGGGGGGTTTACTGCACCCCTCTTTAGTGCCCTGAGGCTGGCTCTCATCAACTCTTCGGTAAAGCTGGATCTATCGTGACACTTTCACTTCACTGCACCATGGGTTAGTCACCTATATCTATACATTCTCTACCCCTCAGACTGTCCCACCCTCACTCCCTCTCACCTGGACTCCCACCTCATTGCCTCCAGCTGTGTCCAGTGGCTGTACTGTGTTTTACCTTGTTTGCTATTTTGATTTAGGCTGCACCCAGTGACTGCATTGTGCTACACTGTCCTGCGGTTCCTGTCTTGTTCCACCTCTTGCTTGCAGCCCCCTTGCACTCTCCCAGAGTGTTCCCACCTGCCCTTCCGCTCTTCTCTCACTCTCAAGCCCCCCTCTCTTCTCTTCCACCTCCTCGACATTACCTATGGCATTCTCTGTTTCTCCTATCTTCTGTAACTATCCTACCCTTCTCACTAAGTCTGGGAGGAAGAAGTTCAAAAAGTATATCCTGGTCTCTAACCCTGGTCTCCTTATTGCTGACACCTACACCAGCGCGTCCTCAAGACAAACCCTCACCGCCATCCTCTTTGTTGTTCCTTCGCCAAACCTATGGACTCCTCATATGGTCTCTGTGCTCTCTCCCTTCTCTTCTTCTCCCATTAATGGTGGCACCCGGTGGGAGGCCCTCCTGGCCCCCTTCCACTCCTCTAAAGTCCTCATTAATGTCTACCTGAATGGCACCGCCCTTGTCCAAGGCCCCCAGGCCAACCTTCTCCTCTTTGATAGACGCTTGCTGTGCCTCATCAACTTCCTTCCTTCTCCTGCTGTGCCTTCTCTCTCTTCTCTGGCTGCCTTGCCTCCCACCTCTGCCTCCTCCTTGGCTACCTCCCCCCTCTCCTCCTTCCTCTTCTGCCCCCCCTCGGGCTCCTTCTACACCTCTGCAGGGCGTACCTCTGATTTGTACCCCTGCCCAGAGGTTTTTCATATTGGCAGTCCCAACACTCGCTTGGTTGACAAGCACTTCTCTGAAATCTGCCATTTCTTGGAAGAACTTGACCTTGATATCCTTGGTCTCACTGAGACATGGTTCACGGCCAGCTTTGTCACGAGCATTGACACTCTCCTCCCTGATGGCTACAAGATCCTCTCCGCGCCCAAATCCAACCGTCTCGTGGGGGTGTAGCTTTGATCTTCCCGGAGTGTATTCCTGCCTCTGTGATTCCCATGCAGGCCTACTGCTCCTTCCAATGCCTTGTCTGCAGGCTTTCTTTCTCTCCTAGCCACTCTCTCAGCATTGCTACTATCTATTGGCCACCTGGTGTGACTTCCTCCTTCCTCTCAGAGTGTGCTGACCTCACCGCCTCCCTCCTGGCCTCGACCATTCAACTCCTCCTCCTTGGGGACCTCAACATCCATCTGGATGCCTCCTGTCCCTCCTATGGACTCTTTTGTGACCTCTGCGACTCTCTCTTTCTTTTCTTCCCTCTGGCCCGACTCACTCTGCAGGGCACACTCTAGATGTTCTCATTTCCTCAGACCTCCCCCACTCTAACCCTCTCACCACTCCTCTCTCCTGGAGGGATCACTTTCTCCTGTCTTCTCATCTCTCCCTCTCTACCCCTCAGACCAAGCCAGCTCCAGCACTGCCACCTCCCTTCTCGGTCATCCGGACCATGAAGCGTGTGTCAGTTGAGGCTTTTGCTGCCACTTTCTCTCCCCCTCCTCCTCCTCTGGCTGACTCTCATCCTGACACAGGCCTTTGCAAGCTCCACTCTGCTATCTCTGACACTCTTGATGTAATGTAAGGAATAAATAAAATGTTCTTGCCCCTTTCATGAGGATTCGCTTGAAGCCCAAAGCCAAGTGCAGCTCTTGGTTCAACTCCAACCTTGTCACCCTTAAACAGAAGTGTGTGGTGGCTGAGAGGAAATGGCGGGCATCTTGTGCATCCTCTGACAAACTGGCCTGCAGCCTGCTCCAAAGGCAATGTCGCCCTCTGTCCTCACTAAGAAGATAGCCCACATCCAAGCCTGCGTCTCTGCGGCATGTAACAACTCGGCTGAACTCTTTAAAATCTGCAAGGATCTGGCCAATCCTGCTGCATTCGCTACTTCTGCTGTCCCCTCCCAGGCCCTCTGCATGGCCCTGACTTCTCATTTCATCTAAAAACCCAGGGCATCCTGTCCACCCTCCTGTCCTCTCCTCCTCTTCCCGCTTCTCTCATCGCTACCTCTGGCCCCCCTGTGGCCGCCTCACCTCCCTCTTTCTCTTCCTTCCCTTTGTTCTCCCCTGGTGAGATTTCTAGACAAGTCTGATCTATGAAAGTCTCATCAAAACAGGTTTTTCCTTGTTCATCCAAAACCATTAAGGATCATATTGACACCCTCGCTCCTGCCCTGGCCGTCTTCTGCAATCACTCGTTCTCCAGTGGAGCTATCCCCTCTCCCCTGAAGCACTCTCTTGTGCACCCTCTTCTCAAGAAACCCTCAGCCAACCCTTCCTGTCCGGGTAATTATCACCCGATCTCTATCACTCCTTTCCTAGGCAAACTCCTGTAAAAGTTGCCCATCTACCAACTTAACCTCCACACTGATTCTGTTGGCTGTCTCCACGATCATCAGTCTGGCTTCAGAGCAGCCAAAAGCACAGAAACTGCTCTCCTGAACATCCGTGAAGCCCTGCTCTCCAACCTTGATTCTAATCTCCCCTCTGTCCTCATCCTACCTGATCTCTCTTCTTCCTTTGACACAGTCAACCATGCCATCCTGCTCAACCGCCTCCGTGATAACCTGTGTATCACCGATCAGGCCCTGGCCAGACTGACCTTTTACTCCAGCATGGGGTCTGGCATGGATTCACATGCTCATGAATATTCCCCGTCCTCAGGCCGGGAATCCTCGGTATAGAAAAAAAATCAGTATCAATTTCGTTTCTGATCTGTCTTTCTTAGTAGTAACCAATCACTGGTCTCTGGGTCATACTGCCCCCAGCCAATGACTGCCCTCTCCCTAAGCCCCGCCTCTGGCAGCCATCCTCAGATTTTTACCGCACGTTCAAGTGTTGGGAGTCCTCGTGCTGTAGCTCTCGAGCTTTTGCTGCGTTTTCACGCTTTTTCAGGAGATTTTTCTCATTTTTTGGTTAAATAGAGCCTCAAGCTCCACCGTTTCTACATCCGATCAACGGGGATCCGTTTCGGAGTTTTCTACGCCCCTCAAGGGTGAAGATTCCATCGAGTTACGCTTTTGAAGGATTCCAGAAGTTCCGAGGCCTACCCCGGACATGGCCCAGGAGAAAGGAAGCTCGACGTCCGGGAAGCTGTTCAGGACCTGCCCTGGATGCCAGCTTCAGAATGTTTTCCAGGAGGACGAGCATTCGTTATGCCTCTACTGTCTCCATGAGGACAAGACGCACATGGAGAAGGACTGTGCGTTTTGTGGGAACATGTCGAAGCGGACCATGAAGGATCACCACCTCCGTCTCGCCAACTGGCTGGAAGGGAAGAGCCCGTCAGGCGAGAAGAAGAAAAAGAAGTCAGAGCGGTCTTCTAAGTCCTGTGAGGGTGCCCCGGCGATGGGGGCCCAACAAAAGGCCAAGCACAGCAAATCTGCAGGCACTTGGAGCGCCGAACGGTCGGGCTTCTTGGCTGCCAGGCAGGGCGCATCCTCACCGGCACCATCAACCACGAGCCAACGCTCTGGCTCGGGTAAGAGGAAGTCCTAGAACCCGGCGAAGCTTCTGGAGAGGCCTTGGTCGTTCTCGAAGATTCAGGCAGTGGGGGAGCGAGGCTCGGACCCTCCCCCCAAGGTGAAGGCCCCAGGCATACAGAAGGTGACGATGGCCTTAATTAACCCTGCTAAGACCTCGATTGAGGGTGTCGCAGCGGCCCTGGCTCAGCCTGTGGAGGCTACGCCAGTGGAGGCGACCTCAGGACCCAGAGTCTCCCTGCCACTGCAGAGGGAGTCGTCTTTCAGGCCCATTGAGAAGACCCCCACGAAGTCCTCGTTGGAAAAGGTGGGGGAGGGGCAGGTGGCCATCGTGGATACGGGCACGACCTCTGAAGAAGAGCTCCTTCAAGTCGTGGAAGAGGCCCAGCCCATCGGGAGGGATACCGACGAGGGCGACGACGAGAGCGACAGTGTCGCCCACGAGGTTCCTCAAGAGCCCTCACGCCCGTCGTTTCTGGCGCCGCAGGACACTTTGCCGGCCATTTTGTCAGCGATTCAGTCCTTATGCTCGGAGAGAAGGACAAGGTTTCCCCTCCCCCCGACGGAGGTACCTGAGCCAGACCCAACGGGGGAACCGGAGCCAGGACCTTCGGAAAGTCCACCGCATAAGAGGAGAAGGTTGCATCCTACGCCACCTCTCCCACCTCTGCGGCCTGCTCTGCCTTCCCCCCGGTCTACTACCCACGGGGATCATACAGGCACGGACAGGTACAGATGACGGCGGAGGCGACTACGGGACGTGTCCCCCGTCACCCCCTGCTCGGGCATCCCCGCCTGACGAGATTGGATCCTTTCATGCCATGATTTCCAGGGCATCCGAGCTCTTCCAGCTCTGCCCAGAAGAGAAGAAGAAGGAAGGGTTCCTTTACCAACGGCGCGAGGCTAAAAGGAAGACTGTCCTCGCCGTACCACTTCTTGATGACATCTGGGATGAGGGGCTCGCCCTCAAGAACCCTGCCACGGCGCCAGCAAAGAGTGACCGGTATGAGAAGAAGTACCGGGTCCCCGACGCTGCCCCCTTGTGCCTTCGGGCGCAACCTACCCTGGATTCGGTCGTCTCGGCCGCGGCAAAGAAGAAAGCTGGGGGGGCATCGGCTTCGACATCAACTTCCCCGCCGGACGGTGAGGGCAGGAAGCTGGACACGATGGGACGACGGGTCATCTCATCCGCAGCGACGACTATCAAGGCGGCCAATGCCCTGGCTATCGTAGCCCGCTACGACAGGGAGTTGTGGTTCAAAATCGCCCCTCTGTTGGACTTCCTTCCGGACGGCAAAAGGGCTGAGGCCCTTGAAATCCTACAGGAAGGTGAGATTGCTTCGGACCACGCCATCACGGTGGGAACGGACATCGCTGACACTGGTTTCCGTCAGTTGGGCAACGGCGTTTGCCTGAGACGACGAGGATGGCTCAAGGCGACGGATTTCCGCTAGGACGTACAAACCAAGGTTTTGGACATGCCCTTCGAAGGGAACAACCTGTTTGGGAAGGCGGTTGATGAGTCCCTTCAGGCCATCAAGACAGACACAGAGACTGCCCAGGCACTGGGAGTGCTCCAACAACGACGGCCGTCCTTTCGGAGCTCCGGAGGCAGACAAGGTGCCTCCAAGGGATCCGGCAGTGGCTCCTCCACGTAACGCCAAGATCTTCGTCCCAGGAAGCCTACAGGGGACGCGGCAAGTCAGGTGGTGCCCGTTGTCGTCGACAGGGAGGTCAAGGAGGCAAGGCGGCCTCTAAACAAGATTGAACCGACCGTGGGGTCGGGCCTCCACCGAAGCACCCCAGTGGGAGGCCGGCTGGCGAGATTCGTCAGCGTGTGGGAGTCCATCTCCACTGACCGTTGGGTGCTGGACGTCCTGGCCCAAGGGCACGCCCTCGAGTTTCAGAAGAAGTGCCCTCGCGTTCCACCCGTGGCCAGGAAGGAAAATCACATCCCTCAACTACTGTTGGAAGCAAGGGCGATGCTCAAGAAGGGTGCCATCGAGCTTGTCCCAAAGAGGCTTCGGGGCTCCGGAGTTTACTCAAGGTACTTCCTCGTAAAAAAGAAGACAGGAGGATGGCGCCCCATCCTGGACCTGCGACGACTGAACAAGTACATCAAGGCACAGAAGTTCCGGATGGTCACCCTCCAGCACGTGCTGGGACAGCTGGAGGAGGGAGATGTCCTGTCGTCGTTGGACTTGGGGGATGCGTACTTCCACATCCCCATTCTAAAAAGACACCGAAAGTTCCTCAGGTTCGTGGTCCAAGGGCGGCACTACCAGTTCAAGGCCCTCCCGTTCGGATTGAAGTCGGCACCCAGGGTGTTCACCAAGTGCCTCGCACCGGTGGCGGCGCGGCTGCGCCTACAGGGGATCCACGTCTACCCCTACCTGGACAACTGGCTCATCTGGGCAAGGACAAGGGAGCTCGCCGTGGAGCACACTGCGAAGACCGTCCAGCTGCTCACAGACCTGGGATTCTCCATCAACTTTCCAAAATCCCACCTGGTTCCGTCGCAAGTCGCCCTGTTTCTGGGAGCCAAGCTTGACATAGTGGCGCGGCTGGCCTCGTCGTCGGAGGAAAGGACCAGGGCCATTCTGGGCAAGGTGCAGCGTCTGCTGGCCACAGACATGCCCAGGGTAAGATCTATCAAGTCCCTACTCGGGATGATGTCCTCCTGCATTTATCTGGTGCACCTTTGCAGGCCTTCGGATGCGCCCCTTACAAGAGTTCCTCGACGCCCGCTGGGTCCAGTCGATGGGCAGCTTCGAGGACAGGATCCCTCTCAATGAGACGGTCTGTCAGGCGATCCGCTGGTGGGTACCCACTCTCATCTGTCGGCAGGCACAGACTTTCAGACCCCAGTTCACCAGGTGACGGTGACGACGGACGCCTCCCTGGAAGGTTGGGGAGCGCACTCCGGAGATCTTCACGTGAGAGGCCTTTGGCTCCCGGAGGAGAAGTCACTCCACATCAACATCTTGGAGCTCCACGCAGTGTTCTGGGCCCTTAGGTCTTTTTTTCCGTCCCTCAAGGGCAAGGTGGTGAGGATCTTCACCGACAACACCACCATGATGTTCTACATCCGGAAGCAGGGCGGAACCAGATCCCCTGCCCTATCCAAGGAAGCCCAGGATCTGTGGCATTGGGCCATCGCCCAAGGGATGTTTCTGGTGCCTCTTCATCTGGCAGGAATAAAAAACACGATCGCCGACTCACTCAGCAGAGAGCTGCGCTTGTGCCACGAGTGGGAACTACGCCAGGATCAAGTGGATCAACTCTTCCGACGATGGGGCTAACCCCAAATTGATCTCTTCGCAATGGCGACGAATTCCATGTGCCGGAAGTTCGCCAGCAGGTTCCCCCAGCCGAGGAGCATGGGCGATGCTTTCTCGTTCCCCTGGGACGGCCTATTTCTTTATGTGTTCCCTCTCGTGCCGTTGCTGCTCCGGCTCATCAACCAGCTCAAGAGGTCCCGGTGCAGGATGATCCTCGTCGCACCGGCGTGGCCGAGATAGATCTGGTTCCCAGACCTTCTGGACTTGTCAACGTCCACACCAGTCAAGCTGCCGACGGACGCAGATCTTCTCTCGAGAGAAGGAGGTGCCATTCTTCACCACAACCCGGAGTCGCTGAACTTGCAGGCCTGGCTCCTGAAGCACTAGAGTTTGGAGGGTACGACATCCCGGCCGACTGCAGAGAGGTTCTTGCAAAGGCCAGGGCGTCCTCAACTCTCAAGTGCTACGGAAATAAATGGAAGAGGTTCTCTGTCTGGTGCCATGCACAGAAGATTAACCCTCTGCGGATTACGGCTCCTCAAGTACTGCCGTACTTACTGACGCTGGCCAAGGCTGGACTGGCGCACGCTTCCATCAAGATTCATCTTGCTGCGATCTCCCGATACACCAGAACCACGGGACGGACGTCTTTGTGGTCTCATCATCTGGTGAAGGAATTTATGAAAGGATTGTTCCGATCATTCCCGCCGGTGAAGGCCCCTGCCCCGGCGTGGGAGCTCAATGTGGTGCTGACCAGGCTCATGGGGCCCCCATTTGAGCCTATGCATTCGGCACCGTTGAAGTTTCTGTCGTGGAAGACAGCGTTTCTCGTGGCCATCACCTCTGCACGAGTGGGAGAGATCCAGGCCCTATCTTGCAAGCCCGAGAGCCCCAAATGGGAAAGCAGATTCAGGAAGAAACACAACGCTGCGGTTTTTCTTTCCGAGTTTCTCAGGCTCCTCCGATCCGGAGGAGCCTGAGAAACTCGGAAAGAAAAACCGCAGCGTTTTCCAACACAATAACGTTGTATTTATGTTTGCGGTCACTTCAAAAGCGACCGCAAACATAAATACAACGTTTTTAAAGCTGCGGTTTTATTTCTAAGTTTTCCGGGCTCCTCCAGCCCGGAAAACTTAGAAAAAAACACAGCTAGTGCTTATTTTTTTAAAAAAAAAAATAGCACTTACCGAGATTCAGCTGCAGCTTTCCTGCTCTGGTCTCCGGTCCCCGTCCTCCGCGTACAGCACTAATGAAGGGAAAAGCCATCCAGCGGTAGCTTTTGTTTACTACAGCTGGCTGGCTTTTCCTTCATTAGTGCCGCAAAAGCCAGCACAGGAGGGCATCCATTTCACAAAATGGATGCGCCCATGTGCTTGCTTTTGCGAATTTTGAGCTTGAATAGCTCAAAACTTTACATAGAAAGTTTTAAAAAAGAGAATGCTAGTATTTTTTTTTATGTTGCCTATCTATTTTTTAAATAAAATTTTTTACTAGACCACATGGGCCTCATTACGACTCAGGCGGTAAGGGTTTTACGGCGGCGTAAACAGCGCCGACCCTTACCGCCTGAGTACGAGGTCCCTTAGCGCCATGGCGGACTTAACACCTGCTTTTAGCAGGTGTTAAAATCCATGGCGCTAAGGGACCATGGAGTTAATTACGCCACCGTAATTTACGGTGGCGTAATTAACGCCTTCCCCACTCCCATTATGCCCTATGGGGCAAAAATGGGAATGGGGAAGGGTAAATGGGGATTGGGGACTTACCGCCCCGCCAAGGTCGGAATGGGGCGGTAAGTCCGCCAACCACCATGGCGTAAACATAGTTGACGCCATGGTGGTAAAGTCACGGCCCAGGCGGTAACTTACCGCCTGGGTCGTAATGAGGCCCCATGCCTTTAAGATGCTTGTCAGCTTCGCCAAGGCCTCTGTGCCAGCGGCATTCAGCTTCGATACTGTTTGCGGAGCAAGGACACGCTGTGCTTGTTGCAGCTGGCACACCCACCTCTTTAGCCTGCAGCCATGCACCTGTTGGCTCTGTTCTGTTGAGGAATCTGTGGAAAGAAGGAATCCTTTGGAAGACAAAAATGACTTAACACTTGGTAATGTTCTTTGTGATGGATTAGACCTCCCACAGATTCCTGTTTGCCCTCCCAACCTGCCCCTCTTCGTGGATAGCTTGTGCGCCTCCTGCTGTTCTGCAGTTCCTCAGCTTCTAGGGAAACGAGTAACTGAGACCCAAGGGCACATCTGGCTCCATATATATTGCCCTTGACTTCTCATCCAAAGCCATGCATGCCCAACCATGAACATCATGTATGTTTAGTTAGGCTCACATGCTACACCTGGCTATCCCCCTTGCAACACCTGGCCTATTTGCCATCAATAATATATGCCATAAAGTGATTTATCACTCAGTGACAAAGTCAGGACTGTGGTCCTGAAATGAATAACTTTGTTTTTGACCGTATACATTAGTGCAGTTTCATTCACCTTTTCAAATTTACAGCTACTTGTTTATAGCTAGCTCATTTAGTTAAGTGTTTGCTGCTTGTAATTGAGTTAATCAAAATTGCGCATGTCAAGCCTCTTCTTAAAAAGCCATCCCTCGACCCCCTCGACCCCAAAAACTACAGACCCATCTCGAACACCAGATTCCTTGCAAAACTCATCGACCAAACAGCGTACTCCCAGTTAAATACCTTTACTGAATCCAAAAACCTCCTCAACACCACACAATCAGTTTTCAGACCACAGAATGGAACCGAAACCATGCTAGCTTCAATCTGGGATGATCTTAGGTCACTGCGGACAATGAAGGATGCGCTGCACTAATTCTCCTCGAACTCTCTGAAGCCTTTGACACGATTAACCACTCAATCCTCCGTGACCACCTCCACTCCCTTGGAATCCGTGGCACCCCTCTCATGTGGATTTCCTCCTTCCTCAGCAAAAGGTAACAAATAACACTCCTCTCCCCTTTTGTATCAGCTGCTCACTCGGTTAATACTCGAGTACCGCACGGCGCATGTCTATCTGCCCTCCTATTCAACCTCTATATGTCCACCATTCCTGGAATTATCTGCTCGCACAACATCTCGTGCTACAACTACGCTGACGATACCCAAATCATCCTTAAAATCCACAATTCAGACACCAACCCCCAGCCCGACCTTGAAGCCTGTCTTTTAGATATCGACCGATGGATGACAATGAACCACCTCCTCTTAAACCCCACAAAAACCGAAACCATGGTAGGCGGCAACTCTGCACTTCTACCTCATCCTCTCCCTTGCCCCCTTCCCTGGGCCAACCCCCCGCCCCCTCCGACACAGTAAAAAACCTAAGCTGCACTATGTACCTGGCTTAACCTTCTCCCGATAGATCAACAATGTGTCTAAATGCTGCCACTACCATCTCAAACTTCTCAAACGCATCTTCCCCTAACTCTCCTTCCCGAACAGACTTGCTGCTGTTATGTCAATTGTGATATCGAGACTGGGCTATGCCAACTCCCTATGCCTAGGAGTCCCAGTATATCACCTTAACAAACTCCAAAGAGCCCAAAACGCTGCTGGTAAGCTGCTCCTCATGCTGGGTCCAAGAGGACACACCTCTCCTGCTCTCCGAACCCTCCACTGGCTCGCAGTAGGATGAAGAGCCACTTTCAAGACCCTGTGCATCACTAACAGTGCAGTGCACAAGATGGCCCATTATACCTGCAAGAAAAGCTAAAACCTTACCTCCCACCGCACCCACTAAGATCAAGCACTTTCCTCCTTTTAGTGATCCCTACCACTAACACTGTCAGGATCGGAGGGTCTGCTTACTCAGTCTTGGCCCCTACTCTGTGAAACTTGCTTCCTCCACATATTCGACACACCCAAGACTACATCACATTCCGCAAAGTACTAAAAATGTGGCTCTTTCCATAACACCAACCTCAACCTTAAGAAGAAATTGGACTTCCAAGTCACTGAAAGACTAAATACTATGTGACCCAGCCATGTCTTCAATGAACAAGAACATTGATTCAGCCATAGACAACCCTATCCTGAATAAAGAATAATGGATCTCCTTGGATCAGCACTCGTCCCAAGTTGTGTCCCCCAGCTCATTCGGCCCCTGCCGTCGCTCTGTACCCCCACCCAGGATCCCTATGATATCACCCAGGACCCCGGCGAGATGGCTGCATACCCTCTGGCCCAGTACCGCCACTATATGCCCCATCCGCTCCAGCCCACCATGTATCACTACGCGCCCCATACCCCTTGGTGCCTCGCTGTCCCCCACCCCTTTAGCCTCCATGTTGTCACTGCGCAACCCACCCTGGCTCTGGTGATATCGCTATGTACCCTTGTGCTGCCATAAATGCTGTTGCCATGTACCTCTAGTCCCTGAGATGTCTCGATATACCTCCAGCCCTTTGTCCCCGTACTGTCCCTGTGTCTCCTGACCACTTACTACCCGTATTTTCATTGTAACTCCCCCTGGCCCTGTGCTATCGTTGTATACCCAACCCTCTATGACCCTCTAGTCCCTTTGACAACTCATCTAGTCCCTGTGGTGTCGCTTTGTGCCCTGTATGTCGCTGTTTACCCCTACCCTCTGCTCCCGTGATGTATCCCTCCTGGTCCCCTATGATATCTTTGTACACCCATGCCCTCTCATATCCCACGTAGTGACTGCCTGGCCAGCCCCTCCAGTGCCCTACGTCTCTGTTTACTCAGCCCCTCTGGTCCCGTAATGTCTTTCTGTAACCCCGGGCCCTCCATACTTTCTGTTTGTCCCTACCACCGCCCCCCGTGATGTATACCCCGCCCTCCTGGTCCTCATGTACCGTTCCTCTACTCTATACCATCACTCAAGTAGAGTACAGCTATACCCCTCGATAAATTCAGCCTTGCTGCTCACATACGAACACTATCGCACGAATACCTCATTGCTAAAACGCAGCTATATCGCATGACGAACCGGCCTAGCTGCTCACATAAGCATCCTACAGGCCTAACGCAGCCAGAACCCAGTCTGGGTGTCCACCCACCAGACTGCACACATTTAACTGACATCTCCACCACCACACCTAATGCTAGGATGCAGCTCCCATCAGGCAATTACACCAGCTGCTCACATAACTGGTGCACCCATGCATCCTATGACACCAACTCTCTCTACTCGCTCTACTGACCTGGACTGCAGTCCCGAGGGCGTTCAAACTACCAGCGCTTTGAGGTCATACCAATGATCTATAGAGCGCTATATAAATGCCAAATAACATAACATAACATTGTGCAGCCCTTTACAGGTTTGAATCCCAGCAGTGCTGACACAGCCTTTCAACCTTACAAGATTAATAATTTGATTGACATTAATATCTGCTAATTACAGTGCTAATAAATGGCGAAATCATGCTGGCAAGCATTGTATATACATCAGAAAAGTGATTCAAACTTGTTTTACCTAACTTCAAGGAAGATTTCATTTTTATTTTCAGTTTTATTTAGACTGTAGTTTGGTGTTTTGTAAATCTGCTTTTGGAAACACAAACAATTAACTTTGCTCATGAAAGAAAAAGATACAGAAACCGTAGTATATTCATATAAAACTAAAGATCAGATAGCAAGATATGTGGCCTACTTGAAACACTTGTGTATCGGCGTGTTACAAATGCCATATCATATCATACTTGGTTAATTGGAGTTTGCGAAACAAGGACAATCGGTCTCAAATTCTGGATTCTCCACCTGGCAAATCACTTTTCCTCCTAGTGAATTATTTTCCTTTCCATTACTGCTAAAATTAAGATTGCCTAAATGTCATTCAGTTCAGTTTGCCATGCAACATGCAGAATCATGTACCTCTCCCTCTACCGCTCCTCCACACCCTATCTAATCCAGGCCCTCTGACATTATCCACTACAGGGCACTTTGTCCCAAATCGTCCCCTTCCTGGGGCCATAGCTGGCCCAGTGGTACAGGTTGGGCCAGGGCAAAGGGGCCTACACTTGACAGAAGGTGGAAACATATGGTTATGTGAAGTGGCACCTTACCTATGATGGCTATACGTGGTATTTCAGGATTCACCTGACATGCAATTGGCAATACTTGGGCAGACTCTGGCACGATTTGGAATATGATAAGAGCACTGGGCTTGTAAGGCTTTGTATTGCATATGATAACTATACATGGTATATGAGATGTCCCCTGACGTAACAAGGCACGACTTGAGGCTGCACTTGGGGTTTTATAGTAGTGCCTCGGTATGTGACTCAGTATTTAGTATTTTATGACTATGCCTGGACTGTGAGGTGTTAGCTCGTATGAGATGGCAGTAAAAAACATACAATGTTCACTAGTATAACAAGACACTGCTACTGGCCTATGATAGGATTCTGCAGGGTCTGACCCTGGCATATCATTACTTCACCCATGCCATATTGAACCAGCACCATATAGCTAATATCATTTGTGATGTCAGTGGGACCTAAGATCGTGTGACAGCACTCCCTGTGATATAATTATGGTCCAGGATTTTGTGATAACACTTACTGTAATGTCAACATTTGATGTCACTTCCGCTACCCCTGAAATTTTGGTGATGTACAGACCTGGCGAGACGCTCTCATCTGATCACTGAACACCTCCCCTCACACTTTCCCAGTAGCTGCAGCTCCAATACCACCAATGCTCTCCCCGGCCTTTAAGGAGCAGTTCTTGTTCCATGAACAATTCTTCATTACATTGATCCTTACTTCTCTCATCAATTGCTTGCACTCATCACTATCACTCATCTACCTACATTCACTATAATACTAGCCTATTCACTACACTTTGGGGACAAAAGCTACACTCATGAAGCGTGTGGCTTCAAGGACTGTTTGTTTCATTGACCTCAAGGTGCTGAGACTCTCGGCAATAATTGCATCTGGAATTTAAAAGTAGTTGAGGGACTGTGGACTGTTGCAGCTAGATGCAGGCAATTTACACTCTTTCATATCCTTATTTGATGTCTCCTTTCAGTCTGTATAAAATGTAAGTTAAACTCTCCCCAGTTTATTAGGTACCTATTTGAGCAGAACTTGTGACACCCCCTCTTACTCCTACAACAGCCTTCAACCTCTTCTTGTAATGTTCACTTCACTGTACTCCTCTATGTTTCCGCTTCGTAACTGCATCCCACAAGGTTCAGTCCTGGGTCCTCTTATTTTCTCCCTCGATACTTGCCCTCTTGCCTCTATAATCCCATCCTTTGTCCTGTCTCACCACTTCTATGCCGATGACACTCAGCTCTTTCTTTCCTTTTTTGGGAGGCGGGGGAAATCGTCCCAGGCCCCCAATAGGTTTAGAATGTGGAAGAGGCCTAGCAGTGCCTTGTAAGGGCTCGGAAATGTTGCAGGGGGGCTAGGGGTGTCAACAGAAGCTGTATTGTAATAGATTATTATGTAATTGGGGTAGATCATATCAGAAAACGAAACCCCATTTTAGGAGACCCACAGCGATCTTTAAATCGAGGCCTTGCGTTGTGCTGCAGCCAGGGCAGTAGGCCCAAGCGTCAAACATAGAAATGTGTGTGTAAATTGTCTCGTACTAACAGCACATGTAACTTCAAAGGAATGCGCCCTAAAAGGCCATGAGGCGGTTGAGAGCTCCCTGTGAGAAGCTATCCCACGAAAAGGAGGGCCAGAGCCTCTGAATTCCCCGAGCCCAAATTCTAAGTTATAGTGTCGAGATGCCCTGTCCCAAGACCCCAACATTACAGAGTACAGGTCAGTCCCAGGCCAACGGCCATAAAGCTGTTATATCATCAATATATCCAAAGATCAGAGCAGATGGCCCTGGGCCCCTGTGATTTGTCTATGAGGTGCCAGGGAGGGAGAGTAACACAATTAAGTCCTGATGGGAAGAACTGGAACAGCGCTGATGTGTCTGGGATTGATCTGGGGTTTTGCAAGATAGCGTGACCTCGAAAATAGCCTCTGCACCCATGTCTGCAGTATCAGGCCACAGATGGAGAGTGCAATGTTTTTTGTATTTCTAATTACCAATTAAGCAACTTGATGTCCAGTGACGTGCAAAAGAGGAGCCCTTGTGGAAAAAGATGGATGGGAGAACTGGGACCAATGGCCTGGCATCCCTTATGGAGAACTTTGTATATGCATAGGGTTGCGCCAACCAGCCAACTGAATTTGAAACCCATGTAAATTACGTCATTGTTTTTTATGAGAATAAACTTTGTTCTCCTTGCAAGAGGTGTGCAGAGCCTTTTTCCCTAGTGTGCTGCATTTTTTCTGGTATGCGCGTTGAGGGCTTTCTCTACATTTTTGGTGAACCCTACGTGATCCCAGATTTTCCACGCAAAAAGGAGGCTTCCAGGATGTATCTTTGGAGGAGCCGCGCCCACCTGCCGTGACCAGTCCGAAGTGCACACCACGCAGTGGTATACAGGAGCCATTTTTACAGAATTCCTGTCTGCTCTTTGGAGCGGCGCACAGCCTCTAAGAAAATGCAGGTCGTTATTGGGACCCCATGATGGAGGAGATTGGGTTAACACGCAGATGTCAGTACACCTCTTGTGGGCAACAACAATGAGGGGCTGACATAAGAGGGAAGTGGGAGAAAGGGGAGGATGGTGTGTGGCAATTTGTGAATGCAGAAAGGAAGAAGTGAGAGCAGGTGACAGATTGGTGTGGAGTGGAATAGAACAGTGTGTTAAGGCCACGTGACGGTTTTTATTATATTTATTATTATGGTATATGAGGAATGAAACAGAGAAGTGTGGTAACCTTTCCGAGAAAGGGGAGAAGATGGTGCCATATTTTTTAATGTGATAAGAGAACAAACAAAGTAGGGGCTGCGTATAATTAGACACTTTGAATTCCTGTGCCCAATATATTTTGGGAGGGGAATGAGAAAAAGGAGTGGTTGTTATTTCTGCAGATTGTTTTAGTGTTTTACTATTTTGTGCATATCCCCAAGCAAGAAACATATTTCACTTTGGTGCATCTGAAGAATTATATGATATGATATGGCATTTGTAGCGTGCCTATACACAAGTGTTTCAAGGCGCGACGAGGCAAGGAAGGGAGAACAGAGAGAGGACAGAGACAACAATCTTACCAGGCCAGGTGACATTAAGATTGTGCAAGTGCAGGAGAGGGGGAGGGGAAAAGTGCCAGGGGAAGTGGGAGGGGGCCAGTGCTGTACATGGGATCAAAAGTGCAGCTAGGGGGACGGGATGGTTACAGATACAGACCCAAGTGCAAGGGTTGCCAGAAGGCAGTGCAGGTGTGCAACTGGGGGGGCAGGGACCTGGACTCGAAATCATAGGGTAGCCAGTGAACAGTGCAGTATCAGACAGGAAATCAGCAGGGTAGACAAAGGGAGAAGGCAGAAGCAAAGAGAAAGGTCTTGTGGTGCTTCCGGAACCAGAGATGGTTTCCTCAAGTTTCAGAGAGGCGAGAAGGCTATTCCAGAGGGAGGCCCCAGCCGAAGAAAGATATCTACCACCAACCTGTTGCTTGGAGAAGTGACTGACCCTAAGGGAGTTGGAGGTTGAGGAGCAAAGAGATCGAGTAGGAAGGTACTTGCGAAGAGCGAGTTGGAGGTATTGAGGACCCAGGCCCCAGAAGGCCTTGTGAACAATGCAGAGGGTCTTGAACTTTATCCTTGCAGCCACTGGGAGCCAAAGCAGAGATTTCAGTGCTGGAGAGATAAGATCCCTGGGCTTGAGGCCAAGGACAAGTCTTGCAGTCCTGTTCTGGATGAGTTGCAGAGGGTGGAGAGTAGAAACAGGCAGATTTTGGCAGGTGAGGAAAAAGGCAGTGAATATGGCAAGGTAAATGTACACAAAATCACACAGTGAATAGCTTTGAGTCAAACAACATGCACACAGGAACCAAGACTCATGTATACTAAAACCCAGGAGTGCAAATCGAGTGTGACAACAATACAAATATATGAAAAGGGATGTGGGGTAAGCACTTAGATGCTCCTTATGACTGCAAGGAAAGTCGGCAAGCTCCTTACCCACAATTGCTGTTACAGGTACTGACAGCGCTAAACCCATGTAGAGGGCAAGCAACGACACGATCTGTGAGCTAACACTCTTGATGGTATTGAATAAGGAAACTTAAAAACAGTACTCACGAGGACGAGAAATACCACTTGAATGTCAGCAAGCCCACAAACCCTGTTGATCAAACAGGGACCTAGAAAGACTATAACAGCAATGGGAGGATAACTAAACACATAAGACTCAAGACAAGGGGCAAGTAGGAATAGTGATTACAGAATCGTGAGGAAAACATAGGCATTCACACAGGAGCTTGCTACAACAGGACACCACACCTAATAATCAATGGGAAATAAATGCAGAAGTGCAAGGGAAAACATGGATTGGATTCCAAAAGAAAGTAAAGGAACAGGAGCAGGGAAAACGAAATTACAAAGCCAAACTTCCTCCACCCATCCAAGGAAAAAGGCAGGAAGCTAAATCTATAAAGAGGAAGACTAAAGCATCAAAGTTTACAGCAGCAAAGGACAAAGTCAAAGAAATATAGAAACCAGGCAAAATGGGCTGTGCCAAAAGGGAAAGCACTGAGAAATGCTGCCTGCAAACAGAGGAAGACAGAAAGGGAATCTAGGAAGCAGAAATCAATTAAGCACATAAATTCGAAATCCAGGGATAAGGAACAAGAAATAGAAACGTGGAACTAGGCACAAAGCTAAGAACCAGGAACAAGGGCGCAGTCACAAACAGGAACACTACATCAATGACCAGCACTGAACTGAAGCAAACTGAGGCTTTTAAAGCTGCTTAACGAGCGCATGCCGCAGGTGTGCTGCTTGCTGCACCTGCAGCCACAGGTGTTGCCTATCCTCCACCCAGCCTTGTCCTGCAACGGTGGAGATGAAGCTGTGGGCCAGGCATTCTGGGAAGCATAGCCATTTGATTAAAGCACCATGCTGGCTGCCAAAAACCTGGAATGGATCCGGAAGGGAAGTAGCTTGGAAAATAAGGATTTAGCGCTCCCAATTCATCACAGCACTGTAGCATAAGGTTCGGAAGGAAAGTCCAGTAGGGAATAAACCCCAAATCATGTCCCCAAGTGGTGGGAACAGGAGCGAACGGAGCGAATCCTGACAGTATACCCCCTCCCACGGCCGTCTTCTGGTGCCCGCCACCCGCACGAGGCATCTTCTTTCCATGAAAGGAGTGCTTTTTCTTTGGAGGCGGCACTAATGGAAATGGTGGCCTGTGGGCAAAGGCAGATGGACTGCAATGCATAGAATCAGGTTGCAGTCTAGAAGAGTCATAGGTAGGCTTCTGGTGAGGAAGATACTCCTGGGTCGAAGAAAGGCATGAAGGACTTGCAGGATCTGAAGCAGAGTTGGAAGGCCCAGGAAACTCAGTCACTGGGAACGGACACTTATAAGTCCTTGAGGAGGAAGGCAGGCTAGTGCAACATGCATTAGACAATGGTAGATGCTCTGTTAGCCTTTCTGCCGAGAGCGGACATACGGGAGGTGAGGAAATTGCAGGCATGCTGGCAAAAGTCTCAGACTCTGATGCTGCATATTCGGAAGGGTCTGATGCTAAAGTCAAGCATTTGGGAGAATCGTCTTGTGTAAAAGGTAGGCATTCTGGTGATCCCCCTGAAGCATAAGAAGGGCAGGCTGGACGGTCATCAGCAGTAAATGGTTGGGATTCAGGAGAAATCTCTGGAGCAGAAGAAAATGCAGCAGAATCTGACGGTGTAGAGAGGTATACCTCTGATATTGGCAGCGAGGCTAAGCAGGATACAGGTGTCTCATGAACTGAAGGCAGACTAGCGGTAGGCTCTGGGACTGAAGACATGCACTTAGGATGGACTGCCAGAGGCTCTATGGCTGAAGAGTGATATGCTGGATGAGTCGCTGTAGCTAAAGCCAGGCATGCCTAAGGAAATTTTGAGGCTGAAGGAATGCAAGTTGGAGTCATCTCGGTAGCTGAAGACAAACATGTCAAGGTCTTTAGGACTGACCATGTGCATGGTGGAGGCTCTTGAGTAAATGGCAGTCATGGCAGTGGTTCATTGATTGAAGACACGTGTGCCAAAGATGACTGCAGAGCTGTGGACTGGATCATAGAAGAGTCAATGGTTGTAGGAGGACAGACTGAAGTCTCAGAAGTCGACAGACACATTTGTGGCTCAGGAATGGAAGCCACTTTTAGGGCAGTAGACTCCTTGGCACCAGTAACCAAAGACCGAGCTGTACCCTTGCAGTCCCTTTCCTTAGTGGATGACACAGAGTCTCTTTCTTTGTAGAAGTCAAAATCAACCAGAGGAATCATCATAGTAAAGTCTCTGTTAATCAGGATTTTGTCAATTGTCCATTCATCTGTCTTAGCTTCTGAAAGTGGCAGAATAACAATCAACAGTTCAGGAATCGCCTGCCGGGTTTTTGGTTCTGTATACTGTGGAATGAGTCCATCAGAACATGAAATCTGTACTGTATCTGACTGTTCGTTGTGACCAAAATTGGCAGAAGGAAGAGTGAACACAGAGGTAGCATCGTTTTCCACATCAGCTTGAACATCTACTTCAGTCTCAGCAGCTGGATCAATAGCAGAGCCTAAGCCTACTGTAGTGACTGATTATGTGTATGCCACCATTGTGGATTGTGTTTTTAAAATCAGAAGCTTGCATGTGTGCAAGCTCAGGGTTATGACGAGCTGCTACACTGGAAATCTTAGGTAAAGGAGTGGCTTGTAAATCTTCAGCTAACTGCAATCCCTGACAAACAGCAGGACAATTGTCAGAACCTGTGCCCTGATTAATCGCTGTGCTAGAAGAATGATTTTCACTCCCAATTGATCTTACATATTGACAAGTATCATGGTTTACTAAAGTCTCTGCACTCAGGGACTGAACAGTATTCACTTCATCAACATCAACGGATAAAGTCTGAGGTGTATTCAGTAAAGACTGTAAGGTTTTATTCTCCTCTTGTAAAGAAAGGACTTCTTCTCTTAACTCTTCAAGCTTAGCTTTTAGCATGCCCTCACTATCAGTAGGCACAGTGGGCGGCATGGTGGCATCAGGGCTGGATCCTGCACTAGCAATCTGGATGTGCACCGATTGTACATTGTCATTTACTGCTTGCAGGTTTTATTTATACTTTCTCTTACCAACTTGGTCTGTGTTTCCCTTAAGCAAACTATTGACATCAGACCTCTTGGCATTAGGGACTACATTATGTACTTGTGCAGAAGAGTATGCTGAGGGTAGAAAACAGAAGTTATGCAAGGAACCCCTCCATTCTTTATGTTTGTATCATGGAACTGTTCAATCTGAGGTGAAGCACAACTGGAATCATGGGGTTCAACAACAGAGTTACTCTTGTGTAATAAGTCTTACAGGTACTGACAGCGCTAAGCCCACGTAGAGGGCAAGCAACGACAGGATCTGTGAGCTAACACTCTTGGTGGTATTGAATAAGGGAACTTAAAAACAGTACTCACAAGACGAGAAATACCACTTGAATGCCAGCAAGCCCACGTACCCTGTTGAACAAACAGGGACCCAGAAAGGCTATAACAGCAATGGGAGGATAACTAAATACATAAGACTCAAGACAAGGGGCAAGTAGGAATAGTGATTACAGAATAGTGAGGAAAACATAGGCATTCACACAGGAGCTAGCTACAACAGCATACCACACCTAATAATCAATGGGAAATAAATGCAGAATTGCAAGGGAAACATGGAATGGATTCCAAGAGAAAGTAAAGGAATAGGAGCAGGGAAAACGAAATTACAGAGGCAAACTTCCCCCACCCATCCAAGGAAAAAGGCAGGAAGCTAAATCTATAAAGAGGAAGACTAAAGCTTCAAGGTTTACAGCAGCAAAGGACAAAGTCAAAGAAATATAGAACACAGGCAAACTGGGCTGAGCCAAAAGGGAAAGCACTGAGAAATGCTGCCTGCAAACAGCGGAAGACAGAAAGAGAATCTAGGAAGCAGAAATCAATTAAGCACATCAATTCGAAATCCAGGGATAAGGAACAAGAAATAGAAACTTGGAACTAGGCACACAGCTAAGAACCAGGAACAAGGGAGCAGTCACAAACAGGAACACTGCATCAATGACCAGTGCTGGACTGAAGCAAACAGAGGCTTTCAAAGCTGCTTAACGAGCACATGCCGCAGGTGTGCTGCTTGCTGCACCTGCAGCCACAGGTGTTGCCTATCCTCCACCCAGCCTTGTCCTGCAACGGTGGAGATGAAGCTGTGGGCCAGGCATTCTGGGAAGCATAGTCATTTGATTAAAGCAGCATGCTGGCTGCCAAAAACCTGGAATGGATCCGGAAGGGAAGTAGCTTGGAAAATAAGGATTGAGCGCTCCCAATTCATCACAGCACTGTATCATAAGGTTCGGAAGGAAAGTCCAGTAGGGAATAAACCCCAAATCATGCCCCCAAGTGGTGGGAACAGGAGCGAAGGGAGCGAATCGTGACAGATTTAGAAAGAGGCCGTTGCAGTAGTCCAGCCTAGAGAGAACCAGAGCTCTAGAGACAGTGAGCTTCTGGGGGAAGAAGAGGAAAGGACAAATACCTCTGAGGAGGTGCAGTTGGTATTTTGACTTCTTAGAGATGTCAGAGATGTGAGGAGAAAAGGAGAGTGTGGAGTTGAAGATGACCCCGAGGTTCTTAGCCTCCTAGGTGGGAGCAGGAAGAGGGCTAAGGGAGGCCGACCAGAGAGTGACAGGAAAGGAAGGTGCAGGTGGGCTAATGAGGAGAATCTCTGTCTTACTGGCATTAAGGCAGTGATTGTTGGCGGCACACCACTCCTGGATTGCAGACAGAATTTCAGAGATGAGAGAAGGAGAAGAGGTGGCAGAGGGTTTCCTGAAAACGAGCTGAGTGTCATTCTCATAGCACTGAAAGTTGGAGCAGAGAGCAGTGATTAGGTGGGCGAGAGGTGTGTTACGCTCACCTGGTATCCACGGGGATACCACCCAGCCCTGGTTGGATGATTTGCACTCTCGAACCCTCTCCCGGTCCCTTGGTAAGGCCTCTGGTTAAAGATGGGTCTGCAATATAGGAGAGCTGGATTCATTACCAGATTGTCTTTATGGTTTCCCACCTCCCTTGGCCTCAACTCCTTCCTCCCCCTTGGGCCTTCTCCTTATCTCAATATTGTAAAAGGTGGATCCTCTGTCCTGCTCCTCGTGGTAGGGGCGCGTAGATGTGGGGGGTGAGCAGCGCCCAAGTTACTTCACTGGTGCAAGCCCCCCTGTGGGAATCCAGGCCTGCTGCGACTCCGTAGGTTTGCTACTTTACAGTCTTTATATGCAGTTCTTATGTTCTCTTAGTTCGAATAATAATGTCTTGCTTCTTTCCTTTAAGGTATGGAAAGGTATTTTGGTGTTGTCATTCAGTTTGAAGATGAGCATGGGCCGGTAGGCGAAAGCACGGTGTGCGCAATGCTGTCCGGTGAGTAATGCGTGATGCTGTCCGGTGAGTAATGCATGCGCGATGCTCTGCATTGTTTCGCCTTTTATATTGCTATCCTGTGTCTTTTCTCTCCTTGCAGGTTGCGATGTTCCTCGCTGAGTGTCGTAATATTCCAGCAATGATACTGACCAGGAGATGACTACCCAGGTAAGAATTGAGTGGCTTTCTTCATTCGGGAGGAAACGTGAGTAAACGCTTACTAATGCTGTCTTCCTTTCTCCTCTTTTCAGGTTATGGTATTCCAGGATGCATGCGGTGCCGGATGATGGAGTTTGTACCTTCAGGTGAGTGGAACTGAAGTCAGCGGTGGATTGAAGACAGGATACTGTTCCAGGTAAGTTTCGTAGTGTTCTTTCTCTCTCTGCAGGTCCTTGGTTTCAGGTACGCCGGCATCAAAGAACTGAACACAGTGAGTGTTATGCTGCCCACAGCAGAATAACGCAAAGCAAGTTCTGCTGTTTGGGTGTGGTTTAAATAGTCTCAGGTAAAGGAGTCCAGGTAAAATAGTCCCAGGCCTGCCACACCCAAAGTAGTCCAGGTAAAGTAGTCCCAGGCCTGCCACACTCAAAAGACTAGACTGCATAGCTCAGTCCCTTGTAACTTAGCTATGTGTGTGCCTCCATGTTGGCTGAACCCCTCCCCCCAAGTTAAATAATCCCAAGTACTGGAAGGCTGACTTGCCAGTGAGGGCCTGGGGCAAGGGTCATGACAGCTGCCAGGTATTGGTTGAACAGCCAGGGAGAGAGGTTAGACCCCTGGAGAACACCACAGGTAGAGAGTGAGACAGAGGAAAGGAAGGAACCAAGATGGACCTGGCAGGTGCGGTCAGAGAGCAACGAGGTCAGCCAGGCCAGGGCCTGATTGGTGATACCCAGGTTATCATGGGGATGATTGAGCCGGATGGCATGGTTGACTGTGTCAAAGGCAGAAGAGTGATCGAATAAGATGAAGACAGAGGAAAGATTGGAATCAAGGTTAGTGAGCAGGTCTTCACAGATGTTCAGGAGAGCAGTTTTCGGGCTTCTGGCTGCTTTGAAGGCAGACAGATGGTCATGGAGACAACCAACAGGTTCAGTGTGAAGATTAAGCTGAGAGATGGCCAGCTTTTCCAGGAGTTTGCCCTGGAAAGAAGTGATGAAGATCGGGCGATTTTTAGCCAGGCAGAAGGGGTTGGCTGAGGGTTTCTTGAGAAGAGGGTGCACAAGTGAGTGCTTTAGGGGGGGAAGCAATATCAATATCAATAGGATAGCCCACAGATGAACCTGTTGTGTCCCATCCTCTAAGTCACACCTAATCCGGCAGAGGAACCTCGCATAATGGTGGCGATAAGTGACAAAAAGTTTTCCTTTCTTATTGACACTGGGGCAACTAGATCATGCATGCGTGAAAGGACATTTGCGTTGTCAGGCGATGCCATGAACACTCAAGGATTCTCTGGGGCTTGAGAAGTGTTTACTTTTACCGATAACATCTATCTATCAGAGATCATGACTTATCTTTACCCTTACTTTATTCCCGACAAGCACCTGTAAACATACAAGGACGGGACATAATGAGCAGACTGAACATGACCATTTCATTCACAGACAAGGGCATAATATGTTGGAAACATGGTACAGAGGTGGGCTCCAGTAGACCCAGAAGTGTTCCAATATGGAACAGATGTAGCCCTTCCGTGGATGCCAGGTATAGCAGGAAAGGTATGGAGAATGCCAGGTGAGTACCTGTTCAGATCCGAGACACCACTAGATGAGAAGGAGGGAACAATTGTATATATAGATATGGAAGCAGTAGTGGCAAGAGAAGACTGGGTTGCAGTACGTGCCACAGATGAGCAAGGGAGGGCATGGAGAGCAATAATTGCTGTAGCAGAAGGAAGCAGACTGAATCAAGTAACAGGTGTGGAACTGTTCTCAGAAGAAAGAGTGGAGACAGAAATGGTGCTTGAAAGGAGTGTAAGGTTCTGGCTGCAGATTACATACAGAGAGGTTGCACAGAGAATGGCAATGGCACTAAAAGCCCCACCAGCATAGTGGGAGTGAAGATTAACCTGAAGCCTGGAGCAATACTGCCTTGGGTGAAACAATACCCCTTGACCGAGGAAGCAGATGAGGGCATTTATAAAACAATCAGCACACTAATTGAGAGATGCATGTCGGTACCATCAGAATCCCCATGCAACACTGCAGTGTATCCTGTGTGCAAGGCAAACAGGGGGTCGTGGTGTTTCATACAAGATTTACGCCGCCTTAACCACATTGTCGAAGCAGAATACCCTGTAGCAGCAAACCCAGCTACGATCCTGTGTGGCATTCCAGCGGAAGCCACCTGCTTCACTGTTATCGATCTGAAGAACGCCTTCTTCTCAGTGCCATTACACCCAGACTCACAAGATCTGACCAGCTTTATGTACCGAAACCAAAAGTGGAAACACACGAGACTACCACAAGGGTACTGCGAGTCACCATCCATATTCAACAGGGTGATTCAAATATCACAACAGAAAATACAGTCCTAAAATAGGTAGATGACATCCTTATTTGCAGCTAAACTCCAGTACTGTCAGTACAAAGTAATGTACATTGGGCAGCTCATATCCAAGGAGGGCCGACACATTGCACCTAAGAGAGCACATGCAATACAGCACACACCACAGCCCAACCCAGTGAGGGAAATGCAACAGTTCCTCGGGTTGCATAACTACTGCAGAGCATGGGTTTTCAATTACAGCACCTGCACCAGGCCACTGCTAACTGCATTAAAAGAGGCTCAGAGAGGGACCAAGACAATAGCATGGACACACGAGATGGCTGAGGCATTCGAGGTATTGAAATAGTCAATATGTAAGGCTCCAGTGTTAGGAACCCCAGATTACAATAGGGAATTCTTCTTATTTTCGCACACTGACGGTGTGGTCATGAAAGCAGTACTAACACAGTAAACAAGCATGGGCCATAAGCCAATTGCTTACTACAGTGGGCAGCTTGATCCAGTAATGAAAAGGCACTATCCGTGCGAACAATCATTGGCTGCTGCAGCTTTCGCAGTGGAGCGGGCTTCAACAATAACAATGGGGTGCACCACCACCTTCTACGTGGAGCACGCACTGTTTGCAATGCTACCCAAGCCGAAGAGCACACTGACAACACAGAGAGCATCAGGTTATGAGATAATACTGTCAAGAGCTGAATTAAAGATAGTAAGATGTAAGACTGTAAATCCAGCACTGTTCATGCAGATATCTACCAACCAGGAGATTGGGCTCATGATTGTACCAAAACCATATAGCAATTCAGTGAGACACGCACGTTAGAGGAAGATGCACTTGAAGGGGGAGGGATCCTCTACATTGAACAGTCTTCAACTATTGAGCAGACTGATGGGATCAGGAGAACAAGGGCTGCTGTAGTGACATTGAAAGAGAGTGGGTTGAGCAAGGTGGTGGCGAGTGCCAGATTACCAACCCATCACTCAGCACAAGCAGCAGAATTAGTGGCTCTCATACTGGCTCTACAAAATAGTGTAAATAAGCAAGTAATTTATTCAGACAGTGCATACGTCATGTCCATAATCCATTCTGGCTTGGCACGATGGCTCAGGAGGAGATACAGGGGGGGAAGATCGGACCCATGTACAGCATGCACTATTGTTAGGGGAACTCATTGAAGTAACCACATACCCACAAGAGGTAGCATTGGTGAAGTGCCAGGCACATACCAAAGGAGAGGATGCAATATCCAGAGGAAACGAAGCAGCAGACCATGAAGCAAAGTGTGCGTCATATTTTGGAGAATTGTGGGAGTTGAAAGACAGAGCACAGGGCAAGGAAGGAGTAAGACAAATGGTGTTGAAAGAAGGATACAATCACCTGCCAGAAACACAAATAATGGAGCTGCAGGGAGCTGCACCCAGGGAGGAAAAGGAACCCTGGGTAATGAGGGGATGTTCACTATCCCCCACTGACACCCCATGGCGACAAAACAACACTGGGAAGGTGGTCATGCTACTTGCATTACTGAAAGCAGCCACACAGTTGCATCACCCATGCACATAGGGAAGGAGGTCATTGCAGAAACATGGTTCTGTCCTAATTTAAATGCTCATGTGGCGAATTTCATCAGAAACTGTTTACATGCCAGCAGTTCATGGCTGGACATACATTGAAAGTGGTGAGAGGAGCCATACCCAAACCCGGAGGGCCATTTCTACACCTCCATGTTGACTATGTGGATTTGATTCAAGTATGTCAAGGATACCGATACATGATAGTGGTCATCTGCCCATTCTCAAGATGCATAGAGGCCGGACCCCGTTCTCATGCTGACACCCTAAGAGCTGCCAAATTTCTGGTCCGAGAAGTGTTTCCAAGATGGGGCGTTTGTGATGTCCTCAGGTCTGATAACGGTCCTCACTTCGCAAATGAGATGTTCAAAAACATTACCAGCTTGCTAGGAATAAAACACAAATGTGCATGCGCGTACTAGCCTCAAGCAAATGGGGTGTGTCAATACCTCAACGGCCTCCTCAAAGAGCACATTGCAAAACTCAGCAGAGCACTTAAAATAACTGGCTCCATTGCCTGCCCCTAGCACTATTCGAACTGCACAACAAGCCAGGGTCTGACCACCATTTAACTCCCCAGGAGGTGGTGACAGGACGGCGCATGTACCTCTCACTGGCTCCTCCCAATAGAGCTCTAAATCACAGTGAGAATATTCTGAAGTTCTGGGTGTCAGGAAATGTACGAGTTTGTTACTTCACAGGCCAGAAGACAATGAACAAACCAACATTCACGACACAGAGCAGGAAACACCTACAGACACCACGCTTCACTGAGCCTCACGTTGTTGAGGGAATCACCAGCAGACCAGTACGTCTTGAAGGGAAAACCACCTGGCATCACATGTATGACGTCAAGCCCTACAAAGCATCAGCCTTGCCCGAGAACACCACTGCAGAGACCGGCAGGGCCAACGTTCCATCTACCAATGACCTACAGGAAATAACACCTGTTCCCATTGCCCATGAACTAGAGACTACTAGCCATCCTATGGTCAGACATTCCCAAACAACTGAGAGCCCCATGGCTATGTTGGCGCTAATAGACCAATAGAAAGACTGTCCAATTCCTGCCAAATTTCTCCCCAAAGCCAACTTCACAACCTGATTATGTTTGCACCTCAACAGCAGTAACACAATTTAACTCTCTCTCTTTTTTCGCACACGCAGGTGGTATTCCTACATATCCCCACCAAAAATATTGCCATATATATGGTCGTCTGGCTGCTGGGAGAGACCACAGCTACTGATTTATGGGAAAGTATACACCAATGATGGATGGGAAGACGCAGTCGTAGGAAGGAAGAAAATGACAAGTGTCTCAAGGAGTGGGACAGGAGCGCCAGCTTACTGACATGGGTGGACAATGAAGCTGAACCACTGCCCATTATCCCCCAGGAAGACACCGGCTCTCTGTTACCAGCATAATGGCGATGAAGAAGTAGGAGAAAACGTGTGGTGCCAAAGAATATATCAGATACCATAGATGGGAGCAGGAACAGCCGTGCTGATAGACCATTATTGGGCATGTGAATCTAAAGCCTATGACAAGTTACCACCAAACTGGGGAGGAGTGTGCTCCCTAGCCCATGTCAAGATCAGAGGCATCTCACAGGTTATTCAGCAGAACACAAATGTTGATCCCCAGAGTACAAGCATACCCAAATGCCAAGTGACTACAGATCACCCGCTGGTAGCTGATGGTAACAATAAATTTGACAGTGAACGGATTCAACGCAATTAAAGAAGAGATCAGAGCTATAAGGTTGGTGGCGCTCCAGAATAGATACATTCTGGATCTCCTCACAGCTATGGAAGGAGGAGTTTGCGCAAGGAAAAGAAGTTGCTATTGCACATACCTGCTAATGATGAAGATAACGGAACACTCTCTAACGGAGTGACACAATTGGCTCAGATGCACGCAAAAATGGTGAACGAGGAACAGAAAAGACAAGAGCTGGTTTGCATATCTATGGTTGTGGATGCCATCCTGGCTAGCTGATGGACTAAAGATAATTGGAGCTCTGGCACTGGGAGCAGCATCTATGTGTGGGATCAAGATATGTATTGGCAGGTGCAAGAAAACAGCAGAAGAAGCAATAGGAATGCAAGTACTAATGGACCTGGAAACCGGTGAAGCAATGAACGCTATTGTGAAGGAAAGAGAACAACTAAGAGAAAATAACAGAATCGTACCTGTTTCGACGGGAATAAAAGTAGACAATCCACGTAATTTGAAGGAGTACGTAGGGAAAGGGGTATGGTGCAAACCCAAAGGTGGCTGCGTCTGCATGTACTGGTCATTTGAAGATCGCATCAACTACTATGGACACCTTGCAGGGATAATGAAGGTGTGGCGATTGAAAGATGATAGAGGAGATAATGGTGGTGTGGTCGACAAGTCGATCGGAGGGGGTACTGAAGAGCGGAGATCAAACTACTCCCCCATCTCAGAAGATACCCTAGCCAGAAGAAGCACAAGAAAGAACATTGGTGCCGATCACATGAGCTCATGCCAAACCCCACTACACAGGCGATGGATAGGTGCCATGAGAAATACCCCTCAGTCGTCCTTACAACCCGGATCAGTACGAACGTTGCCCCGAGTAGATGAAGAAGCACAGAATGGAACAAGATAGCGTTACATGGACAAAAGCACTGAGAAGCCCTGATGGGCCGTTACAGGCCACACAACTTGGCTGCTTTAGATAGGAAGCACACGTGCAATCCGCACACTCGGGTCACTCGCACACACACACCAAACACACGAAGAACACATGCGTCAGTTCCATGAGATAGAGGACGGTGACATGTACATGCTGTCTGCACGTTTGTTATTTTGTCATTAGCTTATTGCTGCAATGTAGGAAACTACCAGAAGCAAGAGGATCACATGTACATGCTTGCAGATGCTCACATGCCAATAACCCCATAGAATGGCAGGAGCACTCATGGGACCTGACAGACCATAGACATTAACCAATGGATGATATACCAAAAGTACATACAGAAGTAATCCAGACAATGGCTCAGAACCTCATAATAGGCCATAACCATCTCAGACAAACTGAAGCTGCTAAGTGCTTAGCGAAGCTAAATTGCTGCAGCAGAGAACGAGGCTACTGCCAAGGTCACAATGTTGCAAGTGACATTCTTTACTCTGAGCTGAAGTAACACCTGCCGTAGGGAAACATAATTTGTCCTAAATACAGAATAATTCAGGGCTCCAGAGCTCACGAACATAGCCGAGCAAGATGGAGACAAGAATTGGTAGCTGAGAAACACAGCCGTCTCACAGAGTCAGGCGAGGGTTGCAACAAGTTAAAAAGCAAGTTACGGTTATGTGATGGGAAAGGAGCACTCACATGGCAAAGAAACATAGTTGCACATAGCACCGTGAACAGGTGCTGTCCGAGCTGGGAATTGATTTTGTCCCATGTTTGTGGGCTCACAGCTGAGCCAATCACAGCTCATGGTCCCACGGCTGGGTAGCTAGGGCTACCGACCAATCATTGGGTCCATGTAATGTAACAGTTTGTAAGTAACAATTTTCGGAGCTTTCTAGGTGCGACACCTGACATAGCACCGTCCACTCAGCTAATATCTATAGGGGCTTCTATAGGGGGATTTCCACTCAGAGTCCTAACCCGAGTGGTGATAGGTTTCCTGGATAATGGCCCGGTGTATGATGCACTTATGACAACATTCTGTATCAAAACGGGCCTGCAAGCCCGACTTCTTCAAGCTGTGCCTGGAACTGCCTCCGTGCATTTGATCCCTGCGTTCATTGGCTGTAATAAACCCAGTTTTGATCTTGCTACTTGTCTGGACTTACATTTCTTTGGGGATGGGAAGGAGTTTGGCCTTCCATGAGTTCGATGTCCGCTGACTCCTAGCAATTCGCCCTGCTTACTTGGGACTTTACCCTAACAGAGGTCAGAGTCATACCAGGCGTTGCACTTGGCTTGGGCTTCAAGAGGGTCCTCATGACAGGGGCAAGAACATCAAGAGTATCAGATATAGAAGAGTGGAGCATGGAAAGTGCTGTGTCAGGATGTGAGCTATCCAGTGGAGGAGGAGGGGGAGAGAAAGTGACGACGAAAGCCTCAACTGACACACGCTTCATGGGTCAGATGACCGAGAAGGTAGGTGGCAGTGCTGGAGTTGGTTTGGCCTGAGTAGAGATGGGAGGAAACGAGAAAGTGATCACTCCAGGAGAGAGGAGTGGTGGGGGGATAGAGAGAGAGAGGTCTGAGGAGATCGGAACATCTAGAGTGTGCCCTGCAGAGTGAGTCGGCCAGAGGGGAGAATAGAAAGAGAGAGAGAGAGTTGCAGAGGTTGAGAAAGAGTCCAGAGGAGGGACAGGAAGCATCCACGTGGATGTTAAAGTCACCAAGAAGGAGGAGTTGAGTGGTCGAGGCCAGGAGGGAGGAGGAGAGGCCCGCCCACTCAGAGAGGAGGGAGGTGATCTGACCAGGAGCGCGATAGATAGTAGCCATGGTAAGAGAATGGCCAGGAGAGAGAGAGAGCCTGCAGACAAGGCATTCAAAAGAGGAGAAGGCCTGCATAGGAATGACAGAGGCAGAAATCCACTCGAGGAAGATCAAGGATACACCCCCTCCGGAACGGTTAGATCTGGGCACGGAGAGGATCTTGTAGCCATCAATGAGGAGAGTGTCAAAGCTTGTGACAGAGCTGGCTGTGAGCATGTCTCGGTGAGACCGAGGAAATCGAGATCAAGTTCTTCCATGAGGCAGCAGATGTCAGAGGAGTGTTCGACAGCTGAGCGAGCGTTGAGAGTGGCAATATGGAGAAGGTTGCCAACCTTTAAAGACTTCTGGGGAGGGGTAAAAATCAGAGGTACTCCCTGTAGAGGTGTAGAGAGAGCCCTAGGGAGGGGGCAGAAGAGGAAGGAGGCGAGGGCATGGTATCCAAGGAGGAGGCAGAGCGGGGAGGCAAGGAAGCCGAAGAAGGGAGAGAAGGGACAGCAGGTGAAGAAAGGAAATTGATGAGGCACGGGAAGCATCTATCAAAGAGGTGAAGGTTGGCCTGAGGACCTTGGACCAGGACGGTGCCATTCAGGTAAACATTAATGATGACCTTAGAGGAGTGGAAGGGGGCCAGGAAGGCCTCCCACCGGGTTCCACGAATAATGGGAGAAGAAGAGAAAGGAGAGAACACAGAGACCATATGAAGAGTCCATAGGTCTGGCGAGGGAACGACAAAGAGGATGTCGATGAGGGTCTGTCTTTAGGAAGCACTAGTATGGGTGTCATTGATAGGGAGACCTGGGTTGGAGTCCAGGATATCCTTTTTGAACTTCTTCCTACCAGACTTAGTGAGGAGAGCAGGATAGTCAATAGACAAGCAGTTTGAAAAGATAGGAGAAACAGAGAGCACTATAGTGTAGGTGGAGAAGAGGAGAGAGGAAGAGCGGTGGAGGGGAAAGGTGGGGGGGAGACACTAGGGGAGGAGACAAGGAGAGGTGCAAGCAGACGAGACAGAAGGGACAAGATAATAGTGGACGATTGACTAAGTAGCAAGAGCTTAGATGGATGAGCAGGCAGAAAACAAGGCAGTCCGGTAAGCAAATCAGGTTACCAGGGCATCAGGAACAGAGCAGCCATTAAAAAGAGAACCTAGAGGAGGGTGGAGTACAGCAGAACACCGAACAATATGTAAAAGAACAAAGCAGTCAACAAATGTAAACCTAGAAGAAGGAAGAATACAACAGAACACAGAGCAATACAATGCAAAACAGGGCAGTCAATGAGGAAGAGCAAAGGGGGCACGTGGGAGAAGGAGGCTGGAGAAGGGGGCGCGAGGCAACCTAGGGAGTTGCAAGGAACATTCAGTCAGGTATTGCGAGGGACCATGCGGGCTAAAGGCACACAGGGACGAGTGTGGCCGAGGATGGAGGGCGCTAGAGCACACGTGATCGCGGGATTGCAAGTGACTACACAAGTCAGAGGACGAGCAGCGCGTGCGGAGGCATGGCAATGGAAGATTGCGCGGGGCCACGCAAGTAAGGGAGGCGAAGCACGAGCGATGCGAGGATGGAGGTGGCGAGAGCGCGCGTGTAGCAAGCAGGGCTAGAGGGGCACGGATGGGTACATGATCAAGGAATGTGAGGGGCAATGCAGGGAAGGGCAAGCCTCTGGTCCTTGCCTGAGGGGGCTGTCACGGCAGAGGGTGACTTGGTTGGCCGATGTAAAGGGCCTGCCAACCAATGGGAGCGCGGTGGGATGGACTAAGGGGGTAGCGGCACACACATGCTGCAGTTTGAGAATAAAACCTTTACAAATGCACAACTTACTGTGCCACGGAGCACCTGTCCTCACCCTAGCACTGGAGAAGTTGACTTTGGCATTGCCTGGTGATGGTGGGGTTAGCTTGTGGGGACACAGGGAGTAAACACTTGTTGGTCCATGCTTACCTGCTGTCTGAGCAGGGGTTCGGGTCCTGGGACCTCCTGGTCCGAACAGGTCCAAAGAGGAATTGCCATTTTCTTCGTCTGCCCCTATCTTCAGATGACTGGGCGAAAGACGCCCTTGATCTAAGAGTTAAGAGCAGGAAGGAAGAGGCAGGACTAAGAAGGTGGGTGGTGCTTAGGCCAGGTGACCTAGATCCACTTGCACATGCTCCCCATCTGCAAAGGAAAAGAGTCTGGAGGGCTGCTTAAGTAGGGAAAAAGAGCGGCAACCAGGAAGGCACCGGGTGGGTGGGGCTTAGGCCAGGTGACCTTGATCCACTTGCACCTACTCCCCATCTGCAAAGGAAAAGAGGATGGAGGGCTGCTTAAGTGGGGAAAAAGAGCAGCAACCAGGAAGGCACAAGGTAGGCAGGGCTTAGGCCAAGTGACCTAGATCCTCTTGCACCTGCTCCCCATCTGCAAAGGAAAAGAGGCTGGAGGGCTGCTTAAGTAGGGAAAAAGAGCTGCAACCAGGAAGGCACCAGGTGGGCAGGGTTTAGCCCAGGTGACCTAGATCCATGTGCACCTGCTCCCCATTTGCCTTCATTTCCATACCCCTGCACCCAGACTCACAATATCTCACCACGTTTATGCCTAGTGGAATGCGGTTCAAAAATACAAGACTGCCCCAAGGGTACTGTGAATTCCCAAGCATATTTAACAGGATATTAAACGCTGGTCTAAGGAACATCCAAATGCCCAGTACCATCATGTAATATGTGGATGATCTGCTAGTGTGCAGTGACAGTGAACAGCAGCATCAGTGCGCAGTGCCCACCAGCCACAAACAGTTAAAGAAATGTAGAAATTCCTCAGGCTGTGCAGCTATTGCCAGGCATGGATTTTAGATTACGCTGCATACACCAGACCCTGTTGCAGGGCCTCAAGGAGGCACAAACTACAGACAAAAGGATACTGTGGACAGAGGACATACTTACCAGTTTCAGTGACCTGAAAGAGGATATCTGTACCCCACCAGTGCTAGCAACCCCTGATTACACCCAAGAGTTATATCTGTTTTCACATTCTCATGGTCAAATGAAGGCTGCGGTGCTCACACAGAAAAGCACTATTGGCCACAAGCCATTGGCCTATTACAGTGGATGGAGTGCTAGATTCAGTGATTCAAGGCCAGTTCCCTTGCAAACAGGCACTTGGTTTGCAATTGAGAAAAGCTCCACCATTGTAATGTAACACTCAGTAACACTGTACGTGAAGCATGCTTTATTTGCCATCCTCAATCAGAAAAAATCAATGCTCACCACACAGAGGGCCTCCGCATAAAAGGTCCTTTTGTCCAGTACAATGCAAGACTGTAAACCCTGCCACCTTTCTCACAGAACTGTGTACCAACGAAGACCTTGCAAAGAATGACTGTGTGGCGTTAGAAGAGAAAGAAGAGGACATACCAAAAGCAAAAGACAGGCCTCTCTAGGCAGCGGGGGGGGATCCTTTTCATTGATGGGTCAGCAACCATTGACCAGAGGACTGGTTTCAGGCATACTGGTGCATGGTTTGTCTGCCTAGTGGACAGATAATATGAAGTGATTGTGCAAAAGAGACTACCCATGCACTATTTGGCCCAAGCGGCGGTGCCTATAGCGCTCATTGAGGTGCTTCTAGCGTCTCAGGGGTGTCACGTGACTGTTTACTCTGACTCAGTTTACGTCACCATTATGGTGCATTCTGGTCTAGCATGATGGAAGAGGAGAGGGTTTAGGAGGGCTGATGGGTCCCCCGTATAACATGCAGCATTGTTAGACAAATTAATAGATGCACTTTCCCAATCCTCCATGACGGCGGTGGTGAAATTCACTGCCCGTTCCAAAGACACAGATGAGGGCTCACTCTGCAATTATACCACGCACGTGGCCCCCAAACAGGCAGCATACCTCCTTGTGCCCAGCATCCCAGAATATCCAGTGATAGCACGACGGGCGCAACAACCTGAATCTTACAACTACTAAAAATTATTGAATTGCAAGGCTGTACTCCACAGGAAGAGAAGGGCCTTTGGAAAAAGCGGGGATGTAAACAGTCACTGACAGATTTATTGTGGCGACAGGAAATAACAGGCAAGACGGTCATGCCACAGGAGCTGCTACTGGTTGCTTTCGACCAGCTACAACATCCAGCCCACGTGTCGAAACACCATATTGCCGCAGATATAGAGGGGGACTGGTTTGTCCCCAATCTGCAGAGATACTTACTAAAATGGTAATTAAGTGCACTACTTGTCAACCTTACAGTACCGGCCACAAATGAAGATCTATTCAAGGTACACGCCCAACTGGCCCAATCTGCGAGTTGCACATCAACTATGCGGATATAGGAGAAAGATTTAATAGATACCATTAACTGACCGTGGTCGTTTGTCCCTTCTACCGATGGGTGGAGGCAGGTCCTTGTGCACATCCTGATGCAAATGCACTGCCAAAGTTTTTACCTCATTCAGGGGTGTGCAATGTATTGAGATCCGACAATGGCTCCCATGTCATCAATTATCTGTTCAAGGAAATAACAGCATTATTGGGCATCAGGCATCGGATGTGCACAATTTACCACCCCAGGCCAACAAGGTTGTGGAGAGGATCTACAGTCTGTTGAGAAGCAAATTGGCCAAATTTTGCACAACGTTGAAGGAAAACTGGGTGCACTATTTGCCCCTCGCTCTGTTTAGCATGTGCATGCAGCCCTGTATGGATCTTCATGTATCCCACCTCAGGTGGTAACAGGCTGGTGAATGCACTTGCCCCAATCTTACATCAGGAGCGCATCTGATGCTCACAGGCCTGCAGCTATTCTAGGTGACGAGTTTCAAGACTAATGGGTTAACGAGTTTCAAGACTAATGGGTAAAAGGCTGCGGCGCCGTTAATCTATTAGCGCCTAATTACGAGGTCCCTTTGTGGGACCCGACCTTAACGGCTGGTGTAGACCAGCCGTTAAAGTAGGGACCCGCAAAGGGACCTTGGTGCTAATTACGGTGCCGCAATTTGCGGCACCGTACTTAGCGCCTTCCCCATTCCCATTGAGCCCTTTGGGGCAAAAATGGGAATGGGGAAGGGCCATGGAGGAAGGGGGAATTACCGCCCCGCCAACCTTGTAATGGGGTGGTAATTCCCCCTTTCTCCATGGCGGAGTCGGTAACTTACCAGCATGGACCATGGTGCTAATAGCACCATGGTCTTCCGCCAGGGTCGTAATGAGGCCCTATGTTTCTGCTTTAATAAAAGCAATCACATTTATTTCTCAACAGATAGAGCCACCACGGTCTAAAGATACAATCAGCGCTGCATCTAGCTCAATGACGTCACCACCACTTCAGTTCTTGCCAGGTGACATGATCTACGTGAAGAACTTTGTGTGCTGATGGACTGAGCCTAGGTAAAACGGTCCATACACCGTTGTCTATGCCACTCCTCTGGCAGTTAAGGTTAGAGAGCTGCAGTATTGGATACATTCTTCCGACGTCCAGAAAGCACCCCATGTCAACCCCCCACCCCGCACGGACTGAATACAACATTTTATGTCAGAACGCTGTAACAGTGACTGATTTCTTTTATATGCCCTGTTTTTTAATTTCTGCACACAATGACAAATTGTGACTTCCCATTGTTGATGCTGCTAAGCACAATTTGCACATTCGTGTTATTGTTATTTTGAGTTGTATCTCTCTCTCTCTCTTTCTCTCTCTCTCTCTCTCTCTCTCTCTCTCTCTCTCTTCTCTCCTTCTCCTATACTGAAAATATGTTTGGCGCATGCGCTGACCAACATCGTGCCTATTCTACAGTGACTACATCTCTTCTAGGAATTTGTGTGTTATGCAATGTGAAACTGGACTGTTTGCATTAGCAATGTTTAGTTTAGGTATATATTTGGGGTGTAGTTTTTGTATGGGGTGGACATATAAAAGGGGGGGACAGGAAATATTACTACTGTCAACACTTGACTCTTCCATACTGTCTTTACCAATATTTAATTTGATCCAGGTAACACCACTGACAGTAACATACGTATGAGTAACTTTAACATGAATGCCACCCAGAAGCAAATGAAAAGTTTGAGTAATATTGCCATGTCACTATTTCTTCAGAATGTTTTTCTTAAAAGGATGCACAATAAGAGTATTATTTCGACTGTTGCACATGGCATCCCATCTAAACGCTATAAAAGACAGTTAAAACGAGCCAAGTTCAATGGATACTTAGGTCGAGGACTAGATTTTGTTGGGCATCCATGGGATTCTCTACTTAAGGAGCCCTCCAGCCTCCTTTCCTTTGCAGATGGAGAGCAGGTGCAAGTGGGCCTAGGTCACCTGGCTTAAGCCCCGCCCATCTGGTGCCTTCCAGGTTGCCGCTCTTTTTCCCTACTTAAGGAGCCCTCCAGCCTCTTTTCCTTTGCAGGTGGGAGCAGGTGCAAAAAGATCTATGTCACCTAAGCCCTGCCCACCTTCTTAGCCCTGCCTCTTTCCTGCTCTTAACTCTTAGATCAAGGGCGTCTCTCGCCCGGGCGTCCAAATCGAAGGGCAGATGAAGAAAAGGGCAATTCCTGTTTGGACCAGGAGGACCCAGGGCCCAAATCCCTGCCCAGACAGCAGGTAAGCATGCACTAACATGTGTTTAGTTGCTCTGTCCCCTCAGGCCATCCCGCCCCTCTGGTCCCCTGTGATGTTCCCTTGTGCCCCCACCCTTCTTGCACACAGGTGTTGCCTGTCTTGCTTGATTCTTCTACCCTGCTCCCCCTCCCCCCACCCCTCCCTCTAGCCTACTTCTGCAGGAGTCTGTCCTGATACATTCTGGTTTCACCATCACCGTCTTGTGGCCAATGCTGGATTTGGCTTGTATGGACTTTATTGATTCAAAATGCGTCATCCTTTCTCAACTCTCATGCTGGACTTCCTTTGGATCTTGTATTCATGGTGGCCCTGAATCATGCTGTTCCCATCTTCATGTTGTATCCTGGCATGCAACATTATGTGCTACTACTGACTTCAGTTGTATTCGCTCTCCCCTCTTCCTTCTCCACTCCTTTTGACTGCTTACTCTCTGTTCTCTCCTCCTCTCCCTTTCTCCCTTTTCCTATATCCTCCCCTTAATTTCTTCTATGCACTTACTCTATCAGAATTGTACCTGGACCTACTATGATAGCAACCTCATCTGTTCCGTCCCCTCTCCCCTTATTTATCTCCACCCCCCAGCACTATCTCAAATGTTGTCAGGGCTAGTACGAAATTTGCTTGTTTTGTTCCTCCCCTCCCTTTCTGCACCCCTGTCCCTCACCTTTTGTTTTTCTCCGGCTCTTACAGAAATGTCGTCAGGCCTAGTACGGTAGTCGCCTGTCGGTTTCCATTTCTTTCCCACCTTGTACCCTCCCTTGCCTTGACGCGCTTTGAAACACATTGTGTATAGGCGCTATATAAATAAACGATCATATCATATCATATCAAGATGTGCACCATCCAGAACTAAGCAATAGCTGGTACGCAGACTTGAGCTCGGTGGGGAAAAAGAGGGTTAATGGGAGTTGTTAAATTTGTTCCTTGATACCACCCATGTCGGAGCCCCCAAGTTGTTAATGCCACAAGAGGTTCCGCTCTTAGAGGCTCAATGTTTGGTCCATCTAACATTATGCAGGCTGCAAAGCACTTTTCAGGCACAGAGTGTACAACTTGTGACGATGGACCCAGACAAACTGCAGTGTGCCCGCAACCCCAGAAGCACACAGTGTTTACAAAGACCGTACGAGAAGCTGGAGGGTCTGCGATTAGTATCGTACAGATGGCAGGAGACTACTATGAGTTGCATGTCAGGAGGCCACGTAGGATTCGTCGGCGAAGTGATCCAGAAACTGAATACCATATGCAGAGATTACTGGAATGAGCCTGGGTCAAAACTCACCTGGACCGAGGCGATGGAGAAACCAGTAAAGGTGCAGAAGCAAGATGAGTATGAACTGTGTTTTTTTAAAGAAGGAAGCGTTTTTGTGGGGGCCAACAACAAGTGCAACAAGACATTGTACATCCCAGACCTCAAGAAAGGGACAGTAGCAGTGATGAACAGTTACTGGGTCTGTGGTCATCAGGCATTTCTGCACCTCCCACCACTATGGAGGGGCACCTGCTCTCTGGCCACAATGCACTCATCTCTCCTGGTAGTCCTTGAAGAGCACTTGCTAGTGGGACCAGGTGGCCTGTCGGTCCAAACACCAGCACCAGTATCAGACATCCATACCACAGTTCTGCATCATCAGCCCATCTTTTGTATTCTGCCAGAAAAGGAGAAGAAAGAAACATTGCGGAGAAGGTGGAATCCAACTACCTGTCTCAAGACTCATCACAGTTGCTCAAAGAAATACCAGATCAATGCAAACTCTACAGTAAAGAAGAGACGTTCTTTGCGTCATTGCTATTGCCTGGGATGCAAGCAGCTGCTAACGCCAAATGGCTCCAGATCGTCGTTTGGGAAGTGATCCAGTTGGCGAATGATACCGAACAAGACCTCAAAGCTTTTAAGATGGAGATGCGAGAAATCCGGTTGTTGATGCTGTAGAGCCGCTATGTCTTGCATTTACTTACAGCAATGGAAAGTGGGTTCTGCAAAAAGAATGCCCATTCCTGTTGCACATATGTGTCTCCAGCCGATGCCGAAAACGGGTCTCTCACCCACATAATAGAGGCCCTGCACACCCTTGGTTCCCACATGCAAATAGAAGCTGGCATACAAAGAAGTAATTGGTTCGACTGCCTTTTTTCCAGGGCCGCATCGTGAATGGGGGCCATCATGAAGATATTGGTGCCAGTGATCGTGTTCATACTGGTGATCTTCTGCGCCTGCCAGCCGGGACTCCGATGTTGTGCTAAAGCGATGACTAGCATGATGTTTTCAATTGTGGTACATGGGGTACCTTGTGGTAGAAAAGACAGTAGAAAGTGCAGTGCAGTGCAAACAGATGACCCTGACAAGCCCTGCATGGTTGTAGTAGAACAATGCCTCCTCCCCCCAGGTGCCATTACTATTCCCCCACCAGACCCCGAGAACTATGTAGAGCACTGAGTTGACCTAACAGGGGATGGGGGGTGTATATACATGACATGCACCCCAGAACAGCATGCAGGGGAAGGTTTGCGGTCTGTGTGCAAAGCATGGGTACCCAAGGAGGGGTCCCCGCCATATTTGGAAGCAGAGATGTTGGAAAGAGGGAAAAAAGAGGAGGAGGAGAGGAACAGGCTCACATGGCATTTGGTTAATGTAGGATTAATGAACGGGGGGAATGTTGGGAATCGGAGGCAATCGTCCCAGGCCCCCAGAGGTTTTGAATGCAGCAGAGGCCTAGCAGTGTGTTGTAAGCGCTCGGAAAGGATGCATGGGGAAATTGGGTGTCAATAGAAGCTGTATTGTAATAGATTATTATGTAATTGGGGTTAGATCATATCAGAAAATGAAACACCATTTTAGGAGACCCGCAACCATCTTGAAATCGAGGCCTGGCATTGTGCTGCAGCCACGGCAGTAGGCCCAAGCGCGAAACATATAAATGTTTGTGTGAACGCAGGAGTTGGTTACAGCCTGGGCAGCAGTGAGGAGGGCTAAATCCACTGGGATTCATAAACCTCTCATTGTATTATACTAACAGCACATGTAACCTAGAAGGAAGGTGCCCTACAAGGCCATGAGGGGGCAGAGTCTCCCTACGGGCAGCTAGCCTTTGGAAAAGGAGGGCACGAGCCTATGACCTACCCAGCCCAAATTCTAAGTTATAGTGTCCAGATGCTCCTCTCCCAAGACCCCAACATTCCAGAGTACAGGTTAGTCCCATGCCACCAGCCATAAAGCTGTTAGATCATCAATAAATCCAAAAGATCAGAGCAGAAGGCCCTGGGCCCCTGTGAATTGTGCTACAAAGTGGCAGGGAGAGAAAGTAACACATTTAAGTCCGGGATGGGAAGAACTGGAACGACGCCGATGCGCCTGGGATCGAGCTGAGGTTTTGTAAAATAGCCCAACCTTGAAAGTAGCCTCTGCGCCCATGTGTGCAGTACCCGGTTCACATTAGGCTACAGATAGAGAGTGCAATGTTTTTTTGTATTTCTAATTACCAATTAAGCAACTTGACGCCCACAGACGTGCAAAGAAGGAGCCCATGTGGAAATAGATGGATGGGAGAAGCTGGGACCAATGGCCTGGCATGGCATCCCTTATGGAGCATGTCGTATATGTATAGGGTTGTGCCAACCAGCCACATGGATTTGTTAACCATGTAAATTACGTCATTGATGATACATCGTGCCCATATAATCTGCTGCTTATGCTGAATTCGTCAGAGCACTCCTTGGCAGCAGGGCTCTTTGCTATTGCGTACTTGTCTTTTGTGAGAATAAAGCTTGTGGGTTGCATTTTTTCTGGTGTGAGCGTTGAGGGGTTTCTCTACACCTTTCCTGCTTTCACATCCTCCATTACGCTACTCTGACTTCATGCTCCTGGCTATCCAAACCTGGCTGGCCATCACTTCCTTTTTCTTATCTCCTCTAAGATAGAGGCTCTTTTCTTCCCTGCTTCTACCATTTTGCCAACCTTCCATCCTGCCTGTTTCCTTTTCCTCCTTCCTCCCTTCCAATGTCTCCATCTGCTCGCAATCTCGGCATGCAGTTGTAATCTTCTCTTTCTTTTACTCTGCACATTTCTTCTCTTTCTTGCTCCTGTAGGGATCATCGCTTTAACATTCGCAAATCTCTGCCTTTCTTACATTTAATGCTTCTAAAATATTAATCTCTTCCCTCATCTTCTGTCTCCTTTTTTATTTTTATTTTTTATTTTATTATTTATTTGTTTATAGTTACATAGTAACTTTTACAAAAATATATATATTTTTTTTTAAAACCTCCCATGATATTACAGAGGCTAATATCCATACATAATTTCTTCATACATGAGTTCACATTTGGCACATGCTTTTTCAGTTCATTTTCAAATTCATACCAAAACATCAATATACAGTTTCAAAAAAATTAATTTAAAAAGAATTCATATACCTAAGATGTAGATCACCCTCACAAGAAGACAACATACTCTAAATGTTCATAAGGGGACTTGATGCTTAATCCGCTGCCTCTTCTTACACGTTAACTTAAAGACAGTAATAATGCTTCAAAAACTTGACAACAGCAATCTGTAGCTTAACACGTTTACCGTGCATCATGTCTAACCACAGCAGGTCCAGATCCACGCACTCAGTGTTTGGAACATATTTACTGAAATGACTGATGCGTTCACTCCTTAAACCATCACACTCTGTCAATAAGTGCTGCAAAGTCTCTATATTCTCCCTTTGCTTACAACATTTACAAAAGGAGGATCCAACACTCTGTCCACTTCTAATATCAAGTATTTGTCCCGTGCTCAGCACATTAAAGCGGAATCGCCTTCACATTTTATCAGGAAATTTAATTAGATATGGTTCCAATTCCCCCATCGTTTTACACTCAGAAGCAATGTGATTATATAATTTTGACATTTTGACCTCTTGAACTGTTAAATTCTAGTCAGCATGAAGCAATCATTTTTTTACTTTCATGGGGTTTGCGATAAGCATATCTCTAGGGACCCCTAGTTTGTCAAGAACCTCGTTTGCTTCTCCCAACATGTCCCTGAGGTACTTAGATTTAGGAGCACCACTCCTGATACCCCTACCCATGATGTCATAGAGGGTGGTATCTTTGCTGGTTAACAATTTCCTGAGTAGTGCCATTCTGCGCCATTCGATGGTACTTCTAATCGAGTGTAGACCGAGCTCATATCTTATTGCCACCAATAGTACACACTTCGGCAGGCATTTTACCATGGATTTTTGAATTTTGGATTCGTACACCGCCACCTCCTTTCTGCACCATAGAGGAGCCAGTTCTAGACCATAGCAGAATTGCGGCACTAGTCTATTTTTATAAAGGCGAACACATGGCATTAAAGAGAATTTACCATACTTTAAGTCAACTTTACATAATTGGGCTTTCATAGGGGGAATTTTCGCTTCCAGTAGGGCACGCAAGTTTACCCTGTTCTTATTTCCAAACACTGGATATCCCAAGTATCTTATTGCCGACTTAGTTGGTAATTTCTCATGATTTAGGAACAGTGTATTTGTTTTTTGCTTTTTTTTATGAGTCAAACATAGTATCACTGTTTTAGAGTAATTGATTTTAAGGGCATTTGTAAGGATATAATCTTTGAACGCAGTTAGCAGACGTTGAAGGCCTATGGGAGTGTGATCATAGAGTGTTACATCGTCTGCGTAAGCGGTCCACTGTACCTTAATGCCCTCTACTTTAGGTGAGTTTGTAACCAGTTTACTAAAACACACTCCCAGATCAGAGAAATATAGGTTAAATAATGTCGGGGCATAGATGCATCCTTTCCGCAGACCGTTGGTTACATTGATTTCATGTGACAGATATCCCTCCATGCTCATTCGAACCTTTAATCTAGAGCTTTGATGCATGTTATATACAATTGAAAGAAGCGAAGTCGGCATCCCAAGATTAGCCAATTTGCTCCACAAAAGTGTTCTATCCACTAGATCGAAAGCAGCTTCCTGTCACTCGCCTTAATGTTTGGAATTCTATTTATAACTAATGTATCCGTCTTATGTACTCTCTCACCCCCCATAACTATATCTCTCTCATCGCTTCACTAGCATTTGAAGTTTAACTTTCTCTGCCTCATGTTCAAATCCCTCCATTATCTTGCCTCCTCCTATCTCTCTTCCTTGTTATCATTTTACTCTCCCTCCCACTCTCTCCGCTCCGAGTCTCAGTGTCTTCTTTTAGTTCCCCGTCCACCTTGTGCTCAGTCCCGCTTTCCTTCGTTTTATCTCTTGGCCCTTCTGAGCTAAGGTGCTGTGTGAGCTCAGGTTAAGTGCATGCATTAATGGTCTAGTGTTCTACATCATTCAGCCTAGCAACATCTTCAAATAAGTCACCACATCAGCAGAGCAACAAGCAGTTAAGAGGGCCCACAGTGACGCATGGGCCACTTTCACAAGTAACGTTTGTCGTAAATGTAGCCAGCATTGCTTTGATATAATTTTTCCTCACAACGGTCTTTTTTTGTTTTTATTACAGCTTTTATGACTGGAAGTGACAGAATTCCTGTTGGTGGGATGGGAAATTTGATCATCACCATTTGCGAGGTTCGATGTGAAGACGCACACGAGTACTATCCAAATGTCAACGCTTGTTTCCATGTCCTACACCTCCCGAGATACAGAAACATGCAGACGCTGAAAGAAAAGTTCCTGCATGCCCTGGATCAGCATGAAACTTTCAGCACGCCATAAGCCAGTGGCAGGGAAGCTTTTACCAATCTAATGAAAAGAAGAAATAAACAGCCCCTTAATGGGGTCCAAAAGCTTTGATTTGCCTGTGCTATTCCGATTTGCTTCTCTATCGCTTTATCTGTATCTCTTAGATTGTGTAATTTGTGATCGTTAAAAATGCGATAGACTGATTGGCAAGATGTCCAGCAGGGTGTGAGGACACCACAGACACAACAGGGCGGTATGCAAAAGAAAAAATTACAGAATAAATAAAGTGCCATTTGTTACTATTTGATCAAGTCTCTTTTCAGGTTCCTAGTCCACAGTATACCATCGTATGTATTTCTTTTGTTTGCACGTTTTCAAAGGGTTAAATCTCTTCTTATGGTCATTATGAAATGCTAGGTTTTGCATTGGTTAATCTAGGCATTATATGAGAGCAGTTAGAATACAATGGTATGGGCATTTCAGACCTCGGTATCAATGTTCCTCAGTACATAGCCTCTATGTGGCAGGTTAGTCATAGGCCACTCTAAATAGCCCCATTTTCAATTGTTCCCTGAAGCAGAGGTGGTCAGATTGTGCTCTTGAACTCGGTAGGGTCCAACATGAAGAAAGTATTAGTTTGACTTCCTTCCTGAATTTGGATGTGCGTTCTCGGTGGCTGCTGCTAAAGCCTGGAATCAGCTTCCCTTCCCTCTGCGCAGTACTGCGTCTCGCATTTTGTTCCGCCGTGCACTTAAGACTTTTCTGTTTTAATTCTGTGAAACTGACCCTTGCTTCTCGTAAGCGCCAAGTTGCCTTCTGGCTTATGTTGTGCTCTATAAATTTGATTAAGATAAGATAAAATGTATATAACTATGTGAATGTACATTCTAAACTGGAGCTCAGAGCCAGCGCCCTAGCTTGCCAAGTTTTTCTTGGAAGGCTCTAATCCTAGACTTCAATGTGCATGCAAATAGCATATGCCTGCTGAACAACCCTAGGTCCCTCGTGGTCATGGTAACACCATATAGAATGCCTTGACTATGTGAGTAAGTAACTCTTCATGGTTGACTATGAGGAATTCACTCGTTGGTAGCAGCCCTTAATCAGTTTCAGGGATGTGAAAGTGAAGCAGTAGTCTAGGTGTTGAGCCCAAAAACATGCAGCTGCCGAACCTAACTTAAACATTCAACTGTAACACCCTCCCATGGTGTGCACAGTCTGAGGGTCTGATTGCTTGCTCAGCATCTCTGAAGTGTAACTGCTCCTCGTAAGACGTGTGCCGTCTAGTTACCCAACAGCAGCACCAATTAATATCATGGGAGTTCCTGAGACCCGCACGACGAGAGCCCTGATCCCAACCAAATCCAAGAATAAAACAGTTTCCATGGAAACCTGCAGAAGATACATGGCTGTGAAGTGGTGCTTGCCAGAAATTACGGAAACAGAAGTGGATAAACGAGTGAGCAAAGGTTTGATAACTAGGGATTACTAAATGTATTAAAAAAAATCTAACTTTTTAAACAGGGCACGTGGGAATGGAAATGTCCAAGCATTTGGCAGGCAGTATGCTATGAAAAATTCGAGCATTTCACAGCATTTCACAGGAAGACCTAAATAATGTCCACTGTGCGTGCCCAGATTCCGAGCAGCAGGATGTCACAGGGATACTGTAAAAAGCAGGAGAGGATTCAAACACTTCAAAGGTATTGTGACGACTCCCGGGATGTCCTCCCTTTTTCCCTAGGAGCGAGCCCCTTCTCATGAGACCAGTGACAAGTATCCCGGGAGAACACAGTGTTCTAACAACACCATCCCACATATTCCTACTCTATCCACCTCTCCTCGGTACCAGACTACTATTTATGTCGGTATGGTTGAGAACTCAGTCCCCTTTAAAAGTACTGAGACAAGGAAGACTGTATATTCTTTAAAGGAGTTAATCCTCTGAGTACTGAAATGAAGAAGAGGCTAACTGATTTATCACAACTCCTTAAAGTAGATACTGAGATGAGGAAGAGCTGTAGGAGTAGGAAGAAGGCCTCTCCAACTTACAGTGAACATTCTAGTATTTTTAAATCGCCTGTTTGTCAAATGACAATTGAAATAGAGGAGGGAAATTCAAATCGAGAGTCTGATCCTCGCTCGAGGAGCAAAACAAAAAGATGATGGCTGGAAGGTTTTGAATTAATCATAACCACGGACATAGCTCTGGGCAACCCTCCAGACTTTCGTTTTTCAGCCTGCCAAGCTTTTACAGAAGGGGAAAAACCATATGCAAATCAGCCTTGGTCCTACCCCAAAAGGGGCAGTCTGTCATGAACTACAGAACACGTCCCTTTTGGACTTCCTGGTCCTTGTCACAATGGGGCGTGCACTCCATAATACTCCCAACATGGTCGTCCAGTGTGAAATGCCTTTCTCGCTCCAGGCGCTGGACGTAACGTATTCTATTAATAGACCACGCCTTCCACGGCTCCACGCGTCTCAATGCTATTGCAAAGTAGCGATCCGACGTGTGTCCCGTAGCTCATGGTATTGTTTCCTTGTACCTGTCTATCTACCCATTCCTTGCCCCTTCCTTTCCTCCTATTTCCTGGACTCGTGTGCTAGTTGCACCTTTCCTAGTTCCTCTGATTCCTGGATCCGCGTCCCGGAAACTGAACGCACTCTGGAGTCGGAAGAGACTCGGGCAGCCTTGTTCAAAACGAGGTCCGTCCGCAAGAAGGCAGCGACCAAGGACTCCAGCAAAGAACGGACCCAGGTGAGAAGGGGGGAACTCATTGACAGTTTGAGACGCCACCCGACTGAACTCGATAGCGACATGGAAGCCGCCGTTCAGGACCTGATGAGTCGCATGCAAGAACTATCAACCGAGGTCCAAAATCTAAAGGCAGAAAACGCTGCACTCAAACAATTGGTCCTATCCTGGGATTCGGCCACAAAAGAAAGCGTCTTGTTGGGCGGCATTGTTGACAAATACGATGGGTCGGTAAAAACCCTTTGTGTATTCCTGGATTCATGTTTGGTCCACTTTACATTTAATCCTTATTACTTTTCGACTCCCAGGGCTAAGGTGGGTTTCATAATTTCCCACCTTTCCGGGAATGCCTTAACCTGGGCTACACCCCTCGTTAAAGGCATGGTCTAGTAAAAAAAAAATTATTTAAAAAATAGATAGGCAACATAAAAAAAAAAAACTAGCATTCTCTTTTTTAAAACTTCCTATATAAAATTTTGAGCTATTCAAGCTATTCGAGCTAAGTTTTCTGGGCTCCTCCAGCCCGGAAAACTTAGAAAAAAAAACGCAGCTAGTGCTTATTTAAAAAAATAAATAGCACTTACCGAGATTCAGCTGCAGCTTTCCTGCTCTGGTCTCCGGTCTCCGTCCTCCGCGTACAGCACTAATGAAGGGAAAGCCACCCAGCGGTAGCTTTTGTTTACTACAGCTGGCTGGCTTTTCCTTCATTAGTGCCGCAAAACAAAAGCCAGCACAGGCGGGCATCCATTTCACAAAATGGATGCTCCCATGTGCTTGCTTTTGCGAATTTTGAGCTTGAATAGCTCAAAATTTTACATAGGAAGTTTTAAAAAAGAGAATGCTAGTATTTTTTTTATGTTGCCTATCTATGTTTTAAATAACATTTTTTACTAGACCATGCCTTTAACTCCGGCGGTGCCCTCGTAGATGACTATGATGGGTTCATACAGGCCCTTAAAAACATGTTTGATCGCCCTGAGCAGGTCTATAGTGCCCAGGAACGTCTGTTAGACTTTCAGCAGGGTTCCCAGGATATGCTCTCTTATGTGACCCGATTCAAACAATTGACCAAGGAAGCTGATTGGTCCTCTGAGGCGAGTTTCACCCTGTTCAGGAGAGGACTGAATGATGACATTAAGGATGAGTTGGCCAGAGTGGCTCGACCAAACTCATTCCAGGCACTGATGGACCTTGCCATGCAAATAGACTTCTGTATCCAGGAAAGAAAGGCTGAAAAGAAGAAATCCAGGGGAAATTCTTCCAAGGTGTCCTTTGAGAGCACCGTCAGAACGGACACAAACCCAGGCTCAGTCACAGAACCAAAACCCATGCAGATAGGAGCCTTCCGTGGACCCATATCCCCGCAAGAAAGGATGAGAAGGATTCACACGGGGTTGTGTATGTATTGTGCTTCGGACAAACATTTGGTTAGGGAATGTCGTCTAGCCCCCCTCGGCGTTCGGGAAACGCCAGCTCCCGCACCTAGATGGAGCAGAGCTTCGGGAGAGAGATGTTTGCTCCACATCAATTCCATCCTTGAACTCTCCTGGACAAAACAAATTGGTCATACTACAGGCATTTCTATCACCCTCCAAGAGCAAGACCTATCCCATTTTGGCCTTGGTAGACTGCGGAGCTATGGGGATCTTCATTGATCATGATTGGGTTGCTAGTCACCAGATTCCGTACGAGACATGAAGTACCTTGCAGCCTGTGGAAGCGATCGACGGAAAACCCCTCACTTCAGGGCCCATAAGCCTGCAGACCAAGGAGATCCAGCTCTCAATAAATCATCATCAAGAGCTGATTAGGTTCGACATCATTAAATTAGCCCACTACCCCATGGTATTGGGTATGCCCTGGTTACAAAAACACAATCCGTATATCAACTGGACAGCAGGATCCCTATTCCTAGGCTCAGAGTTTTGTATGTCTCACTGTCTATTCCTGGAACCTTCATTAACACCCCCTAAAGAACTGCATAAAGACCAAGAAACACCACTCATGGTTTCCAATATCATACAAGTCCCTGAGGCCTACCAAGGTTACGCTGATGTGTTTTCGACTGCCATAGTCCAGGCCTTACCCCCACACAGGCCTGAAGACTGCGCAATAGAAACAGAACCCTCAGCAGTGATTCCTTTCAGCAGGATGTTCATCCTTTCTGAACCCGAGAAAAAGGCCCTCAAAGAATACCTGGATACCAACCTTGAAAATGGCACCATAAGACCTTCAAAATCTCCAGCAGGTGCTTCTTTATTCTTTGTTCCCAAAAAGGATACCCAGGAACTCAAACCCTGCCTCGATTATCGTGGCCTAAATCAATGCACCCTCAAAGACCGATACCCACTACCCTTGATTTTGGATATCCTGGAAGCCATAAGAGGCGGTGGTAATATTCACCAAGTTGGATATCCGGGGTGCCTATCATTTGATCCATATCCGGGAAGGAGACGAGTGGAAAACCGCCTTTAGAACACCTTTTGGCCATTACGAATAGCTGGTCATGCCCTTTGGACTAGCTAATGCCCCGGCAGTCTTCCAACATTTTATGGATAGGGTGTTCTCTGACATGTTGTTCCTCTTCGTCATTGTATATCTGGATGACATATTGATCTTTTCCAAGGACCCTCAAAAGCATGAAGAACAAGTAAAGGCAGTACTACAAAGACTCCGTGAACACCAACTCTTAGCCAAACCCAAAAAATGCTTGTTTCACGTTACCTCTGTTCACTACCTAGGAATTATCCTTAGCCCAGAGGGAATTGGTATGGACCCTTCAAAGGTAAAGGCTATTCTGGCATGGCCTGCTCCCACGTCCGTGAAACAAGTTCAATCCTTCCTCGGGCTTGCCAATTTCTACCGAAAGTTAATAACCACCTTTTCCGAGATTGTTCAACCGATCGTTGCTCTCTTAAAGAAGGACACCCCTTTTATCTGGTCCACACAGCAAGACACAGCGTTCCAGCGTTTAAAGACCGAGTTTACACAAGCTCCTATCTTAGCCCAACCCAACATAAGCCGACCATTTCTAGTGGAAACGGATGCCTCTAATTACGCCATAGGAGCAGTGTTGAAACAGAAATTAGAGGATAAGCTGGAACACCCCATTGCTTATCTTTCACAAACCCTGACTCTGAGTGAAACACACTACTCCGTCCTGGAAAAGGAATTGTTAGCCATCCGCCAAGCCTTCACTGAATGGCAGCATCTACTTCTGGGAGCTAGACATCCAGTCCACGTCCGTACGGACCATCAGAATCTTCAGATTCTACAGTCATTGGAATGTAGAAATAGTCGTCAGGCACGTTGGGCCTACTTTTTTGCCCAGTACCAGTTCCACATCACTCATGTTCCCGGATCACATAACCTGATTGCTTACGCCTTGTCTCGACGTCCTGACTATGTAACCACTGAAGATAAGGCATATCCTAAGATGTTTTCCCCCACGATCTTCGTAGCTCAAGCAGTCAACCTCCTGGAAGAAAACCGAGCGCAAACCCAATCCTCTGAGTTATGGAAGGATATGTCAAGGAAAAATCAATGGAATCTAAGAGCCAATGAAGGATATTTATTCACGGACAATGCACTGCTCATTCCTACACAGAAATTACAACAGAAATTAATAAACCTCTGTCATGATACACTTCACTCCGGGCATCGTGGCATCACCAATACCCTCCGTCTTATACAGAGACAGTTCTGGTGGCCTAAGATGAAGACTGACGTACAGCAGTACGTCCAAGCTTGCGTTGCCTGTGCTCAAAATAAGCATGATAACAAGAGACCGGCGGGTCTTCTACTGCAACCAACACTGCCAACTAGGCCATGGGAATTCATCGCTACAGACTTCGTGTAACTACCACCATCTCGAGGATACACTCCTATCATGGTTACCATAGACTTGTTCACTCATATGGCTCATTTTATGCCCCTCAGTAACTTACCATCCAAATCCGAACTAGCTGGAATCTTTCTGGAACACATATTCCGCCTGCAATGACTTCCTTCGAAGATCATATCTGATAGAGGACCTCAATACGTCTCACAATTCTGGAAACATCTCTGTCGAATTCTGGGAATTCAACGTGCCCTCTCTTCAGGGTATCACCCAAAAACCAACAGAGCCACAGAACGTGCGAATCAGACCCTGGAACAGTACCTTCGATGTTTCGCCACCAAGGTCCAGGATGACTGGTCACTCCTGATACCCGTTTCTGAATTCGCCTACAACAACTCCGAACATTCAGCCTTCAAAACCAGTCCTTTTTATTGTAGTCAAGGGTTCCATCCATCGGTTTTACCCTCTGTTCTTCCTCATTCTACACCGGTACCTACTGTTGACTCCTGGATCGAAACCCTCGTCAACATACACCAGGAGGCCTAGGAATACTTAGAGAAGGCCAGAATGCAGACCAAGAGATATGCAGATTCCAAAAGAAGACCAGGCCCCTCTTATGCAGTCGGTGACCAAGTATGGTTGTCATCAAAATTACTACCCCGACATCTACGACCAAACAAATTGGCTCCCCGGTACTATGGTCCATTTCCCATCAAGGAAATTATTAACCCCGTCTTATACCGGATCAAACTACCAGACTCCTGGAAGAAAATGCATCCAGTTTTTCATACCTCGTTATTGAAACCCTACATTCCATCCTCTCGGAAATCCTGTAGACCTCCTCCTCTGCTGGTCGACAACCAACTGGAATATGAGGTATCCCGGATTTGTGATTCCAGGTATAAACGGGGCCAGCTTCAATACCTGGTTGAATGGAAAGGATACCCTCCTAGTGAAAGAACCTGGGAACCTATTTCTAATATCAAGGCCCCTCGGTTGCTCAGAAGATTTCACCTCATACACCCGGGCAAACCGGAAGAGTTAGTCAGTTCAAGCATTGTGAGGTTGGATATCTTGACTTGGTTTTCTTTGATTGAGCTGGGGTATACGGTCATATGTGATTTCATCGCTGGGGAAAAACATCGAGGGGTACGCACTATTTTGTTTAACCCACTAAACAACCTTCCCAATATATTTGAGGACTGGTGCAATTATATAAGGAAACTCCAGTCCTAGAATATTTGGGGAAATTGTTGGAGAGTGGTTTAAAAAAATATCGAGTGCCCTTTGATGTTTTTTACAGCGATGAAATCACTGGGTATCGGTGTATAGCATCCACAGAATGAGTGATAAAGAGAAGGCAGGTTGCTTATTGGCTCCCCTAACCTTTGAGTCAGAGAAAAGCTATTCGTGAGCTGCAGCTAATGAGGAATATAGAGTATGCCAAGATATCAGAGGCACTTGTCATGTTTTGGAAGACACAGGACTAGTACGTATGAAGTTTGTGACTCACATAAGAAAGCAAGTGGGGTCTAGGAAACTTGGGTGACACGTGCAAAAAGAAATCTGTATGGTTGGTTTTGTTGGAATTAAGTAGTCTTATATGATGGGTTGTTAAACATCATTATGCTCTAGCACATTTTGGATGTGTGTCCTATGTGTAAGCATCAGGCCCATCTTAAGCACTTTTGGGGCCTTGGGCACCCACATCTTTGGGGCCCCCTCCACCAAACCAAAGGAATTAAGGGATCAAGAATACTGGTCATGCCCCCGCACCTCCCCTGTAACGCTCACACCCCCCCTGTCGCGCTCCCAACCTATAGGTTGATATGATGTCTCGCAGCATAATGAGCACGTTTACACTCCATTTAAGTCCCTTACCCTCTTCATTCTTGCTCTAATCAGAATGATAAACAAGTAGCATTCGAAGACCAGCAGTCTACAAAGGGGTTACTGTTCTAGTACATACAGGACACTTTTTATCAATAGCATCCAGGAAGGTATGTAGCCTTCGTATTAATGCAGGACCGTATGTAAAAGGTACATGTAAACTATAATAGACAGAGAAATCACATTAGCTGCCTCACAGAATACAAAAGTGCTCATGCATGGATACAGGAGACCAATTGGAAGGAAGGAAAAAGCAACATACATATGGTAGCATGGATAGTGGATGCATATTAGAAGCTCCCAGGAAGGTGTCTTTATCAAGACAGACAAATAAGAAGTGGGATATGGTGTCAAATAGTGTTGCCATTAGATATCAAAGGAACAAATGCCTGTGGTGTGCGATATAAATATGCTCACTATTATAGTTGAAGCAACCCTATAGCCAGTGAAGCCATGAATAAGGCTTTTATGAAGATCATAGCCTGAGAAGGAAATCACTCTGAAGGGCTGACAATTTAGAAAGGTTTAGGGACTGGCACTATTGAGCGGTTACGCAATACAAGATTAAATGAGATGCCCAGGATCACACATTGGTTAAATGGTGAATGGGTGAAGCTGTGGTTCGTGCCAACTCTGCAATTTCTGCATTTGAACACTTACTTTTCCAGTTCTTACCATGAGCTAAAACAATCTCTTTTTATAAAAACAGACTTGGAAAGTACACAAATCACATTACCAAACATGACCATTTAAAAAAAAAATATTATAGAAGGGTGTAATACAAAATTGGAATGATTCTAGCTTCATTCTCTCCATCATCAAGGGAAGAATATAAGTACCAGCATACCAATTGATGTGATTTAACAAATTTAATCTGGGTTTGTCTTTTGTATTTTAAAGCTTTAAATACTTCCAAAACAATGGCTTGTGACATTTTCATTTATAAATGCATAAAAACATTTCACTTTTACCAAAAAGCAAACCGTTTTTGTGTGTCAAACAAGCAGACCTTAAAATATGCTTGCATGACGCCTGCAACATCTGGTCCGGTATCATCTGTCTACCAACCCTTCCACCCAAATGGCCTACATAAGAAGAAAGATCAAGTAATGGGCTAAACGATACCAGCACTTAAGCGCCTAGATGCCTCTAGGCTGTGTGTGCTATATAAATAAACAAATCATATTGTCTGCTTCGAAATCCAGGATACAAGCATGAATGCTTTCGTTCCATAGTCTTGAATTTGGATACTTAGGGCCTCATTACACGGATGGCGGTGGACCAAGGTGCTATTAGCACCTTGGTTCAACGCCGGTAAAATATCGGCACCGCCTTGGTGGAAAGGGAAATTACTGCCCTATTCCAAGGTTGGTGGGCGGTAATTCCCCTTTCCCCCATTGCCCTTCCCCATTCCCATTTTTGCCCCATAGGGGTCTATGGGAATGGGGAAGGCGCTAATTACGGTACCGCAAATTGCGGTACCGTAATTAGCTCCCTGGTCCCTTTGCGGGTTGGTTTTTAACGCCTGCAAAAAGCAGGCGTTAAATTCCCCAACCCGCAAAGGGACCTCGTAGTAAGGCAGTAAGGGTTTAACGGTACCGGTAAAATACCGGTACCGGTAAACCCTTACCGCCTACCGTGTAATGAGGCCCTTAGTCATCTCTTGGACTAAACATTTATGCCATTGATGGAGGCCATTGCCTAGGTTTTACAACACCCCATCTGAACAAACCAATTTCTAGACCTTCACCATACGGATGATATGTTAGTTTTTATAGCAACCTCTGTCTGGTGCAGGTACATTGCTGATAATAGCAGATGTTGTTCTGCAAAACCAAGTACATATGCAGGCAGGTTTATAAACTTCAGACATAGGAAAGGCTCAGACAGCCTTGCTGGAATGTGATATTCTAATTTGCATATGAACACATCTCTGCAATGGGTGCATCACACACTGAGCTAACTTCTGAACCATTGTGGCATTCAATTTATCAATATGCATTTCACCATTGCTTATTGCACATGATCAACATAATTCCCACACGAAGGAAAGAATGCTACAGAGTTGTGCCGCAATTAACACACAAACTATGTATACCACAGTGAACACAGAAAGCAATACATAATGAATTGATCACGGCAGAATGTACTTGTCAAAACAGAAATGCAATGGGTTTAGAGCCTCAGCTGCACCCCATAAATTATCCTGACGTGTGCTATTTAAGACTGGTTAACAATGGAATCTTACTTCTTCAAATCAGGCAGCCCTGTAGGGTCCCCTCCACGGTGGGGGCCCTAGGCAAGTGCCCCTTTTGCCCTCCCATAAAAAAGTCTCTGGTAAGCATCTACACTAACTCAAAGGGGAATTATAACCATATGCCATCTGCTTCTCTGTGTCAGACACTCAGACCATTGCCTTCCCCTTAATTTCTCTTAACTATGGCTGCAAAGTGAGTATTAACACGGGTTGTACATGTCATAGCACAGATCATTTTTCAATAAACCCTCAGGACTGCAATCCCTGTTATTGTCTGTGCATGCACAGGTTTGCCTGTGCTTCGCAACAACGCAGAAGATGCCCAAACTAGCGCAGCTCAACAAGTTCCTGCTGGACACTTAATGGAGTGTCTTCGCTTTGTTCTTTGTGGGGACGCCAGGTGGTCTGGACCATACTATATTGCTAGACTTTTCTGGTTCTTGCTCGCTCTTAAGAATTTCTACCACATGGTTGCCAACATGGAACGCTAGACCATTTGATTTGTCTTAGATGACTGTTATTGTTTAGTACACTGTTGCCAACCTGGACCAATACAGGGTGTTGTCTTATGTTAGCACCCAGCACAGTTGTGCCAACCTGGATGATCCAAGGATTCCTTATGCTATCTGTGAGGGGTCAGAAATAAAAGGCAGACACAAAGTTGTACTATTTTCATTATGAGACAACTTTATTAAAAGAAAAGTGTTGGACGAAGCCCTCTCTTTCCCCACCCTAAAGAGAGTTTCCCTACCTAGGAAACTAAAACCGAAGATCAGTCTGTGTCATGTCGTCAAACTTATAAACTGTCCTTGTGTCCAAAACATACTAATCTGACCCTCACACTATAAATAAACAACTCAGGGTGCAAGGAAATGTCTTTGAGCTATGTTTGGCAAAAAGTGTTCATAATTAAAACAATTAGATCAATACAACAAAAACAGTCTTTTCCAAGGAGAAATCCTTGGATAAAGAAGGTGGTTCCCTTCCCCTGGATATTTAAGCAGGATGGCAAAAAGTGTCTCTTTCAAACAATAGTTTCTTGAGGATGGCAAAAGAGTCTCTTTCAAACAATAATTCTTTGGTTCTCCACATTCAGCTGAGAGTTCCAGAACATTTAGCTCTTTCTGGGTTTCTTTGTACTAAGTTCACACAAAAAAGGATCTTATTCAAACAAGAACCTCCACACTAAATTTCCTTGATACAGCTTTAATAGATCTCCTGGTATACTTTCCTGCCAGTAATCCCCTCATGGGATCATCAAATCCCGATGTACTCTCCTGCCAGGTAACTTTCCCCCATTGTCTTATAACTTCCATAAACTTTGGGTGGATATACTCCCCTGCCAGGTAAAAACCCTGGGGGTCTTGTAAAACCCCTTAAATGTTCACTGCCTTATGTGCTCTTTTCACCAGGACTACCTCTCTGTTTCACTGACCTTTAGTATATCAAAGTTGCATTACTTCACTTTGTTTCTACTTTATTTGCTTGAGTTATTATTACTTGTTCCAACTTTCCACACATTGACATATCATACACGGGGACTTGTTCAAGTTCTGCAGCTGTATTTCTTTCTTTAGTGTTTATTTGCTTAGGGTAACACTTGCTCCAATGCTCCCCACATTGACATATCAATCATGGGGACTTGTTCAAGTTCGGACTTTGCATTTTATTTGGTTGGTAATATTCTTATTGCATTTACTTTCTTACATGACTGTCGGTACGCCCAGGGGTCCACAATGGCTCTGGTCAGATTTACCAGTATCTTGTAGCATTCCCGACCCATGGCACATCGCTGCGATAAAGCTTCCTCTTTGGGATGGCCTCCTTCGCACTATAGACCTTCCTTCAGTGGTGCCAGCAGCTCTGCGCTTCCCCAACTGCTTCTCTCTGCGACCGGGAATGAAGACTGCCGCTTCTCAGCACGGCTGTGTCTCCAGTAGCTCTACTGCTGTTCCCAGTTCTCTGATGGTCCTCCAAAAGTGCATGCGGCATCGCTACTGACCACACGCCATGCTGGTAAGGTGCTCTCCCAGTGCTGAGCTCATGTCTAGATGCGCCTGCGTTCTCGATCTCAGCCAGCACGTTCCTTTCCTGTACCGCTTCCTTCTCTGGCTCTGCCCCTTTCTTTAGTGCGGATGCCATCTTTAAATATCCCATGCGCTCATGATTCACAAAAGCAAATAGTCTGCATATTCAACTTTGTGTTTCTTTCAATCTGCATCAACTTCTTCTTCCTCTTACTTGTCTCAGTACTTGAGGCTTTATGGGAGTTGAAGTCCATAGAATTTCTAGGATTTCTAAAGTGATGTTGTTCAGAACTTTGTCTTAGAAAGAAATTAGAACCAGGAGATGCTAGGTGTGTATTTTATATGTGTGAGGTAGGAATGATATTTTGTCTAGAGTTATTTGCATGAAGTGGTTTCTGTGTTTTACAAGGGGAGGGATTTGTATGGTGACAACAAGTCATCAAAAATGTAGGGATTATGAGGTCTTCTTCTCTAGGAAGGGAATTATACTGCATCTCTCCTGATAGATTTACCACCTTCCCCTGACAGCCGTCTCCTCCAACATTGTCCTTGTAGAGTACCCTTTCAATGCTCACACCAAAGAAAATACAAAATACAACCCACTGGGGACAACAGCCGAGTACACCTCTTGCAAGGAGAACCAGGTTTATTCTCACAAAACTACAAGTACATGCCATCAAAGAACTCTGTTCCCAGGAAACACTCTGACCAAAAACATGAGCAATCGGTTTTAAAGCTACACAGCATCACAAGTGACGTACATCACATAGGTAACCAATCCAGGTAGCTGGTTGGTGCGACCCTATACTCAAATAGCCTGCTCAATCCTGGATGCCATGCGATTGATCCCAGCATCTTATGTCCATCTTCTTCCGCTTGGGGATCTTCTGCTTCCGTCATCACGTACGAAGATTCTAATTGACAATTTGGTTACACAATTCATTATTTCATAGCCCTACAGTGTACCTAATACCAAGGACATGTGCCAGGCGGCTACTTTCGAGGCCACGATAACCTCCCAGAACTATGTGAACCCCCGCTCCAATCCCAAACACGCCAGTGTCTCTACAATTTTCCCACCGCAGTTTACATTTGTTACCCTCTCCCCAGGCACATTGCAGCACAAATCACATAAACCGATCCTGTTCTCTGATCTTCCTGATCGATTGGCTACCTTACAGTTTTATGGTTAGGGGTCTTGGGCCGCTATAACTTAGAGATCTGGACTGGTGAAGGCCTAAAGCCCTCACCCCCTTCTTGTGGGATACCTCTTCAAAGATCCATTCCTATCCTCTCTTGGCCTGGCAGGACACATTCCTTCTGGGCTGCATGCACTGATGATAAAGCATAATAAAGAACTATGTCTTCAGGGAATTTCTAAGATTTACCTGGAGGGCTTATGAAGTTACAGCAAAATTGAATCTGGAAGAACCAACACTTCCTCAATTTGGTTGAATCCAGTAATTAAGATAGATAATAAAGTCTTGTTCTGGATAAACTGGTTCACTACTGGTATCAAAGTTGAAGACTAATTTGATGGGGCAAGATGGAAATCATTTTGAGAGTTGAAAATTAAATACAACTTGGTTGACTGCAAGGATGGAGAATACAGGAGATTGAAAAGAGCAGTGAACTTTCCGACGTTAGACAGTTCAGAATTAATGATCACCGCTAAGAAAATAGGCTGTGTTAGGTAAAGATTTGTGGTAGTACCCTTACGGTGCACTACAACAACCTCAGCAACCTAGCAATAGGACCCAACCTTTGGTATAAGTCTGGACTACACAGGTTAGTAGTGTGGTAGAGCAGCCAGACTTATCTCAAGAGGGGTCAATGTGAGCTGTAGAGTGGTTACACAGAGATTCACATTGACAGGTATTCAAACAAACACAGTCAAGGTTTTCTTGATAAAAACAATTATTTATTTATTTATCAGTCTTTTGAATAAGCCTTCTTTAGAAGGGAGCAATATAATAGCAACACACAAATGCCTTCAAAATAAACACTCTTAGCTTCTAAATCAGCAACCACCCATTGGGGACGACACACAGACACTTCCTACACCCTCAGGTGACTTCAATAGTTTAGGACACTGTGGACATTCATATATTACTGTTAGCATTTAGAATAGTACTGAGATGAGTGTCAAAGAAAAGGTTATTAGAACAAACAAGAGATCACAAATATTCTTAAGCAGGCAAATACTTTTGGAACCCTCCAGTTCAGAGGAGAGTAGAGGTATTCAGTGATACAGGGTCAGACAAAGTCAATGGGCAAAAGTCTATATGGATGAAGCACTCCTGGCAGGTAAGTAAGAAAAGTATTTGCACAATGATTTAGAAGTCTTTGATGAAAAAGAAGAATCAATGTAGGGCCACAAGCTGTTAGACTTGTGAGAAGTAGAAAATTCTACAGCAAGAGGTAAGTTCTCTTAGACTTTACAATACCTTTAATTAGAGGAAAATGCAGCACATGACTTCTGTTCCTGTGAAGCTTTGCAGATCCTGGTGTTCCTGGGCCTCAGTCTTGGGGACAAGAGGGAGGACTTCAGGGGACTCCTGCACTGCAAACAAGTGGCAATTTGGTGTTTCAGCTCCTCGCGTCTACCACAAATAGCACCACCACGGTTCCTGGCTGTCGAGATGGGCTTTCCTTGCTTCTGGGGTCCAGCACTCTGTTGAGGTGGCTCAGGCTTGGTCAGTCCTGCTTCCTAGGAGTCCGGAGGACCTTCCTGGAGCTCTTGGTCAGCAATGCACACAAACTGGTGTTGCTCACCCTGGCTCTTCAGTTCCAGCAGCAATTGCAGTGGAAGTGCAACCAGCTTCGAGAGGATGTCCAGGTGCCTTACTTTGGAGTTGATTGGTCACACCAACTCAAGGGGAGAAGTCGTCCTTGCAGGGCTTCTTTAGTCGAAACGAAAGTGTAGTTTCAGCACAGCAGCAGGGCTTCACCAGGCAACCCAAATGTCTATGAGTTGCAGTAGGTGTCTTCTTCAAGTTCTTCTTCGGATTCCTTTGTCCAGTGGTCGACACTGCCTTCCAAGCCAAAAAGCCTCGCCTTTTATGCAGGTTTCTCCCATTCATTCCAGCCTGGCTGTCAATCACCCAGCAGGTTGGCTGTCCCTGCCGGCCAATCACCTAGGAGTGCATTCCTGTCTCTTAGTAGACTAAGCATAGGGAGTTTCGGCCAGTTCCCTCACTTCCTGCCCCCACCAGACACCCTGGAGCCATAGGCGGGCTTCACTTGTGAATTCTGCCAAAGACAAAATGAACAAATGGACCAAGCCAGGTTTGGCACGCAGAGTAAATCTCAAGAAGGACCTTTCTACAGAGAAATGGCAAAAAAAGAAGACCGGGCCATTTTGACAAAAATGGCACCCAAGGGTGATTTACTGCAGCTTCAAACGCAGCCCGCGGTAAAGACACACCACAGTAGTAAAAAGTAAACCACTGCCACCAGCCATTCATCATAGAAAGGGTTACATAAAAATGTTACATGAAAAGTTAGACAAAGGGGATACTATGTAACCACTCCAGCACCCTATTGTAAGATAGTGTGTGCTGGGTCTAAAAAGTTACAAATGCAAGTAAAGTCAATTTCACTTTACTGCTTTTGGAAACAGTAGTTATCCAAGAGAAAGGTATTTAAACCTTGGGAAATCTGAAAGACTTCCCTGTGTTACTGCTGAAGGTGCTGTGTGATACAACGTAAAATGATGCCTATGTAGTTTGTCAGACTCCAACAAAAAAAACGAAACACAGAGTTAAAATCACATAAAATACATGAGAGAGTGGGAAAAAAGAGTCTCACTCTCTTCAGGTGAAAATGAAAAAATCATGGGGGTCTCTAAGGTAGAGAGGAATGAGCACATTTATGAGAAATCTCCCTAACACTTGACCCCCCCAGACTAAGGGACAGGAGGATTTAATCCACCCCTGGATGAATGTTCTTACTCCAGTCAGTCATACTTTCCAGAGAGACCATCAGCATTTTGAAGATTACAGCCTGACCTGTGTAGACCTGTGTACTATGGTAAAAATCATACCTTTGTAGGCTGATAGACCATGTTAACAATTTAGGATTTTCCCCCTTCATCTGCATTAACCATCTCAAGGGTTGATGGTCAGTTTGAATTACAAAAGTAGATCCATACAAGTATGGCCTAAACTTCTTCAAAGACTACACAATTGCAAAACATTCATGTTCTATGGGTGCCCACCTCATTTCAGGGTCCTTCAGTTTCCTACTGATGAAGCAGATTGGGGGTTCCCTGCCTTTCACATCAAGCTGACTCACCTATACCTGTATTGGAAGCATCGGTTTGCACAATAAAGGATTGGTTGTAGTCAGGAGCTCTCAAGACTCGAGCTTGACAAAGGGCTTTCTTAAGTCCTTCAAATGCCTTAGTGCACTCCTCATTCCACCTGACCTTTTTGGCGAATTTAAGTGAGGAGATAACATTTAAGGGAGAAGCTATGGTCCCATAGTTCTCAGTGAAGTTCCTATAGTACCTTGTGAGACCGAGGAAGGCTCTCACTTGGGTTTGCGTATTAGGGGTGGCCCAGTCTTGTACAGCTTGTACTTTGCTAGCTAATGGCCTTTTTTCACCTCCTCCTACCTCATGTCCGAGGTAGACCACTTTACTCTGACCAATTTGACATTTGCTTGCCTTTATGGTCAGATTGGCCTAATCAAGAGTCTGGAAAACATATCCCAGGTGGTCAATATGCTCTTCCCAGGTAGGGATGAACACTGCAATGTCATCCAAGTATGTCATGCAGAACTCCTCCATCCCACTGAGAACATAATTTACTATCCTTTGGAATATAGCAGGTGAATTCTTTAGTCTAAAAGGCATAAACTTAAACTGGTAGAGGCCTCCTGGGGTTGAAAATGCAGTTTTATCCTTGGCATGACCAGTCAGAGCTATTTGCCAATAGCCTGATATTCTGTCAGATGTACTGAGGAACTTGGCTGAACCAAGTTTATCCACCAGCTCATCTGTCCTAGGTAAAGGATGGGCATCAGTCGTGGTGACTGCATCAAGAGCTCTATAGTTTACACAAAATCTCAACTCCTTGGATCCTGCCTTTGGCACTAGTACAACTGAACTATACCAGGGACTTGTAGATGGCTCTATAACCCAAGATCAATCATCTTCCTTTAAAAGGGGGTCTTACATGGTCTGACATTCGGTAACCCCTGCTTTTGACAGGGAGACAGTCACCAGTGAGTATATTATGTTGGCCCCAAAGGGTCAAGCCTGGTGATAGTGAAAACAGAGGGGTAAACTGATTTAACAAAATGTTGCACTCCTCCTGTTGTTCCAGAGTCAGATCAGAAGAGAGGTTAACTCCTTCTATCTTTCCATCTAAAGGTTATCCCTTGACGAGGTCAGGTAGAGGTTCCCTCTCCTCCTCCTCCTGATCAGAGGCTAGAAGCAAAGCTCCCAGTTCTGGTCTAGAGACATAGGCCTTTAGGCGGTTGATGTGAAAGACCCTGGGGGCCTCCTTGGGATGGCTCAAGTCCACCAAATAATTGACCTCTCCAATTTTGCCCACAACCTTGAAGGGTCCAATCCATTTGTCCTGTAAGTCCCTCTGCCTTGTAGGCACCATGACTAGAACTAGCTGGTCTTGACTAAACTCAATAAACTCAATCATTTTGCTTTTTTTTTGTTTACATTTATATGGCGCACAGACAGCCCAGGGGCATTGTGGCGCTGTTACTTGCAGCAGGCTTAGTTACATTATGCATAAGTTAGAACATTGGGCGCAGAGATGTAATACATGTTATGCATAAAAACGTACACAGATCAAATATTCATATAGGGGATGAACGTAATGAACGGGGTAAAGGAGATCAGGTGAATGTTGTGGGTTTCATGGTTTTACGGAAGGCAGTGAGTGAAGGTTCAGCTCGCAGGGCAGTGGGGAAGGCATTCCAGTGCAGGGCAGCTAGGTAGGGGAAGCTGGCACCACCTGCTCTTGCTCTTTTTACCATGGGTACGGTGAGTAGGTTGGCATGGAGGGTCCTAGCTGGTCTTGAGGACAAGGCAGGGTGGATCCTTTGCGATAGGTATGCTGGTGCTGCGAGATGAATGCATTTGTGGGTGAGGGTCAGGGTTTTGAAGATGATCCTCTCTTTTATAGGGAACCAGTGGGATGCTCTTCTGGCAGTAGAGATGTGCTCTCTTTTGGAAATGCCTTGTGCTGTGCGTAAGGCATTGTTTTGAATAACTTGCAGTTTCTCAAGGTTTTTTGTGGAGGTCCCCAGGAAGAGAACATTGCAGTAGTCCAACCGTGATCCAGTGATAGCCCTTGCTATGTTTGTGCAGGTGTGTTGGACAGGTAGGGTCTGACTGCATTGAGGAGTTTGGCCTGGTGCGCAGCCGAGGAGGCAATGGCGTTCACTTGTCTGGTCATGGACAGACTTGAGTCCAGGTAGACGCCTAAGGTTTTTACTGACTCAGATACTGGAATTTTGATGGAGTCAATGATGAAGTGGCGAAACTGGTCGTCAAGTTTTTGAGAGTGTCGGGGGAGCCTACAAGCTGGAGTTCGGTTTTGTCTGAATTGAGACAGAGGGCCTCATTACAACCCAGGCACTAATGGGTTAACGGCGCCGTAAAAGGCTGCAGCGCCGTTAACCTATTAGCACCTAATTACGAGGTCCCTTTGCGGGACCCAACCTTAACGGCTGGTTTTGTGCACAGGAGTGCTATTACTCTAATGTCCTGAGACCTTGGGTTTCCCCTTTGCCTCTTTCTTCCTGGAATCTGAAGGTCAGAAGGTTGTTCTTCCTGTGGACTGGGAGTTATACTGATTTCTGTAACTTCCCATTGAGAGTCATTCAAAGTGAGCTCTCTGGCCTTCCTAGTTTCCTCCTGCTTCCATTTACTGGGAGGTGTGGGGGGGCTTGATACAACTCAAGGAGGTTTTAAGTCATTGCCTAACAGGACTCTCCCAGGCACCTCATTTTGTACACTGACATGTATTCTTACAGTAGTATTGGAACCATCTGGAAAGGGCTTCCAGCAAGCTTAGTGGGGCCTTTGGGTGCCTTAGCAACATCCTCAGGTTTGAAAAAAGGTTTCATCCACCACTGTAATGCTGGCCCCAGTGTCTCTAATGGCAGGGAATTCTTGACCATTCACAAGTACACAAGTACACTGTCCTTGTAGTATTCTTTGGTATTATCTGAAATAGTGTAATACACATCTAAATTCTGCTGTTCCCACAGACCCAGGGATACTAAAGAAACACTGGCAGATACTCCAATAGGGTCTTCAGCCAGTAGATGAAAGTTTCCATTTTCCATATGAACCTCTCCTTCAGGGATGAAGGCTAAGGAAGCAGTGTGGACCCCTGAAGGTTTACCCTTGCATCTGGGATCTCCTTTCACATGGTCAGTTGACCCACAAGCATAACATTTTCAAAATGTTTTGACAAATGGGTCTTCTGCTGACCTCCCTCTGGTTTAGCACCAGAGGTTTCCCTATGGCTTACCCTTATTATGTTTGTGGCCCTCTTTTGGATGGGAGGTTCTAGAACTCTCTTTGCCATCTTTCATGTGCTGCTTCCCCTCATCCTTCTTGTGAGTGACCCCAGAATCCTTGCGAGTAGCCCTGTTGGCAACCAACAAGTTAGCAGCCTTTGCTAACTTCTTGGGATCAATCTCTTTAGGGTCAGCCAAGTGATGTCTCGGTTCAGGAGAGCAAGCATCAAAAATATATTCCAACACAAAAAGATTTCTCATTCCTTCAAAGGAGTTCACTCTGTAACCCTTAATCCAACCATCTAAGTGTTTCAAACATTCACACACCCAGGTACCATCAGTCTTTTTGAGGGTCCTAAACCTCTTAAGGTACTGGGAAGGAGTTTTCCCAAATCTAGCTATCAAAGCTAGCTTCACACTCTCGTAATCCAATCAGTTCCCCCACCTCCATTACAGCATCTGTTGCAACCTGGGGGAGCCTAGACAAAAGCCAAGGAATCAACTGATTCCATGTGAGACCCTGAATCCCATGATTATATTCAAAAGCACCCAGCCAATCCAAAATATCAAGTTTCACATCACACATACTCACTGCTTCTTTGGATTGGAAGACCTAGAGGACTCTGGGATAGAAATGTTTTCAAGAGACAGTTTCTTAATTTCAAGAGCATGATGCATTTCTAGTTCCCTGAGTTTGATGTCCTGATGTTTGGTTTCAGCCTGGATTTGTAATCGTTTGAACTCTAATTCAAGTCTCATTTTCTCAAGAGACATACATTCTGGACTCAATGATGGACCTTGTGGGGTCCCAGTGGATTCTTGTAGAGGCATAAGGGCCATTTGAGGTAAAGACGGGTTCCCATCTGGAGACTCCTCTCCCTCCTCTGACTCTTCTAATGCATTAGAGTTAACAATCAATTAATTGTTCTTTCCTTTAACAGGGAGACTTTACACATTTCTTTCAGTTGATCTACTGTTAAAATGATCAAGGCTTCCTAACTGAAGTTATCGATATTTGGCATGTTACAATTGCTGTTCTAGTGGAGCTTAGCCTTGTGAAGGTTTTAGTTGAACAAAAGCAAAGCAAATACTCAATGTTACAACTCTACAATATATCCTCACCACTTGCCACCAGTGTTAGGTAAAGATTTGGGGTAGTATCGTTAGGGTGCACTACAACAACCTCAGGCTCCTAGCAATAGGACCCAACCTTTGGTATAAGTCTGAACTGCACAGGTTGGTAGTGTGGCCTAGCAGCCAGGCATATCTCAAGAGGGGTCAATGTGTGCTGTAGAGTGTTTACACAGAGATTCACAGTGACAAGTATTCAAACAAACATTTACACTGAAGGTTTCTTGATAAAACAATTATGTTTTTATTTACCGGTCATTTGAATAAGCCTTCTTTAGAAGGGAGCAATATAATAGCAACACACAAATACCTTCAAAATACACACTCCTAGCTTCTAAATCTGCAACCACCTATTGGGGATGACACACATACACTTCCTACACCCTCAGGTGACTTTAATAGTTTAGGACACTGTGGACATTGATATATTATTGTTAGCATTTAGAATAGTACTGAGATGAATGTCAAAGAAAGGGTTATTAGAACAAACAAGAGATCATAAATATTCTTAAGCAAGCAAATACTGTTGCAACCCTCCAGTTCAGAGGAGAGGAGAGGAGAGTCATTCAGTGAAACAGGCTCAGCCAAAGTCAATGGGCAAAGGTCTATATGGATGAAGCATTCCTGGCAGGTAAGTAAGAAAAGTCTTTGCACAATGTTTTAGAAGTCTTTGATGAAAAAGAAGAATCAATGTAGGGCCACAAGCTGTTAGACTTCTGAGAAGTAGAACATTCTACAGCAAGAGGTAAGTTCTCTTAGACTTTACAGTACCTTTAGTTAGAAGACAAAGCATCAGATGACTTCTGTTCCCGTGCAGCTCTGCAGATCCTGGTGTTCCTGGGCCTCAGTCGTGAGGACAAGAGCAAGGACTTCTGGTGACTCCTGCACTGCAATGGGCCGGTCACCGACAGAAACCAGCACTCTTCAAACAAGTGGCAATTCAGTGTTTCAGATCCTCGCGTCTGCCGCAAATAGCACCACCGCAGTTTCTGGCTGTCGAGATGGGCTTTCCTTGCTTCTGGGGTCCAGCACTCTGTTGAGGTGGCTCAGGCTCGGTCAGTCCTGCTTCCTGGGAGTACGGAGGATCTTCCTGGAGCTCTTGGCCAGCTTAAAAGCAACACACACAAACTGGTGTTCCTCTCCCTGGCTCTTCGGTTCCAGAAGCAACTGCAGTGGCAGTGCAACCAGCTTTGAGAGTTGTCCAGTGGTCGTCTCTGCCTTCCAAGCCAAAAAGCTTTGCCTTTATGCAGGTTTCTCCCATTCATTCCAGTCTGGCTGTCAATCACCCAGCAGGGTGGCTGTCCTTGCCGAACAGCCAGCCAGCCAATCACCTAGGAGTGCATTCCTGTCTCTTAGTAGACTAAGCACAGGGAGTTTGGGCACCTCCCTCACTTCCTGCCCCATCAGACACCCTGGAGCCAGAGGCGGGCTTCACTCATGAATCCCGCAAAGACAAAATGAACAAAGGGACCAAACCTGGTTTGGCGCAGAATAAATCTCAAAAAGGACATTTCTACAGAGAAATGGCGAAAAAAGAAGACCGGGGCCATTTTGACAAAAATGGCACCCAAGGGTGCTTTACTCCAGCTGCAAACGCAGCCCGCAGTAAAGACACACCACAGTAGTAAAAAGTAAACCACTGCCACCAGTCATTCATCGTAGAAAGGGAAACAAAACATGTTACATGAGAAACTAGACAAAGGGCATACTATGTAATCCCTCCAGCACCCTATTGTAAAATAGTGTGTACTTGGTCTAAAAAGTCACAAATGTAAGTAAAGTCAGTTTCACTTTACTGCTCTTGGAAACAGTAGTTATCCAAGAGAAAGGCATTTAAACCTTGAGAAATCTGAAAGACTTCCCTGCATCACTGCACTGAAGGTGCTGTGTGACACAATGTAAATTGATGCCCACCTTGTGTGGCACAGGAGCCAGTGTCATCATGAACCCTCTAAAAGCCTAAGCATACCAGGTCTTGGATTCCTTAGTGAAAGTGGCTGAGATCATTTAGAGAAGAGTCTGCTGTCCTTTAGAGAAGACAGGAAATGCACTGGTCACTTTTCAATAGGGAATAACATTGAGTTATTTATCGTGTAAGGAAGGCATGGCATCAACAATAAGACAGACACAAGTGACCACAGTTCAAGGGTGTTTATTGAACTTCAATTGGTTTGAAAAACTCCTATCTAATCCTAAATCTAACGATGAAAGCAAGCTACGACCATCAAATAATAATAACGCAGTCCTAGTGGTGTCTAGTCAAAATATAAGGGCCTATACTAATAAACCTATAACCAAACCTTACCTCTGAAGACAAACAGTGTGGGAAACAATGTTATGCAAATGAAAAGTATTCAAGAAATGATGTGTCAGGATATTCAAGCCGTTAGCTTCCCTTCCCCACGTTTTCAGCACAGGACAAGGCGGCACAATCGAGCTTAGCACAGTCTCTGACTTCTCTAGCAAGAGGGTGCAGTTCAAAGCTTGAACATCATGGCCTTCTGTGCCAAAGTCTCTTTGTCATTCAAAGTCTCTTCTTTCAGAGGGCCTGATGCAACAAACGAACATTAAAGTTCCTTTCTTCTTAGGATTTCAGATGTACACAATTTTCTTAGGTGATTTACTATTAACCTCGGATCTCCATCCGTCAGGCTCAGATCCACTTTAACACAACGTTCTCAGGATTTTCACGTATCCAATATTTTCGGGTGATTCACTGTTCACCCCGGATCCCCCTCCGTCAGGCTCTGATCCGCTTTAACACAAAAACTTCAATCAGTCTGCCTCAGCCAGGCTCGGACCAACTTATCTACTTTAGCGCAAACTTGCTTTAACACAAAGCTTTCAATTGTTCTCCCTCTGCTGGGCTCTGACCAACTCTATCTATTTTGCCATCAACTTTCTTTACTGTATCAACATTGAAGACCTTTGATTGTGCATGGGATTTTGATTGACCCGTCGCAGGACCACTTCGATTCACAATTCTTTGCCTCTCTTTCACTTTTGCCACCTCTCAGCTGGATACCTTACAGAGACCTTCGAATGAGCATGCACGCAGTGTGGAACCACTTGGTTTCAAAGTTCACTCACTCATCTGCAGTTCAACTTTACTCACGTTGGTTATCGCACGCTTTTCATCCAATGTTCGTTCCAGCGGTCGCCATCCAATGTTGCTGCTTGCAACCTTGGCTTCAACACAGACCCGCCTTGTATCGGCCTCCCCAACTCACCGGCTGTGTTGATTTCACTGACGCTGCTTTGTTGTTGGAGCCAATGACAGTATCACGGCATCTGGGCAATCTCCCCTCCTTGATTATTGATGCCGGAGGGCCCTGGGTACCGCCGACCCAGAATGCAGGATTCCTCAGCCTGGTTTCCTGGTCTTACACTTTCTATTCTTGTATCATACATCGTTCTCAACAGTCCAATAATTTTCTGGGGTTCGGCGCTGGTGTCCCTCTCCCACTCCCGAAGACCCCTCACCCAGGTGATCCTCCCGCCCTGGTCCACCCCCAGGAACTGGATCCTAAAACGATGGCTGTCTCCTAGCCATCTGGATTACAGATCCCCGGGGACTAGTGGGTAAGACACCTTCTGGTTTCTCACAATAAGAACTCAGTCAGATATCTGTGAGTGAACTGTTTGAGGCTTGCATTGCACCCTTGAAGTTCCAGGGCTGGTGGCTAATGTGGTCTGGCCACAATCCAAAAAGGGCCAGCATGCTAATGAGCTTGTTCCTACAGCAGAGAGGCTGCCAATGAAACCTGTTGGAATTAAGGGTGCACCTGCTACTGGACAGTGGTCTCCAGGTTCTTCAGGCAGTATTGATCTTGTGAAAGAGGGTCACTGAAGAAACCTCAGTGTCTAACCTGATAAATTGTCTGCCTGTGTTTTAAAAGTTGCTTGTAGATAGAGGACCCTAAATTGTTTAAGGCACACAGAGCAAAGAGTATTATCCCTAGACAGTCCTTGGCCCAGACCATAGAGTAAACTTCTGGGTGTATCAAAGCTTCTTGAGAGCCAGTGCCCCTGTACAGTGAGCCCAATTACTCAAAACCAGGTGGCGACAACAGTCTGGTGGTTCTCTAAATCAGAAGGCCTGCATTCAGCAGTTACTGCTCAAGGATCAATTGGTGGGTGTTAGGTTGTTTTCAGAACCTTTACTGGTCTAGGCTTCTGGGAAAACAAACCTTTGTGTACGTAAAAGGTTTAAAGGCTTAACACAAAAGCCTTACAAAACTCTCACTTGGTTAACAATCAGGAAGGCTTTGACTAACGAGATCAGAAGTTTGGTTTAAAGTACAATTAACATATACAAGCGTTTGTCAAGCAAGACAGTCTTGAGACTCACGTTTAAAAATATACTCATTAAGTTAACAAAACGGATGCGATAATCTCTAATGCTACAAGTTAAAAACATAGACACATAAATGCCATTATAGTTATGTGGAAAATTGGTACACCCACCATATTGTTAGAATGAATACACATAAAATCAAAACTGTCAAAATAACCTAACGTTGCGGGAAAAGATGCCACATACGTTATCACAGGTCTTATAAATGTTTGAGGCAGCACCTGCACAATGTTACACATTTTAACAAGTCCAACCTATCAGGGAAAACAGATCCACACAGAGAATTTGAATGTACAGCAAGAGACAGAACCATTATTACATTGCAATTCAATACACAAACTGACAACTGTCTAAAACTAAAACCAACCTCCTAATAAACAAATCTTTTGTTCCGTCTTGGGGCGCTGATGATGGGCGTTTTATAGAATATCCCATTTGGCATTGAACATGTGAATGCAGGCCTGGGGAGACGTATACTCTTGCTTCAACTCCGGTGTGTTCATTAAACTCGTAGATTTTTCTTAAACCAGGTGACCAAGCCCTCCAACATAGGTCTGTCTCTCCAGCAGCTTTGAGGGGCTGCCTGCCTCCTTCTCAGGTCAATGCATCCTGACAAATTGCATATACAATGGCCGATATCTCCCCTCATCTGCTTATCTCACAGTTACTGTGATTGGGGACCAGGGCCCTTATGTGTCCTTTGGGGTCCTGTTCTTCCACACTAATCGCCACACCGTCTACCCATTCACAGCACTTGCCTCGACACTCACCTGCCTTCATCCTGTAGGCTTGCACTTACCTACCGAATGCGGCTCCTTGCCTCATAGCAATTACTACACTAGGCACTTACATCTGCTGCTCAGCCATGAGCATGGACACTCCAGCACCTACTCCCATGCCCCCCTTCTCCCTGCACTTGCACGGTCTGAATACTCACAAGGCATAATAGTAGGTTAATCTTTATCCTCCACTATAACCTTGACACTCTTCAAAATGCAATTATATCAAACTCCATTTCTGCATCAACTTGGTCTACCTATTTTTCATAATTCTTTGATGTGATCTTACAACATATTTCTGACCATAAAGAGCCAGTCTGCAATTGGGACTTATTCGACATCAGTACAATGACCGTACAACAAGTGATACTTAAGCTGAATAAATCCCGTGCAGCGGGACTAGATGGTCTGACAAACGTTCTTCTGAAAGAAAATGTTGAGCAATGGACTGAGATTCTAATGACCTTGTTCATGATAATAAAAAAAAAGCAAGAAATTCCATTATCATGGAAAAAAGCAATCATAATACCAATCTTCAAAAAAGGTCTGAGATATATTCCATCTAATTACCAACCTATTGCTTTACTCGACGCCACAGGGAAGATATTCGCAACTTTGATTTGCAAATCGTTGAGCCTATGGAGCATTGAATCTAATCATTGGGATATTTGGCAAAGTGGTTTCGTAAGAGGTCTAAGTACAACTCTAAACCTTTTTTTATTAAATATCATAAAAGTTCAGACCCAACGAAACAAAGGGAAAAAAAAGCATGTTGCATTTATCGACTTAACTGAACCATTTGACCAGGTTGATTGATACACACTTTGGTGTTAAAATTGTGGAAATGCCCCCAGGCAATCTGTCACAGAATACAAGAACTATACTCGAACAACTCGATCCAGATACACCTTGACCAATATGGGACACTAACAAAACCCATTAAAACCAACAAGGGATTAAAACAAGGCTGCCCTTTGGCGGCCAATCTGTTTAATTTGTTTATAACGGACATTGAGCAGGCATATCATGACATCAGATGCTTCCCTCCTAAAATTGGAACTACACCAATAATCTGGCTTCTGAATGCTGACGATATCTATTTATTAGATCAAACTCCCATAGGCCTGCAACGCCAACTGAATGCATTCCAACAATATGTGCAATCCAATGGGCTCCAAATCAACCCGATTAAATCTAGAATAATAACTTTCGGTGAGAAAATTCTCAGCACGAGAAAATAAATCAATAAGTGGTCAATAAACGGAAAAAACATTCCTCAAGTAACTGCGTTTACCTATCTAGGAGTGTGCTTGAACACAAGCCAGAGGAATAAACCAAGACTCGATCAACTAAGAGCAAAAGCTATTAATTTAGCCAGTCAAGGCAGAATTCTATTAAAACGCTACTGTGAATTCTCTCTTAGACCATTGATCGATTTTTACTGCTCAAAAGTCATCCCCATCCTCACCTATGGTGCCAAAACAGTCTTCACATTCCACGCTCACAAATGGATGGTCCTGGAAGTGCTTTGACTCCCTCTTGGAACACCAATCCAAGCATTACGCATGGAACTAGGCCTCAAGTCCCTCCAAGCAATCGTCCTATGGAAATCACCAGCTCTGTATCGAAAATGTGTCGAACCTCCAAAGAAAAGTGGATTCCTATACATAAATAATGCCCTAACAACTAACCACAAACCCACTCTAAAAGAATGGCAACTAATATGTTTGGAAACTCTGAAAGATCTGAATGAAACAGCAAATACATTGTGTGAAAACCCAGACAAAATCAAGAAGAAACTATACATCAGAGACTGGATCAAAACACAAAATGATCGACAGAAATTGACACAATATGGAAGATGGTTTGTTGATTGCCCGAAATTGAACTCAATTCCGAAATATCTGGCAATTTTTCCGAATGCACTATTCAGAGACCAATATCTAAGGTTTCGGTTGAATCTTTTCCACACCAGTGACATCATCAATTCAGGTTCCATGACTAAATCTCAATATAGACTATGTCACTCACCTGAAACCAAAGAATCACTAAAACATTCAGTTTTACACTGTCCAGCAGTTAATACCATAAGATGTCAATCAGCTATGCCAACAAATCAGCAGAAGACTGGTGGTTGATTTTGCTTAGAGGTCATCGTTTATGCATTACCTTAGCATTGGTGAAACATTTGTTAGCCATTTTTAAGAAAATCAATGACAATCATACTCTTTCAAATACAACTATAGTTTTTGTTGTATATATTGAATCTGTATGCTGTTTTGTTACTGACACTGAACTGCTTAGTCATATTTTCAGTTGGAAATGTCAATCACTCTTTCATAAAATTGTTTTTTTCTCTTATTGTAGCTGAAGGCAAATGGTTTGTAATCACTAAACCAAATAAAGCTTATAAAAAATAAAAAATAAATAAATAATAAACACCCTTGAACTGTGATCACTTGTATCTGTCTTGCTTTGATACCATGCCTTCCTTACAACAGGGAATGGGCAGAGATAATGAAGGAAGTAGAGAAAAGAGAGAGAGGAACAAGAGCGGCTGAAAAGGGAAAAGGAAAGTAGAAGGAAAGGGAGGAACAAGAGACGAAAAGACAGAAGGAGATGGAGGAAGAAGTGAGGGGAAAAGCAGAAGAGGAAAAGGAGAGGCAATTGCAGGTGAAGAGAGAGAAGAGAAGGTTGGAGATTGAGAGGCTCTTTAAAGAGCGTCAGCGTACAGAAGAAGATGAAAGGGACAGGACACAGGAAAGGGAGAGAAGTAGAGAAAGACACCTCAAGGAGGTAGCAGACATTATGACAGGACCAACATGATTAAATTATGATGAGGAACAGGGGATACGAAGAAGAAAAGTGAGACTGTATAGGAGCAGGAGGGACAGCATCTTTGCCCCAAAACCAAGTAGAAATATAGCAGGATCCCCAGCGAGGGGGGGGGGAGCAACTCACTGGACAGAATAACGGGGAAACAGCAGAGGAAACATCTGTTAAGGAGACTGAATTTTGAAGATGAGGGAAAAGAGGATAGTAATGACAGTGAGGGAATCATGGGGTCAGAGGAAGATCTAGGGGAAAGTGACGATGACGTAGGGAGGAGGCCATGCCACCCCTCCATGGAAGTAATCCCAGAGCAGGAGACATTTAGGATGGAGAGGAAAACATCGGGAAGAGCAAGCTAGGACCAGATGGACGCCTTGAGCATCCCTAAGGCAGATAACATAGCGCAGATGAATTTACTCCATACACGCAGAGGCTGAGGGCCTTACGGGGATGGAAAAGAGCAAGTATGAGGAGAGCATTCACAACCACCAAAGACGCAGAACACAGCGCACAATGACGTGCCCTTTAACAACTGCATAGTCACTGTATGACATGCTCTGAGAGCACAGCACCCGTGCACCACTGACATAAGCACGGTTATGGCACGCAAAATGATGGGGGACGAAGACCCACTTCAATACATTCAAGAGATACAACAGCATTGGCGAGTGGCATAAAAAGTTGGGGCTATTTTACCATATACTGAGCCAATGGCTGTCAGAGCAGGTACAGAAGCAATTAAAGAAGCTAGTGGGATGGAAGCGAAACCGTGGTCAGAAATTATATTGACTATAATACATTACTGTCGAATAATGCAAGAAAACGTGAGAAAGAAACATGAGTAAAGGAAAAAAAAGAAGAGGCAAAATTAGTGCAATAGAAGCTATCAATGTATACATGGAAGGGGATATGTTGGCGAGTGGAGGGGGAGTAGTTACTCAAAATGCACAGAACCGACCACAGATGGCATGGGGATGTTTTGCGGGAAGAGGAAATACTAACCATTGGCCACAGGGAAGGGGAGAAATGCCCCAGGGAAGTGGGTTTGGATACCCAATTCAGCAGGGTGGAGACAGGTTAAGTGGGGGACAGCCGAGACCTGTGGGGCTACCACAATGCTGGACATGCAGTAAAGTAGGTCATATAGCATGTTACAGCAGGAATGGAGGCAGAATGCAGCAGAATGGTTGGCGTGACATATCATTGAGCATATCAGACTGAGCACCACATCTATTATGCCCAAGATCACATGCAGACACAGACATATGCACCAAAAATGGCACCAGCGCGGCAGACATCTGGACAGTAACCACAGCCCAGTGCTACATACCACAGACACAGGAGTATGCGCAGCCACCTCAGACAAGACAGCAAGCACCTGTACAGCAGAATGCTGTAACCACAAGAAACACATACTTTGTAAAGCAGACTCCCATTAAGAAGCTAGGGGGAGCAACCGTGGTGTGGGGTAACCCCTTCACAGGGACAGGGATGACCATTTACCCACAATAGGACAGTCCACAGATGGACCTGATGTGTTTAATCCTATCCATTACACCCTACCTGAATGAGGAGCCACGTGTGGGGGTGATAATAGGTGGCAAAACTGTCTATTTTCTCATGGCTACGGGGGCGAACCCATCCTGTATTAGGGAGTGGAGATACCCAATGTCAGGCATTGCCATGAATGTGCAGAGATTCTCTGGGGCTACAAATGTTGTTCCTTTCACTGTTCCGATCTCTGCAGGAGAATACTTCTTCACTATGCCACTGTTATATTCCCAACAGACACTGGTCAACATAATTTGTAGAGATATGATGAGCCTACTCAACAGGGCAATCTTCTTCACGGAGAAGGGAATACTGTGTTCTGCAACAAGGGTAGAGGGCAGGAGCCCCTCGCACCCCCCCCCCCGAAGCCAGAATCCAGCCCCAGGAGTGCGGGCACACGGAGCAAGGCCTGCCTGACCTTGTCCCATCGGAGCGCCTGACCCCGCAATTCCGGGCGCATCGCGGCGCCACAACGAGGCCGCATCTTCACTTTTCTTCGGCCTGCATCCGCCGGCAGGCGGAAACGCCGGCCACGACGAAGGCCATACTAAGGCCTGTTGGGTGCCCATTACCTCCACTTCACTTGCCTGCAACAAGGGCAGAGGGCAGGAGCCCCTCGCACCCCCCCCCCCTGAATCCAGAATCCAGCCCCAGGAGTGCGGGCACACGGAGCAAGGCCTGCCTGACCTTGTCCCATCGGAGCGCCTGACCCCGCAATTCCGGGCGCATCGCGGCGCCACAACGAGGCCGCATCTTCACTTTCTTCGGCCTGCATCCGAAGGCAGGCGGAAACGCCGGCCACGACGAAGGCCATACTAAGGCCTGTTGGGTGCCCATTACCTCCACTTCACTTGCCTGCAACAAGGGTAGAGGGCAGGAGCCCCTCGCACCCCCCCCCCGAAGCCAGAATCCAGCCCAGGAGTGCGGGCACACGGAGCAAGGCCTGCCTGACCTTTGTCCCATCGGAGCGCCTGACCCCGCAATTCCGGGCGCATCGCGGCGCCACAACGAGGCCGCATCTTCACTTTTCTTCGGCCTGCATCCGCCGGCAGGCGGAAACGCCGGCCACGACGAAGGCCATACTAAGGCCTGTTGGGTGCCCATTACCTCCACTTCACTTGCCTGCAACAAGGGTAGAGGGCAGGAGCCCCTCGCACCCCCCCCCGAAGCCAGAATCCAGCCCCAGGAGTGCGGGCACACGGAGCAAGGCCTGCCTGACCTTGTCCCATCGGAGCGCCTGACCCCGCAATTCCGGGCGCATCGCGGCGCCACAACGAGGCCGCATCTTCACTTTTCTTCGGCCTGCATCCGCCGGCAGGCGGAAACGCCGGCCACGACGAAGGCCATACTAAGGCCTGTTGGGTGCCTGTTCGGAGCCATAGGAGCCAGGGGCCAGGAACTTTGCCCTTTCCGCTCCAGGTTCTTCATTATTAGAAGGTAATGGCAGTTCTAATTAGTATTTATGGACTGTAGATATATACGAATTTAGGGATTAGAATATGAAGATGTCTTCTGAAGCTGCCACTTACATTGCTTGCTTACATTGTGTTGTGCCTTATGGTCGCCAATAGACCACAACTGACTGTGTTTTGCCCTGATTTATGCTGTGCCTTTAGTCTTATGGCCCTTGCCTTTCACTGCCAATTTGATCTTAGGTGACCACTGTCTATGTACATGGTTGTTCTGCCACCTAGCTCTTCTCTCTCACCTAGGTGACCAGGACTGTCATCATGCACGTCAGTGTACTCCTTCCATTACTCTACACACTATCCCTTCGACTTGCCCAAGCTCTCCAGCTACCTACGGTAACAACCTCCACACTCTGGGTTAAAATGGACCAGCCTTCTACCAGCATGGCATCCCCACGACCTCTCGCGTCACCTAGAATGAGCCCGGCAGCACCCGCTGTAGGCCATACCAACCAATACCTCAACGACCCAGCTTTATGGCTGGATCACTTTGCTAGGAAACCTACACCTAACCAACCCTGCCCCCTCTCTCTTAGAAATAAGAGACTAGGCACCAGATTCCGCCTACGCCTACGCCACATCCGTTACATCTCCAGGAAACAAATCCCCCTCTCTCCTGGATCTCTGTCAACTGCCACCACATGCAAACCCACCACCTCCGAGGTTAAACTGCCCATGTTCAAAGGTGCCCTTATTAATGCTAGATCCCTCACTGCACACGCACTTGACATAGCTGACCTCATCACCACGTCTGACCTTGACTTCATAGCTATCTCCGAAACATGGCTTCATGCCGCATCTGGCCCCTTACTAGCGTTAGCCCTACCGCCGAACTATGGCATCACACGATGTGACCGCTCCACCGCCTCTTCCAAAGGCGGCGGTGTGGCCTTCATCCATAAAAATACTCTTGACCTAAGAGTGTTACCTGATTCCAAACTCACATCAGCTGAATTGCTGTCTGTCAAACTAGCACTCACACCTAACCAAACAGCCACCATGCACCTAATCTATAGACCTCCAGGACCCGCACCAACCTTTGTCAGTGAAATCTCCACTCTCCTCCTCAACAATACAAAGAACAATTCTCAAACAATCATCCTAGGCGACCTCAACTTAGGTCTTGGTGACTTAAAAGATCCTGTGGCCTCTGACCTGGAGATCGCACTATCTGACCTCGGCCTTACCTTATACATCCAAGAGCCTACCCATATTAAAGGTAGAACACTTGACTGGGTAGCTGGCTCCAATTGCAATATCAAGGTCCTTAACAATACCCCTGTCTATGGTCCGACCATCACAATTATAACTTTCAACATTGAAGCCACACCACGAATCCCGTCACCATTAGCCCCAGCACTCCCAACTAGAAGCAAAACTCCTCCCATTGTTACTCCCGTCCCTTAACACAGCCACCAACTCTTACTCTGATCCAACCTCACTAGCACACACCTACAACCAAACAATGCGAACTGCCATTGATTGTATAGCACCTCTCAAACGTAGAAAGGCTAAACCTCAAGCTTATCTTAATTCATGGTTCACACCACAGTTAAGATTGCTCCGCAAAGCTAAACGCTGTGCCGAAAATCGATGGAAAAGCCACCCCTCAGACGAGCATAAAGACAGTTTCCTTCTAGCCCACTCTCCTACAAAGATGCCATCATCACGGCAAAAAAGGAATCCTTTCAACAACCGCATTATACAAGCCGACTCGAACACACAGGAACTCTTTAAAATCCTAAGAGAGCTTGAAACTCCAGTCGCCCCCCCCTGACACATGCGTGAAAGATAGTAAATGGTGTGCCAACATCCAAGCAGCCTTACTAAATAAAATCTCCACACTACAAGACAAAATCAAAGATAAACAGGACAGCCTGAAGCGCGACAACCACGTTCTTTCCCTCACTAAGGCCCCCTTGCCAGACTCTGCCAATATCACACCATTCGCATTCTCTCCGCTTACCGTGGCAGAGGTAGAAAATATAATTCTTAGAATTAAGCCAACTAACTGCCAAGGTGACCCGTGCCCAGCCCCTACTATCAAGGACTCAGCGCATGAGTTGGCCCCATTCATCACGGCCTTCATCAACTCTTCCTTTCAAACAGGTATTGTCCCGGACAATCTGAAGGACGCTTGGGTTATCCCACTGCTTAAAAAACCTTCCCTAGACCCTAACATTCCCACTAACCTCCGACCTATCACCACTGTACCATTTCTGCTTCAGATCCTAGACCGTGCCGCATACTTTCAGATCCAAAATTACTTGGAAACTAATAACTTGCTAGGTCTACGACAATCTGGTTTCCGCCCCAGACACGGGACAGAGACCGCATTATTAGACCTTAAAACTCAAATCGAGGTTCTAAAGGATCAAGGCAAACTAGCAATGCTACTACTTCTCGACCTTTCAGCCGCATTCGATCTGGTCAACCATCAGATCCTGTGCAGCACCTCCATTCCGCTGCCAACTTCTCTTCTTCGGCTGCGGCTTGGATCAAATCTTTCCTGAGCAACAGATCCATGAGAGTCTTTGCCCCATCCGCAGCCGCGGACCCTTCCCCGATTTACTGTGGCGTTCCTCAGGGATCTTGTGTGTCACCTACACTCTATAACATTTTCACGAACCACTCTTTGATGTGCTTGACTATCTGGGTGTCTCCTATACCAACTATGCGGACGACACCTAGATACTCATCCCCATCACTGGTGATTATCTAGGTGACACCAAGGCCCTTAACGACGTCTACTTGGTCATCCAAGCCTGGATGGCCCAACATCAGTTGTGCTTGAATGATGACAAGACGGAGCTCCTGATCATGGGCACTGCACAACGCCTGAGCAGACTAGAGCCGTCCTATCAGTCATTCAACATAGATGGTAATATCATTCGTGTCTCAAAAGATACCAAAACGTTAGGTTTCTACCTTGATGCCACACTCTCATTAACCCGACAAACGAATGCTGTCAGATCTGCGTCTGCATACACATGCAAACTTATCGCAGCTTGCAGACCATTCCTCACTACGTCTAACAGCGTTACGCTAGCGAGAACCCTTATTATGGCTAAAATTGATTACTGCAGTGCTCTTTATCTTGGCACCAGCCAAGAGAACCTGAACAGACTTCAAACGACACAAAACAACGCCATTCGTACCGCTTTAAACATTCCCCGACACCACCACATCACAGAAACCAGAAGTAAGTTAAATTGGCTACCTGTCAAACAGAGAATTTCACTCAAAACACTCGCCCTTACGCACAAATGCCTAGCCAACAAAGCCCCGATCTACCTTGGTAGTCGACTGTCGCGCCATTCTACCTCCCGACCTCTAAGAACATCCCAATCCCACTGTATAGCGATTCCCAGATTTAAATTGCAAAAAGCAGGGGGCTCAAGTTTCCCCGTCTTAGCTTCCAAGTTATGGAACTCCCTCCCTGTTTCAATTAGAGCGGAAGACTCTTTCAATACCTTCAAAGCCAATACTAGATCTTGGCTTTTCAACCAGCTTTAAGGCCGGCTTCGCGCTTCTTCCTGACCTACCCTGACTTGCCGACTGCTACTATCACCTATCGGCACTGAAACTACTGTACATATGTATATAAGATCCTCTTGTAAATGTATATAAGGATTCTGTGTTATACCTGCATATCGGATCCCATGTGTAAATGTTTAATGTTTCTCTGTTATACCTGCATATCTGTAACCTTGTACAAATTGCGCCCTGATGCCTCCGGGCCTGTTGGTTTGCGCGTTATAAATAAATAAAATACAAATACAAACCCTAGGAATCCACTACATGGATACATGAGATTTCATTCAGGCCTTTTGCGGTCAGACTGTACAACGGGGGGTGCTGATGAACCCCGAGTTGTTCCAATACAGGGTGGAAGTGCTATCAGCATGGCTTCCAGGGATGCAGAGCAAACTGCTTAGTCTGTCCAATGAGTTCCTATTCATACCAAAGATCCCCTTAAATTAGAGGGAGAGACAAGTATTTCCCCTAGAAATAGAGACGGTTATAGTAAGGGATGACAGGATACAATTGCGTGGGACTGATAATATAGAACAGGCATGGAGAACAGTAATTGAGTAGGAGAAGGGTACAGACTGATTGACGTGACGGACGAAGAGTTGTTTAGAGATGACTATTCAGATTTGGAGACTGTTTTATATGAGTGTTACCTACTGGGTGAGAATCCATAACAGGTAGGTACCACATAGAATGACCCTATTCTTGATGAAGACCTAGCACAAGTGCGAAGTGTATTATGGACCAACAGCCCATATGATGTTGGCTTGTTGAAGGGAGTGGGAGTTGTTAAAATCAAGCTCAAGCCAGGGGCAATCTTAAAAACAGTGAAACGATATCCTTTGTCCAGAGAAGCAGACAAAGGCATTTTTGAGACAATCTCTGCGTTAGTGCAACAAGGGATTTTGTTACCATCAGAATCACAATGTAACACAACAGTGTCCCAGTAAAGAAGGTGCAGGAGTATTGTGGCATTTTATCCAGGATTTGCGACGTTTGAATAATATTGTTGAAGCTGAATTCCCGATCGCTCCCAATCCAGCAGCAATACTATGTAGCATTCCATCAGAAGCTACCCACTTCACAGTAATAGATTTGAAGAATGCATTCTTCTCAATCCCACTTCATGAGGAGTCACAGGACCTGACATCCTTCCTATATAGAAACACCAAGTGGAAACACTCAAGACTTCCTCAAGGGTACTGTGAATCACCATCCATATTTAAAAGGGTGCTCCAATAGGAACTAGGGAACATACATTTAGATAGCACAGTCATTCAGTACATAGATGACATCTTGATTTGTAGCAGGTCAGAAGAACATTGCAGGAAAGACTCTGCACAATTGCGGACAGTGTTGGCAGAAAAGGGTTACAAGGTGTACAAGGAAAAACTGCAATATTGCCAAAGCAAGGTTTTGTACATTGGACAGTTGATATTACAGGAAGGTAGGAAGGTAACCCCAGAAAGAGCATAGGCAATCTGCAGAAAGAAACCACCTATGACTGTAGGGTAAATGCAGCAATTCTTGGGCCTCTGTAATTACTGCAGAGCCTGGGTGTTTGATTACAGAACATACGCAAAACCCCTGTTAAGCGGACTTTTGGAGGAGCAGAGGGGGGACGGTAACCTGACATGGACACAAGATATGATTGAAGCCTTAGGGATTCCTGATTACTGCAAAGATTTTGATTTGTTTTCACACTCTAATGGAGCCGTGATGACTGCATTGCTTACACACAGAAAACGACCTTAGGGCACAAACCAATAGCTTACTACAGTGGGCATTTAGAGTAATGAGAGGACACTACCTGTGCAAACAAGCACTGGCAGCTGCTGCTTTTGCAGTAGAGAATTCAGCAAGCGTCCAATGGGCTGCAGCACCACCCTTTTCGCCATCCTCGAAAAGCCCAAGAGAACACTGACCACGCAGAGAGCATTAGGATACAAGGTGATTATGTGGAATCAAGCAATAAAGGTAGTAAGATGCAGGATTGCAAACCCATTGACATTTATAGTAGAGCCAGTAGAGGAGGGAGACTATATACATGACTTTTCCACGTACACAGTACACTATGACGACATCCCCAGTGTAGTAGAGAATGTACTCAAAGGAGGAGAGGTACTCTTTATTGACGGGTCTTCGACCATCGACCAGACGACGGGGGAACGATGTACTAGGACGACAGTGGTAAAAATTCAACCAAGCGGAACAGTGGAAGAAATAGCAAGTGAAAAATTGCCTTCACATTTTTCAGCACAAGCGAAGAATTGGTAGAACTCATAATGGCATTAGGAGCGCATAAGGAGGAGGAGATCACTTTGTACTCTGACTCCGCCTGCGTGATGCCAACTGTACTTTCAGGGCTGTCACGTTGGAAGAGGATGGGCTATCTACGTGCTGACGGCACACCAGTGCAGCACATGCACCCCTATTGGCCAAGCTCATAGACGCACTACAACGCCATAGCAGTTCTGAAGTGCCAGGCACACACGAGTGGGGGGCATGATCTCCCGCGGCAACAAAGCAGCAGACACAGAAGTAAAGCAAACGGCATATTTTACTGAAATAAATGAGTCTGATACTTCACCTTATACACGTGTCAAAACTGGATTCCTCTACCCCTTTCTCCTCCTCACCTGGGTCTTCTTGTATCTCCTCCAACCTTAATGCTTCTGTCTTCTTCCTAGTTCTTACGCTTTCTCCTGACTTCTTCTCCTTTTTCTGACGTAAGTAAGGACGCGCTCCCTCGGTGGCCACCTTGATCTGGGTGTTTTACAGATCTTGGGGAAACCCGAGGAGCACGCCCTTCGTGCTGGGAAAAAGCCCAAAGGCAAAAAACCCTGAGAGATCGTAACTGTCCGTCTGTAGATGCGGTGAGTGTTTGTTTGAAAGTATCTTTCAATTGTCCTTGGAAACAGTACACAAATTCTCCAACAATTCCTCTGATGGAGTTAATGATGGGTTAAATATAGAAATCAGAGATCCAGTAGTTTCCACACAAAGAAAGAAATAGGTAAGAAAAAGATAACGGGAAAGAAATAGAATAAGGTAAGACTTCCGATACTGTGGACGTCGGTAAAATAAAGAGAAAAGGCTGAGAGAGATAGCCGATGTAGACACGTATAGGGAAATAGCGGCAGACACAAAGGGAGGTTAGCGCTATGTGTATGAACGAATAGAGAAACAGAACCAACCGCTACCTTACCTTAACCTGAAAACACCCACGTGAGGGAATAAGGGTGAAATACATACAGAGAAGGGAGACAGGGAGAGAATTAGCTCTGAACTGCAAGTCGCCTCTGGAAACGAAACTGGCAGCGAACGTAATGAAGTCGATACAACGCGCTAAGCGCGCAGTTTGCATCGTTGTTTATAGTCCCGGCGGCCATGTTGAAAAACACTAGACCTTCAACCTGGAACAATCAGAACCATGTTTAGTGGTATTCCACCTATGCATGAATTTCCAGGGCTGGTGCATGACAGTATGCCCCCCTTCTATACCTGCTTCCTCCAGGCTTCCCCGGATTCCGTCGGTGGAACTGTTGAACCAGACGAGGGGCATGTACATGTGATCTTGGGTTCCCATGTTCTTTCAGCAATCGGATATCCCTTCCAATGTATCAGGTATTGAAGAGTTCCCCTTCTATAACGAGAATCAACCCAATCTGGCCACTTCATACTCTTTTGGTTCTTCGGGAGGGCAGTAATCGGGCTTCTTCTTGTCCTCTTGTAAGGATCGTCCTTATGAGCCTTTAGAAGAGAGGAATGAAAGACCGGATGAATTCTTCTTAAGGCGCTGGTAGTTGTAACTTGAAAGCAACTGGATTGATCCTGGATAGAATGCGATATGGACCTATAAATCTGGCTGCAAATTTACCCATATGGATCCAATGAGGTAAATACCGAGTAGAGAGCCAGACTCGATCTCCTGGTTTCCATAATGGATTGGGCTTCTTTTGGTGTCGGCTGACACCTTGTACTTCCTCCTACTGTCTTCCAATGCTCGCATGCTTCTTTGTGTGAGACCCTGAGATCCATTAAACATCTCTTCATGGCTGGTGTGGATATTCTTAGATCTTGGAGCTATGATTCCTGGTAAGTGATGAGGATGGTACCCGTAGGTAATTTGAAGGGACTCATCTTGATAGCTGTATGATAAGTGTTATTATAGGCAATTCTGCCATGGGTAGCAAGAAGCCCAGTTGTCTTGCTCTCTATTGCAATAGCAACGGAGGGTACTGTTCTAAATTGGCGTTCAGTCTCTCCGTCTGTCCGTTTGATTGAGGATGATACCCCGAGGAAGAGCTCGTTGAACTCCAAGTTGATGACAAAGGGAGTCCCAAAATTTTGAGGTAAATTGGGTTCCTCTGTTCCGAAATTATGGTTCGGGGTAAGCCGTGTAGTCTTATAACCTCCTTGAGGAAATGGTAGCCGTTTCGGAGCAGAGGGTACTCCTTGTAACGCTACAAAGTGGGCTAGCTTTGTGTAAGAATCAATTGTTACCAAATTGCTGTTTTACCATTTGAAGTTGGTAGCTCTACTACAAATCCATCGAAAGGTCTTCCAAGGACGTGTCGGTGCCTTGCTTTGATGTAAGAGTCCTAATGGTCTTTGACGAGGGGTCTTATTGATAGCACAGATGGGGCAAGTAGAAACATAGAGGTGATATCTTTTCGCATAGATGGCCACCAAAAACTTCTGGATATCAGTTCATAAGTTGCCTTTTCCCCCTTATGTCCTGCAAGGGTAGATCATGACAAAAGTGGATGGCTTGGTTCTGAAGAGTTGAAGTTGGGTAGAAATAGTGCAGACTGGCGAAACCATAATCCGTCAATGTCTTGCAATTGATAGGTTTCTCTTACTTCTTGTGTAAATTCTTCCAATCCACTATGAACTTCTTGTAGAAAAAGATTTGCGATCATATAAAAATGATGCTTCGGTAGATTCTTTCCCTCTGTAATTCTGGCTTCTCATTCTCCAGCTTCGGATAATGCGTCCGCAACACTGTTCTGAGATCCAGGGATGTAGGTGATTTGAAGTCGAAATTAGAAAAGTAATATGCCCAGCGAGCATGTCTCGAATTTCTACACTCCATCTGTTGGAGTACCTTCAAGTTTCTATGATCTGTGCGGATCGTGAACTGTTGCGCTGCCCTTGCAAAAGGTGTCTCCATTCTTGACAGGCAGCTCGCATAGCTAATAGCTCTCTCTCTCGAGCACAGAATAATCCTTTCGCTTCCCGTCAAGGTGCGGGAGTAGTAAGCTATGGGTGTTCTTCCCCTTCTTGATTCTCCTGTAATAATACTGCCCCCAAGGCACCTCCGGAGGCGTCTGTCTCCAGGACAAATGGTTTAGTCTGATCAGGTTGTAACAAAACTGGAGCAGAAGTGAAGCGTTTCTTGAGGTTCTTGAATGCCTCCTGTGCTTCTGTATCCCAGTGAAAAACTACTCCTTTTTAAGGAGTGAGGTTAAGGCAAAACCAGGTCTGAAAAATTAGGAATAAACCGACGATAAAAATTTGCCAGACCAAGGAAGCGTTGTATTTCCTTAACAGAAGAAGGATCTGGCCATCGTCTATTGCCCGGATCTTGTTAGGATCCATTCGTACCCCATTGGCTGCCAAAATAAAACCGAGGTATGAGACTTCGGAAGCGTCGAAGACGCACTTCTCTGTTTAGCAAAGAGGTGATTCTCTAGTAGTCTCTGTAGAACCCTATTAACCTGAATTCGATGTTCTTCCAAGGATGGTGAGAAGATCAGTATATCATCCAGATATACTACGACAGATGTATATAGAAGATCTGCAAAGATCTGTCCACAAATCTCTGAAATATCGCCGGGGCGTTCACTAATCCAAATGGCATCACGCAGTATTCGAATAACCCCATTGGTGTTCTGAATGCAGTCTTCCACTCATCCCCTCTTTTTATCCTTAACAAATGGTAGGCCCCTCTTAGGTCGATTTTGGTGAATACTCTGGAATTCCGGACAGCTTCGAGAATATCTCGGATAAGGGGCATTGGGTATCTGTCACGGATAGTCAGGCTATTTAAACCCCTGTAATCGATACATGGGCGTAACTCCTTTGAGTCTTTTTTAGATATAAAGAACAATGATGCTCCTCCTGAAGACCTTGATGGTCGGATCAGTCCGTTCTCCAAGTTGGTATCTAAATACTCTTTCAGAGTAGCCTTTTCTGCTAAGGACAAAGGGTACATCCGTCAAATGGAAGAGAGACCTCCTCCTTGAGGTCTATGCTACAATCTTCTTTTCGGTGAGGTGGGAGGAGTCTAGGGTTTATATCTTCAAAACACCTTAGAAAAAGTCTGGTACTGTACGGGGATAGAGGAAACAGAAATGTGGGATAGTCCTTTGGAAATGCTAGCTTGGACTTCAACCTGGAGTCCCTTCATGCAATGTTCTCCGCAGTAATCAGAATCAAAGCTGAGTTTGTTAGCTGTCCAATCTATTGTGGGGTTATGACGTCGCAACCAGGAGATACCTAGTATCAGAGGGAAATGTGCCGCTCTGATGACATCAAAGCTAAGGTTCTCCGTGTGGTGTCCCATTCCCAATGACATAGGAACCGTTTCCATCGTAATTACTCCGGAAGATAAGGGACGTCCATCTACACCTTCAACTGGGAGAGGGGTTGTCTTCTTTTGGAGTGGAATTTGGTTTTCTTGGGCCCAGTTGATATCAATGAAATTTCCCGCAGCTCCACAATCTAGCATGGCTAGTACAGGGATATTCTGTTTCAAGTTGTAGGAAAACAAGACCTGAAATACCATTAAACGGTTGTCTTCTATTCCTTCTTGACTGAATCTGGTAAGATTGCAAGGGTTTGAGCCGTTGTCCCCACGATCTCCCTTGCATAGACCTGGGGTCTGTCGTTTCCCTGTCTCTGGAGGGAATTTCAGAACAGTCCTTGAGGCTGTGTCTAGAGGATCCACAGTACATACAGAGGTTCAGTTCTTGTCTTCTCTTCCTTTCAATCCTGGTTAAGGGTCCTCTGGTAGATCCTATCTGCATCGGTTCCTCTAGGGTTGGACGCTCTCTTCTTCTTGTGGAGGACTATACCTTTGGACATAGCCTCTTCCTCTCCTTCTCTCCAAACGTCGCTCTTGGATCCGAAATTCGATCTGGAGGGAGAGGGTAACTAGTTCACGAAAGCTGTTGGACGAGCTACGCGGGCCAATTCGTCCTTCATTTCTTCGTTCAACCCCTTCTGAAGATTGTTTGTTGCGCTGTATCTGGCCAACCAGCGGATACTGCTAGACTCTGGAATTGCGCAATGTAAGCTTGAAGGTCCTGATTTCCCTGCCTTACATCGAGGAAAGCTTCGTATTTGGTATACTGGACCTCCGGACGTTCAAAACGGTCTTTGAAGCCCTGTATAAATACAGCATAATCATTAACCAAAGGATCCTGGTTAGTGACCAGGGGGGTCGCCCAGGCCAGAGCACTACCCGCTAAGTTAGCAATGATAAATCCTATCCGAGCCCTTTCAGACTCGAAAGCTCTAGTCTGAAGGAAAAATATACTGCACAGGCATCTAGGAACTCCTTTATTGTCTTGGGTTTCCTTCATATTTACCATATGAGAATGGCATAGGTGGTAGATCATCTCTACTCTCTGTTCTAGCTGCAGCCTGTTGACGAAGTAGAAGGTTCTCAGCATGTAGGGTTTCCATCTCCACTCTGAGTCCTTGTATGGCGTTGCACATCTCCTGTATCTGTTCCGGAGACGCCATAGGTTTGATTGGGCGTTGTATACTGTCAAAACTGGATTCCTCTACCCCTTTCTCCTCCTCACCTGGGTCTTCTTGTATCTCCTCCAACCTTAATGCTTCTGTCTTCTTCCTAGTTCTTACGCTTTCTCCTGACTTCTTCTCCTTTTTCTGACGTAAGTAAGGACGCGCTCCCTCGGTGGCCACCTTGATCTGGGTGTTTTACAGATCTTGGGAAACCGAGGAGCACGCCCTTCGTGCTGGGAAAAAGCCCAAAGGCAAAAAACCCTGAGAGATCGTAACTGTCCGTCTGTAGATGCGGTGAGTGTTTGTTTGAAAGTATCTTTCAATTGTCCTTGGAAACAGTACACAAATTCTCCAACAATTCCTCTGATGGAGTTAATGATGGGTTAAATATAGAAATCAGAGTCCAGTAGTTTCCACAAAAGAAAGAAATAGGTAAGAAAAAGATAACGGGAAAGAAATAGAATAAGGTAAGACTTCCGATACTGTGGACGTCGGTAAAATAAAGAGAAAAGGCTGAGAGAGATAGCCGATGTAGACACGTATAGGGAAATAGCGGCAGACACAAAGGGAGGTTAGCGCTATGTGTATGAACGAATAGAGAAACAGAACCAACCGCTACCTTACCTTAACCTGAAAACACCCACGTGAGGGAATAAGGGTGAAATACATACAGAGAAGGGAGACAGGGAGAGAATTAGCTCTGAACTGCAAGTCGCCTCTGGAAACGAAACTGGCAGCGAACGTAACGAAGTCGATACAACGCGCTAAGCGCCAGTTTGCATCGTTGTTTATAGTTCCCGGCGGCCATGTTGGAAAAACACTAGACCTTCAACCTGGAACAATCAGAACCATGTTAGTGGTATTTCCACCTATGCATGAATTTCCAGGGCTGGTGCATGACAACACGCAAACGCATGCTCAACATGATATTACGTTTCGGGTATAGTTACCTACCCATTACCCAAATAGAGGAATTTCAGGGGCGAGCACCAGAAGAAGAAAATAAGTTATGGATAAGAAGAGGGTGTTCATTTTCCCTAACAGATGCACTGTGATGACAGGAAATCACAGGGAAGCTGGTGATTCCTGCAGCATTGTTGCAGATTGCACTCACGCAGCTGCATTACCCTACTCACCTTAGTAAGGGTGTTTTGCTGCACACATTGGGGAAGATTGGTTCTGTCCCAACCTGGTGGAAAATACTGCCACTTTTAAGAACACTTGCATAGTATGTCAAAAGGTCAATGCATGTCACACGTTGTGCATAGTTCGAGGAGCAATGTTGCGTCCTAACGGACCCTTCAACACCTCCACGTAGATTATGTGGATGTGATCCAAATGTGTCAAGGATATAAATACATGATTGTTGTTGTTTGCCCTTTTTCTCGTTAGATCGAAGCCAGTCCATGCTCACACCCCGATGCCCTGAGTATGGCGAAATTCCTGGTCAGAGTGGTGTTCTCACGATGTGGGGTGTGTGAGGTACAGACAATTGGCCTCACTTAGTAAATGAAGTGTTTGAGCACATCACAGCCCTGCTGCGAATTAAGCATATGTTTTCCTGCGTTTATCACCCACAAGCAAATGAAATTTGTGAATGCCTCAATGGCCTACTCGAATAGAAAATAGCCAAAATCAAAGCGGCATTAAAGACGGGATGGCTACATTGCCTTGCTTGTATTGCGCAATCAGCCTGGATCTGACCACCATTTAACCCCTCATGAGGTGGCGACAGGTCGCCGCATGCAACTCCTACTTGCTCCTCCCACTAGAGTGCTGACAGATGCCCAAAGTACATCCACCATCCTAGGTGATGAAATGCGTAATTACCTCTCTTCAATGATTGCTAGTGCTTCTTTTATCTCTCAACAGCTTAAACCCCGGCGGGGGAGGTCAAAGAAGGATGGGGAAGACAACACCTGTAAAAGACTGCACTGCTTAAACAACCCCTTCTCCATCAAGGAGACCAGGTGTGGCTGTGTAATTTTGTTCGGGCCTGGTATAAACCCCGCTTTGAGAGCTCCTACTCTGTAGACCAAGCAACGGACAAGGCAGTAAAGCTCATAGGGAAGATGGTTTGGAACTACATTGGAGATGTCAAGCCCTGCAGAGATGAGACTCCCTCGACCCAACTTTCAAATGGTTTCAAGGACTCTATGGACAATATTAAAGAAATACTACAGTACAGAACACGAAAGCTGACCCAAGATCTATTATGTTTATATTTTGTGCATTCTGCTGTCTCTACCTCTTTAACCTTACTGCACTACAAAACATTGTGTTATCTAATGCATACGCTCTGATACCTGCTAACGCAACCCCTATTCCTGCTCTTATGGAAACCTTATGTGAACAGGTGACAAGCGCTGCCGGAGAAGTAAAGAGTGTCAGGGGAAGCGCAGATATGGACTTCGAACATGTAAACACATACCTAGCTGATTCAGCCCACGTGTCTAATAACCACCGGTGGCCATCTTTAAAAACACAATCCTCACAATCCAGCAGTGCTACAAAGTAGAGAGCAGGGCCATACCATCCAGCATGTCCAAGGCTACCCACAAGACTACCCCCGCCTGCGCAAGAAGCGCTTCTCCGATGAGGAGCTCAACATGCTGGCTGATACCCTTGCAGCCCATGCAGATGAGGTTTTTGCAAACAACCTCAAAAGGGAAGTCCAACTAAGAAAAAAAGAAATCTGGGAGGAAGTTGCGTGCAAGGTTTCAGAGGTTGGCACCAACCCCCGCACTGTCAAAGACTGTAAAAAACAATGGGACCTACGTCTCTGGGTCCGTAACATCCTGGCATACAATCGCAGGGAGGCCATGGCTGATGCGCTGGGAAGAGACCTGCAGCACAACCATACATATGAAGTCCATAGAGGGCTTTGGTGAAATGGAGACGGGTGCAGTGACATCGGGAGATGGAGGTGAGTGACCCTGCAAGCCCCACTAGGCCAAACCATGACATAGTACAACAGATGTGAAAGTGAGCCAAGCCACTGCATGGCCCATCATACACACAAATACAGATCCATGTCCAGATGGAGGCCTAAACCCTGGCACAATGAAATGCATGCTGTGTGCCAATCTCATTAACAACAGACACCCAACACACAGGGATCAATCACATGTCACACAGCACGCAAACCGCAATACAACGGTATGCCACCTGATACACATCAATACCGAATGGAGAGGCCACGGCTTATGCCAATATGCCCCCCTTGAAACTGCCCTGTGTGACACACCTATAAGAATGCAATGCATGAGAAATTAAATACTGTACAGCACCAACTCATGCATCTTGCATGTAACACCATCACTGATGCCCTGCAGCTCTTGTTCCCCCGCAGGCACTGATGCAGAAGGTGAAGGGCAGGACCCTGCCCCAAGTGCATCAACATCCTGGGCCAGACCACAGGGCATTGGCCATTCCACCTCCGGTGCAGTACCGCGGGACAGAGTGCAACCCATGGCACCTGTACAGGCCATGCCGGCTGAGGAGGAGATAGCAGCGGACGAGACTGCAAATACTGAGCTGGCAACAACTGCTGAAGGGGAGGCTGATGGCACGCAGTCCGCTGCCACTAGTTCAGTGGGTGAGGCAGCAGCCACGGCCCCCCTCAGCGATGTGGATGTGCACGCAGACGAATGTGAGGACATTGATGGCACCATCCATGTCGAGTGTCCCCACACACCAAGCCCCTCCTGTCCACCTCCCACCACTCCACACAGGGCACACCGTCCAGCCCCATGCAGGAACCAACGGTTCAACTGCGGAGTCCGCATCTGACAAGCACCTCAGAAGCCAGCCCTGCAATGGCCCACCCATCCGCAGCACCTTCCACCTCCACAGCCCCCACTGACATGGAGGACGCCTGTCGAGGGTAGAGGCCTGCCAGGACTCAATGATTGAACTGGTGCGACAGTATGTGGCCGAGGGTGAGGAAACACGCCGTGAGATCCTGGAGGCGAATGCTGGAACCATTGCGGCCATCAATTCCAGTGCCATAATCATACGTGACACTTTGGGGGCAGTCACACAGGTCCTAAACAGGATGCTGGAACACATGCAACACCAACAACCTGCACCAGCGGTGTAAAACCCATCCACCTCTGACCCAACGACCACACCTGCAAGCTCAACTCCCTCAAGCCCTGTGCGGATGACGAGGCGCAGTGCAAGGCAGATAGAAATGCTGCCCCCCGACACAAAAAAGTGTGGAAATAGCCGGTCCAACCACATCGTGTGTGGGATGACAATGGGTGACGGGGAGGGGGTGTTGGTGGTGTTGAGGGGATTAAGGAGGTGTTTATTGGGGGTATGGGTTGTTTGGGGGGGTATGGGTTGTTTTGGGGGCATGGGGTGTTTGGGGGAGGTATGGGGTGTTTGGGGGGTATGGGGTGTTTGGGTGTTTTGGGGAGAGGTGGGAGGGCGTGTGAGTGGTGGAGGCAGGAAGCACTATGTTGTTATTTTTCTTAATACACCCGTTGTGTTCAAAATCATTTCATGCCTGGACATTGTTCATTTCATGTGTGTTCATTCTATTCATGACAGAGCACATTGCCCAACTCCCCACACAACCTGTGTCCATGTCCACACGGTCGCAGTGCTCAGTGTAGTACTGACACATAACCATCAATGTCCCTGTTGTTCAGAAGTAATCGTCAATCAGTGATTGGCGTACAGCACGGCCATCTTGTCCATCACGGACTGCCAGGGGTGCTGCTTCTCCTCCATCATCATCCTCATCATCCTCACCCGGTGCATGCATGTCAATCTCAGGTGGCAGTGGTACATTTCTCCGGATGCACATGTTGTGCAGCATGATACAGACCATGGTGATCTTTGCCACCTTCTCTGGGCCATAAAGGAGTCCTTCATCAGACCTGCTTAGGCAGCAGAACCGTGCCTTCAACAGGCCAAAGGTCTGCTCAATCACAACACGGGTACGGGTATGAACCCGATTGTACTCCTCTTCGTGCCTGTTATGCGGGTTCCATACAGGGGTAAGTAGCCACGGCTTCAAGGGATAGCCTCCATCACCTGCATGGGAGCACAAAGAGGTATGTGTGAGTCAATCTGGGCTAACACCTTTAGGATTAATGGCCATGGCTGCAGTTATTTGGTGTTAGTGGGATCATTTTGGTGTAGGAAGGGGTGTGGTGTGTGGGTGTACTCCTTTTGTACTGGGACAGACTCCATTGACTCCACCTGTGGTGATTGTGTGCACCTGTGGCAGTTGCCTGCACTGCAGGTTGCTATTTACGGGTGGTTCACGATGCCTGTATTGCCGCCATTGTGCAGGCCCTAATTACTGCCTTTGGGATGCCGGTAAGTGCATGCCCGCGTAACTTGTGATGTCCTCCTGTTAGCGGCATCCCGGTATTGGCGCTGCGAAGGGGTGCGTGTATGCGCCCATTCCGGTTAAGAAGGGGCACGGTATGGGCGGTGGCGGTATTGGTGGGTTGTCGGCTCATAATGGCCCGGACCCGTTAACGATGCCGGTAATGCCCTTCCGCCCTCCTTTTTTCATTACCTCCATACTCATAATGAGGCCCATAGCGTTGCTGGGAACATCAAATGCAAGACAGGATATAGGGTTCCCATGAGTATGTGATACAGAGGAAGACCAACTTGAAAATATCAATGGGAGAAACACCATGAGTCAGATGAGTCCATAAGTGCAGTTCAAGCTTTTGCCAACAATACGGTGATGGTGGAGCAATAGTGTTACAAGACAACTCCTGCAGAGGTATGATGTAGGCAAACAGGGGGGCCAGGGGTTAAGTGCCATACAATCACTACAGGCAGCCGGGGGGGCAGGGGAAGCGGCATACAATCACAACAGGCAGCCTGGGGGGCAGGGGTTATGCAGCATACAATCACTACAGACAGAGGGAGCAGCAGGGGTTAAGCTGCATACAATCACAACACCCAGCCAGGGGTGCAGGGGTTAAGCAGCATACAATCACAACAGGCAGCTAGGGGGGGGCAGGGGTTAAGCGGCATAAAAGCACACCAGGTGCCGGGGGGCAGAGGTTAAATGGCATACAAGCACAACAGGCAGCCAGGGGGGGCAGAGGTTAAGGGACATACAATCACAACAGGCAGCCAGGGGTGGGGCAGGGGCGTCGTCCCGGTAGTGGACAGGCAGCAGACAGGGGCCTTTGTTGTGGGCCTTAGTTGTTGCGGCCGGCTCCCGCCTCCCAGTTGCTGCTATTGACCATAAGGACCAAGGCAACCAATGGGAGGAGGGAGTGCAGGCAGGCCAAGGAGGTTTCAGCAGTGCCCAAAAACAGTGCAGCCATGATGGAATGCCTGGAACAATGAGGCCAGAGAGGGGAGAAAGTCACGAAACACCAGAAAAAGCTCAGGGATAGGCTTCAACACATAGCAAGCAGGATAAATCAAACCACACACTGCGTGAGGCAAAGGAGCACAATTGTAATGCTCAGATGAATGAGACCACGCACTGTGCACAGTTTGCAAGCAAAATTCAGGTTGGGCTTACCCCAAGGCGGCAATGTCTCGACCAGATGTTTTCAGGCAGAATGGGGGAAAATTCATCAGGGATGGCAGGCTCCGTCAGGCAGAAAGTAGCAGTTACAGAAGAAATGTGTGAGTGTGCAAGCATCTGTCTGATGTTTGTCAGATGACTCTACTTTATTTAATCTGTGAATAAAGTAGTACTTTGCCATATTCCTTGAGTCTATCTGGTTATTTGGTCTGATATCTTCATTGGTAATTCCATCTAGCACAGGAGACGCTTCAAGGTGCTGGTGCACATGTTGGTAGCAGTGCGAATGGTTCAGGTCTAATCGACCTAGGCCCAGATCCAGATTCTCTGACTTTTGGCTGTTCCTGCATTAGCCAGAAGATCGGGGCGCGCCCTGTGGAGAACGGTGAACAACAAATCACATGAAAAAGATACGGTTGGCAGGTCCCCCTTTGACATAATTCCTGTCCGGTCCCCGCAGGTGCCCTGTGGACAGAAGGCGAACTGGTCGTTTGAGTGAGAGTCGATGCAGAGGGACTCGAGCTGAGCCACAGATGTAAGTAGAACAGCGAAAGTGGAAAAAATAAGGGGGAGGGACTGTGTTGTAAATAATATATATATATGTATAAAAGTAACAGGATTTATTGGGGGATTATAAGGAAAAGAGGTACATACCTCGATTTCCAATTCCAAGGGAATGGAAGAGTACACACTTAAAATATTTCAAATAGGGGTGTTAAGAATACCTGAGGCAAAGCCAACAGGAAGAGTGCGTATCAAGCTCCAAAATGGGGAAAAAATTAGATGAGATACATTTACTAAAGATAGTAAAGGAAGCCGTATGCAGGGGGAACATGTATTAAAGGACACATGTCAGGGGTTATAAATATTTTAGTATAAAGTTTTTGTTGTGTTTAAACTAGTGGATATAAAACAACAGTAGAACATTAAAGTGATTTTTAGATGTTTTGATCAAAAGATTGACATCAATCAGAAGGATAAAAATCAAAGGCAACTAATGAATAAATAAGGAAGAGACTATCAATGGTAGAACAACGAGATATTAAAAAGTGATAGAAAGTGTAAACAAACGAACAAAAAGAAAAGCGTTGTGTAGAATTTTAGATGTGGATACAATATTTAGATTTTCAGATAATCAAGTAGCAATTGATGGTGCCTGTTTAAATTGATCAGTGTGGTATAATTGATAATATAAAGAGAAGAATACAAAATAGGGTAAGTATAGACAGTCGAGATGAACTTGCCATCATGGGAGACACTCCTCTCTTACACTTATGCAGGACATTGCCAAGATACACTGCTAAGATTAGGAAATATCATTCGGAATGGTTTGAGGGTATGACCAATAAGACACTCATGCCGTGGCCTTAGGAGGGTTTCTTGTCAAAAACTGTATTGTGCCATATGACAGCGTATTTGCATATTACATATAAGGGAAAAGAGTTACAGAAAAATGTTGCTGTTTTAGAGCTATGGAAGATGTATCAGAGGGAGAAAGAAGATCCAGCAGAGAAGGAGTGGATGCTTAATCAGCATAAAGGGGAGGATAAAACTCCTTTGGCTACCCTTTCTCCTCCTGAAAACAAGAGCGTAGATACAGAGGAGAAGGGATTTTATCCTTTAAAGGAATTGAAAGCAGTGGTGGTGTACGTTAATCTGACATATGTGCCCTCTGCTTATAACAGTGAGGGCAATGCGTAAGAAAGTAAAAACAGAGAACGCGAATATATCTCGACAAGCGATGGAAGTAAACAGCATGATGAGAGGATGGACAGACAAGATATACAAAAGGAGATAGAGGAAGAAGCAAAGAAGTAGAAAGAAAAATTATAAAGCTAAAGGAATAACAATAGTACAGAACAAATGGATGCGAGGACAGCTATTACTCAAGCTGAATGTTAAGGGCATTGATTTCGAGAAAGAGAAGAGCGTGAAAGGAAAGAAAAGGAATAAGAGAGAGCATATAAAGAAGAACAAGAAAGAGAATGCAGGTGGAGGGAAGAACGAAGAAGGTACAAGGCAAGAACAGAATATAGAGATTAGAATTAGAAGAGAAGAGAGGAGGTAGAAGCACAAAGAAGGCAATAACCTAGGTTACAAAGAAGGTGAAAAGGAAAAGGAAATAAGGCAAGAAGAAATTAATAGAAGTAAGGGACTAAAAGATAACAAGATAGATTACCTATGTCATAGAAGCATAGTGCCAATTGAAGCACAAGAACGATTTGATTTGAAGAAGAGAGAGAGGGTCACAACAGCCTGCAGGGAGCTAGAAGGGCTACCAAGAATATTATCATGGGCTGATGGGCGAGATACAGAAAGCGTAGAGAAAAGGCTTGGGGATTTTATTTTTTATTGTTGCATTTATGGTTTCCAAAAAACCTTACACAACATAATCAGAAAAATACTAAACAGAAAACGAAATCACATAAATACATAGAATGCAAACATTAAAACATTAAAACAACCACATATCTCAGAGGAAGAGAAAGAAAGAAAAAAATAATAAGAAGCAAGAAAACTAAAAACCTATCACATTTCACTCTATACGTGACCTCAAATCATAAAATCCTTTTTAACATTCTTTATATTCATTTCTTTTGATACAAAAATTAGAAAATTATTCAGGGCCAAAATAGGAGACACATTAGTACCTCACATAAGTTGACAACCAAAACAATTCCAGAAATACCTCTGTAGCTCCATCACCTTTAAAGTACAATACCCGCTTATTTGCAATCACCAGATGTTTCAATGTTTCATAAGCATCCATATGGCCACAAAATCTACAATCAGCGCTTTCCTGTGTCCATGCAGTATACTCTTTCCAATGTTTTATCCTCTCAGCAGTATAAAACTGGTAGAGTAAGTTGAACGCACTTCATGACATGGAAAACGCTGTATATAGAGAGGCAGGCATTCTCAAGAGTGGTTAAACCTAGAGTATTCATCGTACGTTGAGTAAGATGATATTGCATCCAAAGTATCAACCCAGTCAACCCTAAATAGGTGAGTCTTAACCCCCCCTGGATGCTGTATCAGATCAAGAGCAGATGATCCCATAGAATCTAATATCCCCATCATCCATGCTCTGAAATGAATAAGGGAGGCAAGAGATTCATCCTTCATCGCCATATGCATCGCCTCATATAAGGAGCTGACAGGAGGCTCAATAATTTTCCTAAATGTCGACAGTTCTCTCCACATGTGCCGAGCCTACAAAGAAATGAGGCACAATTCATGTCTAATGACACAATTAGGAACTGCCATAGACAAGCCCAGTACCTCCTTCCAAAGCTTACCTTGAATGCAATTAAGCAAATTGCCAGACTTTTGTAGAGGCATATCAAGACCATACAGGATTATGGGTTAAATTTTGCGAGATAATAACACCTCAAAGGGAACAGGGAAAATGTACACATTTTGTTCAGAAGAAATTTAAACTGTGAAATCAACTTGGATGCCTTCTCATGGATACTAGCTTTCCAAAATTCCAAGTAAACCTTATTGGTAAGCTTATACCCCAAATAGGCCACCCATAAAACCTGCTCGACTTTTCCTCTGCCCATCTCCCAGGTATTAATCTTACATGTCTTACGCCTAGAGAACACCACCACTTTAGATTTCATGGCATTGGGTAATAAATTATTGGCCAAAGCATAATCGTAAAAAAGATTAAATTTACATCTTAAACTTCTGGGAGAGCTGTCAAAAAGAATTAAATCAACGCTAAAGGCCATCCAATCCATCTTGATATTACTGAACCTTGCCGGTGCAATGGAGGGTCCCTGCTAGACTTTCTCAACATCGCATACATACAAATTAAAAAGAATGGGAGCTAGGGTGCAACCATGTTTCACCCCTAAAAACGTTCTTATAGTTAGGGACAGGGAGCCTTCCTTGGTCAAACGTATAAGTATAGATGTGTTGGTATGAAGTAAGGCAAGAAGTTGTACCAACTTTCTAGGAACATTCAATGCCAGTATTTTCTTCCAGAGTCTGGATCTAATGACACCATGAAAGGCACTAGTCATATCAAGCAATCCCATAAATACATCACCAACCTGTGTATGCTGCACTTGATATCCCAAATGCGCCAGAATGGTAGCGTTAAGAAGGGTCCCCAATACAGGCCTAAATCCAACCTGGAATTTACTCAATAGGTTGTGTTTTTTAAGTACCAGGCTAAAATCCCTCAGTAGAAGTATAGCAAAAACGTTGATTATCGCGCCAATCAAGGCGATCGGCCTGTATTTATTTGGGTTTAACACATCCCCTTTCTTCAAAATGGGTAGAATGATTTATTGGGTCCAGGACTCTGGTATAAAGTGTGTCAGAAAGATTTTATCGAACATCGGTTTCAATAAAGCTACCTAGATCTGTGGACTTTTATTCAAGACAAAAGGCGGTATACCGTCGGGACCCGGGATACGGGAGGGTTTACGTTTATTAATATCCCACAGGATATCCTCCCCATCCCAAGGACAGGTACCCTCCACCACTACTCCTAGTTCATCACTCCCCCGCCACCAAACCTATGAGGTAAAGAGTATTTCTGCTCATAGAATTCAAACCAGTATTCTTCCGCAATCGGGCAATTCATGTCCTTCTCACCAGAACCCAGGGTCTGATTGATAGTTTGCCAGAATTTACAGTCCCAGCCTTTACAGAGAGATTCCAGGGTCGCTTGATGTCTCTGGAGACTCAAGTCTATCTTTAAAGATTTAACAAGATTCCTTTGAGATTGGCATATCTTACTTTTCATAGCAGAATAGACATAATAGTTGAGCGATAACCTACGCAAAGCAGTCAATTGTCTCCTTTTATTCGTTTTAGACTCAAGAATTCTAACATCACCCAAATAAGATTTAGGAGCAGAAGGAGAACATTCAACTATAACTTTGTTGATACAGGCCAGGATTATATTACAATGGAAATTAGAATAACCCTCGATCAAACGCCGCTCAGCAAAGTTTATATTCCAGACAGGAGGGATGTAGTCAGCAGTGTATTCAGATAAGTCACCACTTTCTATTCCACTTGATATAATTCACCTTCTTATTCACTGAAAGTCCCACCAAATCGGATCTAACAGAAAAGGTAGGAAAAGGAAGAATCTGGGTAAACGAGAGAAGTCAATGGTCACCCAAACCATTATCAAGGTGGGAAAGGTGAGCGCAGTAGGGCCTAAGGCCATGAGAAATATAAAAATAGTCGATCCTAGCCGATCGAAGGCCTCTTTTCCAAGTGTAACCAGATAGGTGAGAAGATGAACAACAATCCAACAGGGATCTATCCCAGTCAGAAAGAAAAAAAAAATCCCACCACATGCCCCATAAGACATCATAATGCAGATGAAAAGGTGTTACATTTGCCTCATTTCACTTGGCGCCCACAGCACAATAAGAGTTGAAGTCTCCTCCAACAATTACTCTTTCCCCTCAGCCCATCATGAACCAAGCACGAAATATATCAGTCAAACACTCCTGCATAGACGTTAGCTGCACACTCACAGGGTTCCAATAGAGATTGACCAATAAGATTGGTAATTGGCAAGACCCTAAGTCCAGCTTAATGGCCAGCACCCATTTGTTGTTAAAAAGCATTTCCCATGTGATACCAAGGTTACAATCAATGCAACAGCAAGTCCCCCTCTAGGTCGACCCGCTAATCCTACAACCGACAGACTTGAGATAACATGAACGCCCTTACTAGAGAGATGCAATCGGGACATGGTCTCTTGAAACAGGAAGATACGAGGGGAATCCCCTACATTGTGTTGTTCCAAAAATATATCAAATTCGCACCTCCACACGTGTTCCTAGAGAACACCTCTACCTTGCAATTGTCATGCATGCCCGACCACTGCCTAATGTTCTCAATTGTTTTTAGGGCTGGTTGTAGCCAGGACCAATCCTCTCCCTTGCCAAAATGCAATGTGCCTTAACTCATCCATACATTGGGCTATTACCCTAGGATTACATGATTGATTGATTAATATCTATTTAGTGATTCATTGCTTTAACAGTGACTCTCCGTATATTATGTACCTTGTATCTACCTGAAAGATTGGGTTCCCCCCACTGGATGACCCCATGATTGAATGACTTATATCCAATGTATGGGTTAATACATTTAAAGTGTCATTGGTAACGTACTTCTTTTGAAGTTATTTGTTATATATTGTACTCCAAGTTTGAAGGATCATGAGTGTGACATGCCTTTATTTATGAAATTCTCTCCGCATTCCGTAAGACTCTAGAAGAAGAGGGCTAATCATCAAAACGCGTCAGCCACAGAAAGCAGACTTGCACTTCTGTTTTGTTTTGTTTTGCTTCGTTTTTGTTTAGCATTGTTTGATATTAAAATCTCATATATAATCTTTTATAAAAATTGGCTAGACATGTCTCTGTTGATTAACTGTTCCACTAAGAATATGGGAATTTCTTCAGAAGAAATTTTGACTGATACTGTACAGTATCTGAAAGTGTGCAGGGGACGGGACGGAGACTACTTTTGAATCTTCTACTCTTTTCTATATTGTGTGGTGGTTCTGTGCCAGGATCACAGTTCCTCCTCTGCACCTCAAACTCTCCTTAACCAATTGAATGTTAATTGAAATTCTTTCCAATATTGGTGTGCACTGATATTGCTTAGCTACAGAATAAAGACGTGGCCATACCATCCTGCCACCGGCGACACCTTGCCCCAGTGTTACCCTGCCACGGGTGGGCACCCTCTGCTGATGGCAGCTTCCTGCCCACACTCCTGCCTGTTGGAGAGAACTGTACAAGTGGCCTTATTGTCCTGCCACTAGTGTGTGCCCTGCCGGGCCCACCATCCATGGACCAGGCTGAGGTGGCTCTGGGTGCGAACTGGGACACCATCTGCCCAATTGTCCTGTCGGGTTGAAGGACAGGCCAGGACTGCTGCTCCATCGACAGCTGTGACTCCTGCCTGGGGGAGGAAAAGAAGTTGCCCAGACACACTGTCATCTGTGTCCGTCCAACCAACGTCTCGCAGACCTAAAGCCCACCGCCCAGAAGAAAGGCTAGGAGCAAGAGAGGGTTGCAGATCAATATGAGTGCTTGTGCGCCCTACTCTCCCACGACAGTGAAGAGACACTCCTGACTGGCGGAGCGTAGCCAAGAAAAAGGGGGGTGAGTAACATGCTGACACCCCTGGCCCGTCGACATCCTGTGGCACAGTTTGGACGCCCTGCTGCCTGCGTCTCGCTGACTGCCCAACATCAAGAGATTAGGCTGATGTCGGCCTTGGTTCCCCCAGGTGCGGCTTTGTCGGTTTTTGAACTGTAACATCAATTGACCTGGACCCGTGGAAGTGACCATCCTGAACGGACGCTGGAGCAAAGTAAACTGGTCTCCTGTAGTCCTGCAAGTGCTTGCAGAAGACTCAGTGGACATGCGTCTAAAGGCTGGGGGCCTGCATGGAAAGAATGTGCTTAAAGGGGTCCCAGTTAAATAGATGTGGATCTGTGTTCCCGTAAGTTTGTAGGCACGCTCTAAATGGTGCCAGCAGCTAGCAATTGCATCATTCAGTGGTATAGGTTCCACTGGCCCCAGGTTAATAAAGGGTTTTGACACATGTGGTCGAACAGCCAACATTCCACCGGCAGATCGCCAACCGCGATTGCCACCTGCTGGTTTATGTGTAGTGTGTGTTGATATGTGTTGTATGTCTATAACTATGTGAGCCTCATGTGTGTAGAAGTGGCTTCTCCTATTTGTTGTAGATCCTACGATTCTGAAGTAGCCCAAGTAATGTTGTTCTGTAACGGGGGGAGGGAATCATTTATGTTTTAGTAACATTTGTTTGTCTGTTATGAAAGGGAATGTGTCCCTCCCATGTGTATTGCCCTTATAATGTGGGCCATGACCCTGTCATAAAATAAATATAATAAAAGGAGCCCCTGCAGGCACGTGCATTAGAATAGCTGCAGACTCTCGAAGAGGAACAACTGAGTCCGTCTCTCTTTCATTTAGGCCTGCAGGCCCACACCGTGTGAGCACAGGCCTGCTGGCCATGATGCTGAGACCCTTGTGTCAGCAAGGTGGCAGAGGTCCGCATGGTCATGGGTATAGTTCGCCCTGCCCCCACTAAAGACCGGGTAATACCCGTCACCCCTCTATGGTGCTGATGCCACATAGCACCCTGGGGCCTGCTGGATGCCCATAGCAGGCCCCAACCCCCTGATGCACTGGACCTCTAAGGTGCTGATGCCCCATAGTACCCTGGGGCCTGCTGGATGCCCATAGCAGGCCCCAACCTCCAGAGGCACTGGGCCTCTAAGGTGCTGATGCCCCATAGCACCCTGGGGCCTGCTGGATGTCCATAGCAGGCCCCTATGCAACACGTGTGACCTTTCCTAACTAACTTGGAAGCCCCTTGATAAGGTAGTAGGTTCTTTAGCTGTTAACTTTTATTAAGTTGCTCAGTGATTAAATGCTAGCAGTAAAAATGGTGCTTTTGCAATGCTCGCTTGCTCTCATTTTCCCCTTCTTAATGGTTTTGGGCAATGCTGCAGGGCCTCCCAAAGCGAGGCAGGGTAACTGTTGGTACCATCCGGCGGGCCCTAGAGAGGGGCAGCTCCTTCCCCCAAGCCTGACCCCTCTCCTCATCACACACAGAGACATGCAGTCCCTGTCACTACAAAGCAAGGGAAGGGTGAGGTGTGAACAATCACCTCACCCTTCCACGAAGCAACAGGGTGCCAAGCACCCAGAGGAAACCAGCAGTCAGGCAGGGGAAACACAATGCACTGCCCCAACCCCCCGGGGGGCAGACAGTCGGCTACTGCCGGCCTGGGGGTTGGGTTTCAGCCCCCACTGCCACACTTCAAAGACCCAGGGGTATCCCTGGGTCTTATAAAAGAGCTGCACAGCTCTCACAAACTACAAACTGTTTGTCGACCCTGAGCGGGTTCCCAAACAGTCTGGAAGTTCACTGTTAACCCAGTGTCTTCCACCTCTTTCTTCTTAACTAGGCATCTTCTCGCTCCTACCTTGGGCACTTTCCCTCTCAAAGTTCATTGCAGCCGCGTCGTTTTTGTTTCCCTCCTTCCGAGCATAACCCTGCTCAAAAAAGCAAGAAAAATCCCCAGGTGTCTTTCCGTAGCATAAAACGCAGCAAGCCGAGAAGCGAGACCTCCGGAGGAGCGAGCAGACAAAGAATTTCAAAGTGAGCAGCCCGGCACAGGCGGCGTTTCGTTTTGTAAGTGAGCCCCTGCGCCAGGATGCGCGGCAACGGGAATACATGGGGCCGAACGTTCTGTAATAACAAACATTCCATTTTGGAAGCAAGCCAGCACGGAGCAATCATCTTTGACATTGCGCACGTGTTTTTCGAAGCACAGATAAGGGATTGATGTTAAGCCACGTACCCTGCTTGATTACACGAACGCGGCTTTTGTGCAAGTTAAAAGCAAAACAAAATAGATTATGCAATGGATTGTATGAACGCGGGCTTGTTGGTGCATTATAGAAACAAAACAGAGCACTTTTTGCAAAGCACATCACAGTTTCTTTTCATGCAACTTAATGACACAAAGTCTCACCGGCAGCACAAGGCAATGTCAAAGAAATAGACATTTAAATAACTTTAAACGCTATGAATCTCAGGCCCAGGCAAGAACAAAGAAAGGCTTTAAGAAAAACATAAATCCCGATATAACAACAAATATTTTGCTAGACAGTTTCTGGCACAGTCAGCAATTGTTGTGACTGTACCAAAAGGTTAAGTGTCCAAACCTTAAAGCAACTCAGCTCTCAATAAATGTTTTTAGCAGTTTACAAAAGAAAAAAAAAAGGCAAACGGGTCACATCAGCAGCAGTTACCCAGTCACGGGCAACAACCAAAAATACTTACAGCCCTCGCAGTTAGCAGCGGCCACCAACATTATTATTCATAAAAGCAAAAAATAGAAAATTCTGTTTCCTTTTTCACAAACAGTCTGATGGCGCCCAAAAGAAAAACGTAGGAACCTACAAAATCGCCACCAAAGCCCAAATCTCCCCATCTACTCGCAGCAATTGAGGCAGCTGAACACTATGGTTGGGCCTGGGTAAGGGAACACCTATATGGCCTACCAAAAAAAGGTGCACCCATGCCAGCAGGGCTAGGAGACAGCCCCCCGCCCGCAAAGAAGAAGAAGTCATCCGAAGGAGCGAGCAAAGGTAACAAAAGCAATATTTTGTCAAAACGAAGCGAAAACATGAGGGATATGCAACAAATGATGCTAGAAATTAGAGACAAACAACAACTCCCCGCAGAAACGAATGGCCCACCTAGCCACAACGTCCCACTGGAACCCATGATTATTATTAACCTAGCTGTGCCCACAATAATATCAACAGCAGAAAACCCTGTAACAACAGCAGCAGCTGCCCCCGACCCCCAACTATTCCTACCCCAGCACCAGCAGCCACAAGCCCAATTGGGCCTACAACTGCAGCTACAACGTCAGACCCAGATGGTGCACTGAAAGCATGGGCAACCCCAAATGCTAGCACATCAGGACAATTAGATATGAACAAAAACAGCAGAGCCAAAATGGTAATGATTAGCAGTGCCCAACTGGACCAAAAATTGAAATTTTTCCACACAGAAATCCTGAATAGATACAAAAGATGTTTAGCATGGAACATAGACACTACAAAGAGGCCATATGGGCAAAAGAATTCATCAAAATTTTCTCTTTGATAGAAGCCCAACGAAAGGGGAGAGATGCCTTTAGGGACCCCAATAAAATAGAGGAGAAGGCGAGCCAGTAATGCTCAGGTAGAGCAGAATTGGGACAACTGGCTGAAATCTTTTGCCATTTTAGCAACTATATATTTAGAAAAAATTCCCGGGGACGGTGCCAAGCTTTGGGCCTACATGGAGAAAGGGCCTCATTACACAGAAGGCGGTAATGGTTAACGGCCACCGTTAATGGTAACGGTGACCGTTAACCATTACCGCCTTACTACGAGGTACCTTAGCGGGTTGGTGCTTTAACACCTGCTTTTTGCAGGCGTTAAAAACCAACCCGCTAAGGGACCTCGGAGCTAATTACGCACCGCAAAATTGCGGTGCCATAATTAGCGCCTTCCCCATTCCCATAGAGCCCTATGGGGCGAAATGGGAATGGGGAAGGGCAATGGCGGAAGGGGGATTTACCGCCCCTCCAACCTTGGAATGGGGCGGTAAATCCCCTTTCCGCCAAGGCGGTGCCGGTATTTTACCGGCATGAGCCATGGCGCTAATAGTGCCATGGCTCACCGCCTTCCGTGTAATGAGGCCCAAAGTCAGAGAAGTAAAAATTGCCCAAAAAGGCAGAATCTGGTTATCATACGATATCAGATTCAGACAGAGTATGTCAGAGAGGCCAGCCATAGAATGGGATAGTGTCCACCCGGCAAGCAATTGCACCAGGCTACCAGGCAAAAATACGAAAGATTAGCAACAACTCTGTCCAGCCAACACCTGAATACCACCCTAAACCACATTCAAGCAACAACAACATGGCCCCAGTGTTAGAACCAGGCAGAACCCCCATCAACCCTGTCAATTTCAGCAAAGCCCTGCTGAACTACCAAGAAAGCGAAACCAGCACTGCAATCCAACAAGGGGCCTCATTCGGAGATTGGAGGTAGCCATGGCGCTATTAGCGCCATGGCTGCCTCCAATACCGGGTCTGGGTCCGGTCTGGTTGTATGGGGATTTACCGGGTCATTCCGACCCTGGAGGACCCGGTAAGTCCCCATTCAACCAGCCATTCCCCATTCCTATTTGAGCCCCCATAGGCCTCAATGGGAATGGGGAAGGCAGTAATTGCGGGCCTGCTAATAGCAGGCCCGTAATTAGCGCCCTGGTCCCTTAGCAGGACCCGTAAAGGACGTGTGGTCAGACCACACGTCCTTTACGGTTCCCGCTAAGGGACCTTGGAATTGGGCGGTAAGGGATTTCATAATGTGTTCATAATGTCCTAGGTGACGGGCTGTTCGACTCCTTTGCCGAGTATGAACTACAAGCCGCTTACTTTGGGAGTTACCGCCTGACACCACATCACTACCCGGGGATAGGAATTTGTCTTCTGACTGGGTAGAAGCCAGTGTCTTCTATTGCCCTGAATTTAAGGAGATATCTTGAGGAACTATCCTGAACACATTATGAAATTTAAACACGGCCTGTCCTGAAGATGGATTTAGTACAATCCGTAACGCGTTGGCACCCATGACCTTATAGGAGTGTTTTTATGATGATCATTTGAGCAGAACGTATTGTATTGCTCAGAACTGTAAAATACACGTTTTCACTTTGCCACATATTAGCGTGTGGTTGACACCTTGTATGAAGCAATTTCATTATTTTGTATATTTTGTGGTTATTTTGAGCGCATTATCAGCTCAGTTGCGATACTGTTTTACAAATGCACCAATGTATGTTTTCTTTGAATTTGTATTTCACACTGTGTCTTATAAGTGTGTTGTAAACTGATTGTGTGATTTATAAATACTTTTTTTACCTGTTCAAACCTGCCTCATTTCAGTCTGGTGGTTCTTGACTGTGTGTAAGCAGGCGGACAGGAGCATGTAAGCATGGATATGCTTTATTAACTGAATATTGGTGAAGTAATGTTTGAAACTTATTGTCTTGGAAAAGTCTCCAGCACTAACCCTTTGGCTTAACTACCTCCACCTAGGGGATTGTGAATCCCACCTGGTTGGAAATCATCTTTGGGATTGTATCCCTTTTGGAGAGCAGCACAGGGTTACCGGCTGGCAATGTCCGGTGCTTGTCTTGTGTTCTATAATTTTGGATCTCGAGTGGCCTAAAGATTTTCCCAGCTGCACCTGAAGTATAACTTACTAATCGATACACATTATCAAGGAGTCCCCACATTATATTTACCATATAAGCATCTAACTTTTTGTTGTGCCTAACACCTCACAATTTGTCTATTCAAAACATCATGTTGCACATACAAAGTAGATCCATTGGCCTTTTTCATGGAGATAGCCAGCTGAGCACCAATAGTATGAGAGCATTCAAGGCAAGCAATCCATAGGTGTTTGTAATGATATGTGCATGTTTGGAATCCTTCTTTACCACATCTAATGAAATCTGTCCACTGCCTCTTTACCCCTCTTATCACTTTTACTTATACTTTTAGCTCCTGCTTTACTCAATTTTTGCTCTCACATACCATAGTAAATCCATTTTAAATCTTCTTTACTCGTTCAGAGTCTTGTCAACTTTACAATTTTTTCACTTTTGCTTTGTATTTCTGACTCCAGATTTACTTCTTTCTATCTTCTAACTCCTTGTATATATCTTACTTCTTTGCTCCTTTTAACACTTTTACTTTGTGCTTTTTACTCCTACTTTATTGTTTGTACTATTTTTCTCAATCTGATTTTTTCTTCTTTATGCCATTTTGCACTTTTACTTTTTAGACCACCTTTACTCCTTCTCCACCTTTCTGCTCATTCAATCTGTCTTACTCCTGAACTCCTTTTAACTCCTCTTAACACTTTTACTTGGTGCTTTTTATTCATGCGTTACTCATGGTTTACTGTTTTCATTTTCCCACACCCTACTCTATCAAACATATATCTTTTTGACTACTTTTTCACTTTACTTCATACTTCTTACTCCAGCTTTACTCCTTTGTACCTTTTCACTACTTCAATTACTTCAAGTTTGCTTTGTGCTTTTTACTTCTTTACTCTGTTTTCACTTTACCACACCTTAGTTAATCCATTTTACGTCGTCTTTACTCCATTTTCACCTTTACTTCCTAATACTTACTCCAGCTTTACTCCCTTTAAGCCTTCACACTCACTCAATTTTATTAATGTCCTCCTTTTATCACTTGTATGTTGTGTTTCTTACTCCTGCTTTACTGTTTTCATCATTCCATACCTTACTCTATTTAACTTATGTGTTATTTACTCCTTTTTGACTTTTACTTTATAATTCTTACTCTAGTGTTACTCATTTTCCACCTTCTCATGCCTTCAATGTGTTATTATTTACTGCTTTATCAGTTTTACTTTGTGCTTGTTATTCCTGCTTTATTCTGTTTTTACTTGCCAACACCTTAATCAATGTGACGTTTGTCTTATTTATTCCTTTTCAACTTTCATTTTGAACTTCTTACTCCCACTTGATTACTTTCCCGCTTCTCACTCCTTAAATCTGACTTACTTCTTTACACCCACTTTTACTTTGTCCTTTTTACTTGTGTTTTACTGTTTTCACGTTTACACACCTTATTAAATCATATGCATATTACACTTTATTTTTTAAATGTTCTACTCAATCATCTCCTACATCATTACCCTTGGTATTTTTTCTTTGATGTCACTGAAGCACGAACAGATTCTTTAGAAATTCAAGTAATTGGACGGAGCAAACAACAAATACAAACTTCACTGTAACAATGCAAATCATTGGAAATGACAATCTGCAATCAAGAACATTGATTATGACACACGGTTGGACTTTTTATTCATTTATCCAGAAACAGAAAATGTTACTAACATTATCATTAGTAATTTACCGTTTTCATGCGAAATTCTTTTTTTTAAAATGTAAGCATACATATTGTCACATATAGACTTTTACTTCTTAGTCCACCTTTACTCCTTCTCCACCTTTTTGCTCATTCAATCTCTCTTACTCCTAAACTCCTTTTAACTCCTCTTAACACTTTTACTTTGTGCTTTTTACTCATGTGTTACTCATGTTTTATCTGTTTTCACTTTCCCACACCCTCCTCAATCAAATTTATATCCTTTTTTACTTCTTTTTCACTTGACTTCCTACTTCTTACTCCAGCTTTACTCCTTTGTACCTTTTCACTACTTCAATTACTTCAAGTTTACTTTGTGCTTTTTCCTTCTTTACTCTGTTTTCACTTTCCCACATCTTACTTAATCCATTTTCCGTCACCTTTACTCCTTTTTCACCTTTGTCTCCTAATACTTACTCCAGCTTTACTCCCTTTAAGCCTTCACACTCACTCAATTTGAGTAACTTCCTCCTTTTATCACTTGTACTTTGTGTTTCTTACTCCAGCTTTACTGTTTTCAGTAAATCTGACTTACTTCCTTACACCCACTTTTACTTTGTGCTTTTTACTTGTGTTTTACCTTACTCTATTTAAATTATGTGTTATTTACTCCTTTTTGATTCTTACTTTATACTTCTTACTCCAGTGTTACTAATGTTTCACCTTCTCACGCCTTCAATGTGTTATTATTAACTCCTTTATCAGTTTTACTTTGTGCTTGTTATTCCTGCTTTATTCTGTTTTTACTTGCCAACCACTTAATCAATGCAACATTTGTCTTATTTACTCCTTTTCAACTTTCATTTTGAACTTCTTACTCCCACTTTATCACTTTCCCCCTTCTCAATCCTTAAACCTGACTTACTTCTTTACACCCACTTTTACTTTGTCCTTTTTACTTGTGTTTTACTGTTTTCACGTTTACACACCTTATTAAATCATATGCATATTACACTTTATTTTTTAAATGTTCTACTCAATCATCTCCTACATCATTACTCTTGGTTTTTTTTCCTTTGATGTCACTGAAGCGCTAACAGATTCTTTAGAAATTCAAGTAATTGGACGGAGCAAACAACAAATACAAACTTCACTGTAACAAAACAAATCATTGGAAATGACAATTTGCAATCAAGAACATTACTTATGACACACTGTTGGACTTTTTATTCATTTATCCAGAAACAGAAAATGTTACTAACATTATCATTAGTAAATTACCCTTTTCATGCGAAATTCTTTTTTTTTAAATGTAAGCATACATTTTGTCACATTGTGGGGGTAATTCATAGATTTCAGCGCAGAGGCAGCGCACACGGGCAGCGCAGAGAGGGAGCGTGCGCCAGCGTGCGCGCTAAACAGCATTCTGGCGCACCGAGTATTCATGGAATTACCAAGCCATTTTGAGTGCTGGCGCAGAGAACATCCCGCAGCGGCAGTTACGTCCCCAAGAACGCCCCTTGCGCAAGGAAAAGGCATTGAAATCCCCAATGCAGCGCAAAGGGCTGCGCTAACCCTGCACCAGTTTACAGGGCCGGTACACTGTAATCGCGTGAAAATACTACGCGCACCCCGCTCACGGCACCCAAAAGCGTGAAAATGTACTGGCGCACCTCTCGGAATATGCGTACCCGTTCGCGCCAGGTAAATTGCATAGAAAAAGCACCCCCCTGTGGCGTGGGCTTCCTGTGGGGCATGCCCAGGGTGGATGGGCTGCCTGCGGGGCATGGGGAGGGTGAGTGGGCTGCCTGTGGGGCATGGCCAGGGTGGATGGGGTGCCTGCATCTATTTCAGGGGTGCGCAGGGAGTTTCACATGCGATAGGCTTGGGCGAGAGCGGGGTACGTGTATTTCGGGGTGCGCAGGAATTTTCACACGCGATACTCCAGGCGAGAGCGGGGTACATGTATTTGGGGGGTACGTGGGGAGTTTCACATGCGGTAGGCCTTGTGTGAGTGGGGTACGTGTATTTTGGGGGTGCGCGTGAAGTTTTACACGTGATACTCCAGGCGTGAGCGGGGTACGTGTATTTGGGGGATATGTGGGGAGTTTCACACGCGATAGGCCTTGTGCGAGTGGGGTACGTGTACTTTGGGGGTGCGTGGGAAGTTTCACACGCGATAGGCCTTGTGCGAGCGGGGTATGTGTATTTGGGGGGTACGCAGGGAGTTTCATACGCGATAGGCCTTGTGCGAGTGGGGTACGTGTATTTTGGGGGTGGGCGGAAAGTTTCACACGCGATACTCAAGGCGAGAGCAGGGTATGTGTATTTGGGTGGTGTGCGGGGAGTTTCCCACGCGACAGGCCTTGTGCGAGTGGGGTACGTGTATTTTGGTGGTGAACGGGAAGTTTCACACGTGATAGGCCTTGTGTGAGCGGTGTATGTGTATTTTGGGGGTGCGTGGGAAGTTTAGCACGTGATAGGCCTTGTGCGAGCGGGGTACGTGTATTTTGGGGATGCGTGGGATGTTTCACATGCGATACTCCAGGTGAGAGCGGGGTATGTGTATTTGGGGTGTACGCGGGGAGTTTCACATGCTATTTGGCATTGTGGGCCCTCCCGCGTGTGCGGTTTCCCCCCTCCCCATGCCCTGCAGGCAGCCCACACAACAGGGGACTACCCTACAACACTCACCATGCCCTGCAGGCAGCCCACATGGCACCATGCACTTGTGAGCACTCTTGTGAGCCCCGACTCATGTCCCCCCACCCCACCACCAGTGACGGGCACCTGCCAGCAGGCCCCGGCTCATGTCCCCCTACCCATCCACCCACCCCCAGTGAGGGGCAACAGCCATCAGGCCCCGTGTCATGTCCCCCTGCACCCCCACCCACCCCAGTGATGGGCACCTGCCAGCAGGCCCCGACTCATGTCCCCTGCAACCCCACCCACCCAGCAGTGACGGGCACCTGCCAGCAGGCCCCGACTCATGTGCCCCTGCACCCCCACCCACCCAGCAGTGACGGGCACCTGCCAGCAGGCCCCGACTCATGTCCCCTGCACCCCCACCAACCCCCAATGACGGGCACCTGCCAGCAGGCCCCGACTCATGTCCCCCCCAACACGTCATCACGATCCACACTCATGGCCCTTATGGCCACCCAAATCGCACCCCACGCCACCCCAGCCCAAACACCCAAACAAGTATTCCATCCACTCCACATTGAAATACCCATGTCATGATAGATCCCAAATGACAAGTATGCACATCAATAGATGTCCGTCAGACACACGCAATGGGGGCAAGTGAATGAGAAAACCCACATCGTGACATGCATGAAACTAATGAGAGAATACCACACAAATGAAGTATGAAATAAAAATGTATTAAATGCAAAATCAACAGAATGAAAGAAAATCACACAAGAAAAAAAAATAAACAAAAGGCTGGATGTCCAAAATTAATGCAAAAATATATGAATGCTGAATCCAAATAAATCCAAATGAAAATGGTGCCAAAGGGTTCGTCCATCAAACCAAATCCAAAGGTAAAAAAAATAGAAAACCATTGCTCCATGAAAAAAAAAAAAATCAATGAAGTCAAATCCAGTCCTGAACTATATACAATGTAAAAATCCAGGGTCCATGAGCCCAACAATCCAAAGGAAACCTAAAAAAAACCCCTACCTAATAAATAACTATATACAAAAAGGTGGGGCATAGTCCATGCGCCCCAAATAAAAGAAAAATAGAAAGGAAACCTAAGACTAATGAACTATATACAATGGCGGCGGGAAAGTCCTACGGCTCACTTGTTGATTTCCCGGGCCAGGGCATCATCGAACTCCTGTTCAACGTCCTGGAGGCGGGCCTGTTCCCTGGTCCCGAGGTCTCGCAGGGATAATGCCATGTCCACCTCCAACTCCCTGCAAATTTCCTTCAGGCACTCAGCCCGCCTCAGCGCCCTGCGCATGGAGTTCTCAGCCCTGACCATAGTGAGCCATGCCACTTCCGCCCGCTGCCGCTCCGCATCTATTTGCTGGCCCAACCGCTGCCACACGGACGATACTCCCAATCCAGGGTCCTCCTGCCCTCCGGCCGATGCCTGCCCCTCTGATGTTGATGGGCCGGAGCCATCATCGCTCCCACCTTGAGCCTGCTGCTGCCGTGCATGTGCCCTGCCTGTTGATGCCTGCACGTCCTCCTCCTGCTGGGGTCCATTTGTTGGGGTGGCCACCCCTGATGGACCTCCGACTCCCAACTGTGGCAGGGATGTGTCTTCCACCAGCCTGACTGCTGGGTCAGTGGCAGCTCCACAGGGTGGCCAGGTGATACTTGGCCCGGATGATGGCACGGAGGATGACTCGCACATAGGGGGTTCAGTTGAGGAGGAGGTCAGCATAAGGCCCAGCACACAGAAGAACCCAGCAACGAGGCATCTGAAATAACGTGCAGCGTCCTAACGAGAATCCAGCACGTTATCCCGGATGCCAAGTTGACGCAACGCCACCCTAGCCAGGATAGGCTCAACACAGTCGCGGATTGCCACGTCCACAGGGAGAGGAAGGCCAGTTGTTGTTAGCGGATCCCCTCCCTGAGAACGGGTCTGGACGAAGGCATCCCTGCTGGTGCGGGATGATGCAGTCACAGGATTGGGGACTGGATTACAGACCGGCCCTTCTGCGGGCGCCTGGGCTGCCTCCTATCCCTGCCCCTGGACTGCACCACTAGCACCAGTGGAATCCCCCCCTCCAGACCCTGTGTGTGGCTCTTCCATGGCCTCCTCCTCAACCAAACCCTCCACCAACCTGGATGACTTAGTGCCATTTTCCTCCATAGGCCCCTGTGGGGTCCTAGCTGCCCCTTCTGCTGCAGAGGAGTCCACGTCCGACCTCCACTTCTTGGACCTACCCTCGGCAGCTGCGGCCGTGGATGCAGCACCAGACCCCTCACTCCCCGACGAGATGACAACCTGGGAAGGGAACTGGGCCTTGCGTCTCCGTCTGGCGGTGCGATCCCTGCCGCTGTGCTCCACAGCACCGTCTCCGCCTTCTTCATCAGTTGACGCTGCAGACAGGGAGAGACAGAACACAGCCATCAGGGCACTGTACAATGGTCTGATACACACGTGACAGTTGCACATGAGTGGCAGTGTCAAACTTCACACATGTCATCACAATCCCCAACACACCTATCATTTGAACCCACACACATGCGCAAATTAACAGGAATGTTGCAGCAGGCAGCACCATCCATACACATACAACAGCATGAGCATCCGTAGGTTAGCCTGACATCACATGCAACACGGGGAGTGCCAAACACATGCACACAGGCCACCAGACATACATTCATCTGTACAACTCCACCACCACCTGTTGCAGTTAAATCGGCATCCATGTCACATCTGCCAATCAGCCTCCTACATGTCGGTGTCACATGCATCCATGGTGTATCACAGTGGCACACATGTCAAATACACACACACGCACATGCACATTGTGCACATACATGAAGGTGGAACCAGCATCCAAGTGTCACACCACAACCATGATACAGTACATACACATAATTATACACATGTGTGCACCGACACATGCATTTGGGCACCATGCATTTCATCACATACACCATTGATGTGCCTCACACATGACTGGACTCGCCTGCGGCAGGCTCATGTCCCTGTACATACACATCCATACATGGCCCTTCCAAGACATATGTGCAACCTGAACACTCCTGCCATACCTCAACATGCACAGCGTCCAATCAGAGTGCATGGACACTTACCGCTCGACTTTGGATGGATCTGCCTCTGAAGGATCTGGAGGTGGAGCGCTGGGTGTATGCGTTCCAGGACCCTCACCTGGATGTTGGTAAGGCGGATCCGGCACCCCTCTGCGTGCTTTGCCGTCATGAGGCGCCGGGCTTTGCTGAGGTTCCTGGACCTGAAGTCCTCCCAGCGCTTCCGAACGTGTTGCATGTCGTGGGCTGCCACCCCTCCATGTTGATGGCAGCCACAATGTCCTTCCAGATCCTCTTCCATCCTTCATTGTCAGCGCGTGAACTTTCAAAGAGGGCATCATAATGCCCCAGGACTTGCTCCACCAGGATGCCAACTTCATTGGCACTGAAGCTGGCAGCCCTCTGCCTCTCTGCTGGGGGGTTGCCACTGGTACCAGATGGTGTGGTGTCAGAAATGGCAACCCCCGAGGCAGGTGTGGGTGGGCAACTGGGTCCTGGGGCTGGGCTTTGGAGCAATGGAATGCCAGCCGGGAGTCTTCTGTTCCAGCAAGGGGTGGTCACAGCAACTGGACCCCTGCAGATGGCTGACGTGCAGACACCAAACAGCAGGGCACGTGGCCAGCAGGCAGGCAGGCAGCAGCAGATGGCAGGTGGGAGCGTGCTCAGGGCTCTGGGGGGCAGGAAAATGGCCTTCTTGGCAGGAGCGTGGCCTTCCGTGTGTTTTTGCGTGGCCAGCTTGATACGGAGTGATTTGGCATGTGAAAAAACTGCATGTCAGTGTGTAATTCGAGGAAAGGCCCTTAGCGCGTAAGTGCGTCTGTGACGTAACACGCGCAGGCGTTTCCCTCCACACGGGTGCATGTTGATTGTACATGTGCAAAAACTGGACGTCTGGGTGTCACTGTGTGTAATTGGAGGAAAGGCCCTTAGCGCGTGCGCGTAAGTGACGTCGCACGTGTCGGCTGGGTTAAAAGCTACGCGTAGGACGCCATTGTCTTGTACGTGTTTTTTGTGGAGAGCGAGCGGGTGATTCTTGTACTTCTTGTCGATTCACACATGATTCCACAACGGTTCCAGTTCGTACTCCTTGTATACTCAGACAGCGTTCAATTCTTCTTTTGGCTGAGGTGTTGCCAACGCGCACACGCGCATCTTTTTCACATTCTTTTTCCAGGCAGACGGAGAGTCGCGCACTTATTTTTCAACTGTGGTTGCCCCTGTGTGTCGCATACCCATTCAGAGGTCATTGTAGCCAGCATGTTCCACGCGTACGCTTCTTTTTGTGTTTCTGGGTGCCACAGCATAGTGCAGGTTCTTTATTCCACGCACGTGGGCTACCAGGGGTTGCGTGCACGTTAAATTTTGTTTTTGGGGTGCCTGAGCATTGTGTGACCTGTCATCTTCCCCCAGGGGTCACAGACACCCTTGCTAGAGCACTAGGGTACGTATTCCATCTAGTACCCTGCCCCTTTCACCCCAATTGCCCAGGACAATTGTTTACTGCACCTCCCATTCGCACAAGAACATCAGTGCCATGGTTGGGAGGCGACCAAGCGGTAAGGGAGGCAAAGGTGGCCGACCTCCAAGAGGTGGGCGCGGTAGGGGATGTGGTCAGGATGTACAGGGTGGCCCAAGAGGCCAGTGTGTGGAGGACCAATCAGAGACACCTATGTCCCCCCAATGGGTCGGGGAGATGCAGCTGACACCATCCCAGCTCAGGCCTTGTTAACCCGGCCCATATTGTCAACCAAACTGGCACAGGATGACTCCCAGGCTGACTTCCGTGTCACCAAGTCAAAGCCACATGTGGCGGTGAAAGTTGCTGTCACCAGGCCCCGTGGATCTGGTGCAGCAACATCATCTGCTGCCGCAAGTAGCCAGGGGGAGGAGGCTGCAGGGGCAGCTGCAGCTCAATCCACCCCAGCTCCGAGTCCCCCAGCCGGGACAGTGTTGGTCCAAGTCCATCACACTGAGGTTGGTCCTGCCAACATCACCCAGCAGCCTATGTCTGCAGAGAGACCTTTGGTCATCGTGCCTTTGGCTACTTCCAGTGCCCAGTCCACCTGCGCTTCAGCCCCTACCAACCAGAGTGGCGTAAGCCACTCAGGGTCCACACCACCTCCCAAGAGGAAGAAGGGTGCTCTTGCGGTACAGACTGGGACCCCAGAAACGGCTCCCTCCTCTGGCGCATCAAGACAGTGTAGTTTCAATGATGTGGAACTAGATGCACTTGTGGGCTACGTGTCGGCCCATGGCCACAAAATGCTGGTGACTGCAGGGTGTAAGACTACGACTGCTTAACGTAGGGCCCACTGGCCGTGCATCGCGGACCAGATTAGTGATTTGGATTTGTCAGGTGCACAGCTGATGATTGCTCTAAGTGGTGGAATGACCTCAAACGCAGAGCAAAGAACAAGCTGGCTTCCAATCATGCCTCTACTCTGGTGACTGGCAGTGGGTCTCCACCAGAGGAGGAAGTACTCACAGAACATGAGTCAATCGCTGGAGGCTTCATCACAGAGGATCAGATCTAAGGTGTGGGAGACCTACCAGATCTTGAGGCAATGTCCGGTGAGTGGCCATGCATGTGTGTGAAAACCATGTGTATGTTGCTTGGGCGATGTGTTCTGATTGAGTGCCAGGTGAGGCTGTGTAGTTATGACTGCTATGGGTCACCCATGTGGTGCCTCCAAACCATAGCCCGGCCTTGGGTTTGGGTTTTCAAGTATCCCTTCTGACCGCAGTTGACAATTTGCACCTGATTACTGCACTTGCCCTTCAACTGCCATCTTACCACAACATTGTTCATACTGTTTTCCTGTTCATTCTGCCTGATTGATGAAATCCTTTGCATGTTTAGCACACAATTTTGTGCCCTATGCTCCAAATTAAACATACTTCAGACATAGATTACACCCCACAATGGCCCACATATGTTTCCCTATTATGGGAATGATTTCATCAATCAGGCTGACTGAGCAATGATGTGGAACTAGATGCACTTGTGGGCTACGTGTCGGCCCATGGCCACGAAATGCTGGTGACTGCAGGGTGTAAGACTACGACTGCTCAACGTAGGGCCCACTGGCCGTGCATCGCGGACCAGATTAGTGCCCTTGGATTTGTCAGGTGCACAGCTGATGATTGCTCTAAGTGGTGGAATGACCTCAAACGCAGAGCAAAGAACAAGCTGGCTTCCAATCATGCCTCTACTCTGGTGACTGGCAGTGGGTCTCCACCAGAGGAGGAAGTACTCACAGAACATGAGTCAATCGCTGGAGGCTTCATCACAGAGGATCAGATCTAAGGTGTGGGAGACCTACCAGATCTTGAGGCAATGTCCGGTGAGTGGCCATGCATGTGTGTGAAAACCATGTGTATGTTGCTTGGGTGATGTGTTCTGATTGAGTGCCAGGTGAGGCTGTGTAGTTATGACTGCTATGGGTCACCCATGTGGTGCCTCCAAACCATAGCCCGGCCTTGGGTTTGGGTTTTCAAGTATCCCTTCTGACCGCAGTTGACAATTTGCACCTGATTACTGCACTTACCCTTCAACTGCCATCTTGCCACAACATTGTTCATACTGTTTTCCTGTTCATTCTGCCTGATTGATGAAATCCTTTGCATGTTTACCACACAATTTTGTGCCCTATGCTCCAAATTAAACATACTTCAGACATAGATTACACCCCACAATGGCCCACATATGTTTCCTTATTATGGGAATGATTTCATCAATCAGGCTGACTGAGTAATGTGCACCTACACATGGCCTGCACACAATACTTCGGGTACCTGTTTGAATGTTGAACATAATAATTGTCTTCTGTCATGTCGAAGTGACCAACCATTGATGTATCCATGTGCCTGCCATAACTGCATTAGTGAACACTGGCTTTGTTGCAGCGTGTGGCACATGTGTGTTTTGTCACAATATTTTGCATGTTCTATTTCATGATGTCCATCTCACATGGATGGGTGACAGTACTGATTTGCTACCATCTGGGTGTCCTTGTCAAATCTGCCATGGCTATGCTACGTGCCATCTGTGTGCTGGCATTTGTCATGTATGTGGATTGGCCATGCCACTCACAGGCTAATGTGTGATGCCAGTGCTATCCAGCATGCAGCACATGTGTTGCTTTTCCATCTTGGAGTCCTCAGTGTCTGCTTTTTGCCTCCCCTTCCAACTCATTGCCAGCGCATGCATGCCAGAGTTATTGTCATGTGTGACATGTGTCATTTATGTACTGGATGTCTGCCTCGGCATGCCTATGTGTGTTGGCTATGGTGCTCATGCCTGTTCTCATTACTTTTCTTTTATGTTTTTGCAGGTGATGAGGCACTAGATGCTGTTGAGGAGGAGGAGATGGCGCAGAGGCACGAGTACTCACAGCCACAACCAGGCACCAGTGGAGGACGTGGGGTGGTGGTGGGTGAAAACCCATTACTCCTACAGACGATACTGTCCACGGGTGTATCTGGGTACACCTCCGGAGACCTCTATGAATCAGGTGCTGAATCTGATATTGAGACATATGTCCCGTCGCAGGTGAGTGTTTCTGGCAGGGATGCTGTTCTGTCCAACCCATCTGCACTGGGGATAGACCCCTCTATGGGGCATTCAGTGTTGGAAAGTCCGCCTGTGGTGGTTACGGATGCAGGGTCACACTCCACAATATTTGCTCCTGTTCCTGGGCCAGCAGATCAAAGGAGGAATGGAGTCCTGCAGCCTCAGGCAGTGCCAGCACAGCAAGGTGCACATCACCTTGCCCCAAACAGGTGTGGTGCCCGCAAACGCGGTGGCCGTGCGCCACCAGGCAATACTGTGTGGGAGAACTCCATGTAGGCTACAACAGCACAACAAGGAGGCACGCGGAGGATGATTTGTTTCAGCACCCCATATGGCGTGACTATCAAGAGTCCCCACACATGAAACCAAATTCAACGTCCCAACAAACTGGTAACAAAACCTATTTATAACAATCAAATAGGAATGTAGCCCAAAAGCATTCAATAGTACTGGGATTGTGGAATACAAGAGGAAATAAACACCTCCTAGAAAAACCCTCAAAAGTCCTGCTGAATTTAGATATCATATGTTTGCAAGAAACATGGATAAAGGATGAGGTAATTTGCGATGGATTTAGTACCTTAATCAATCCGGCGATTATAGCCCATTTGGGTAGACCAGCATCAGGTATGTTGATTCTAAAAAAAATAGTTCCCATGTGGATAATCTTAACAAGCAAAAATATTCATCCGTGGGCCCAATATGTAACTATTGAAATTTCGTCAGACAACAAGGACGTTTCACCTGCTGTCATGGACAACTATGCGATATCCATATTTAATATATACTGGAACCCAAAGGCAATGTCGGAGACGAGATTCATTGATTCGATATTTGATGAAATTGACAATCCGGCCATTACTAACAGTGAAATGGACTTCGTTATAGCAGGAGACCTTAACTTTCATTTATTCGATAAAAAAGGAGGAAAGCTAGAGTCCACCGTACTCTCAACTAGAGCAGCAAAATGGATGAGAGAAGCGAACCAGAGGAACCTCTTCTTAAGTACCCAACCAATAGATATTGAAGGTACACCTTTACCAACTTGGGTAAGTGAAACTTCCAACTCAATCATTGATTTCATATTTACTTCGGAAAGAATCAATAGATTAATTTTTTCAACAACCAACTTGTCTCAGCAGGATAGCGATCACCATTTAATACAGATAGAATGGACCACTCAAATAAGAACCGACCAATGCCTAATACTCCCAGACCTGGAGCTAACAAATGGGATGAATAGACTCAGAATAAAACCGACCCATATGGAGGAAATAATCGCAACCTTTGAAGATGCACCAATACAAGATAACATAAAAATGGAATACGGTTGGATACTAGAAAAATATCAACAGAAGGGTGAAAAGAAGATCCAAAAACAAATACGCTCCCACTACTTCAATATTGAAATTCAAACAAAAAAGAAACTACAAAGTCCTACGAAAACTGCGGAAAAGCAGGGGACCTAACTTTGAAATCGAAATAAAAAAAGCAAAGAACAAGTACTCTAACGAAATAAAAGCGATCAAAGCTTCATTAAAACAGAATGATGCAGAAGCAATCTTGAGAGCTCTTAAAGAAAAAAATAAGCGAAATTTATGGTTAATGTTAAACATGTCATCCGCTAATCAAAACATGATCCAAGAAGTTGATGCAAGCAGATGGGTGAAGCACTACTCAACATTATATCATAATACGGAACAGACAAGTATGAAGTGTTTAATATCTGATGACGAGCCTTGGGACCTTAAATGGGAGAATGAAGACATTATTAATACCATCAATTGTCTCAAATCCTCTAGAACTCCAGGACTGATGGAATAGCAAATAGCGATCTAAAAAAATCCCCAGTCCAATGGGCCAAGTTCATGAGCCACTTATTAAGATTAATTGCTAAAACGAAAAAGATACCTCACACCTGGACGACAGCGGTCTTGATACCAATCTTCAAAACTGGAGATAGAAAAGATCCTGTTAATTACAGACCGATAGCTTTACTGGACCCTTTGGGAAAACTATTTGCTGCTTTCCTTCAAACAAAGCTGACTCAATGGGCAAGAGATAACAACAAAAAAGCTATAAGACAAATGGGATTTGTAAAACAAATAGGCACCAATGTCAGTCTCCTATTGCTGAACATGTTGAAATATGAAGCAATGGTTAAATCACAACAACTATATGCCATCTTCATAGATTTAAAAACTGCCTTCGATTCAGTAAATAGACAATTGTTATGGGCTAAGCTAAGACTATGGGGTTGTCCGCCAAACATTCTGAATCCTGTAATAGAATTATACTCTAATACGTCGATATGTGTTCGATTGATGAAAGGGGGAAGAGTAACAGAATGTATCCCATCGGAATATGTATTGAAGCAAGGGTGCCCATTGGCTGCATGTCTTTATAATCTCTTCACGTATGACGTTGAAGAAAAAATCCAAAATAATTTTGCGAATCCACCAAAAATTAATAATGAATCATTCCAAACGGTAATCTACGCAGATGACATTATTATTCTGGATAAAACATTAAAAGGATTGCAACATACAGTAAACAAAGCAGAAGAGTACATGATGGTTAATAAGTTACAAATTAATATTGACAAGACAAGAATAATGACATTGATTACTCCAAAAACAAAGAAACAACCTAAAATGAAGATTCAGATAGGAAATCAAGTGCTCCTGACAACTAAAACAATCAAAAATCTAGGTGCAATAATCAATCCACCATCAAATGAAGCAGAATGGCAACAGCACATTGAAGGAAAAGCAAGAGCGCTGGCGAAACAAGGACGTTTCTTTCATGCAAAATACGGGACATTTTCTATGAAGGCCACAATCTTGCTGTATAGACAGAAAGTAATCCCGATCCTTACATATGCAAGTGAGAAAATTGTCAATCAAAAGATAATGAGATGGTCGTACTATGAAGCTCTGTTTTGGAGGAAAACCCTCGCTCTTCCGCAATCATTTCCAATGACCAGACTAAGATTTGAATTAGCACTACAATCAGTTCAATCGATAGTATTGTGGAAGCAAATGGACTTGCTAAGAAAAATCATGTCTGAAGAAGAAATACCACCTTTAGAGATTCTAAAAGAAAAAAAGGAAGCTGTCCAAATAGCAGCTCTATCGAAATGGTAGAATTAAATAAAAGCGAAAATGACAGCAGGAGATATCACCGACGAATTGTTACTTAATAGACCACAATACGCAAAACGCAAATTACAAATGAATGATTGGCTAAGAACAATAGAAGCACAGAAAACTTTCAAACGACACCTACACTCAGAAACAGAGGTGAGGGCACTTAACCAATTACCTAAATACTTAGTACAATTCCCCAGTGGCAGTATTCGTGAACTGTTTTTGCGTTTTCGATTGAATATTCTGCCGACCTGTGAATATCAAGCGCTGATAGGCAAAACAAACAACAAATCGGACGCCTGTCGCTTTTGCAAGTTATACAGACCAGAAACCCTGTTCCATGTGATTATGGTATGTCCTGCCTTGAAGGAGAAAAGAGACTTATATAAAGACTTTTTCAAAATTTCTGGCAAACAAGCAACTACAAAGGAAAGATGGGCGGAACTCCTCGAAGGAAGCAATCAACGATTGATATTTAACGTCATCAAATTTTGGTCAGACATTACTAATGGAAATATAGTTGATTAAGTTGAAGGTTCCTTTCTGTTTTATTGATTACGTGCAGACAAATGAAAAGTTTGTTAATTCAAACAAAACATTTTAATTAAAAAAAAATAGCAGCACAACAGGGGGCATTGTGTGAGATGATGGCTCAGGCTGTGGATAGGGTGGCCACTTCCATTCTCCCCCCTGAAAGGCAGGTGGAGCTCCAGCAGCAGGCAACAGAGTCCATTTGCCACTCACACAGGGAGGACATGTTGGCGTCAAACAGGGACCAACGGGCTGGACTGGAGACTCTGCGCACAGTCATATCTGCAGAGTCACAGGCCCACAGGGATGCCCTGGGGTTAGAACACAGGTCCCTCAGAGATACTCTGGGTGAACTTGAGGTATCCTGGAGTACAAGGTCAGAACAGCAGCTGGAGCAGCGAGACCGTGAGGTGCTGCATGGGGATCTCCGTACCATCATCCTGCAGAACCAAACCTTTCAGACCTGCATGCTTGCTGCCATGGAGGAGCATGCCAGGGCTTTGCGTGGTCTGCCTCCCATATAATGCCCACCTTCTGATGTACCACCAGAGGGTGATGACAGCGACGGCAGTTCTCCCACTGTAGGGTAGCCGTGCAGGCCATGAGCCCATGGAGGTTTTTTTTTTCTCTCAATATCCATGCATGTGGGTGTTGGAGTGCACCCTGTACCTCGTCCCTCCTGGGTGCCCCCCCCGGTCCACACATGGCAATTTTTTTTTTTGGGGGTTTTTTCACATTTCATTCCGATTTCCTAAATTAAATTAGTATTTAATTAGTTTGTTATCTTTATTTCTTCTTCTTTTTTCTATTTATTATTTTCATTTTATTTTAGTTCTTGATTTGTTATTTTGATTTTCATACATTTATTTTTATTTGGTCATGCTTCTGATTTTTACTTTATTATTAAATTTGTTCCTTTTACTTTACATTTGCTTTTGCTTTTTCTATATTTGATTTGCATTTACATTTTTGTGCATAACCATTTTCTTTCAGATTGTGAATTAATGTTATAGTGTGTTGCTTTGTGTGGCTCCTGTAGGCATCCACTGTGTATTCCTGCTGGGCACATGCAGGCTTGTCCTGTCCTTGGGTTAGAAACTTGGGTTCCTGACACACACACCCCTCCTGCTTCCCCTTTCCATGGGCTCACAAAGGGTGTGACCAAGTGACAGCAACTTACACAGAGGCATTGGGCTCCCATAAGTTGTGTGGGCAGTCTGTAGTCCAAACTGTGTATACATCCCTGGTGGGGATTGTTGTTCATTTCTCACTGCATGGTGGATTTGTATATGGTGTTTTATACAGGACTTTTTGTATATATACATGTAGCTTCTTCATCTCTTAACGAGCCCGTCTCCTTTGCAGATGCAGTTCATGTTGTATGCAGTACACTGCCACATTTGCCTACCAGCAACACTCTGCAGTTGTTTCAAAAAAGGTAGCAGGCGCTCCTCTCCAGAAAGAACATGGAATGATAACCTGTTCTGAGATGAGAGTTTGCAGCACACGCTTTTTGCTCACTGTACTTTTCACAGATGGGAAATATCCATTTGCATATCAGTCTTTGTCCTGCCCACATGGGCAGTCCAGCACCGAAATGCTATGGCAATTCCTCTCGGAGCCTTGTTGGGCCTCACTGATGAGGCCCAACAAGGCTGAAACATGTGTATGGGGTTGCTTTTGGTACTCTTGTTCAGAGAGGAATTGCCATAGCATTTCGGTGCTGGACTGCCCATGTGGGCGGGACAAAGACTGATATGCAAATGGATATTTCCCATCTGTGAAAGGTACAGTGAGCAAAAAGCGTGTGCTGCCAATTCTCATCTCAGAACAGGTTATCATGCCATGTTATTTCTGGAGAGGAGCGCCTGCTACCTTCTTTGAAACACTCTGCAGTTGGAAGGGGTCGATGTGCTGCCTTAGTCATGTTGTGGCACTTGCACTACTTGAATTTTTTACTGTCATATGTTGTCACTGTTGGATCCTGTACTGATGTTTTGTCTTGCTGGTAAGTATTTGTTAATGTGTGCTGTTTTTTTTCATTGGTGAGAGTCAATTGTCTGTGGCCTGTTTCCATTTGGGACGGTGCACTTTGTGACACTTATGTCATGTGATGTGCATTCATTCGGTTGCTTTCACAACGCATGCCATGCCATGGTGTGTTGGGTAGCTGAGATGGGGTTAGGGAGGGGTTAGGCGACATGCCATTATTTGTTTGCAGTGTTTTGCAAGGGGGTAGTCCTTCATGCTGCATGAATGTGTGCCTTTTACTGACACAGCATTGGGTGTGTTTAAGTAGCTAGGGATGCACACAATGTAGTACTTCCAGGTAAACAATCTCAGGGTGGTATGGTTGTGACAGTTGACTGTCCCTTTTTTCATCTTCATAAATTGTCAGCTGGTATGTTCCAGGCCTGTGTGCACTCCGCAGGGATGGGATTTTAGGTGAAGACATTTGCCACAAGCTGGGTACGGACTGCCTCACCACGTGCCCTTTCACCTCCCATGCGCAGCGGCCGTGCATGTGGTTGGGGATGTGGGGGCACCACCATGTCCACCGGCACGCCCAACCGGGTTGCAAAGTTGTGCAGGACACATGCTGCCACTATGATCCTGCACCCTACTGGGGGCGCATATAGCAGCTGCCACCAGAGCGGTCAAGGGATCGAAAGCGTGAATTCAGCACTCCGAATGTGCGCTCTACTATGCCCCGGGTTGTAATATGGGCTGTGTTGTATCTTACCTCGGGTGGTGTTGTGGGGTTCCGTATTGGCGTCATCATGTAGGTGCTCAGAGGGTAGGCACTGTCCCCTGGGGAGTTGATAATGCTTGTCATTGGTGGGGTTTTCCCATTTCTCAGTGTCTGACGTGCATGCATGTGCAGAGGCATTTATACTCACCAATTAGCCATGTGTCGGCATGCCGCCCAGCTTCCAGGTCCCGGTTTAGGGGTGACATTCGGAATATGAAATTATCATGGCTGGACCCCGGATAGTTGGCATATACTGAGGTGATGATTCCCTTGGCATCACATACAACCTGCACGTTGATGGAATGCCAGTGCTTGCGGTTTCGATAGATGTGCTCAGTGGCCCTGGGAGGACGTAGAGCCACATGGATGCAATCAATGACACCTAGCACTTTGGAGAAGTGTGCCACCCCGTAAAGGTCCTGGACGACAGCCTGCCTTTCTGCAGGTGTTCTGGGCATATATGTATGCCTGCGGACTGAGGGGCGTGCAGTCATGATCGCCAACACCTGGTGTAGGCAGCGTGACTGCCTGGCCTGTGAGACACCCCCAACTATGGCACTTGTCTGCTGAAATGACCCAGTAGCCAAGGAGTGCAGTACATTGAGCACCTTTTCCAAGGGGCTCAGTGTTTGGGAGCACAGGGTGGGTGATGTGAGGTCATCCTCCCACTCCCTGACCAGTTCTAGGATTATTAGTGGTGGAAACCTGTACCTCCCATACACCTGGTCATCAGGCATCCCAAAAAGGCTGGTCCTGGGTAAAGAAATGCGGGGCCTGGCTATCCTCCTCCTCCTGCGGTGTCCCACGACCACTGCTGCGAGGAACGGTATATTCATTGTAGCGTAGGAGCTTGTTTGTTGTTTGCGTGCACTTTTATGTTGCGCGGGCAGCTTACGCCTGCTTCCTGCTGGCGTACGTGTTTCTGGATTAGCGTGTTTTTTTTGGCACACGGGTTTCCCCTGTTCGATACCATGAATACGTGTTGTTAGCGCGCGTGTGGGCATTGCGAGCATTTACCTCCCGTACTTCCCCCGTAACGCCCACATTTTCACACGTTGTTCCCCATTCTGCGTGTTACGCCCACTTTTCTTGTGTGCGCTACACGATGTGCACTTTCCTGTGTGCATCGCGCACACCATTTAGTGACGTGTGCGCCCGAGTGCGCCACACACGGATTTGGCGCACATCCCAGGTTTTACACGCGCATGGATCGATGAATGGCTGCGTGCGTGGTTTTAGCACGCGTGAGCTGAGAATTTCACGCTTGCGCTCCCCTTTTTCGCCGCACATTTATTCCATGAATTACCCTGATAGATTTTGTACACATAAAACAGCATAGATTTATAAAAAAGAAAGGAAAGGACTGCCGAACAACAGACCCCATGGGTGGAAGTGGAGGAAGGCGACCATGACCAAGTGAGCAGGATGCAGCGAGATGAAGTGGCAGCCTCTCCTTGGGGCACCAGTCCCTGTGAAGTGCCAGCATCAAGTTCGGCATTGGCGCTGCTATTTTTTAAATAACCGGGAGGTGGGGGCGAGGGGGGATCCTATTCCCTGCTGCTGCGGCGGCTCAGCAGTATCAAGCCATTAAAGTGGGCAGGGACAGCTGAGACGGCCCGGTGGCATGGTAGACACGGGAGCACAGCATAAGCTGGTCTTATTTAAAGCAACACGGCCTGAGCAGCAATTGTGAGCCCTGTATCGAGGAACTGAAGCACCCTGGGACACGTCCACTGAACTGGAGTGGGAAGCGCTGCCTCTGTAACCCACCCGGGCAGCGGCAGTCAAGGTTTCTGGTAGGCACTGGGGCCAGGCGCCTCAGGGGAAAGACATCACTGCATAGAGTTGAATGGTGTGGCCCTCGCATTTGGTATAAAGGAACTGGGGCTAAGTGGAACACGCACACACTGGGACCTCTGGTTGAGCCAAGGGAGATATCTGTGGTGGGAAGCAAGTGGGGAGGAAAGTGGTCTCGTAAGCTCTGTTGGAGTCGGGTGAGACGCGAGAGATTACTGTCTGAAGCTCTGGTAAGAAAGCTATTTCAATATTACTCCAATCTTGTCTGAGTGCTGAGTCAATATTGTTGGCCACCTAATTGGAGTTTAACTGCTTATCTGCATTAACTGCTTAACCGGTTCTTGTCAGTCTAAAATGGTGGAACATTGGCTCCATTGATCAGAGATTATACTTGGACAGCCGGGAGCCTAGACATTTAGAAAGTGGGATTTGGAAACTGGGAAACTCCTCAACTTGGTTCTTGTCTCCCTTAGCGAGACAGGCTCGTGCGATTTGGCTGTGGTCCACTAGCCTCAGGTTTTTCAGGCACTTGATTCTTGGACCGTTAAGCGGGTCAGAGGGGAGACGGACTATGCCAGCCCTTAAAGTGGTCAGGCATGCCCTGGGCGCTTATAACCGATTTATTTTCTCTCTCCTGCCTCTGAACGATATTAGGACCAACATTTATGAACATTCCCAATATTTAATTACTGCTACTAACATCTTGGTTTGGCCTGGCTTGGCCTATGAGGGCCCACATTGATTTAAATTTTATTTCTGGTTTTCACAACTGAATGAAATGTGATATTGATTGTATCTTCTAGTATGCAGAGCTTTTATGAACTTTTATCTTGAATCTATATTTGGCATTGCTTTTTAATTGTCACTTCATTTTTTCAGGTCATTGCCTAGTTGCCTTGGCGTTGCCTGCTGGTTTGCACATATTTGCACAATTTGCACATTTTGTTTAACTCCTGCTTGACCAGACTAATCTGGCCGTGCACAAGAATTCTATGTAGGTGCCCTGGTTTGTCCCTGCTGGTTTGCACATATTTGCACCATTTGCACATTTGGTTTAACCCTGCTGACCATACTAATCTGCCGTGCAACAAGGATACTTCTATGTATGGTGCCCTGGTTTGTCCGTGTTATTGTGGTGTTGTGTTAAGATGTCCGAGACCTCACAATTACATTTTAGGTTTTCTTAACTGTTTTGGGAGTAAAACAGTGTCACACGTACGCAATGGCATGAGATTAATGTTGCCTGCCAGAGTATATAATTGTAGCCAAGATGCAGAGACTGTTTACTCTTAACATATCCCTACTCTGAGATGATACTATTTGTGTAACAGTGATGGCAGGGAGAGCATATCGAGAAATTAGTTTAATTTTGAATCCGAAGGGACATAATTGAGTAAATTAGCTCTCCATCACTCAGGCCCGGCTACTGACCGGGTATTTAACTGTCGCCATCACGGTCGTTAAAACTCCAGCAGTCATTTGGCTCTCTCTGTCTATAATATCGTGATAGTGAGCCGCCAATTCACCTAGGTGCGGTTCAGACCTTTTTCTATATACAAGCACTGCTCAATATCGCTGTACAACATGAGTATGACATTGCCTACAGAAGGGCTAACACGCAGTAGGGCGGTTTGTTTAAGCTTCCTCTTGATCCGCTCGACAGATGCGTATCGAGCTTACTGTCATTGGCTCAGTTCTTAGACCTTTACAGATTCTGAAAATCTTCGATACGAACTGGCCGTTATTGGATGGTAAATTTACTATTAAACTCCTTAACATACTACTTAACCATGTGAGATTCTGCATTAGAAAGAAATGAGATATCTGACTCTACCTACGATGACTATAAGACAGTGTGGTCTCGTGGTAGTCAGCAGGCTCATCATGGGAGTGCGTGTAGTCGGCCATTATGCGCGATAATGGATATTGAGCTATAGGTTACATCTCCAGGATACGTTGCAAGTCCACAAGACAGGCGCAGACGATTAGTGCTACATATTCCATCTCTCTTTAAAGATATGAGTTGGGAGCACCCACGATATGAGATGGCCACAGTGTGCTAAGGATACCTACCGCATTATAGCACCTCATTCATTCCGTCATATTCAAACATCATGGTCCGGCACCAGACACTGCAATCAGGAGCCCTAGGTAGAACTTGGCGGTGCGTGCTATTTGAGCTTGCACTCAATACCAGCATTGTGTGTGCTAGTGTATCTACTGGCGTTCTATTTTGGCAGAAGTGTTGGAGGAGACAACTATCTCACTAATAAATAAAACAACTCATTGGATTAACGCCCACTTATCTGGCATCAAGATCAGTCCACGGGCATCTTGATGGAAAGAAGAGCTTTGTGGGTTGGCAACATGGTTAAACTGGGAGAGGGTGATTGCGTGATTGTCACAGTAGTAACACCAGCTATGCTGGACTATTTGGTCTCTTCCCTGGTTCCTAGCCTGTACAACATGAAGGGCTCAAAATGAGTGAGCAAATTAATTCCCTTGGCTGCCTTTTATCCCCGCATATTGTTCCTCTAAGTTCACAGCAGGATCACTGGGAGGTGGTGGGAGCGAGGGTAAGTGCTCGCTGTCCACCTAGTGCAGGTATAAGGAGGAGGGGCGCCTGGAATGGGAGCGGGGCAGTGCTTACATCCAATCGTTTTCATTCCCTCTCGGGAATTGAAGAATTGGACTGACTAGGGACTTCTGATGCAGGAACTCTAAATCCTTTGGGGACTGAAGTGGCTTCCCACCTGGCTGTACAATTGTCTGACCACCCTATAGAGCTTGTGGTCACTATTCTCAGCTGGAATATAGCGGGGGCTGTGACCAAACCTGAGAAAATGGATGTAGTGGCACATATGAATCAGTACTTGGGCTTTAAACTCTGTACGGCCGGATGGATTTGTCTCATTCTCCATTCTGGCACACAAGAACAAAATAGGTTGCTGTTATGGGGGGCCGTCGATTCTGATCAAATCATCCCTGATCTACTGCATTAGGGCAAGGGAAACCAACACCTCTTGTATTCAATACGTCACTGCGATGCCTGAGCAGGTAGATAAACTACTGTTGGTTAATTTTTGTAATCGCCCCCATGCCTCGGAAGTCAATTGGCTTGGGGCATTGAAAGATCTGCTCGAGTGTTCCATTCTTGACCATTTAGATCAGTACACAGTCTTGGTTCTGGGAGGGGATTTTAATCTGAAATTGGGTAATGGAATCCCAATTGACCTTGTTGATTTGGGTGAGGAGATTGCCTATGGGATTGCGTGCTCGCAGATGTCTGATGATCGGGTATGATACAGGGGTTTACAAGTGAGCATGTGGCTCATGGAATGGGAAGTGCGTTGTTTGAATGGACACACGCGCTGTGATGTACCCAGTAAAACGACATTTACAAACGCCCAGGGGTCATACCATCTACCATTGATTACTTCTACATGCACGTCCAACATTGGAAGTGAATCGTGGACTTTAGGGTTGTACAAGACATTTTTACCGACCATTTCCCATTGAGGCTGGTTTAAAAATAGGATCGATCCAAATTGCCCGCTGATGCCCACCAACAGCTGGATTATGCAAAATCAATCCACATTGCAAACAGGGTAAAATGGGAAAAGCGCGATCCTACACTAACCCAAAACAAAGTGGTGTCTATTAATTTAGAGCACATCTTGTCTATCCTTGCTCGGGACGCTTTCCCACATGAGATCATTCTGTGGCTGGAGGATTTGTGGAGGTCTCTGACAGATCAATTTCAGCATGATTTTAAACAAAGTAATAGTAGGTTGACTAGTTGGTTCGATGATTCATGCAGGACTGTGCACAATTACTGAAGGGGGATCTTGAGAAAAATGGATTGCCCTATGGAAGAGGTCTGCAAGGCAAGGGCTCACTGCAAAAGGGCAGTGGAACTTAGGAAAGAATCCCTGGAGAATGAAACTCTTGCTAGCCGTCTCTAACAAGGACTCCAAGAAATTTTGGGACTTGGTTGCAGGAGGCCCATCTTATAAGAGAGTTAAGACACACAGGGGAAAACATGTTGCATCCAAATCCTGGTCTGACCATTTTTCATCCCTATATCAGGGCCAGGTGATCAGGTACGCTGGTGGAGACCGATGCTTCTCGATACGGCTGACTTTGAAGGAGGTGGAGACGGCAGTTAACCAACATTCACACAATCATGCCCGGGACCAGATGCAGTCCCAACAGATTTATGTAAGGGTGAATTGGATTTGTGGGCCACTCTCTTGATGATTTGTTTTAATTCCTTTTTCGAAACAGGTGTTTATCCGTAATCCTGGAAATGTGCAATTATCCACCCTATTTTTAAAAAGGGTGATCCTGGAAGCCCTCTGGTTTACAGCCCAATCTCACTGCTGGACACCTCCTTCAAGGTCTTTGGACGTGCCATATTACAACACCTATAGGGCTGGATTTTGACTAGCCTTGTTCTCTTGGAGGTTCAATATGGCTTTAGCCCAGGCTTGGGCACACGTGATCAAGCCCTCAACTTGTATTTGGTAGGGGTACTTTCTGTTTTTGGCAAAGGCGAAGTGATTTACTTAGCCTTTACGGACCTGAGCCCCGCATTTGACAGGGTGGCTAGGGAATCACTGTGGCAGGTGCTTGGGTCCATGGGTTGCCCGGCTGAGTTATTAAAGGTGCTACAAATGATTCATGAGGACACTAGGGCTTGTGTTCATTTTTTGGAACAGGGGCAGTACACAGGCTACTTTGAGGTCACAACGGGAGTCTGTCACAGCTGTATCTTAGCACCAGTATTGTTCACTCTTTATATTAATGGCTTGCACAAGGCCCTTGTGGACTCAAATGAAGACTATCCTCGGGTGGGTGCAAAAGCACTCCCATTGTTGGCGTATGCTGTTGACACGGTCATAATTGCTCGGACCCCGAAATACCTCCAGAAGTTCATAAATGTTTACACTGATTGTATGTCTAACCGAAAGCTAATAGTAAACACTAGTAAGCCGGCAGTGATGGCATGCAGTTCTGGGAGAGTGAAAAAAAATAAAATTCGTAGTATAGTAAGCAATGGTGCCATCATCCCTGGGTGTCAAAGGGTGATTACTTGGGCATTTGCTTTTGTGAAAACTGGAGTGGGATGGCCCATGTTCAGAGACAAAGCATTACAGACACTGGGGGGTATTTCACGATTCACGAATATGTGCCAAGGTCCACCACTCAATTTAATCATGGAAGTTTATCGTGTACAAGCAAAGGCAGCCACCAATTATGGGGCAGCACTGTGGGGGAATGAAAACACATTGGCCATTGAGGTCATCGGGAATAACCTCTTGAAAAAGATACTAAGGCTTCCTAGTTCTGCCCCAAACTTTGCTGTGCATGCAGAACTAGGCATACCCAACATTTGAGATGATAGGTATGTGCCACCACTCACGGACTGGCTTGGAATATGGTCAAACTCAAGAGCCAGCTTGTCTCATGAAATTATTAGAAGTCTGCTGTCAGGTTCCCTATGGCGCAACATACTGTGGTTGAGTTTTATTTCTGTGTGTCTGAGACAGCTGAATGCCCAAGTCTGCAGTGTTCAGATGAACTGCTAACTGCAGTTGAGAGTAAGATGTACAAGAGGGTCTTTCGATACCTAATCTTAATAAAACGAGAATCTACTGGGTTTTCTCTTGAGTCAAACACAAAACACATGCTACTCACGAAACTGGATGTAATAGAGCCCTACTTGATACACAGCAACAGACGTATAGCTCGCTGGGCAATGACTAGGGCACGTTTTAACCTTAAGCTGCTAAGAGATAATACGAGGAATTGGTAGGGCTGTGAGCAGACCTCTGTCTGCCCAGGCTGCTGTGCTGTGAAAGAAGATCTGCTACACTTTGTTCTGTTTTGTCCGTGTTATGATGATATTAGAAAACGGACTATTAATCCACTTTTGAGAGAAGCCAACTTTGATCAGTGCCGACCAGCACTCATATTTCTAATTTTGTTGCTTGCTGCTCCCTAGAATATTTGAGAAAGGCATGGAACAGAAGAAAATGTATTGTGGATGCTTAATATAAAATGTTTTTACTGAACGTCATCAGATTTTAATCAATTAGTGTTTTACCGTGATTTTGAATATTTTATTTTATCACATTGAATTTTGCATATGTACATTGCTCAGTACATGTTTATGGATTTTATCCAAATAAACTATATTATGAATGAATGAAAAAAGAAAAGTATGAAACAGGATAAATATCTGCAATAAAACCACAGTGCCTAGCCACATTTTATTTAGAAAGATCTTCTAAAATTTCCATGACATATTTACAAAATTTGACTACATGAAATTTCAAATTACCAGCAGTAATATCATAAAAAGCTCCCAAACGTCATTAAAAGCCTCATTACTATATTGCAGCAATAAGCTGTATTGTAGCAAGTTAAGACTGGTACATTCTACTAAAAGATACTTTATAGTTTCTATTTCTGTCTCCCATACAGGCTACAAAATAACAAATTTACGAAGAATCTCTTTTCTTGCACCTTCAATCTCAAGTGAATTGACTACATAGAATTTAATTTGTAAATACCTTCTTATCGCATAGAACACATATAGCTTGAGGTACATCTTCGCTCGTGCATATGTTCTATAAACAGACTGCTGTTGACTTTAGTAGCTAAATCAATGATGGCTCGCTCCTTATCAAATACACTTAATGCCTTAACAATGCATTTGTAGATAGGGAATGGCGGTTGCAAAATTTGAGGCCCAGGGATTGGAACCCATTGCTCTGCTGTTAAGCAGACCCTGCCCAAACCGTTGTTTAGTAACTGGTTTTTGATATTCATATATGTTTGGGACAACCAAGGAATAATCGCTCCTGAGTCCATCCTATAAAATCTCCAATATAGCATTAATCTTGTATGCGTTATCATAGCATCTATGCTCTGCAGTTTGCATTCCAAACGTCTATAATCAATGGTCATTGACCTAGGAAGTCTTAATAACGTTTTTAACGTTTTCCCTTTGAAGTGTGCCCAAGGCCATCTCGTACATCCATGACCATATTTCAGCTCCATAAAACATACACAAAACATAAAAGATAGTTAAGAGGGTCTGCAGTGAGTGAGCTGCATGATTACCCACACATTTGTTTAAGACCCTAGTTTGCTGCGCAGTCTTAGACCAGACCGAACCCAATGAGCAGCCAATTTCAGCCGATTGTCCACTATCACCAGAGGCGTAGCCAGGATTGTCTAACAAGTGGGGCCTGAAGCTAATTTATTTGGGCCCATAGCAGTGACATTAACATCTGTAAATGCCCACACAGCGCTGCTGAGTCGGCATTTACAGAATTTGGGTGGGCCTTGCCCACTCAGGCCCTACTGTCTACATCTCTGTTATCACCCCCAAGTATTTAATCATTCTCATCTGTTCAACCCTTTTTTTTAAATGTATTGTCCAACAATGTCTCTTTTTCTTTGCTTGGGTTGGCATGAAAGCCATCATTTTGGTTTTATCAGTATTTATTTTAAGCCCATTTTGGGTAGAATATTCCCTGAGCAAATTCAATTTCGCCTGCAATCCCTTAAGTATATAATTGAGTAGTAACAAGTCATCAGCATATCCGAGGCATGAAGCAGTGTTAGCACCAAATTGAATTGTGTATTTTTCAGGGAGGTTTAATATTGTTCAATATTGTTTGTAGATCTGCTAAGTACAGATTAAAAAGAGTGGGTGCCAGTATGCACCCTTGTTTTACTCCTTTGCCTCCTCCTTTGTAGGAATCCATTCAAAAAGCAGGCCCCTACCATCCAATCTAATTCTAATGGTCAAAAGCCATTCGAAATCTTGCATGCAGCTAGTTTGTGTCAAAGATGCTCTCTAAGAGCAATATTGAACGCCTCACTGAAGTCAATAAATCCCGCGTATATGGGTCATTAGGGCACAATTGTATTCTCTTAATAGCACAATATTACAAATCAATAAACCCATAGACTAAGACACCTTACAACTAACACTGGTCACACTGCTCATTCTTTACAGACTATGGGCCTGATTTACAAACGCATTTTACAATGTAATCTCATAGGAAAACCTTTTGTAAATTAGGCCTTATGTTTATTTTAACACTGTTAATAAACAAGCCACACTGCACATTACAAACAGTCTGTTAACAAAATGCTCTGCACTTTACTTCTATTATACTTTCCCCTTAATTGTAGCACACTTTTATCGAATCTATGTGATTACTGCGCCGCCTGTAATTCCGCTGTCGAAAATGCTGATGACCATTACGGCGGGGCGCAGTGATCAGAAAGGCCCGCATCCCCTTAACCCACTCCATCCCCGGCCACTGACCTTAACGGCGGCACACACGCAAGTGTGCCGCCGACTTCCCTCGATCCCTGCGGCGTCAGTTCCCACCCACTTACGTGGGTCAGTGCTCAGGGTCCTTTTTTTTTTTCTTTACACTTTTGTGTCCGCCGCTCTCCATTTAACGGAAGAAGGGGACACCCACGCAACCCCAGTCCCCCATCGCCACGACTAAGAGGAGCAGGGGACACCCCCGCAACCCCGGATTTCCTTAGTCACAGTAATGGGGGTCAGCATTTCTTTAATGTGCATAGGCGCAGTTTTAGTACCATGCGACCTTATGTGGTCACAGTACTTGTACGATTCCCTTTTATCAACCATATCGTACTTCTCCACACTTTCAAGTTTAAAAGCATGCTTATACTATTTTTCATACTAAAACTGAAGCTGTTCTTTAAATATTCTGCCAATTAACATTTTTATCTTAAAACCAGCTTCCTCTCCAGTCGATCATACAAACATAACTTCATGCCTATGCATGTAGAAATCAATAAGCACAAACCAACACACACCACAATCAAAAACCTTGCAAATACTTTATCTGTATTATTAGGACACATACGGTTGATAATTGCCTATTGTATTTGTTATCACCCCTAAACACATTAATTGGTTAAATGTTTACAAGTTTTACACCACTCCACCTCGTCTTTCAAAGCTACCAGTTTGCACCATCAAATCCCCATACCCCACTCCACAACACTGCTATACAACCCCATCACAATTCACCAAATGAACACTTTCCAACCCACACTTCAGATTAAAATTTCACTCCAAGGCTTCGCCCAATTCCACCGCTATGCGCCAAAACAACACCACTAATACACCCCTCAGCACTCCACACTAACACTACTAAGCCTAATACTACCACTCCACACATGCACACTATCACTGCACACCACACCTCCACCGATAACAACACAAAAGCACCACCTCACTCAAAACCAATAATCCATATTGACACCATTACACCACTACTTCACACACATTACCACCCCATCATTCTACACCACTCCAGTCCACACCAAGGCACCTCTAACACTATGCCCCCACCTCACCTTTCCTCATTCATTCTTCCTTTCCCTAACTCACTCCTCCATACCATACCCCTCTCTATCCCCACACATTCATGCATCCCTCCACTGTAGCACAACATCCCACACTTCCCCACTATTGCATGCCTCACCCAGACCATCATATCTACCATACACAGCGTACATCTGACCTGCTGATCCCCCCACAACCCAAGCACCCCAGCTCACCTCAGTCTAACCCCAGTCATTCTAACATATCTCGATACTACTCAACCCCACTCTACTCCCACCTTTCAAACCTATTCCTTCTCAACTCACCACTCCATACCACCCCTTATAACTCACAACTTCTTTCCAACAACCCACCCTCTCCACCTTTACCTCAAGGTATACCCACTTATCATAAGCCCATCCATGCCAAGTTTGCTCATGCCTGCCTAAAATCTCCAACCTTAGCTCGCTTCTCTCTCTTCGACCTTAACTCACCCATACTCCCCCACCCTAGCATACACTTAAAATCACCATGCTTGCATCACAATTCACATAGTATGTAATAACAAGTAACATTAAACATACATACATTAAATATACATATAATGAAACATCTTCTATGCGCTGTTATTTTCTTGCGTGCACTCATTTAAAACATATTTACAGTTACTACATAAATAGTACCCAAAATGTAATACCTACATATAAATATGAAATGCAAAACAATCTCCAAAGCCAAAACTAGTGGCATTGACAATGCTTGTTTAAATTTCCCGTGACCTTACAGAGAGTGTCCCATCAGCCTTAAGGGCAAGTAAATAGTGATTGATTTCAGACTACTATGAAGAAACCATCACACGCATCAGTCTGAATTTACTGCAGTGAGGTCACCACCCTGGAACACCGCCTGGATGCCCGCCAGGGTAAATAGGGCACACAGGACACATTAACAAGCTTTGTACACTGCTGACGGAACAAGCAGGGTCACACTGGGACAAGAAATAGGCCCAGACACCCCAAATAAAGTGGCCCACCCCGCGCCTCAAAAAATTGGCCCACCCTCGCCTAAAAAAGGGGGCCTCAAACCATCATCCGTGAATCACGTCAATTCACGACTTTACAGAAAATGCTATCCCAAAAACTCACACCTGGATAAATTGCCCTTTGCAATAGGCTGGGCAACTTTTCAAAATGGCTTCGCAGGACACTTTACACGCGGAGGTTCAAAAATGGTTTAAGGACGCACAATGTTTAAATGTCCTGCCGGATCGCAATTGCCAGAGCCACATCTGAGACTCCTCTGGTTGGCCTTGATACCAGAATCCCAAGTGTCAGCAAGCGGGAGTGGGAGGCCCTCTCGTATAGTCAGGTTTTCAAAGATGGCTGCGTATTTACAAGGGAATGCAGGATTTTTCGAGATTTGGGGAAACACTGCTAGAATCTTTCAAGGATTTCTCAGGCAGTGGTACCCAAGTTAGATATGTTATAACTCTGTTCTCTGTTCTTCAATAAAGGGATTCTGCAGTTGTGCAAGCCAGGAATAAAACCCATAAACCCCTACTTACATCAAAGCAGCAACAGTATCTGCCAAAATCACCCACCTTCCTCGACAAGGCTAGATTGCACCATCAACCTGACCCAAGAGTGGGACCTGGCCCCAATAGAGCTCCAAAGACCCTGCAAAGGGATGTCAAATGTGAGCAGTGGAGAAGATCAAGAAAAGGAAAACCAGACATGATGTAATAGAATGAAGCAGGGTGATTTCGGTGGTTACGCCTTCATTTACCTAAACAAATTCATGTGATCAGACACAAAGAGGAGACATCTTTCAGATACCAGAAGAGAGCCTGGAGCCCCTATACACTATAGTCATTTCAAACAGAAGAATGATATAAAGATACTGAGGCTTATTATTGCTAAACTGAAGACTTCAGGCTTTACCCTGGGGAACCCTAAAAAAAAATAAACATTTTCTGTGTGCTTTTCCATTATAGAAGGAAACAAACCTATTCAAATAAAGCTTAACCCCACACCAAAAGGGACAGTCCAGCCTGTTCAGCCAGGGCACATTCATGCTTCATGAGATAACAAGTAACCCATGGCATGTTTCAGCCTCTTTGGGCATCGTCAGGGACAGCTTAAAAATCTAGACAGTGCAAGCATAGGACAATGTCCGGTCATAGCGCTCCCAATTAGGGTGACTTATGGAAAACGGAAGAGTGATAACAATTTTGAATACATCATAACTACTGGCTTGGTTGGGGTTATGTCTCCAAATCATTGTTTTCAGCTTGTTGAGCCATTAAAGAAGGGGGTAAAACATATCATGCAAATTGGGCTTGTCCTCACCAAAGAAACAGTCCAGTCCAAAAAGCTTGGGGAGGCTTGATTTCCCAGCCAGAAGGGATGTGACCCAGATGTGTGGGGTACACTGCTCTTGTTGGTGGCAGGAAAAAGACTGATCTGCATATTGCTGTTCCCCTTCAATAAAGGTGCATTTGGACTGAAACAAAGAGAGGGAAACTTGCTAAAGAAAGGCCTGTGGTTACAATGAATTCAGAGCGTTCTATAAATCCAGTTTGGTGTCTATTGTGATCCTGCTGGAGTGAAAAGAGAGGCCTGCCAAGACGTGGCTGCCTTGCTTGCTCAGTCCATGGAAGCAGCATGTTCTCACACACGTGCTCATACTGTTTCCAATCGGAATTATTCTAAATATTGCTCGGTCATATCTGATTCCTACCATTTTTAAATACAACAACAAACCCATAAATTGCTCACAACTCATTTTCGGGAAAGAATGTATTTATTATTTTGAATATTAACCCTATATTTTCCTCTCCTGTTTATTGAGCGCCTGGAGACCAACTCCATTGGTGACGGTGCGCTATATAAATCACTTTAACATCAACATTAAAATACAATTCTTTCATCTATTGAATCTGGAGCAATATCACAAAGTCAGAGGCTCCTCGTAATTCAGTTCAATGTGCGTTTTGTGATAACAATACGTCCCAGTGTACAGCTTTCTTGGCTTCTGCTCATCTCCCCACTCTTTCACTCAGACACTCAAATGGATTCAGAACTCAATTTGTGACTCCGTTTCTTAAAATGTATGATAATTATTAGCCAGATAATCCACTATTGAGTCACCAGGTTATTCAAAAAATAATGTTAAATTCATGCAGGTGACCACCATGGTTCCTTCCCACTTACGTGCTGTGGGATGCCCTGTGCGCTATTTCAAATCTTCGTGAGGACTAAGGGGAGAAGGAAAGTGTAAAAGCGATGCAAACTCACTTTTACGCTTTCGTTTTCCGCTCTGTTTTTGTGGAAAAGGAAACACCAAATGCGAATGCACTTTTTCTAGGCAGCATTTACTACTGAGTCCTATGGAACCCACCTTGGTTTTGACCAGTTGCAAAACCGAGGCGGACCCCATAGGAATCCATTGGTTTTAAGCCCTCATGAAAAGCTCACGCAGGTGTAAAACAAAGTGCTCACCAAAGACAGAGGAGGTGAGCACAGAGGAAGCCTTCTCTCAGCTCCGTGCCCCACCTTCACATCGTGTCAGCACGGAAATGGGGCTCCTCTGATGTACGTCAGCATTCCCACTCGGACCTATTTAAAATGAGAGTGACAGTTTTCAGTTTCTGAAACATTTGCCTGGCTAAATACACAACACCCATATTATTTTTGCTCCTTTATTCAACCATTGGAACATATGTCCTTTTATTGTCTGGGGAAGCAAGCACCATCTGATTGATGCCAGACAGACTCAAGCCCTGTTTAGGGCGGCTTGCATTCTGATGCAGATGGGGCGTGGCCTAGGAATTCAGGCTGTACTGCTCCCATTGTTTTCATGCATAATGCAGACTTTCCTATGGCTGGTCCCATTCCTTACAGGCGCAGGTAGGATAAAAAAAAGATTAAATATAAGTTGTCCAGAACAATGCCAGTAGTAACGATTAATTTAGAGCTTTTCATTTATCCTCTGTGGAGTCTATCTTGAGTTTCCTTAAGTGGGATGGGATACGTCCAGGCATGGGTCCTTTGCTCACTGTTCCTATGGAAACAAGCTGCACCTATGCAGATTACGCTTCGTAGCAGTTCAGTCTGAACTGTTTGCTCCCTTTCATGGCAGAAAAAAGACTGATTTACATGTAGATAGTTACATGGTGTAGTTGGTCTAAGAAACAATGAAATGGAAGCTGCCCAAAGCATTGCCAGTTGGTATGATTAGTTTAAATCTTTCTATGTGTTAGCATGGCCAAGATGGCGCATCGGCAGATGGGCCCTGATTCTTCTCTGATCTGCCAAATCCGGGATAACCTCTTTGGTGGAAACCTTGAGACTCCTAAAGCTGTTCAAGGGCCCTCTAGTGGGTCAAAAGGGATGTGTGTATTTTACTGACCCCCAGGCTTTTCAGATAAAGAAGGAAAATGACCAGGGACAGGGTGTACAGCGGCATCTTTAATTTGAAGGGTGCAAGCCACTGAGACTAGTCCTGAAGGGTGGGATGAAATCAGAGGCCCGAGCAACAGTACACCAAAGAAAAGTGCTGCAGGGAACAGTGTGTCTTCCCTAACATCCACTGGGAGCCTTGGTGCAAACGTTTAGCTGAGCCATTGCAGTGTTTACAGACTGTGTGTATCACAAGCTGCACAAAGGCTGCAGAGTGAAACCAGTTAGCTTAGGGGATGGGTGTTTCACCTGACGTGCTGGTCACGCTTATGGCCTAACATACTTGCAGCAGCATCTGTTCAGAAACTTTCAGTCCAGACTCTCACTCTATAAACCCCAGTTTTTTTGTTTTTATTTCTTGCTCAAACAAACCGGCCCAGAGGTGGCCGTGGGCAGAAACCGGCCCCCAGGGACTATTTCGGCCCGGCCACAGGCCTATTGGCCGATGGGGCAATCCAACCCTGAGAACAAGCTCTTTTTTATGCTGCTGGAGAGTTTACGACACAATGTACGCTCAATATTGAATCCACACAGTTTCAACAACTGTGATCCATGCAAGGAGATTACATGCTAACCCTTTAACATAGAACTCCTTTCTCTGTTGTAATATAACTATATATTACAGTGCGGCAGTCGCCCCACTATAGTTAAGTTGAGTATTGAGCTCCATAGGAAACCCGAAAAATAAATTGCTAATAACTTTTGGCATGTTTGACGGATTTGGCTGAAAATTTGCAAAATTACTCACAGACCCCCTTCCAGACTGGACATTTCGGGAAAAAATAAAAACGTTATTAAGAAAGTAAAACAACGTTGTTTTGGCCACATTTTTGCTCAAGCGCACAGCCAAAACCGCTGGTCGGAATTGGACCAGGTACAAAACAATTTGGGCATGAAGCATTGAATCGATATCCAGGAAGGTTCTGCGGTTATTGCGTCCAGTAGTTTTTAAAATAATTGACAGAGGAGGGTGTGCCCCCTTCTCCCAAAATTATAGCTATATCTCCTATGGTGCTTTGCAGCAGAGATGCTGAGAGGCATTTCAGAAATGAAAAAGCAGCCATGTTCCCCCCAAATTCTATTGCTAATAACTTTTGACTTGCTGGATGCATTTGGATGAAATTATGAAAACTAGAAGTTTGTCAAGGTCCCCTCCCCTCGACACCGCAAATCTTGGGAACAAAACATTATAAATTGAAAAAGGTATTAAGAAAATAAAACACCACAGTTTCACAGTTTTCATGCCATTCATTTCCCATAGAGAAAAAGTGCAGTTTTTGAACAGCTGTAGCAGGAAAACTGCTGGGTAGATTGGGACCAAATAAGGGCACAAAGCATGGATTTACATTGTTTTACTGTTTTGGGGTAAATCCATCCAGTAGTTATCAACATATTTGACATAGAAGGGGTGCGCCCTGCTCGTTAAAACCTTTATAGCACTCTTGGAGCTTTTTATAGCAGAGAGACTGAGTGAGGTTAATACATTTTGACTTGCTGGATGTATTTGGATGACATTTTCTTGAAAATGTTGGGAACAATTTGTTAGAAAATGAAAGTTATTAAGAAAACATAAAAATGCTGTTTTCAGCCTCCTCGCACTTATTTTCCTATAGAGAAAAGGTGCAGTATATGAACAGTTTGTCAGATTTGGCCCAAATAAGAAACTATTTGGGCACAAAGCGTTGACTTCATTTCCATGTCTGGTTTGGGGTAAATCCACCAAGTACTTTTTACAATAGTCAATAGAGACATGAGGGTGCTCCCCTGTCCCTTAAAACCTTTCTTTGGTGCTTTGCAGCAGAGAGACTTTTTGGAAATGAAAATCTACCTTTTTCTGGCCCCATGCAAATGATTCCCACTATACAAATGAGAAACCGCAAATGAAAGAACTCAAAACGGAATTTGGAGGAGGAAAAATGATGCCATCAAACTTTGGAATGAACTCCCCCACAATCTTACAGAGTCGAGTGACGTTCATAAAGAGACTCAAAACTCTCTGTTTATGTAGTCATTCCTATAGGACCACTGAGTGTTATGAAACACAGTGCTTACATGGAATGGCCATAGGGGCTATATAAATAGCAATAGCAATAGCAATCACATCAGGCTGCAGGTTGGGAGTAGGAAAGAAGACACCATGTGATGCTGGGGATTTGGGGTGGGTTCCGGAGCCATTTACAGGTAGAAAATGTTTGCTCTATCAGGGGAATAACACAGGAATCTCACGAGATTATAGCAGCAACGCTGTAAGACGCACTCAGAAATAATTTGCGTCACACAAAGCGATGAGTGATAAGGGGTAATGGGAGACGGTTAGGGAAGGGAAAAGAAATTGAGTGGAGTGAGGGGACTGGGAAAAAAGAAGGGGGGCACATGTTGAGTGCCTGTGAGGACATGGAATACGTTCTAATTCTGAGAAATTGTTCCCATTATCGTGGTAATCGGTGAACCGCTACAAATGTCTGTTATTAGACATGGTTACTGTGAAATTATCACAGGAATAAGGAGTGGGAAAAAAAGTTTAACATTTACAGTGCCTACATATACTGGGCAAGGGCATTTGGTGTTTGGTAACAAAGTAATGATTTGACATGGCCTGTGGCCATGTCTAGTGGGCCCAAAAGAAAGATATTGGTGCAACACGCATGGCTGAAGGCCATGACTAGTTGGCCCCAAAGAAAACTATTTTGGAGTACATACGCTGTGGCCACGGCCAAAGGCCAGGCCTTGTGGGCCCGAAGGAAACTAAGGTATGGCAAAACCCTTGAAATTTAGTAAAAAACCATTTATTAAGAGAGAGAGCTTAGGTGATCAGATTTAATGCAACCAAACCCCTGAAATTCAGCACTGCCATTTCAATGAAGTCCTTCTCAGAGAACAAAAATGTCTCACACTAACCAAACAGTAGAGGGCCATGGAGGAAAAAAGCAATTGAGGGGAGTGGAGGGACCATGGAAAGAGCAGGGGGCACTTTGTGAGTCCCTTTGAGGACAGGGAAGAGTTTGGGATTTTCTAGCATTATCGGGGGAATGCCGGGTAAATCCCACAGGCATGGGTAGTTCAATGCTTCTGTATGTGTAGTTTGTTACTATTATCTGAGAATTTCGGGGTACTCCCATGGGAATGCAGAGCGAGTGAAAAAAAAGTTATTTTGCGCCTGTAGTGATCATATCTCTTAAGCAATGGTAATGGATCTCTGTGCCCAATGACACAGCTAGTGGGCCCCAATAAAACCTATTGGTGCAACATGCACAGTGACCATGGCCAAATGCCATGGCTAGAGGACCCCAAAGAGGCATGAAGTAATAAAGTAGTGTCAGTCATAGCATGTGCAAACCTACTGATGTTTTAGACATAGTCAACTGCATGTCCATCTCCACTAAGCCTGCTGCCCACCATGCCAAACCAAGCCCAAACCTGGGACAGGAAACGCAGACCACCACCTACTGGACAATTGCAGCTAGAAAATTATTCAGGCTGTTGGTCACATCATCAGCATTGTGCTCTTAGAAGGGCAATTAATCATGTCATGTTTTGGCCTTCTCTACATCTGAGTGGGGGCACAAGGAAAGCAAAAGCGCGTTATGAAAGAAAACCTGACCAGGAATTTAAGTGCACACAAGACCACAAGTGTTGGTGGGGAATGGGAGAGGGCTAGGGAGGGGAAAATGAGCTGAGGAGGTTGGAGGGAGCATGCCAAAGGGAGGGGGCATTTGGTGAGTGTTTGGGAGGGCAGGGAAGATTTTTACAGATAGCCATTGTTATTCCCGGGCAGTCGGCACCTACAGATGACCAAATGTATTTGAAATGCATTACCAAGATAACCACGTTTCTAGGAAAAAAGATTTAAGAGTAAAAAAAGGTGATTAATACAAAGAAAGGCCATGGCTATTGGCACAGATGTTTTTTTAAATATGCAGTGGGGATGGCCGAAGGCCATGCCGACTTTGTTGGGCCGAAGGCCCTGGCTAGTCTGCCAAAAGACATGTATAGTGGCCATGGTCAAAGGTCGTGGCCACCTAGTGGGTCCAAAAGAAATATATTGAGGGAACATGTACAGTGGACACGGATGAAGGCAAAGTAAAAATAAAAAAGAGATTAAAAAAATGTGATTAATGCAGAAAAATTGATTTTTACAGCTAGAGTGAGGTGGGCAGGGGTGGAAAGTGGACACAGCTGAAGGCCTTGGCTAGTGGGCCAGTAATATTTTGAATATATACAGCGGGCATGGCCTAAGGCTGTGCTCACTGGCAAGGGCCATGGTTAGTGGCCTTTTAGTGTTTTAAAAGATACAGTGGGCACGGCCGAATGCTCCGTTAACCGCCAAGGCCATGTACAGTGGCCACGTCCAAAGGCCTTGGTCACCTAGTGGGTCCACAAGAAATATATTGGGGGAACCTGTACAGTGGCCACGGCCGAAGGCAGTGCTCACTGGCGATCGTCAAAGGCCTTGGCTAGTGACCCTTTAGTGTTTTAAAATATACAGTGGACATGACCAAAGCAGTGCTCACTGGCCAGGGTGAAAGTCCCTGGTTAGTGAGCCCAAAAGACATGTATAGTGTCCACGGCCAAAGGCTGTGGAGGCCGTGTCCACTGGCCATGGCTGAAGCCCATTACTAGTGGCTCTGTAATGTTTTATAAGGTACAAAATAAACATTTTGGGGGAACATGTACAGTGGGCATAGCTGAAGGTCATGGCTAGTGGCCCTTTAGTGTTTTAAACTATAGAGCGGACACAGCCAAAGGCTATTTGGCCCTGGCTAGTGGGATCAGAAGACATGTATAGTGACCACTGCCGAAGGCTGTGGTGGCTGTGTCCACTGGCCATGTGAAGGCCCTGGCTAGTGGTTCTTTAGTGTTTTAAAATATAGAGTGGACACAGCCAAAGGGCGTTCGACCCTGGCTAGTGTGATCAGAAGACATGTATAGTGACCACTGTCGAAGGCCATGGCCACCTAGTGGGATCCAAAAGAAGCATATTGGGGGAACATGTACAGTAGACATGGCTGAAGCCACTGGCTGTGGCCGAAAGCCATGGCTAGTGTTTTTTTTAGGATTCTAAAACATACAGTGGACACGGCCAAAGGTCGTGGCCACTGGGCGAATGGACTGCAAAAAAACGTTGACATAACAAAACCCTTGGATTTCACTGAAAAAACGTTAGGTAAAGTGCAGCAGATTTAACACAAAACCCTTGAATGCGGCTGTGGGAAGTCATGACCAGCTTAACTTGGGGCATTCCCGTTGCAAATATTATAAAAGAAGGGATTAACAATGACATACAAAATGGCATTACAGAGGAGATAGCATTAGAGGGTGACATCAACGAGAAAGTGCCGAGTTAAGCTGGTCATGACTTCCCACATCCACTGAATTTGGAGGGGTTTTGTTGCGTTAAATCTGCTCAACATAATTTCACCTTCACTAAAGTTTTTTCACTGAATACCTTATATAGATAGAACTCTATGGTATTGGAATGTCTATTGCTCACATTTCACCACATAACTCCTCCAGGAACTTATCCTTGCAATATGGCTTGAGTTCACCCTATAATAATTAATCCACCCATTGCCCTCTTGCCTGTCTTCTGTGACTTACACAATACCTTGAATCCATGTGGCAGTAATACGCTTCCTTACATGAGCTCTGTGTTTTGTTTTGTAGTTCATTTTTTTGAAACAGCTTTATTAGCTGCATGTATTTCGATGTTTGCAAGGTTTCTGCTCTTGTATTTCTGGATTGTGCCTATGTTTCATGGTGGATGTGGATGGCACTTATGCCTAACTATTCAGTTTGGAATTAGGGGCATTCCGTTTTGTAGAAAATCATGTTCCTTGGACACATCTGTCAGGTTCCACAGGTAAACTTTATTCCAGTTATAACTTAAGATGATAATGAACCACTTGGTCCCATCACCCAGGCTGGGACTCTAGCTGACATCTACTGGAACCTTCCCACCAGTCATTCCTACATTCACTAGCAAACATTCTCTCAGGCCACACCAACATTCTCTCATGCATTCCCAAGCACCTGCATTCACACCAAGCATGATACAACGCATTTCCTAAACCTACTCCCACTAAATGCCAGCTCTTCCATTGCCAAGCATACACTGCTACCTAGTGGCAATTTTAAGATTATGTTTTTGTCCTTTTATGCTTTTATATTTAGAACAAATCACTGTAATAAGGACAGCCTTGGCAAGAATACATTGACCCCTAGGGGATTTCAGAATATAGGTTGCAGGGATGGGGTTGAGAGGGTGGAGGAGGGGGCGAGTGGTGGTAATTGTGTTACTGCCACCTTTTTTGGCGTTACTGTATCTACCGCCATTTTTGTTTTTCCTGCACCCGATAATTATACATTTCTAGTTAAGGTGAAGGATTTAAATCTGCCATGTTGCCTCCACAAACCTGTAATTACCAAGCGGTAAATCCTTTGGCTGTAAATCACCAACAATCCCCACAGAGACCTGTGGTCTCCTAAAATGGGAAATTAGATCACACTACTACCCCTTGTAATCCTGTGGCAAACCCAAGCGACCAAGTAGCGATAACGGTAATCGAGCATGGCAGTAATTCGGGAAGATTTAGAGGCGAATTACTACCAAACTCGTAACAAGGCCCTATGCGTTCTTATTTAGAAGTCCTTGAAAGAACGTAGATTTGCCGTTTTTATCTCTGGGTAATAGCTTTACTTGCTACGTGGTTTTGTACTTTTATTCTTGTGTTAGTTACTTTTTCAAACCCTTTTTGGGACAGCTTTTTTAATTACATGCCCCTTGGATGTTTTACGATGATATGTTCCGTTTCCTTGATTGGTGCTTGCATTTTATGGCTGTTTAAATGGCACCAATGTCAAATAACCCTTTCATTATTTTGGTTAAGCTTTACTAACCATGTGCACGTTTGAGGTTTTGAACGTTTTTTCTGGTTTGTGGATTATGTTGCTGTATTGCTGATTAATATGCCACCAATGTAGAATCGTTCTTCTTTCGAATACTTCTTTTAAAAAAAATGTTTTTTTGTGTTTATTGGTTAAATAAAACCTTTTACACCACAAAACACAGGAAATAATTCTCAAACCATAATACAAATACAATTATACAGATTCAATTTTTCATACAAGAAAGAAAGAGAAAACAATTAAAAGAGCAGAATCAATAGCAAGATCATACTCTCAATGTCTTTAAAATCTCTTTCCACAAATAATACAAAGTAAAATTCATCCCCAGATTCTCTGCGATAAAAATATAAGACCAGAATTCATCAGTATGGATAGAGTCGAGGGAGTGAACGTGATCACAATAAGCTCTTTCATATAGTGGCTTTAGCTTTTCGCAATTAGTAAAAAGATGTCTAGAGATTTCAACTTCCTTTTTGCACAATCTTCACTGCTGATCTTCATAAGGTAAATTAATCGAGGCACTCAGATTCATAAATATCGAAAGTTGATTGAACCTTAAAAGCATTAAAAAGTGTCTAACCTCAGCAGTTTACACGTTTCTAATATAGTTACAAGGGGAGTCCACAGGGAAGCATTGTCTGGAATATTCAGCATTTCTTGTCTTCTTTGATAAATAGCCCCATCTTTCATTTCTATCCCAGATCGCTGCTTTGTTTTTTATTTCATTAAATATGTTAGCAAAGATATCAGTAGAATCACATGTACATCCTATATTTTCCTAGAAAAATATCAATGTCATTTCTCCACTCTTTCAAAGCCGCAAAGCTTTCAAGGGTGCCTTCTTGAGTCAGAAAATGTGCATATAAGGTTTTAGTTTTATCTTGAGTCATCATGATTTTAATATAGAGATTACATGTTAAAATCTTTTTCCCTAGTGGCTAGGGAAATAATACCTAAATCACAACAGATTGCTTCCACCGGAACAGACTGAGACAGTCTTAGCGTAGTTCTCCAAATCTTTCCATCTGGGGTGCTTAACCAGGTTGTTTCTTTTGAGGTATAAAACTCTAGGCCATATAAAATGGCTGGCACCACACATGTATTATACAGATGTATCAGTGCTTCAATAGATTAGCCTCCCGATTTTTTAATAAAAGATTGTATTGCCTTAAACTTCGCTGATACTCTATCTGTAAGGGATTTGGACAACATATCTGTATTCATGTTATTAGTAATCAGAGAACCAAGGTAAACATAGCTCAAGACTTCCTCAATTTTTTCACCTTGAATGGACCAGTTAAACCTTTTTTATGTTCCGTCTATTGGATTCGAAAGTCTTAATCTTGGTTTTAGCTAAATTTATGATCAATCCATTCTCCAAAGCAAACTTTTCTAGCGCCTTTAAGCTATTTTTAAATGCAAGGGCGTTGATCAAATAAAACGATATCATCCGCATATAAAAGCCAAGCCACCAGACGTTGCGCAATGCGTGGCGGATGATTCTTGCAGATCTGCAGAACTAAGTCTTAGCCTGCTAGATATGTATTGAAAAGGGTAGGGGATAACATGCAGCCTTGTTTTTAAACCATGGTTAATCTGAAAGACATCACTTGAATCACTTTCCTGATTTTTTCTAATATGTACCGTATTATACTGATAAAGAGATTTAACTAACAAAATACAGAATTTGATTATTCAGGTTTCCTGCTTTCATTTTTTCCCATAAAGTTTGGCGATTTACAGAATCAAACACCTTGGTAAAATCAATAAAGAGTCATATTTCCATCCAATAGTGTGCAGCGAATAAAAAACATTAAAATCCATAAATTAGTAGTAGTATTGAAACCCTTTCTAAACCCTGATTGATGAATGCTAAAAATCTTCCCCTTCTCAATCCATATATTAACATACTGTAAAAGTAGTATACTAAATATCCTGTCACTAGAATCAATCATGGCCAGAATTCTATAATTCCCTGGAGAATCCCTTGGGCCTTTCTTATAAATTGGGATCAGCTGAGACTGTTTCCAGGAACTAGGTATCGGACCAGTGGACACAATATTGTGAAAGATGACAAACAGGATTTGAGCCCATATATTTGGTTGAGCCTTAAATAAAGCATTTGGAAGGGCGTCTGGCCCCGGAGCCCTGGATGGTTTTAGACCTTGGATAAATCTTTCAATGTCTTCCACAGAGAATTAAAAAACCCTCTGTCTTCCACATTAGAATAGCTATCATTTTCTTAGAATACTCTTGCTCTAAAGTATAGTTTCAGTATATGATTTTCCCATACCTCACTTGAGATAGGGTTAATGCCTTTCCCTGTTAGATGATTCATATTGAACCTATGGTAAATACACCAAACATTTTTGGGGTCCCTACCTTTTAGGACAGAGAAAGTAACTTTCGCTACGTTCACTAATTGCAGAAGTTTGTAAGCCTGGAAGAATAATAACCAACAACTAGTGCTGTTTGTCAATTGATCCTCAAAAGAGCCTAAAGCCCCCAATTCAAACTGGTTCATAACATAAACATTCTTGGGAGATTTTGACTTCTTTTTTTGTATTGCAGACGGTGGAAGTTAAGACCACCTTTTACATAATATAAACCACGGTTTATAGTCATAATGTCGACAACAAAAATGTCGACAGTCAAAAAGTCGAAAAAAAAATGTCGAAAAAAAAAATGTCGACTTTTGTTTTCAATGCATTTTTTTTTCGAAATGGGGGGTTCCCCCCCAGCCCCCCTTTTTTTTTTTTTTTTTAATTTTTCCCTTTTTTTTTAGTCCCGAACCCCTAAAAAAAATATATAATTAAAAAAAACGAAAGTCGACATTTTTTTTCCGACATTTTTTTGTCGACATTTTTGTCTGTCGACATTTCTTTTTCGACATTATGACTGTCCACCATAAACCACATGGATAGACAGTATGCCAATAAGTAATCAGCCCTTCCAGATGTTAAATGATCTGAGACAGTTTTGCATTACTCAGAGGGTTATACACATTCATATGTAAAATAGGAGCATTCCCACCCGACCCTACAGTTGCACCATTACTGCCAATACCTGATTGCTGTGCAGGTTGAAATTCTATAGCCTTTTAAATGGTTTGCGACTCCTATATTCATCCCCCCAAAGGGATGATTCTCGCATCACTTCTCACATCTACAAGCCTTCCTTTGAAATATAGCGTAACCATCCAAGAATAAAGCCTGCATTAACCATTAGAAACATATCCACCATGGTAAGATACTGAGATCCCTTAGGGTTCTTAAGGAATGATCTAAAGACCCTTGTGTTCCAGGATCTAATGAGTAATTGTCCGGGTCGCCATAGTCATTCAATTTCCTCTATTTCAGTACAAGAGTAACCTTCAACAAACTGTACCAAACCCTCTTCCTTTTTTTTCCTGAACGAGGAGCATATTTTTTCTACAATGTCCTTTATAACATGTTCTGGAACATGCTCCCGCAAGTTTGAGTTATTTGGCAGAATATCCCGTCTTTGCTTCACCCATATCTCTTTGAAAAGTTCTTATCCCAACTGAACAAAACTATTTGCCTGTGTCATAATTAGCTCTTTTAAAATGGGGCACACACGGTGGATCACGACCCATTTCGGCTCCCATAACCATGAGAGCTCAACTAATTTAATGCCATTAGTGGTGATAGTGTTTAGTGGGGTGATTTGATGAAGAAGTTCCATCACATTTGAGTGATTCAAAAACGGGCTGGCTGAAGTAGCATATAGATCATTCATTTTTATCTGATTAGAGGCCACTTTCAACGTTTTGGGGGAAAGAAGATTGAGATGAAGCATGTTACAGTTTTCAGCCTCCATAGTCTCTGGGACATCACGATAATCTATAACCTTCTCCTCCTCAAAGGCCCTAGGGTTCTGGGATTGTATCCCTGTAGACAATGTTGATTCCTTGTAATCCTTTTCTGTATTAAATATTGATGAGAAGAAATTATCTTTAATTGACTTTAGGCCCGTGCCTCTTTGTGTGGTCAGGCTATTTAGATATTTTCTTTTTTTTATTTAGATTTATTTTTTTATCCCAAGACCAGGAATATACCCAGGCTTGGATGATTTGTTAGCTCCCTGAGCCTTCTTATGCGCAATGGAGAAGCTCTTAGAGTTCTCCTGACTAACCAAGTTACTAGGGAAGGCTGCGGGAAAGCCTTGCATAGCCACCCCAGTTTTACACAGATTATCTCCTTTAGCAGCCACACAATGTTTAGTTTTGCCCATGCCTTTTTTATTAGGCCTAGTATGTGTGGGGTGTAGCACTGGCCCTGGTATTTCTAGGAGTGATTAGCAAATATTAATATGGGCACGGCCCACAGTGTCATTTCTTGGTTTGTTTGTACACGCGGGTTGGATGATGACTGATGGCAAGTTAGCTGCAACGGCCATATTTGAAGATCCCTCCTTAGTTAGGGGTACAGATGCAAGTTGCAGTGGGAGCAGCATCTCTGTAATTTCATTCGAATCCTGTTGTATTATCCGTTGATCTTTATGCATATTATTACAAAGAGCAAACAAGGCTTTAAGCAGAATCATAAACTCTGGCTCAATGCAAGGGTCTTCCAAAGAGGAGGCATCACTAGAAGAGAAGCTCACAGCTCGTTTAGGTGAAGAAGCATACGCAATCATAGCGATTACAGTTAAATTTGGTGACTTTGTCAAATCTGTGGATGGAATAGAGCCGGGATCCATTCTAGCGATGGTCTGTTCCGCCATCGTCAAAGCCTGATTCTGTAAATTAGCCCCGTCTGTAAGTTTAAGGACAATTTTAATATAGAATTATTGTGAATCAGATTTTCCATCGATAAATTGTGCTCAGTGTAGGTAGAACTAATCAGCTCTTTTGAGGTCGTCACAGGGGAGGGAACACTATTCAGTGTGTTTTTTTTGGTTTAAGGAAAACTGTAATTTTGCCAGGTTCCAAGTTTTCACTCTTGTTTATGTCCAAATTAGAGTGTGCAACTCCCACAAGTAAGGATTTTGATTGGTTATTGAGCTTCTTTGTCTTATTCTTTTTCAAAGCTCAGCTTGCTGCCAACACGCAAGAGCATACGGCTCGATCTTTGGAGCGAAGCGAGTAGCTACGCCTGGTGGCCGGCATCCTAAGGCAATCAGCACCAAGCCATGGGTGCTTAGACGGGTGTTAGAATCAGCAATAGATTTGGTACGTGGCTCCCATACAGACACCACCTGCACAGATTAAACATCCTAACCTAATCAACCCTCAATAGCGGGCAGTAGTGAAAGTTTCGACTACAATCATTATCGTGTACAGTTTTATTCCTTGCACCTGCTAACTGCCTCATTCCGCAGTATAAGCTAACACCTAATAAAGAAAAGCCTGTTCCTCTTCTCTAAATATTCGTATAATGCTGGAACTATTTGTTTGTTCCTTTGACCTTTTCACCACCCTATCTTAGACTTCTCTGCTTACACATTATATCTTCATCAATTATTTTTACGTAAGCACCACATATATAGTGTGTTTGCTGTGTTCATCCCAGGGGCAGCCTACTTATGTGAACTTTTTTAAAAAGAAATGGTCGACCGATTTTGATATCTGATTTCATTTTTCCCCACCTCGATTATTGCTTTACCTTATTTTTGGGACACTCTGACCACCAGCGTGCTCCCCTTTGATCCATCCTCAACTGTGCTATTCAAAGACTCTTTTGGTCTTCCTCCCCGATCCCCAATTTCTTCCTCACTCCATTTCATATCTTGATTTTCCTTTGAATCTCGTCTTCTTTCTCACTTTCTTTCAATTGTTTTCAAATGCATTCATGGCTTAGCGCCTCGTATCGCTCCTCTTTTGTCTCTGTCTACTCCCCCATGGCTTTGGCATTCTCAATCACAATGGGCCTCATTATAACCCTGGTGGTAGCCGTGCCTATAAAATAGGCACCGCTGCCGCCGGAGTTGCAATTTTTCCACTACCAGTCAATGAGGAATTACTGGGTAATTATGACATTGCCGGACCCGGTAATTCCTGCATTGCCGGGTGCCGGTGCCTGTCAGTCCCCATTCCCATTTGAGCCCCATGACAGGCGCCCGTGAGCACTGCACGTAGTATGGCGGTCCGGGAACTACGGTACTGGCATGCTTACCGGTACCATACTGCCCGGACCGCCATGCCTATAGTGAGGCCCAATGTCTTCTTGTTGTTCTTAAACCACCATGTGCCTACTCCTGTTTTTTCTCTTTTAGCTCCCAAACACTGGAGCTCTCTACCTCTCTCTGTTAGTTCTTTCCCTACTCTTGTACTGTTCCGCTCTCGCCTGAAGGCCTTCTTGTGAACTTCCACAGCCTAGTGAAACTTGTTTGCTCGTTTTCATTTGCTTATTCTCCTTTCAGCCGTTTTATATAATTTTGTACAGTGCTTTGGTGAAAGTACTTTAGAAATAGATAAATATAAATAACTACAGTATAGCTAAGAGATGACACAGTCAACCTTGCCGCATTCTACTTAGAATATACCTAATCACATCTCGTTCCCCCCCGTTGCCAGACATTTTGTCGAAAAAAATTCGTCGACAGGACATTTGGTCGAAGCCATTTGGTCGAAAACCAAATGGTCACATTTTTTTTTTTTGGGGGGGTCTCCCTCCATCCCCCTATTTTTTCTAAAAAACCCTTTTTTTCCCTAAACTACAACCTAAAAAATATATATATAAATTAAAAAAAAATTCGACCATTTGGTTTTCGACCAAATTACGTCGACCAAATGTCTTTCGACTAAATGACTTTCGACTAAATGTCCGGACACCGTTCCCCCTATGTCCTCATGCACCCATACTATGCATATACATTTACAATGCACTAATCTGAACTCTTCAATCACTCATTTGCACACCTTTTCAAGCTCCCTCCCATGCATACTACACTCCTTTCTTTATCTTCTCTTTTATATCACACTTTTTATCCTTCCAGCAGACTAGGTTCCTGCGATCTCGAGGCAGGGAGACAATACGCCTTATCTTCGAAGAAGTTGCGCGCTTTGAGATCACTATGTGCTGAACTGACTAAGTATAAAAACCCATTATTTAGTTAATGAGTGAATTCATTAATGGCCCGCCCACCCTTATTTTCCCTTCCACCAATCCACAGCATCCAGGGACAATGCATTCTTGGTTGCCTCTTGATTGAACCCAAAACGAAAACGTAACATGTGTAATTTGGATTACATTGCTTTAGTCATTTGTTGGATTTGCCCACAGGTGAATTCCCCCCTCATTGAGTGCATCAAGAATTACATTTGGGTGACCTTTTTTCTTACTCTAAAAAAGGCTCCCTGCATTCCTCACATAATTTGCATCTATCCTGGATCTCACATGAGGATATTTGGGTAGGGTTGACATTGGGCTACCCAGATGGCCCACTACTCACTTCCTTTGGTAGATCCAATGGGCCTTTTCGGTACACGTAGGCTGCGGGTTGCTAGGTGACATTGGCTGGCTAGGTCACTAAAGTCCTCTAGAGAGGCAAAGGAGTTCTAAAGCGCACTGGCATTTCAACTGGTTTATTGTTACCGAGCACATTTACAGGATCAAGCCCTCACCAACCTGATAAGATCAGTAGGCAATACGTCAGTTATCCTCCGTTTTCTAAAGTTCATCTGCCTGCTTCATTGGCTTTCAGAGAGCTACTAGATTTTATGCTCCATTTTTAAGTTTGTACCAGTATTTATATGAATCTGCATTACAGATATGCTAGCCTCCTCCTTAGGCTGGGCACCTGCCTGGGAAATACCCTAATCAGGGCTCCATGTAGTATTTGTTAATTCTCTTGCACGGACAAGTTCACTTATTCCAGGGCAGGCACATCATTTTTAAAATTGTTTTATATATTTATTGAGCATTGGTATGGCGCCTATACAGCAGAAAGTGTTTCCAGGTGCCACAAGACAAAAAAGCAGGTCGGGGGGGACAGAGGAGAAACAACAGTAACGGTCCTACTAGAGCTTTTGACATTCGGATCGTGCAAGTGTAGTGTCAAGAAGTGCAGGGGGACGGGGGAGGTGAGGGCAGGGAAGGTATGTGGAGAGGGTGAGAGAGGGAGAAGTGCTGGGGGGAGGGGGCCCAAGGGGCTGGGCATGTGCTTTGGGGGGTCCAGGATGCCAAGTACAAGGGGGATAAGGGGCAGCGGTAATGGTGAGGAGGGGGGAGGACAAGCCTAGGGAAGCTAGTCGGGGAAGGGTTCCCGAGGGCAAGTGCTGAAGGAAGGGTGAGAGGGAAGACTGGACAGAGGAGGGCCTGGCCCCAGGGAGCCTCATAAGGACACAGGCATACAGTTGTAGTGGCAGGAGAAGACTAGCAGGAGAGAGGGAGAAGGAAGGAGGAGGAGAAGAGGAAGGTCTTGAGCAGCTTCCAGAACTTAAGACGATACAGCCCACGGCGGAGAGGGGCAGGGAGGCCGTTCCAGTGGGAGACTCCTGTCAAAGAAAGAGATCTACCCCCCAATCTCTGCTTGGAGAAATGTCTGATCTGCAGAGAGTTGGAGCAAGAGGGCCAAATGTAGCAAGGTCCCAGGCCCGAGAAAGCCTTGTGGATGATGCAGATGGTTTTGAATTTGTTCCTTGCAGTTACCGGGAGCCAATCAATGGATTTTAGGGCTGGAGAGATGCAGCCCTTGGGCTTGAGGCCAAGGATAAGTCTTTCAGTCCTGTTCTGAATTAGTTGAAGAGGGTTGAGTGGGGAAAGTGGCAGATTAAGGAAGAGGTTGTTGCAGTTGCCTTGAGAGAACCAGAGCTCTGGAGACATTGAGTTTCTGGGGGAAGGTGAGGAAAGGGAGAATGCCTCTGAGGAGGTGAAGCTGAGAGTGCACCTTTTTGGCAAGGTCAGTGATATGGTGCAAGAAGGAGAGGCATTAAAGAAGCTACCATAGTTCTTAGCCTCACACAAGGGGGAGGGGAGAGGGGACAAGTAGGGCAGCCAGAGTGTAGGAGGGAAGGAGGGAATAGGAGTCCCAATGAGAAGGATCTCTGTCTTACTGGTGTTAAAGCTGGCACCAAACCATGCCTGAATAAGCAGCCTGAGAATTGGGAATGAGAGAGGAAGAAAAGTAGGAAGAGGAGGGAAGTTTATAGGAGAGCTGTGTGTCAACAGCATATCACTGGAAAAGAGGAGAAAAGGTGGAAATGAAGTGGGCAAGGTAAATGTTGAAAATCCATGGCCAGAGGACAGAGCCCTGAGGGACGCCGCATGTCAAGAGTGAGGTAGAGGAGAGAAAGGGGCCCAGTTGAACTTGGGAGTGTCGATTTGAGAGGAAAGAGGTCAACCAATCCAGTGCCCGGTCGGTGATGCCCAGGATATCATGGAGCAAATTTATGAGGATGGAATGATTGACCGTGTCAAAAGCAGAGGACAGATGAAGGAGAATAAGGGCGGAAGGAACGTTGGAGTCGAGATTTGAGAGCAAGTCATCACGGGTGTTCAGGAGAGCAGTTTCTGTGCCTCTGGCTGCTCTGAAGCCAGACTGGTGCTCATGAAGGTAGCCAAAAGCCTCCAATCCCACTCACTTTCCATCTACTCTCCCATTCCCCATAAGATAAACTATTGCCACAGCATGAAACATGAAAATTGTACACCTCAGTTCTGAGAAGAGACTCCCACTTAATAATGCCCTAAAACTCGAAGTTATGTACCTTTTGTTCAACATGTGTGCAATAATTGAACTATAAAAAACAGACCAAACTTAAAGCAAAAGAGAAGACTGAAAAGTAGCATGAAAATATCAATTGACCGATGTTGGCTTCCCGGCTGCTCTCTCCTTATTCCATCTACTCTCCCTTCAACTTTCACCCTCTGGTCATCTTCCATTCACTTCCCCTTACCACCATCCCACTCACCCACACCATGTCCTCTTGGTCTGGTAGAGTAGAATCAAGAATGAAGCTCCCTGCCCTCTGTGAGGGCCTAGCAATGAAGTCTCCAGTCCTTATTCCATACCAGCATCCACATGCTCCCAGAATTGCCTCCCTAAACAGTGTGGCACTCCCAGCAGGCCACAGAGAAGGGGCTTCAGGTTCCAGCACCTTGATGTGTAAGACAGATGCACAGAATACCCCAGGATAGTATGGGATATGTTGTGGCTTAAACAATGACATTTTGAAGCACAACATTTTATTTTTGTGGCATTTTTGCAGCACATTTAATTCAGTTGAGGGCGTGACAGAGTGCTAGTATGCCAGGGTGAATCATCAACAGCATTTGTAAATGTCACCAATACTCACAGGGCGACATACGCATTTGGAAACATCTGCTACTTTGTGTAGTGAATATGAAGGTTCACTATTATTATATATGGAGCAACACTAGTCTATTACACCATGTGTTAGACTTTTTTGGAATAGCGCACACTATGAACTGAATCATGTCTAGGCGCAACTATTTTGATAGGTAAAACATAGTGTGGTTACATGATTTGTCCAGAATCACATATCTTGGTTAAGTGGTGAAGTCTACATTTTAGGCTAGTCTGAAAAATAGGCATTTGACAGTGTATCTTCCCAGTTCAAGCAGTTGCAAATATGTGTAAATGTTTGGGTTTGAAAACCAAAAATAATACTCCATTTTATACAGATGACTTAAAAAGTGCATTAGTCACATATTAAATCAACCTGACAATGCATACCTCATTGTAGAAGCATGGTTTTCAAATTTTGTTTTGAATCCTAAATTGCATAAAGCATACACTTCTGTTTGCACTTTTGAGCAAAAGGGCCCCGCTGTACAATTTTGAGCAAAAGGGCCCTTCTGTACGATTTTGAGGCAAAAGTACCAATCTGTGCAATTTAGGCAAAGGGCCCCCTCTGTGCAATTATGAGTCAAAAGGGCTTGCACTGTGCACTTTTGAGGCAAAAGTGACCCCCTCTATGCAATGTTGAGGCAAAGGGGCATGCTTGTTCAATTTCGAGGTAAAAGGGCCCCTCTGTGCAATTTTGAAGTAGACAGTCCTCCCTGTCCAGTTTATATAATTTCTGCTAGTTTGTGGAAAAGTAAAACGCAGACAAACTCTTCACTTTTCCACTACATGTCTGGAAAAGTGTAAATGCCGTCCACAATTTACGATTGTTGGAGCTATGTACTATGGATTCTTTTGAAATGTGCCTGCTTTTACCAGGTGTAAAACTCAGGCGGATTCCTTAGGAATCCATTGGTTTGGTACCAGCATACAAATATATGCTGGAGGAAAACTAAAGATTTGGCAGGCAGACCTGGAAATGCAAGATGTTAAGTGTGCTGTACACAATCCTGCAGGGTGTAAACATGTGGCTGTAAATGCTTTTACCACTACTTTTCCACTCTTCAGGACTTGAAAAGTGCTATTATTGTTGCTATATTTTCCCCACTGTGAATGAAGCCTACAAGTTCCAGCATGCATATGTATGTGAACCTACATTTTCCTAAGGACAAAAAGTTAAGTACAATGCACAATAAGGTCATTCTTTCACAAAGTTTGTTCTCTGCCACTATCATTTCCAATCACCCAACAATCACACTTGCATGGCTTATTAAAACCTTACATAATTCTAAACATAAAGTGCCACAGCAATAGTCACTGCTAGTTAGCTGTTCCCATCACTATTCATTCCCTTTTGTAAAAGGTCTGCTGCTGAGACATTTGCAAAAGAGACGACCTCGCTGGGAGTCCTGTGAAGCCCTGGCTGTTTGTCTTTGTGGTGAGAGAGACAGAGCAAGGGGCCTCATGGGCATTTGCACCTTGTCTCACTGCTAAAACTGCTTCTGGTTCTGACCAGGTTGTGGAGGGAGTAAATGGAACAGTCACCAGGGACAATACATACGCAGACATGCATAAAGGACAACCAGCATTGGACAGTTTTAAGTGCAGGTAGGCGGTACGGCGTGACCATGATGGGTGAAGTGCTATAATGGAGGCAGAGGAAGCGAGAGACATAGGAATGTTTGAGACAAGGGACATTTTTTAGCTGCAGGCAGATGAGAGGTAGGTTAAGGGGGTCACTCAGAGGCGATGAGGAAGGCTTTTAGTTTGGTTTTGAACAAATCCGTGAGGACTGTTTCTCAGTTGTCTGTGGAAAAGAATTCCACACAAGTGTAGCAAAAAGAGAGCAAGAGCGGAAGTGAGAGGAAGCACGGGGGGGGCAGGAGCCACGAGGGTAGTCGATAGACAAGAAAGAAAAGAGGATTTAAGACGAGAATGAAAAATTGCCAAGGAAGAGGAAGCACAAATGTCAACAGGAATAGCATCCCAGCGTTTAGAGACCGAGGGTGAAAATGAGCAAGATTGGGCACAGGGAGGTTCAGGGACTTTGAGAAAAAATTGAGTTTCATCTCTTTGTAAATGTTTTTTTTTCTCAGTGTTTTTACGTGCATAGGATTCCAGATATATTATGGTCACCTATTTTGTGGACTTTGTGTGATAGATTGGGTTCCCCATGGAACCAGTCTGAGAAGGAGATGTAATGTGGGTTGGATTACCAGTTTGTAATAAGCTCTCTCTGGACACAAATATTTAATAATTGATAAAAGTTCTGCTTGGCTTTGGAAAATCAAGGCACTGGACATTTATTTATTTATTTATTAAATGTATATAGCGCGCAGGCAGCCCAGGGGCATTGTGGCACTGTTACTTGCAAGGAAGGCTTAGTTACAATGTGTGCAGGTTGTGCCTTGGGTGACAGTGAGGCAGTGACCTGTGATCAGATATACCACATAATACATCATACAATACAATTATGAGAAACATGACAAACATGTGACTCGGGGGAGGGACAGTTCCTGGAGAAGCACCTTCATTGATGGATGAATGGTGATGGGGGTGTGTAAGAGGATTGCGATCCTGGGGAGGGAAGCGGCAGGCTTGGGCAGCAGCTGGGATCTGAAGTGCGGGGGAGTGATGTTTGTGAAGGTTATACACTCAACTTGTGGCATCTAATTGTGCAGTGTTTCTGTCTGAATTTGCTTCGGTCGTTTTGTGGGAGAAAGTTGGTGTTGCTGAGCTGCAGAGTTGTGAATGTGGCAGCAAATCTCCAGGTTGTATTATGGAATTTGGATGGGCTTAATGATTGGAGGAAACTAGCTTTAATTCCTCCTTACCTCCATGATTTAAATCTAGATTTTGTTTGCAAAAGTCACATGTCCATTTTAAGGAACAGAACAAATAAATCTATAAGATGCAAGTGCGGTGGTATCCATAACAAGACAAGTGACATAGGGGGTGTTCCTATCTTGATCTATTATAAAGAGATGGAGGGGCTCTGCGATCCTGGGCAGATCCTGATGGTTGGTGTGGTTTGGCCCAGATCAGGCAGTGGGGCTAAGAGGTCTCCATGTCTGCTCGTTATGGACCCTATAATAAACCCTGTGAAGATGTTGCTTCTCTAGACAGTGAGCTTTGTAATTGAGTACTGGATCGAAATATGCCTTTTTTTCTCCCACTCACATTAGCAGCACTCAAGGATTGCCATGACTTTCCTCGCATCTGACCTGATCGGTAACACTGAGTGTAAGTACTCGGGGATATCCCTCTCAGATCACTCTACCCATACTCTTAAAGGTAATTGCTCATTTTCTGGGTGCAAATGATGAGATGCGCTATGTTCTCACAGGGCATTCAAATGTGCACATCTTAGACTGAAACATTCGAATGCCGTCTTTCACCCCCTTTCCACATTTGCACAACCCAGGGGTCATTTCCGCACTTTCCGAAGTTCATTCTGTATTGAAAAACAGGATGTACTTTAAAATGACCAGAAATGTGCCACATTGCCCCAGTGCCTGTTTGCAACAGGTGAAAGGGGATGCACAATGAATCAGAGGGTCATTCCTCACCCAGTAATGCATTTGTTAAAGAGGTAAAAAAGTGGTTTTAACTGCTGCAGTCCTACTTGCATTTCAATCCCTCAAAGGCTTTTTTTCACTAAAAGGCCCGTCATTGTGAATGAAAACCTCACTCCCAGCAACAATATTAGTGCTGGGGACCTGTAATATTAGCAATGGGACTGGGGGGACTCTGAAGATAAGCCTCGGTCCGAGCTGTTTCAAGGGGTCACACTTTTTCAGCTCCCATCGCCTCCTTGCTGTTCTTGCACTTTAAGAGGTAACTACATACAGTGAGTTCTCTCCTACTTGTATAGAATGTAAGGGGGCGCTCCAGACACTACTATATTACAGGGGTTCCATGTAATAACATTGCTGTGAAAAAGTCGTCAGGTTCTGGCGACTTTTTCCTGGCTACCAAAATTCTTTCGCTAACTATTCTAGGGGGGATATCATTATATATTATTACCGGCAGTCCTAGAATATATGGGGAAAGTGTTTGATAGCCTGGAGGGTGCATCATTAATATATATTTTTTTTAAGTCGCCAACCTGATGACTTTTTTATGGCAACTTTATTACCCGATACCATTACAGGCTCCCTAATGCACACTAATGCTGCAGCACAGTTCCCTGAAAATGTGCAGGTCACCTGCACATTACCAAATATGGGGCATCGGAAAACTGTGCATCCTCTGGGCTATTTTTAGATGCCCCATTTTGAGAATTGTGCCCTAAGAGTTTAGTTGTGATTTGGGGCTAGTTGATCCGGTCGTGTGATCGTATCTCACTCCTGGACGAGATATGTCTCCTGGGTCAGAAAACCAATTGAATTAGTACAGATACCTGCTCTGATTCCTTTGGGACTATGTGGGATACAGTGAAAGATATTTTAGAGTTGTCCTGGTTAGTCTGATTGCACCGTCACATAGTACAAGGGGTTCGGCAGAGTGTGAAGCTCTCTTTTGCCAATTTGCTTGTTTAGAGTCAGAACATGCTGCCTCCATCATGGCAGGAAGGAGTGAAGGGAAGACTGTTAAGGCATTGCTATTTCCCATTTACCCATATTGCTCCATTGAAGCTTCCTCTAGAGCCAGGGTTTGCACCACCTCCGGCTATGACTCCAATACCAGCATATCTATGAGACCAGGAAACCCACACTCATCCGATAACCAGCAGAAGGGCCTGTCACATAATGACAGTGGCGTTATTTGCTCACAGAGCAGTACTTAAATTCGGTTTATTGTTTTTTTATTTTACATTTTTATTTGTATTTAATCAAAATGATAGATTTTTACTAAAGTAAAAGAAGCAATAAATCAATCACTAGGACTTTGTGTTGCAGTAAAATGAATTTGCAAGTTTTTCATGTCATCATCATACTAACAAAACTGAGGTTCCTCTTAAAGTGGTTAAACTATTGTATCAAGCAAGTTGTAGTTGGCACTGACTCTGATCGCAGTAAGAATCAGATCAAGATAGCTTGGCTCAGGGGACATTTTATATGCTGTATCATTCTGTAAGTTGCAACTAACCACTTTGTTGAATCACCACTGATCAGTCTGGATCAACATGTCGGCTCATCGATCAACACAAAGTCTGAGAGGGTGTTTTTCAGGTAGCGTGATCTGATCTGTTGGTTAGCTGGGCACTGAAGGAGCAAATGTCGAACGGTTTCTTTTTCACAACTTGTGTTGCAGAAGCGACAAAGATTAGGTTTATTTCAAAAATGCACCCAGCACCTGCTGATTGTATAATCATCCAGGCTGCGCCATAAGCTGGGTGAGCGCTTCCTTTGGAGCATTAGTGAGACACTCCTGAGAGGACACTAGTTCCCAGTCTCGCAGACACCATCCACAGATGGGGCATCTACTGTTGAGGTGTATAGCAAGAGTCTCAAAGCATAGCCCAACGTGACTGAAGAACAAAAGCACCGTCTGGCATTTGGGGTACCTGTAAAGAACATCTCAGCACAAGGCTGATTTGGCACCCAGTCACACTAGAGACAGACACAGAAAGTGAGCAACCATACACACAAAGGAGTTTGCTGGATCACCCGTCAATCTAAATGTTTCCAACCTTGTGAAGATCAGAAGTCTTCTGCTTTGGAGGTGCTGCGAGGTGGCTGTGCTTGCTGTTGGCCCTTTACAAAAACTCAATGAAATGATAACTAAATTAATCAATGGCAACTTAAAATAAATGTCCCAGCATGAAACCCCTTCTGCCACCCTTTACTTCTAGAATCATCTTGTCATGCAGTCAGAATTTAACCATTAATTCCCAAAGCTTGATGAGGGCTATTCTCAGTCCCAGACTGAGACATTACACCGCGTGAAGGACCAGTTTAATTATCTGGGAGCAATAGCGCAGCTTCAAAGTCATCTGCATCTGTATGTTTGGGCTCCACACTCCTAACTGAAAGAGAGGTGCCCCAAGAACTTATGAGTACAAACCCCTGGTCCAGGAACTTAGTTGCTGGACCCCCTTAAGAACACACCTTCTCTCTCAGCCTTCTTCTCCCTTCTCCTCACATAAGAGTCCAGTGAACTGTAACTGTGAAAAACCTCACTCTCGTAGGTCAATAAACCTGTCCATCCGCCCTCCCAGGATACCTGATGTCACAGGGTTCCGCTGTGTAGCCTACAGGAAAGAAAAGCTCACATTCACCCCAGCTGTCCAATGAAACTGGACACAGGAACTGATGTCACTGCCAACTGGGAGAGAGGAAAAGATTGACAGGGGACAGCCTCAAGAGGAGCAAACACGAATGCAGGTCCCCAAGCCCTATTTCAGGGGTCTAGTTAATTGAATTTATTTAGCATTATATAGTCAACAAAACATCGTTAACTTTTAATACAAGTCACTCACAAACATTAAAACCATCCGTTGCAAGTTAAAATTCCCAATCACATGTTCATTGCAAATCATGAAACCAACAGGGCAGATAGTTCCAACAGTACATGCGATTCAGCAGTATCATGTATCTATTACTTATTCACACTCTCCCTCAAGTAAGTACATTTAAAATGTCAAACATTTTCTGCCACAGTTTAGAGAAGATAATACACCAAAGACTTTCCTTAGAGACGGATGCATGGAGCATGTATTGCATGTCCATGTAGCTCAGTCAGAAAACAACATTCACAAATGAGATGGAAGATAGACTCCAGATCTAATTATCCACATAACTGGCATCGTCTTTCACTTCTCTGGATCCTCAACCAAGCAGCAGTCATTTCCAGAGTTTTAATGCAATTGAACTTCAATCTCATGTAGTCTAGTTAATCAAATTTCAAACTTGTTTATGGTGTACACCTTAGAATTGATAAAAACAAATTTGCAAATTGTTGCTATTTGTCTGATAATTTTATCCAAGTTTGCTTTGTTATGGAAATGTTTCCCAAACAGATTTTACTAATAAGGCACGTATTGTCTATCACTTCTACCTAATGTGCATTAACTATATTGTACGTATGTTTGCAGTACACAGCTCTTGAGGATAATGTGCCTGCTTATAAAATGTGCGTAAGTTGAAGGTCACAGATTTGCCTTTCAGTCAGGCAGATGTAGCCTCCCAAATTCTTGAGTAATGTTCAGTTGCGTGAGAGTAGCACCTGTTATTTAAAGTTATTGTGCATATATGTGTGATTGTGTAAATCACAAAGTGGAAAAGCAAGAATCCACCAACGTTCTATTTTTTTACTTCAAAGTAAGGGGCTACCATTCTAACCAAAGAGGATCTGTATTATGAGTACTTCCAATGACTTCAGGAAAACCTGGTGTAACTTAAAGTGTACTTTATTATAAGTGCAGGTTCTGAGCAACGACCTCCCTGCCAGCAGCCTCCAACTGACTCTCATGGAACCTGGAGTGGCCTCCCACTCTAGACTCCCACCAACACTCCCGGTTCCATGAGTGACCTTCTTAACAGCACATAGTGGGCTACACCAGAACTCCTATTGCTAATATGTAAAATGCCTAGATATTGCTGAGAAACTATATTCAGTGCTAAGCACATGGAACTAGAAAAGTAGTAACAGATACATAAATGATGATAAGTGAGAACCAGAGGAAACATGTTAAGAGGAAACATATTCCTAACAATATGGGATTCAAAACTAGATCTAAAACAAATGTTCAATTACAGATCTTTCGTGCTCTATTTTATGTACACAGACACCAAATCCAGTAAACATTTACATTAATTTAAAATCCATTCATTGAAAACTTGGAAAAATATAGGTATGTACTGAATGAACTGTACATCAATATTCTAATATAAAATACACACTCTTTAATCTAAGTCAACAATGATTGTATATTACATTCTTTTTACAGTTAAGAACACAATCCAATCAAATGTACACCACTCTATTCAGACGCATCTGTCATTCATGCATAAATCCTATACAAAAAAATTACACACTAAATCCAAAAGGAAACATTTTCAATAATTCAGAGGAATCAATAACAGTCTTCTTCTCCTTTAGTTGACCTCATCACACTTAGTTACACATTTCATATTGTTTCAAGACAACCAGGTAGTTCTATATATGATGACTTCACATGTTTTGACAAGAGGCATGAATTTAACACAGCTTGTAATGAAATTCAATTAAGATTCCTTTATAAATTATTCCATTACAATAGTCATCATGATCTTTGCTGTTGTAATGTTTTTTTAAATAAAGGGTTTGTTTGAACATTTAATTTGTATTATAATGTATGCAAAACTCAATATACCAATAAAGAGACACTTCATTATGGAATGGATACATGTAAGTCGACCTCCCAGTAATCTTTGCATTATATTACAATGGTAAAATCATAAAGGGCCTTCTATTCATGTGCATATTTTCATCCATATATCATCTTCAATTGGACACATAAAAATTGTGTACAATGTCTGACTGTGCCTTGTACAATAACAGGACTGTTTCTTCATTATACATAAAAACATCCAATGAAACATAAAGAAAGAAGAAAAATAAAAACAGTGGACCATGAAGCAAAATGTATCATTATCACATACCTTTGTTGTCAGCCTGTACAATCAAATAAAATAAGTCCACATGTAATATCACAACTAAACATGATCAGGGAGAAAGGGGTAAACATTACAGAAAGAACAGATATTTGTCTGGCTAATCAATCCAGAAAAACATATCTATCTCTCTCTCGGTCTCTCGAATATATATATATATATATATATTCAAGTAAAAAACTTTAGTTGCAGGTATGTTATGCTGAGAACTTAACGCAACAATGTCAATCTGCGTATTTTTGTAGTTAGCATGAGCTAATCCATTCTTGAGTTAATGTAAAATCTGTTAAGCAATATAGTTTGTTCTGAGCTATCATGGATCAACATTTGCTGAGAGCCATGCAGAAAGATATAACGTAGATATACTTGTTATTTTGTAAAGCTCACATTCTAGTTTTCTAAGCGCTAATTGTCGTCTGTTTTTGTCCATTATGAATCAGGCTTTGCTGAGTGCGAAATGTGTTCATGCAGCTGAACACATTGTAGAGATGTTATTATAACAGTGAGTGTCCCTTGGCAGACTGTCATCTATTCTTTAGCACAGAGAATACGGCCTTGACTGCGTGACTGTGGAGAGAGCATGACTGTTTTCATTCCTGTAGAGTTAGGATGTCTCGAATGAGAGAAGAATGTTTGCACAATATGCCTTGCTTTCTTAGAATATGTTGCAGCACAGTACACAGCTATGTTGAAATGTATGCACATATGTATGTACGTAACCAGAAGGAATGTTTTACATGGAATGCTTCTACACATATAATGTACATCAAAGCCACCATGTATAACAGTGTTTCTGTTCAGTAGAGGAGCGAGGGAGCGAGTGAGCTCTCAGTGCTATGGTGTGCTGGGTGGTTGTGCTAGTGAGGACTCATTGCTAGTGTGACAGCTGAGTGCTGGAGGCCTTGGCTATTGTTAGTGAGCAGAGCTGACTTCCCCTGCTGCCATGCATATTAAACTGTGTTCTGTAAAATATCTACCTCTGTCTCTGTTGTGATCTTATTTTGTTTCCATAGTATAATATTTTGGGACTTACAAAAACTTAACTCAACAAGACCCCTGAAATTCAGCTGAAGTCATCTTAACTTTGTGACATCACAGGTCACTAATAACCCTATTCTTCCATTTCAAACTTTGATGTTGCATGTTTATAGTCACAAAGAATCCTCTCATAAATCATTTATCATCTCACAATTCCCCAGTATACAGAAATTCCCTCCCCCTTTCTGTTTTGCCAAGTCAATGCTGTACTTGCATCCGTGGATCAGCCAAGGTCTTCGGTACAAATCTTCCCTCAATCGGCCACTCACCTTCAGGCTGATGGACACGCACGGGGATCGGGCAGGATTTTCACCAAGAGGGTTCCTGTCAACCGTCTCAATTCACGCGTGATTCACTGGACTCCACAGGTCACTCGACAGTCCACAGGCTTATGGCAGGGAATCTCGACAATCCTAGTGCACTGGCCAAACCTTCCAAACTGCTACCATAAGGCCACGGGAAGCCCCCGCGCAAGCAGAAGAGGCAGGATGGGAGATCCAGCACCCAAATAACGGAAATAGTCAAAGTAAATGGCAAAGCCTGCTTTATTGTTTGTTTATTTATTTGTAATGCGCTCCTCACGTGAGGGTATCTAGGCGCGACAAGAATATGCATTTTTTTATACAGTAAATGTAGTTACAGGTAAGATCATTATTTACAGTACATACAGATTACAGGTAAAAGCACAGTACAATATGGCCCAGAAAGAAATTGCAAGGCAATGAAATTGTATTCAGATGTCATTTGAGACCAGCTAAGTTTTCGCATTTTTCCTGAAACTTAGGAATGTTGGGTCTGTTTGGAGGTGCAGTGGTAATGCATTCCTGTATTGGGCTGCTTGGACTGGCAAGCAGCCCAACAATTCACATAAAGCAGAGAACAACAGTAAGCACACACAGCTCTCTCAGGTTGCAATACAGAACAACAAGTTATAAATGAAAACCATGTCATAGCTGACATAAGACCACGATCTTAGTTTGCAAACACTTACAGGGTCGGCGGATTGGTTAGGTTAGTTTTTTCATTGTACATAACTATCTGATGGCCCCACATTAGACCACCCCTAAATTGATAAAGGTAAGAAAGACATCTTCTCAGGAACAGGTCATTGTCTAATGCAAGTTACAGGGCAGCATCACATTGAGAGTTTTAATTGGTTGACAGCTGTCTTACCAACCTAGAGAACTTGGCAGGTCATCAACACATGAGCAAATATAGTGGTATGGGGAGCAAAACCCAGGAACTGCTATATCTAATTAAATAAGACATCATCCCTTATTTCCTAGGCCACGAGCCAGGGCATCTAACTTTGCACTTGGCCTTGTCGGGCGTCTCTGTTCTGGGAATTTGTGGGGAGTAGAGGCAGGAGCATATCTGTGTCTGGAGCTAATGAATAGACAGTGTCTTCCAATGACAGGTAATGTGTGAGAAGAGCCCATGTTTTGAATTAGTTGACTCAGCTTTTACTGTGATTTGAGCTCATATTAAGACAAGTGTTGTTACCCTCTCAGACCACTGTAGATTTAGTCAATCCGTTCCTTGTAGAGTATTTAATCTTTTTATTACTCGGCACCTGGCATTCAAAGTATGACTGCCCTTATGCTAAATCTAAAAGAAATATGTCTTATGCTTGGGAAATATTATCTTTTCTCTTCTGAGTTATCCAGACCTCCCTTATTTCACAGTAACCTTGTAACGGGGCTAGATAGCCACTGTCTGTCCTGCATGGATCTGTATTTCACCTAATTCAGCAAGTTGAAACCTCTCTTCAGCTTCAAGGCTTCTCATTCACTCTAATGTGACTCCGCCGTCCATTTTATACAAGATGGCCACACATTACTGTTGCGTTCCTACATTTAGCAATCTATATATGTATATCGTTCGTGTTGCATTTCAGCGTATGCATTGGCTATTTTATATTCTTCATGTCTATATGGTAGAAGCAATGTACTTTGTGTTAAATGCACGTTTGACCTAGTGTTCATGTTTGTTCCTGGTGATTGCATATCTGCTTCATGTCTATTGTACTCGCGTATGTCAGTTGGCAGTGATGTCACTTGCTTGCGCCATCTTTATATACATCAGGCAAATTTCCTCTCAGATTTGTCTGGGGTAAGGCTGACATGGTTGTCTTAGTTCATAGCGTTTCTCACCTTTACGATATTGGGGCGGGCAGGGGCAGTCACCATGAAAGATGTATTCATCTGTCTCTTGACCACTCCATCTCACCCGTGCTAATGTAATCACTCTCACTAGCCTCACCCCCTCATTCCTCGCCTGCACCCTTCTCCTTACATCCCTCTCCACTATCCTTACTCTTTTCCAGCCCCCACTACTCTCTCTACTAGTCCCACCCCCATCTCCCGCTCTTCTCTCACTACTACCCTCACTCTCCCAAACACTCTCCTACACACAGTTTCACTCTCACAAACTGGTACTACTCTCTCCCACTAGCAATACTTCACCTGCTCTTCTACACCAATCTCCACTACCAACTTCTCAGCACTCCGTCCGTCCTCCCGCTGGTCTCTGGGTTCACCTTCACTCCTACTGACCTGACCCACATGACCCACACTATGTCTTGCATTAACTTCCCTTATATACTGTCTTGTCCTAATTCTAACCCTCTCCCTGCACTGATTCTATTGCTCAACTGTGGGCCAATCTGTGCCTACATTTCCCAAGGAGCTGGGTTACTTAGGTGAAAAGCTTTAAAAAACCTCTAAGCCCCTCCCCCTTTTCCAGCACGTTTTTTGTTTTGTAAATGAAATTTTATTGGTTTCAAGAAAACATAGAAAGGTGCAAACCAACTGGAGGGTGCAAGCCCTCTGCAAGTGATTCAAACACTGGAACTTTCATTTGTTCTTATCCCCTCCCATGCCCTCCCACCAATCCTCCTTCAAACCCTTGCCCTTATACGTGGAGTTTCTGACTTAAAACAAACAACTCGAAGATAGAGTGATCAAGTAAACTCATTTAGAACTCAAAGAACGTCCTGTGGTTGCTCTTGCTTCTGCCAGGGCTGAGCCTGGTCATACTGGTTACCCCCGCTACCCAATGTCTCTACCCAAAGGTTTCACTAAATTGCTGCCATTTCACCTCTATGTCTGAACTTGCTCCATGGATCGCTGCAGTGATCTTTTCCATAAGGTATATGTCCCTTGCTGTATCAGACCATTCCTTTAAGGTTGGGAGACTCCTCCTCTTCCAATGTCTTGCAATGCATGCCCTAGCCGCCAGAAGCAGAACATGAATCATGGAGGGAAGGGTGTGACACTGTTGTCCTTGCTTATCCAAACCAAAAAGTACCAACATTGGGTCAATCACACATTCCCTCCCCCCCGCATCTTTGATCCATGCCAGGACATCAGCCCAATACACCTGGACCTTTGGGCATCCCCACCACATGTACCAATAACCGGCTCTGTTCCCACAACCATGCCAACACTGAGGATTCACTGTGGGGAACATCTTAGATAGTCGCACTGGATCGTATGGCCACCTGGTGCAGTAATTTCAGTGTAGTTTGTACAGACAAGATGTACATGTTTTAAAAGCCCTTCTACACATGAGTTGCCAAAGATGGATGTTCAGGTCTAGGCCCAGGTCCCTTTCCCACCTCTGCCGAAGTCCTTCAACTGCGCTCCCCGCAGTCTCTAGCAAGGCCCTATAAAGTAGCGAGATGAGGCTCTTCATCTCCGTATGTCCATCGAGAACCTACTTGACTGGGGTAAGGTCTCGATGAATCTGTTCCCTCCATTTCTCTGCAGTGAAAATCCCTTTTAACCTGAGGTAGAGGAGCACAGATAGCCTACCGTTGCCTAGACTAGCCTCCAATTCCTGTATCCCTATGAACCGTCCTCGTTCCCAGAGTGGACCTACTCTGGCAAGTCCTCCCTAAAACCATTCCTGGTATCTCTCTGGCTCAGGTATTTCAGCTTGCACAGAGGGGGCTGAGATATGACTAATCGGGGAGAGCCACGTGGTGACTCCTTGTGTCTTAGCTCCTTTACTCAACACCTCCCAATAGAGCCCCAGGAACAGGTGCTCACGAATTCTCCTTGGGAGCTGCCCCCTTGGGACCCATAGCCATTGCCCAACCGTTGCTGGGAGCATATTTTGGTTTTCCAGATAGACCCACTGTCTCTCGGGGTACTCCTACAGGTGTGATACCATTGCTCTGAGCTGTGCGGCTGTAGAATATAACATCAAGCCTGGGAGCCCCACTCCCCTCAGTCTTTCAGCGTATCTTATCCCACCATGGGTTTCTAGTTCTGCCATAAGAACCGGAGCATCCAGGCCTTGGCCTTCCTCAGGAGGCCCACTGGGGCTCTGACAGGCAGAATCTGGAACAAATACAACACCCTCGTAGGAAGATTTATTATTAGAGCGTTGATCCTCCCCATCCCAAGAGATTTGCCCCTTACCTCAGGCCGTCATTTCACTAAATAATTTGTTGTAGAGAGGAGGGTAGTTGGCTTCACCCAGGTTCTCCCCTGGTATGACAATAGTAACTCCCAGGTATTGAATGCTCTCCAGCTGTACTTCTAGCCCGTGGTGCCTGAGCTCATCAACATCCCTTCGGTCGTCTCCTGAGAAGGGAAAGATGACCGACTTTTCCTTATTCACCCTGAAGTCCATATTCCTCAATTATTGATAAGGCTGCTGGGGCTGAACTCACTGGGTTCACTAGGTGCAGCAGGACGTCGTCTGCATAAATCCCCACTTTGAATTCCATCTCACCAACTCTAATCCCCTCCACCTCGGGGGTCCTCCTGAGCTGTTCTGTGAGCACCTCCATTGTTAGCACAAACAGGAGTGGCGAGAGGGGACAGCCCTGTCTCACACCCTGTCAGGAATCTGGTTTGGGGTAGAGGACGCGCTTCTTATGTCCCAAGAGGCGATAAACTACATTTCCCAGCAGGCTTTAGGATGCGTGTAGTTCCAGTTCGCGCAGCACGCCAGCTGGTCATTAGTAATACTGTTTAAAACTTGCCGCCACCCGTGCCTCGGTGCAGGTAATTACAGATTATGAGCACGGGCGGCGGCAGCTGAGGACGCGAGGGCATGCAGCAGCGTTTGGATGTCGAAGGACTTTTAGAGCTTCACCCCGGGCCGCAACAGTGATTTGCAGCCTTTCTAAGCAGGAGAAGAAACAGTTGCGGGGCCGCGGCGGTGAAACGGCTTCCTTCAGAGTGTTGGCCATCGAACTTCAGGGTCAGGATGTCCTCGTGAGGCATCCGGACCATCAGTTAAGTTTACTACTGCATTGCTCATGTTTTGGTGTTACAGCATGATTTATTCTGCTTGTTTATTTATGATACGAACCATGCTGAGAGTGTGTGATGAAACACGCTATGTGTAAGGAAATACGCTATGTGTAAGGAGACCCGCGATGTGTGAGGAAACACGCCATGAGTCTCAGAACTGACAAACAGTGCGCTACTCTATGAGTCTCAGAACTGACAAAAAGTGTGCTGGGATTATAGGAGGATATCCTCATTCTTTAGGGTCCACACAGCAAGAGGGCATGTGTTTTGTGTAATTGCTGTGAACCCTTGTTTGTTGCTTCATTGTGCCCAATGGGCCATGAGTCTTTGTATCTTCATGAAAGGGACATCCCTTTGTTTGTGCCATTTTTCATGTATGCAAACCTCTGTGTTTCAAGAGTTATGTGTCCCAGGCTGTTTCAGTCTTATGTTATGTTCAAAGTGCTAACCTTATGTTTTGTGGTGTGCAAAGTGGTGTCTTACATGGCCACTAATAAGGTACACTACTGTTGGTATGTAGCAGGTTTGTTGCATGTCTAGGAGGTTAGGCTAGGTGTTCAGGATTTACAGGTACAGGTATAGGAGTATTGAGTATATTGTTATGTACTTGCTTGTTTATGTTTCCCCTTCCTTTCCTTTGTCACTTCATCCCCTTTCCCTAACTCCGTCTACCCCCATTGGCTGCCACGTGGTTTCCTGTGATATTATTTTCAGGCGCCCGTGCCAACCACGGTGGGAGGGTCGATCTATTCGGCTTCTGTGGTTCGGGAGAGGGGGCCGAGTCCCCTATTCCTTTATAAGTTTGACACACCCCTCATCAGGTCAAAGGGCCTTGACAGCCTCCGATTAACTGTCACCCGGGCGACTGAGGATGCATACAATGCATGTGTTCCCTTCAGGATCTGAGCCCCAAACCCATATTTGCACAGTACCACATAGAGAAACCCCCAGTCCACACTATTGAATGCTTTCTCAGCATCCAATGTAACCAATACAGGGTTTCCCTCCTTCTTCGCTGAGTCCTCCATCAGGTGCAGCATTTTATGCAATGTATCAGCACCCTGCCTGCCCTCAATAAACCCTACCTGGTCGGAGTGGACCAGTTTTGGCATGAGCCTCTCCATACACGTGGCCAGGACCCTGGTAAAGATTTTTGGTCGACGTTTAAAAGAGAGATGGGCGATATCACTTAAAACTCTCGGGGTCCTGCCCTGCCTTGGGTATGACCATTATTAACGCTCTCCCAAATGAGGGCGTTGCCTTCCCCGAGGCCAGGATGCTATTGAACAGTTTCACCATATGCTGGGCCAGGGAGCCTGAGAAAGCCTTGTAAAACCCTACTGTGTACCCATCATGCCCGGGGGACCACCTGCACCACCTCCCGTCGTGGAATGGAGTCGCCCCACAGAGTCCTTTAACTGCTGATACCCACCTTTCAGCCCTCTGACCCCAAAGCCTTGATTGAAGGTCTGCCTTATCCCCCTTCTCATAATATTGTTGTTTGAGGAACTGTAGACAAGAGATCACCTTCCCCACCTCCAATTCCTTCAACTCCCAACATTTTCCCTTGCCAATCGTAAATTGTCCTCCTCTATCCCTTCCCCATCCAGTCCTACCGTTTCCAACCCACGGATCTCACTCCTCAGCTTCTCTATCAGGTAGGTCCTGACCCTCTTTTTGGCTGAGCCCTCTCTTGTTAGCAGGCCTCTTCAGGTCGCCTTGGCTGCCTCCCAAACCATTCCCGGTTCTACCTCCCCTGTGTCGTTGAAGCGAAAGTAGTCATCTGTCGCCTCCCTCATTTCCTCAGCAAAGGCAATGTCCTTTAAGAGGATATCATTACATCGCCATAGGGGATTCCCTAAGTCTTAGGCCGGTCAGTACTATGCCCAGGTCAACCATGTCATGGTCCGACCAGCTACTAGGGATAAGGTCGCTAGTGGAAACCCTTTGAACGGGCTGCTGATGCACAAACCAATAGTCAATCCTTGTTCTGGACCCATTGACTGGGGAGAAAAAGGTAAAGCCCCTATCTGTAGGGTGGCCTTCCCTCCACACTTCTATCAGACCTTTATCCTTCATATAGCCAATGGACCTACCTTCTGTTTGTGTTTCCCCACCTCCCAGTTGGCCATGGCCTCCACTGCGATACATGGATTGGTCTGCCCACATATAAAAGTCCCCTCCCAACAAAAGTAGTTCCAGTGTTCGGGTGAGTATTTCCCCAATGACTTCTTTTAAGAACTGAAACTGTTCCGTATTTGGACAATACACTGTGGCGAGGGTCACCTGAACTCCTTCGAGGGTCCCGGAGATCACAAGGGCCCTTCCATCTGCCCACCTCCAGACCAGTGCGTCACCAATGCGGATTCTACGATTGAGGAGGATGCCAACTCCGCCCTGCTTGGTGAGCCCTGTGCCCCAGAAGACCTTCCGAAGACCTGCCGAATTTGGGCCCCTGGGATGCGCCTTTCCTCCCCGTGAGCTAACCTCATCTCTTGTACCACCAATATATCTAGACCCCTGTTGTGGATATCCCTCCTAGGTCCTTGACGTTGAAGGTCCCTACTTTGAGTGCATCGGTACCGGCCCCCGTTATCAATGCGCACCATTCAGGAGGTTGAACGCATATCCCGACCACTCTAATCCACGCAGAGGCCTGAAATCGAACTTCTCATGACTCTACCCCCCTGAACCCTGGTTCCGCCCCCTCCCTCCCCACCCCCCCTGGCCCTTGTGATACAAATGGGGCTTGCAGCGTCTCGTTTGCTAGCGAAGATACCCTACCCTTCTGCATGAGACTTTCTACCTCCCACACCCTGCCCCCCCTCCTCCTCCTTCTTCCCACTTTCCTGTGAGACGCCCACCTTGTGATGGGGCCATTGCTTCGCCCACCGTCTCACCTAAAATCTCCCTTCCCCCGTCTGCTAAAGAATATCGCTGGCCCCTTGGGGCCTGTGTATACATCCGTCCGCTCTTTACATTAGGACCTCAGTCTCACTTCGCATTCGGTGGAGTGTTGAACATCTTATATTTTCTACCCCCCGCCCCCGGCATTCTTCTAATTATGCTGCGGTTGCCTTCCTGACTCAGTTCCATTGCTGCAGACTCCAGAGTTCCCTCTGGGGCCTTTGTTCGCAATCTCCCCCTTTAGGACATGTAACACCTATTGTGCCTTCTGGCCACTTGTAATTTGGTAGTCCACCTCTCTTCTTTCGAAGGTTAGCGCAAAAGGGAAGGACCAGCGATACCTACTACCCTTCTCTGTGAGCTATTGGGTCAGGGGGCGGAAGTCTCTCCGTCGGGACAGGGTAAGACGTGACAAGTCCTGAAATACTTTGACTGTATCTCTTTTAAATTCAATACTGTCCAAGTGCTTGGCTTTCTCGAGCCATCGTCTATCTTCTCCCTGTACCGCAGGAAGCGGAACACTATCGACCTTGGACCACTGCCACCACCACCTCCATGGGCTCTCTTCAACTGGACATCCTTTCCTCCGTCTGACATGAAGATGGAGTTAATCGAGACCTTGGGCCTTCCTCCCCACATCTGCCGCTGTCTCTATCTTCTGTTCTTTTACCCCAAGGATGCGTAGGTTATTGCGACGCTCTCTATTTTTGAGGTCATCCATTTTCAAGAACGTATCTTCTTCATGGGACTCGAGGTTAGCCGTACCTCATACTTCATGTCTAGGAGATCGAATTGCAGATGGTTATTTTCCATCCCTTCCATTTTATCCTCGAACTTGTCCACCCTTCCCTTGAGATAACATATTGATGCTTGGATGTCTGTCTGAATGGCCTTGATCTCTTGGAAAATGTATTTTAGGTCATCTCTGGTCAGGGCTGGCACACTTCCTCACTCTGCAAAAACAAGGGGGGTTCTGAGAGTTTCTCTACTACCGGCCTATATCCCAGGTTAGAGTCTCAACCAGAGTCTTTAGCTCACCATCCTTTCACAGAAAAGACATTTCCACTACATATCAGTCCAGCATCGAAATGCCTGGTAATTCTCTTCTGAACAAGAGTACCCCTCTTACTCACTCCGCCATGATGTCCCTCGCGCTCAGTGGGTCACCTTGGTCCTTTCCTGATTGTCTCGTGAAGCGCTGTAAAGATCCTATCCCCGATCCAGGGCCCCTCTGCTGTGGGCCTGGGCACTGGGGTCTCTCCAGTGTGGCTGGATATAACAGGGTGGACTTGGGTCCAGCCAGTGCCTGGTCCTGCTCTCGTTCTCTGGACTGGGCCCTGTATAGTTTCCTCCTTACTCATGGCGTGTTCAGGCCCCAGGGGCCTTGATCCAGTGGTCGAAGTGGGTGGGAGCGGATGTGAGCGGTGCTCCTCTACTTCTTTTAATTAAGTTTTACTGTTCCTATACTTTTATTTTAAAACGAAACCGTTCTGGAATGGTTTCGTTTTAAAATAAGTGTCTAGGAAGAAGTTGAAACTTGCACTTTCAGTGCACTGCACTGAACGTTCCCCTAAACAGCAGGTGCATGTGTTTTGGGGTTTGTATTGTGTGTGTGAGGGGGCGTGTTGATGGGGTTTGTGAGGAGCGGTGCAGGGCATTAGGGAACATAGTTCCACTACTTCTTTTCGTACACTTCGACCACTGCTTTGATCCCTCCGATGGCAGGCTCCCCATCCGCTCCTGCTGTGCTCACCTAGTGTTGGGGTGAGCCCTTCTTGTATTCCTGTGTCCATGCCCCCAGGGGGTCACTAGTTCGAGAACCCAAGCGTAGATCACGCTAGTCAGATCGCTCCACTGGGTGGCTGTGTGGCCTCCTGCTCTCCCGTTCTCTGGGGTTCTGCCCTCACCTCCTCGGTTCTGTGTCTCCTACTTCCTGGGCCGCTCGACACTGCTCTGCCAGTTGTGTTCCGCTGGGTCAGTGGCTCCACGATCGGGGCACGGGCGGGGAGGGAACCCAGACCCAGACTCCTGGCCTGCAGTATCTCTGGGGCCGCATCCGGTCCAGGTGGTGATCCGTGCCTGACTGTCCTGTGGGGCTATGCCCTTATATTTTGAGGCCTTAGCTATGGCCTAGTCTCTGATTAAGTTTCCCCCCTGAGGGCCTAGGGCTCCTATTCACCTCAGATGTTGCTCGAGGCTCGGGGCACCAGTCGTCCCTGCGGTCCTGCCTGCTCAGGGATATGCTCCCGGCTGGATCTCCTCCTGTCCCGGGTCTGTGCTCACACTCCGCTTTGCTCGTGGGAGGGGGTCAGGCACCGCAGCTGCCTCTCTGTGGGTGTCCTGGTGGGCCGGCGACTCCCGCTTCCCTGCTTGTGTGTGCCTTTCCGGCCTGCTTCCCTCGGGTGTTGCCAGGGAGTGCGTCCCTCAATTGGGCTCTGCGTCGGGTGTGTGGGACGGACCTCCTCTCTTCTCTGTTCACAGGGAGGTGCTTCACTGGCTGCTGGAGGGGACACCAAAATCCCTCCTAAAGAGCTGCTGCATCCCTGCGGGTGCGCCATTGGACACAGGGTTCCCGCCTCACTGCTGGGGTCCCGGCCTGGCCTTCAGTGCTGCAGCGGAGCTCGTCCCTCGGATCAGCTCCACATCAGGTGTACGCCTTGGGTCTCTGCTATTCCCGAAACTCGGGATAACGCTTCTCTAACTGCTGGGAGGAAGCCAATATCCCTCCTGGAAGACGGTGTATAGCACTACATGGCCAGCTTGGTCCACGCTCCCTGATGGTCTCCCCCAGCACGGTTTTGTTTGCAGTTTCTGCTGATTTTCCTGCTGTTTCTCTAGCAAGTTCGTTTTTCTTTTGCTACACTGAGTTTTCTGCTTCCCCGTTTTGAAAAATGCTGTTTGGTTGTGGAGGAGATTCATAGTAATTAGTAACAGTGTTTTTGATTTTCTGTTCATCTGGTGTGTTTGCCACTGTTGCAGTGCATGCTGGATCTTGTGGTCCTGTAAAAGACAAGAGAAAACTCTGCCCACAACTAGCACTGGATGGTATTGGGTGTCAGTAAGTGGTACCGTCAAATATAATTATAGCATCATTGGTGAGGGGGAGGGAGTAGTGACTTGTCGCCCCTCTTTTGACAAGGTCTGACCCTGTCACAGGTGCTTATTGTGACATGTTGTTAAGTAGTAGGGGTTATTTATTTTTGTGTTTATTAAAGTGGAATGTTTTTTGACAGAGGGCCAGAAGTGGCGTCATTTACCCCAAATCATTAGAGTGATATATGTGATATATGACATCCAACAACCATTGACTCCCTCCTCTACCTGTATCACAGGGAACGACATTGAATGTTCTATGACCCTGATTTCTCACAATCATATTTATTTAAATACATTTAATTGGGACCTTGAGCCTGCAGCATTTTAATTACTTAAACCACAGACACAAAAACTAGCAGATGCTTACTTTTATAACTTTAGATTTGACTTGCTTAAAAAAACAGTGTTGCAAAACATTGCCCACGAGAAGAAACATAGGGGTAGTCATTGTTATAGTGATAGAATGCCATCTGTGAGAACTGAGTAGCCTGCAGTCTTTTGATTTTTATTAATAAAATTATACAGGTAGAAGTGTCTCTGAAAGTGAGGTCTGCTAATCAGATCCCACCTTTCCTAATAATGCATGCTGAAAAGCATAGAGCGAGCATGTTTGACTGCTGGCCCTGTTACCTGACAGTCCACAACAGATGCCTTGTAGTTTGGCCACATTGCAGAACAAAGTGACATGTGCATTCCTGCCATCAGCCTGTTGGAGCACAAAGCTTCAAACGCATGACCTTCCTTGAATCCATTGCAGCCCGGTTTGTTCTTCTGAATTCAAGCTAATCACTGCTACACGACAGCACTGCAAAAGTGACGATCTTAAGCTGACTCAGCTTGCGTGACATCCGCCATCCAGTGGGAATCGTCGACTGAACACTTTTCCACGCTGACTTGATACATTTAAATTCCCTCAAAGCTTGGACCACTGCTTTTGAGTCCCAAAGACAAACATTTAAACGTACTTGAATTGGTTCTGTTCCACTGGCGGAGCTTAAATGGCCCTACTGATTTGTTAGAACCCACTCGCTATGTTTTTAAATACATTTTCAATAATGCTGACATTGCTGCTGAAGCCATTACCACTGCACCTGTCAACAAACCCAGAGCACCTTTTCATTCCAAAGTCTGCGTTCTTTAAGTTGTCAGCATTTCCTAGTTTAAAGAGCCAATTTTGATAGAACTTTGGTTGGACATTCTTTTATTTTGATACCCCAGTACTGTGTTATTTGGTTTGCTTCTGCACAAGCTCACGTGTCTCCTGAAGAGTGCAGCCTTTGCTACCCTCATTGTATTGTATTGTATTGTACTTGTCATTTGTGCAGTGCCATTTTGTGATTATTGTAGTCTTAATGCACTGTTAGTAGGAATGCCCTCGCAGGACCGAAGCACAGAGTTTTGGAGGTCATGGAGCATGATTAGGATGCATGTGTGCATTTGGTAAAAAAAAAGCCTTAGCAGGGCTGTCCAGGCTCCGGTAGAGAAGCAACCCAATGCGATCAGGCATGTGAATGGGTGCTAAGAGAAGTACGGGGTGGCATCAGTGCTATAGACTATTTATGTGTTCAGCATAGCCGAATGTGTCATAGGTATGCACTGCATTCTGCTGTCAGAAGTGTTGAGGCGTATTCTGGTGTAAGTAGGCAGAGAATTTATGTGAACAGCACAACCATATTTTGTCATAGTCCTTGCTGTATAATGATGTGTGTGGATAGCCATGCCTGCGACCACTGGAGTGGTGTGTTATACGGGTTGTGCTTCCAGATTTTTCTAGGTGGGTCGGGTGGAGAGTCTACCCAGATATTGAAATGCTTACTGATAGTTTTTAAGGAGGTATCTTTACCAAAGACTGCCCATCCTATGGTTCATATTTGCGCATATCTACCTATTCCCCCATTCCTTCTAGAGCGATGTTGAGCTGTTTCATGATTGCCCTCCTGTGGTGTTGCACATAGGGACCCCACCTGGCCTGCTGGTTCGGGATATGGCCGTGGAGGCCCGACTTCCCCGCAGTGCATCCCAATCTGTACAATTGCGGTGATGGTGGTGTTGGTTCTATCACACCACTATGCTTCTATCACTATTGTTATGATTTGCCTGTTTTATGTACATGCCTGGTGCAGTCATTCATCAATACTGTAAGATTACATATATGAGTGCTGTGAATCAGCTAATGGCGCTTGAGGGGAGGCAGGGTCATGATAGGTGTATGATAGTGTGTGTGTGGTCCGGGCTGCCGTGAACACAGCCAGTACAGTCAGGTGTTTGGAAAGGTCGGTGACGACACATACTCAGCTGGCACCTATTGGGGAGACAGTTCATATACTCAGGATTTTAAGTTTTTTAGCGAGTTTTCAGGATAATGCAGTAAATAACCAGGTTTTGGGGGATTCTTTGAAGGAGAGGTAGTTTACGATGCAGCGGATGTGCAGAGAACGAGTGTTCCAGATGGTGGATGCTAGGATAGAGAAAGCGGAGCCAACAACTCTGAAAGAGTGGTGCAGTTGGATGGCCAGGAGGAGAGCTGAGCCCGATTTGAGGTTTCTGGGGGGCCGGTAGTGGATGATTTTGTTCTGAAGGAACTGGGTTCCTGTGTTATGGAGGGCACTGTGTGTGATGCAATTGGCTTCGAAGGTTGCTCTTCTTTTTTATTTTTGTTTATTTTGTAGTTAAATTCATAACTTTTAAATACATCTCATTGTTCATCTTATCTTAATATAAAAGGTAAAATTCATTTAATAAAAGTAAAAATCATATTGGACTATTGGATCATGTTTCAATTATGGCTATTATGCTATAGCCCCTTTTAGATTCATTGTTGAGAGTGCCGCTTTTTTGTATGGTGGCTTGAACACCATGATTTTGGTTTTTGTGGTGTTTATTCTTAAGGAATTGGCTACAGAGAAGGACAGGAGGTTGTCAAGGGCAAGTTGTAGGCCACATGGTGTAAGGTAAAGGATAACAATATCATCGGCATAGCCGAACCATTGAACTTCATGGTTACCCAGGCGTGGAGGTGTACATCTGGTGTTGGTTAGAGCTGTGCCCATGTCGGATAGATACAGGTTAAAGAGTAGTGCAGCCAGTGTGCAGCCCAGTTTAAGGCCCAATGTTGTGTTAATCCTAATAGATGTGCTGCTATTACTCTCTAGCCGCACTTCAACACGGGTCTCCTTGTGCAGCTTCATGATCGTTTTCAGCAGGCCTGTGGGAATCCTGCAACTTAACAATTTCCCCATCACCTTCCACGGTCGACAGTGTCAAATGCGGCACTGTAGTCAAGAAATGCCACATAAATTGGACATCTCTGCATCTTTCAGGCCTGTTGTATTATGGTGGTGAGAGCTAAATTGTTAATTGACGTGGAACATCCCTTACGAAACCCAGTTTGATTCCATGGTATTATATTGAACGTTTCAGCCCAGTTTGTTAATTCCTGCAACTATATTTTTGCAAATATCTTAGAGGCAACATCGAGCATGGCCAGAAGTAGATATAGTGTGAGCCCTTCTTTAATACGGGTATCAGAATACTGTCACGTCATGTCTGCGGAAGCAGTTGAGTAGTAGCAATACAGGTAAATAGATGGGTGTAAAACTTTGGACCACAGGTCTATGTTGGTTTTTATCAAAAGATTGCACAACCCATCATGTCCCGGAGCTCGAGATGACTTACTGTGGCTGATCAGTCTAAACATGTCTTGTATGCTGTTCTTGTATTGCAACTTTCCGGACTGTAGAGGGGTGGTCGATTGTTCCAAGTTAGTGCCACCAAGCGTGTCATTAATATAGGGAATCCAGCCAGCCTCATGAACACCATTAATTGTTGACAGACTGGTCTTATTCTGATTATGGATGATCTGCCAGAATTTTCTGGGGTCGTTAGTTTGGACACTCCTGACTAAATTCTTCAATTTTTCACATTCCCATTGCTGGCGATGTTGTCATAGCCACTTACTGTAATGCGCCCTAATTGTTCTCCGCTCTAGGGTGCATTCAGCTTGGGCGGCCTTATGTATAGCCAGGCAGCACAACCCTCTGCGCTTGGCCTTTTTTTGTCTTTAATCAATTTATCGTAATTGTGCTTATGATTTTTTCTCCAGTACGGAGGCGAGTCTTTTGTTGCCCATTTCTTTGGGGAAGATGACTTGGTTAATGGCACGCACACCACTCTCCTCGTATTTGACCAGTGTACGAAGACCTTTATGTACTTCAGTGTCACATTGATTAATTGTATTAGAGGTACACAATTGACCAAATATAGATGGTGCAATAGCTGTGGCTTCATCGAGTTCGGTAGAATACCATTTTATGCGAGTCATGGCATTGTTCAATGAGGCCGTCCCCCTTGTTTGAGTATCGTTTTTGCATTGTTCTATGTTAAGGCTCAATACGATGGGCAGATGATCGCTCTCATATTGTTGTATTATGGATAAATCGATTATCAATGATGGATTATTTGTGACAAATATGTAGTCTATTATAATAGAGCTAGTAGCGGAGGCCCTTGTGAATTGCAGAGGACAGTCAGATGGTGGCGCTCTGTTCATCATTGTGAACCATCTCGAATATAGCAAGATTTCCCAATCGATTCCACAGGGACATGTCTGGTTGAGCCTATATCCTTCATCTGGTCCGCAGTGGGAAAGTACATTGGACATTTCCTCTTGACTGTCATAGCTCGGTGTACAAGAGTTAAAATCACCACAGATGATAGCGGGAATATTAATGATAGCAGCTTCAAACCATTCCTCCATTTCTTTAAGAACTGCAGCATGAGAAGCGGTATAAGGAGATCGTATTTTGTAATGATGAGGATTTCTTTACGCTCCACAGTATCTATGGTGGTAATTTTGCCTACCAGAATGTGCATTGACAAGCATTGGACTTCCGTGAGTATGTGAGTTTTTATTACACCAATTAACAGGCCACCCTTAGGTCTTCCCTTTTTACCTTTGATGGCCAGTTTTTGGATGGTGGTCCAGCCGTCTATAACCAATGGGGCAACATCCAGGTCTCCTGCAGTGCTATTATATTGAACCCATCCAGGTGGTCAAACAGACCATCCTGATCAAATAAATGGGAGTGGCCTTGAGTATTCCATCTTAAAGCCAGGAATGTACTATTAGGTTGCTCTTAGGCTAACTGGGAGCCAGTGCAATGTTCCAAGTGCAGGGGTGATGTGTTCTCTGGGCGAGAGGGCAAGGAGCAGTCTGGCTGATGCATTTCGGAATGGTTGAAGTTTCCAGAGCTGGCGTGCCGGGACGCTGAGATAGAGGGAGTTGGCATACTCCAGGTGGAAATGATAATGGCCAGCATTGTGGATACTCTTTGAGGGTAAGAGAGGTAAGGAAAGGTTAGTTTTAGGATGCGTAGGTGGAAAGGGCAGGTTCTGGATATGGAGTTGACATGCTTGGAGAGGGATAGGTCTGTGTCCATGGTGTATCCAAGATTTTTGACAGAGGTGGAGGCGGCAGGAGGAACTCCGAGGGTAGTCGGCCACAGTAAAGGTTGGGGGATAAGAGCACTTTTTTTCTGCATATTAGGATCTCTGATTTGCCTGGGTTTAGGATTAGGTGGTTTTAAGTCATCAAATGGTCGATGTCTGAGAGACAAGAGGCGAGGTCGGGAGGTGGGGAGGCTTAGATCTTGGAGATTTTGAAAATGATCGTCGTATTGTCTGCGTAGTTGTAGCAGGTAAGGTTTTGTTACTGGGTGGGGCGAAGGAGAAACGGGGAAGAAGAATGATTTGTGAGCGATAGAAATAAAGGCAGTGACCCAATTAAGGGTGGAGTCTTTGATGCCTAGTGTGAGGAGTCTGTTCCTCATTGTTTGGTTGATTGTATAAAAGGCTGCGGATAGATCCAGAAGGATGAGTGTGGCACACCCTTCTGAGTCAGCAGTTCTTTTTAGGTTGTCCCAGATGTAGACCAGAGAAGACTTCGTTCCACAGAGGGGTCAGAACACTGATTGGGCTGGATCGAGGAGACCATTGTCTTCTGTGAAAGGGCTGAGTTGCTTATATGCCATGCAGTCAATTAGTTTAGCATTGAAGCGGCTATTGGGCGGTAGCTTGATGGAGAGAGTGAGTCGAGGCTGGGTTTTTTGAGAAGCGGTTTTACATGAGAGGTTTTGAAGGCCTCTTGGAAAATTCCTGATGCGAGCAAGTTTTTACAATGGAGCAGGCTATGCTGCCAGCACAGGTAGAGGTAAGGATCTTTTTTAGATGGGGCTGTGGGCAAGGGTCTCCAGACGTGCCTGAGGTGTTGGTTAAGTGCTAGTAGTTTGCAAAAATCAGCCTGGGAAAGAGGGGTTAAAGAAATGAAAGTAGGTCGGGAGGGTGAGTAAGGGTTTGGGTTTGTGAAGGGTCCGAAAGTGGATGGCCGGACTTGAGCTAGTTTATTGGTTATGGTGTGGTGTGTTTGAAGCGCAATGTTATGAACGTGGTTAGAAAGTTCATTGCAGAAGGCTTGTGAGTTCAGGTACGGGGGAGGAGGGTTAGGCAGTTGGCGGAATTGAATTCCCCTAGGAATTTATGGATTTCCCTGCATGGATTTTTGGATTTGGAGATTTTGTTCCCATAATGTTTTTTTTTAAGCTTTCTTGTTTTCATACAAGTATGCCTTGTTCAGTCTCTCAAAGCCTGTTTTGTTATACGGAGTGGGGGAGGTTGAAAACACAACCTGTTAATTGCTAACAGGAGACCTACTACTGCACTCCTATAGGGATATAACGGATACCAAGTTAGTTATCACACCGGTGTTCTGGGGAATGCCCCTACCGTGGGGTAGATAGCCCCAAAACCAAATGTTAAAGTTACATAAACTTAATAATCGCATTCAACATGCCTACAAAATAAGCAGGGAATTTCAATAAATTGTTTACAGTCAATTTTGTGTCTAACTATATGGGTGTCAGAGTGTCTTGCAACAAAATTGACACCACACTAGTCATATTTCACATTATTCTTTAGTGATCATAAATGAAAAAAATATAAATGAGAGAGGAACATCAATTATAATACACCATTGACAAACAATTTCTCTATTTGAAACGTATACAAACTCAACTTAAATCACAGTGGTGAGGTACATAATTGTGTTAGTGTCACACAGGGATGTAATCAACTTAATCTACGTTTAAAATCTGATCCTAATAGGCTCCTCAAGATGTTATGTGGTTGCCGACGCGTTTCGGATAAAATCAGTCTTTAGCGCCAAGTGCCTATTTTTCCTTGCAAAATTCAGTTCTGTTCTTGGTGCATTCACTCTATAAGACCTGAAAATAATAATATAGAGCCTCTTAGTATCTCGTATACAACTTATTGTGTATAGTTAAGTGTTTTGAGCATTACTGACCTTAGAATCTTGGTGGGAAGTACTTGTGTACGGATCCAAACCCAAGACAGTCTTTTGGTGTTGCTGGCTACAGGATCTTAATGGGGTGACTGCACTCAGCTGCAGAGCGAGGGAAGGAGCGATTGTAATCGGTCCGGGATTCACCTAAAAATAAATCAATGGTGTTACTAGAGCTATGTAAGTCATGCATGGCATTGTCTCTAATGTGCTAAAATGAGGCAAAACCGCAAAAATAAATCTATGGTGTTACTAGAGCTATGTAAGTCATGCATGGCATTGTCTCTAATGTGCTAAAATGAGGCAAAACCGCAAAAATAAATCTATGGTGTTACTAGAGCTATGTAAGTCATGCATGGCATTGTCTCTAATGTGCTAAAATGAGGCAAAACCGCAAAAATAAATCTATGGTGTTACTAGAGCTATGTAAGCCATGCATGGCGTTGTCTCTAAAGTGCTACATGAGGCTAAACCGCACTAAGGGTGCCCCATGTTACTGTTGCTATACCTATACAGCTGATGGGATTTTAAGAGCATGATTCTTTAAAAAGCCTGTTCTCATTGTAGAAACCGGGCTTACCTTCTGGACACTTACGCCGCTCGTCCGCAGTTGCCAAGCTGGCTTTTGCTAGCGGGTGAAAATGTGTATGCGTGGGTTGCCGAGTGATGCCCGTGCATGCGCGGTTCATCCCAAGGTGTCCATCTTGGTGTGGGAACTTTGGTATGACAACGTCCCACGCTAACATTCAGGCGGTACAGATCCTAGTGTATGCAGTACCATACACAAATCTGGAGGCCCCTAAGGCCCAAACCTACAGAGGGTACGCAAGTGTAGAGGTTCTGTTACTGGTGACAGGGGCAGGGCTCGTATCCGAATAATGTCAGTCGGGCGCCCTTAACCCTGTGCAGTTCATGATTGTGCATGCTGTGCAATAACCGAGGCACGTATGTGCCTATACCCCGTATGGTACTAGTAAGTAAATACTATTGTTGACGTGATTGGACAATTGGGTGTCATAGTCCCTCATCCTTCTAGTGTCAACCTTGCAGTATTCCTGTGGTTTACATTAACATGACATGTATGTGGAGGCTTCCACGGCACGCAATAGTGGCAATAAGCATTAGACATTGAATACCGTTACATTTGAAAATCATGTACTCATGATTACATATTAAGCATAACAGCATGCATGTTGATTTGACCCTTATTTCTCCGGTGTTTGCAGGGATTACCATACTTCCCAATTCAGACCACCATGTATTAGGTGTTTAGGCAAGGCATTACCCTCCCTGAACATCAATACATATTAGAATCCAGAAAATTAAAACAACAAGGTAATACCATACCACAACATTAATGCATCTTCTAATCCAGAACATATGGTATAGAATGAATAGTGTTGAAAAAACATAAATTCATAAATCTGGTCTTCAGACAAAATCACATTCAAGGAATCCAATACAGAGCATCATGCAGTTGTAGACCTTCCAAAAGTTTAGATCTAAAGTGTCCAATAGGTCTGTGGGTCAAGAGGTCTATTGATACTCAGTACATGGAGCACATCTTCATACCCCCAAAGTTCTGGGAGTATCGGACCCTCCCTTGAGCTTACTGTAGGGAATAAAGGTTAATTAGACAAAACACATGAGATCAGATTTGCAGTTCATTCCTCTCGGATATATGCAATCGAGTAGGTCTATCCACAGCACCTCCCTTTGTAGTAGTTTCCTGTTCAGATCCCCACCCCTGCTGCCCAATGTGACTTGTTCCAAAATTACACATTTCAGTTGTGCAATGGTATGGCGGGCCTCCACAAAGTGCATAGCTATTGGTGATTTAGAATTTTTGGTCCTTATATTAGATTTATGCTCTGGCCATCGAGTTTTTGCCTTCCTTGTGGTCATACCAACGTAGTAAAAACCACAGGGACGTTTCAGTGCATAGATCACATTTTTGGAGTCACATGTTGATGAGTGTCTCAGTGTAATGGGCTTGCCAGAGTGAGGATGCATAATGGTATTGCCAGTAATTATGTTGCCACAATGTTGGCAATTGAAGCATGGTTGCGTGCCTTTGAACGTCCTCCTGTTAGGTTCCGATGTGCGTATCTCTGCATTGATCAAGCTATTTCGCAGGGATTTGTTGTTGCGGTATGCAAATGTTGGTGGTTCCCTGAACAGAGGTTGTAATGTCGGGTCCATCTGTAGCATAGGCCAGTTTTTTCTGATGATCCCTTTAATCTTATGACTCTGTGTGGAGTGTGTCGTAACATACACCAGGGCTTCTCCTTGCTTAGATGGTTTGGGGGTAAGGAGAATGTCTCTCTCGATTGCATCAACTCTTGATGCTATAGCTGAGATGAGAGTGGGGCCGTAACCCTGTTTCTTTAACTTCAAATTTAGGGTGTCTGATTGTTGCCTGTATTCTTCACTTTCTGAGATGTTTCTTCTGTAGAGGAGAAATTGGCTTAAAGGCACGCTTTGAATGGTGCTGAGGTTTAACCCGCACTGATACTGTGATTTATCACATGATTGAAGTCTGACAACATTGTGGAATTGTAAACATGTCACGTGAACCGCAGTGTGGCGGACAGGATGATGTCTTGGAGTCATTTGGGAAGTATGAGCAGATAATGAGGTCTGTTTGAGACACTGAGCTATTTATGAGCTTTTAAGAAGTCCATAAAGAAACTTGATACAGGAGGTTTCAAGCTATCTGTGGATGTACTAATGACATCAGCACTACAAACACCATATTAAGAGGAGCAATCTTTTATCCAAATTTGGAAACGTACATGTGGCCCTGGATTGCATGGTGATAATCAAGAAATTGTGTGCTTTTTCTCCCCTGAAGAAAGTTCATGCAGTTACAGCCGTGAAGAACTGAAACAGGTCAGGATTTAGTGTTATTTGAGTTATACACTCAAATAATGGATGTTTAGAAGTCATTTGTGTTGTATAAATTTGTCAATTGTAGTTAAATGTTTGTGAGTTTTTTTTAACTTATTTTCATTTTTTATTCACCATGTGTTTAATGTCTGGTCATGTTCATTTAGAACATTTTTATGAATGTTTTATCCTTTCATAAACTTTATTAAAATATTTTTAGTATTGTGTATATATTGTTTATACTTGGTCTATTTTTCCTGGACTATAAGTATAGGGAGGCATTCCGCCACTCTTCTGGTTTGGAATAGATCAGCAAAATTAAACTTGTGGCCATCAGTAGGCTGTTAGGGTCTGTGATCTTAGTATAGATTCTGGTTTCCAGGGAATTGTTCTTATTGTAGATCTCAACGTTAAGGAAATGGATACTTGTTCTGCTTGTGCAGGTTGTGAATTTGATGCGTGGATACATATTATTCATCATCTCGAAAAAATCGGCAAGCTCTTCACTGCGACCTGACCAGATCCTGAATATATCGTCGATATACCGGACATAGAGCAGGAGGTGTCATGCCTATCTGGGCGAGTTAAGGACATTCTTGTGTTTGAGGTAATACATAAACGCATTGGCATAAGTGGGTGCCATTGCTGCTCCCATGCTTGTTCCTGATAACTGAAAATAAAACTGGTCTCCAAATTTGAAAAAAATGAAAAATGGTCATTAGGATGAGTTTCAGGAGAGTGGGGATAAACAGTCTGTCACCTAGACAACTCTGTGACCGTAGTAAGAGCGATCTACTGCTTCGAGGCCTGCTTCATGCACAATGTTCGTATAAAGGGACGTGACGTCCATCGTAAACAGAGTGTCTCTCCCTTCCATGAACTCAATGTTTTTCAATCTATTCAGAAAGTGCATGGTGTCGTGTATGTAGGTATCTGTGGTCTGTATCAGTGGTTGCAAAACTCGATCCAGGTATCGTGCTAATGGTTCCAAAATGCTGTTAGTGGCAGCTATGATCGGTCTCCCAGGTGGTTTATCTACCTCTTGTGTATCTTTGGTAGAATATATACTATAGGGATGATTGAATATTGATTTTCCAGATACAAGCGTGTTTTTGCAGAAATTACGTCTCGTTCAAGCCCTTCATCCAAGGCTTGTTGAATTAGAGTGCAAATCTGTTCAGTTGGATCATATGGAATCTCCTTGTAGGTTTCGAGGTCAGCTAGTTGTCTCTGTATCTCATCGAGATAATTGGATTTGTCCATGAGGACCAGTGCTCCAACCTTGTCCGCAGGTTTGAAGATTATATCATTGTTGTTCAGCAGATTCTTGAGTACCTGTCTCTCCTGTTTAGAGAAATTGCCTTGTCTTCTAGTGTTGAACATATTTTCTTTAGGTCTTCCAATACCGTTTTTTCAAATACTGTCAGTACATGATTCTGTACGGGTGGATTAAAAGTACTTTTAGGCGGTATCTGGGGGAGGTTCTCCAGGCTCGCTCTAGGCAATGCTTGGAGTTTTGAGTGTTTTGAGGGATGGTTGTACCACTTTTGGTGTGGAATCGATCCTAGGGAGGTGCAACAGGACAGAGTTAAGGGGGTTCATAGCTTTGTAGAGCCATAGGTCAAAGAAAATGATGGAGGGGTGTCCTTCCTTGCGAGCGAGATCTGGAAGTGTATGAAGTAGGGAATTGACCATGTCTGGATTGAAAATGAATTTATTCTAAAGAGGGAGGGTAACTGGGTTAGTTGAGGCATTGATTGGTGGAAGTGGTAAGGACCGGGGATGTTATTGAAGTGAGAAAGGGATAGCGTGGTGATCAATCCAGATGAGTGGGTGAGGCATGAGGGTGGAGACTTGGCCCGAAGTGCACAAAAGTGTGTCTATGGAGTGTCATGCCATGTGGGTTGGGTGTGAGATCAGTTGTGTGCAGGCCAAGGGCTTCCAGATTGTCAGAGAGGGAGCATGTTATGGGGTTGGCGGAGATATCAAACCAGATGTTGAAATTTCCTAACAAATTGAGTGCAGGGCGTTGGATCAGCGTGTGTGAGAGGGAGTAACAGAGAGAATCAGCAAAGTATCGGTCATAGCTGGGTGGCCTACATAGGAGAAGGAAGCTGTGGGTGACTGAAGGGCTGAGGCAGAACTTTTTAAGAAAGGGTTAGCATTTGGTGTCGCCAGGAAGACTCTCAGTGGAAATTACTGACAGGTATTGTTTGTGGAGGATGGCCAGGCCCCCTGCTCTGATGGGCCTGTTGTGTACAAGCAGGGAATAGTCGGGAGGGAAGGCTTTTTGTGCGACAGGGTTGAAATCATCAGCGAACCATGTTTCAGTGATGAATAGGAAGTCTGGGTTTTCCGTCGATATGAGGTCAAAACACATTTTGTTTCCGGCAACTGATCTGGCTTGATGAGAATGCAGGATAGACGAGGGTTTTGCTGTCAGGTAGGCATCAGGAGAGAGAGTTGGTTGCACATGGGGGTTGCAGGAGTATGGTTATCTGAGTGTGTTGTGGGAGGTTCAGGAGGAGGTAGGTTTAGGGGGCTATTAATCAGGGAATGCTGTTTTGGAGGGGATGTGAAAAGGGCTAGTACAGGGTGGGAGTGTGCAGGGATGGCTGCAGAGAGTAGGGTTGAGGTGCAGGTGGTGACCTGGGGAGGAGAAGGAGAGAGCAATGTGTAGCTGGCAGTATGCCCACAGTATGGTCTGAGCGGTTTGCAGGACGCTTAAGGGGCACAGGGATCTTTAGGATGATTTACAGATGGGGTTGTGTTGACCAAGGCGGCACGTGCTGCACTGAGGGAGGGGAAGTGTGAGTTGGGTGTCTGCAGGGGTGGGCTGGGGTGGAGGGTGGTGAATTGGAAGCTGAGGGGGGCGGTGCAGAATTGTCAAGGGAGGAGGTAAGGGGGGCTTAGCAGGGGTGGCGAGATGCACAGTGGGCTGTAAAGATGGGTTTAAGGGTGTTTGCATGCCAGTGAACTGTCCAATCTGCCTTATTTCTGTGTAGGGGATAAGGGGGACAGTCGAGTGAGGGTTTGGGTGGGCGGGAAGTGATATAGGAGGAGGGGCCTGGAGGGTATTGAGGGGGTTGTGGCGAGTGGGGTGCCAGTGGGCTGCCCGAGTGGTCTTTAGGGTGGAGAAATGTCAGCTGTAAGGGGGCGGCTGCTGAGAGAGAGTAGCGGATTGGTGTGTGGAAAGGAGGGGGATGTTCTGGTTGTGGTTTGGTCTCGGCCAGCATGGCCGGGGGGGAGAGAAGGTAGTGTCACCAAGAATAGACTATGATACTGCACTTTGGCAACGGTAACGGAAAACCCTCAGATTTGACTTTACATTTTTCACACACTCCAAGATCAACTTTGGCACTACAGTTGAAACACCTAGATTTAGCTGTGGCAGTGAGATGGAAAAAGGCCTATATCAATCTTGGCAGCAGCAACGTAGATATTCAGAATTGGCCATTACAAACTCAGAAATCAACTTTAACAATGCTCTAGAAACACATATGCTTACATTTGAGATTCAACAGTACATGGAGAAATATCTAAATTTGAGATACTTGGGCAGTGGGAGAAAATGCCTAAATTTGAGATTCAACAGTACACGGAGAAATACCTAAATTTGAGATTCAACAGTACATGGAGAAACAACTAAATTTGAGACAGAGCAGTGATTGGAAACTCATTACTAGCTGCCTAACAAGGGTGTGCTCTGTTATTTAAGATAACAAGAGGTCTATGGCTTTCCTGGAATACAGTAATTGCTGTACTCCCCACCCAAACCACACTTACCTCATCAGTCACTGCTGGTTGATGGCGGCAGGCTTCCCAGGTGAATACGGGCAAACATGAAGTGCAGCTGCTTCTTTGGGAGCTGCCCTTTGCCTTGGGGCCCTTATCCAAGACCTGCCCCTGGAGTATGACCTAAAAGGGCTGCAAAGGCCAATCAGGGGCAGTGGGAGGGCTGGGAGACGGGCTGGAAGGGAATGATCAGGAAGTGGAGGGAATCAGATGTGGCGAGTGGCGGGCCAAAATGCTTTCATATTAAAAACTCAAAAGTGCACTCCAATGCGGTGAGGAAATGCAGAAGAGCTGGTAAAACTTACTCCAGAGCTGATATGTGGACAGAAGTGAGCGTTTGGAGTCGCGCAGGGTGTTAGACCCTTGTCGCATTGTATTCAGAAAAAAGAGCCAATCAGAGGTGGTGGGATGGTTCGGAGGCGGTCTGGAAGGGAATGATCAGGAAGTGGAGGGAATCAGATGCGGCAAGTGCTGGGCCAAAATGCTTTCATATTAAAAACTCAAAAGAGCACTCTAATGCGGTGCGGAAATGGTGCAAAGCCAGCCAAAGTTACCCCAGAGGTGATATGTGGACAGAAGCTGGTAAACACTTGTGGGGCTGACCGTCGGCTGAAGGGAAGAGCTTTTAATTGATAATGGACTTTGGCCACTACAAACCGCAGATAGCGGCAGTGTGAGTGGTGAATAGGGATGAGAAAGTAGGTGTCCTCTAGGTCGAGGGATTCCAGGAATCCTCCCTGCTGCAGTTGAGATAGAACCTACTGCAGCGTAATCATACAAAAAGTCTGCGCTTATAGGAATTTAGGTGCTTAGGTCTAAAATGGGCCCCCAACCGCCTGACTTCTTTCTTACCAGAAAGTATTTGGAGTAGTCTTCCAATCCTTTCTGTGCGACTGGGACCTTCTCTACTGCTCCCTTGGACAGTGGTGCCTGGACCTCTCGCTGTAGCAGACGATGAAGCTTCTCTGCCTTGCGAAGTAGAGGAATGTTTGGTGGTGTTTTTATAAACAACAGCGCATGTCCCTGCTGGACGAGGGATAGCAACCATTTGTCAGAGGTGATGCTTCTCCACTCCTTGATGAATTTCAACACCCTGCCTCCCACTGGGGTGCTAAAGTGAGAGGGAGGGACCCTGGATGGGTCAGGGCTGCTTTGAGGATTGGCGCCTGGATTGCGAGGAGCTGCATTGGTGTTGAACACCTCTGTAAGACTGGGATTTTTCTCTGTACTGGTCAGTGACGTGTACAAAGGGGTCTTATATGATGATGACTGATAGGTGGGACGGTTGTCCCGTAATGTCCTGATGAAGTGGGATTTCACGGTCCGAAAGGACTGGCATGTCTGTTGTAGCATGCCCAGAGAGCGGGCAGTGTTGGTGTCTGTTTTTATACATTTTGCCAAATAGATCTATGCCACTGACTGGCATGTCCACCACCTTTGATTGTACCTCTGGACAGAAGTTTGATGCCTTTAGCCAGCTCTGTCTTTGCAACACAGCACCGTTTTTGAGCTGGTGAAATCCAGTATCTGCGATATCCATGGAAACTGAGATAACGTGGTCTGAAGGCACCTCAACCTAGTGCAAGATTGCCAGTGCCTTCTGTCGCCTTGGTGGTGGCAGCGGCCAGGGTGATGACTGTGAGGAGTCAAGAGTAAGAGTCGGACACACAGGCATTATTTTGGTTGCTATAGACTTTTATTGTATAAACGAAAAGGAAGAGGGTTGGATTAAGTCCTATCTTTCCCTGACTCTATGAGGGGTTTCCCTGCCTCAACAAAATGAACTAGGGTTACTGTCAGAATGCCCAAAGTAAAAGAAGTCCTCATCCTGTGTCAAAAACCGTAGCCTGACCCACAGACGCCAAACCCAATATAATGTGAAAAGGGCAAAATCTCATTAGCTGCCACCTGCAGCTATTATCCAGCAGGTCAAAGTAAAGTTCCAAATGGTGCAAATAAACTAATAAAAGTTCTATCCACTTCAGGAGATGCTTTATCCTCCTGATTCCCATCAGGTTCTCAGTTCTATTCAATTTATACAGTTCACCATTAGTTTCCACTATTCACCTGGTATACTCTCCTGCCAGGACTTTGTACCAATTCCATACAAAAAAACTTCAAGACCTACAGGGGCTTTACCCTCCACCTGGATTACAATTACAATCTATCGGTCTATCTTCTATAAATCAAAATTTGTTTGTGGGTTTGTGGCTTGGCCAAGCGTTGTTCCTCATACAATTGCACACGGTTTCACCAATCTGCACCAAATTGTTCATAGTTTCCTGTTAGGACTCTCGGACATTACTGACCAAATGACATTTGGACACCCCACCCCTTTCGCAGGATTTCAGTGAAACTCTAAATTTGTTTGTGGCTTGACAAAACATTGGACCTCATTACGGGTTGGGCGGTCCGGAATTAACAGTGGCGGTAAACCCGCCGCCACTGTTAATTCCGGACTGCCCGATCCCGAGACCTGTAGGCGGGAGGTGATCTTCCCACCAGGTCTGACCTGGCGGGTTGAACACCTCCCGCCTGCAGGCGGACGTGGAAACACCAGCACCATCACGAGATGGTGCCGGTGTTTCCACTTCCCCATTCCCATTGAGTCCTATTGGACTCAATGGGAATGGGGATTAACACCATTCCTCCTCCGTGACTCCCGGGACACCGGGGCTGTAATGCCCTGGTAATTCCGGGAGTCACGGAGGCGGAATGGTAATACGAGTCCGGCGGTAACCAGGCGGTTTTACCGCCGCGGTTACCGCTGGACTCGTAATGAGGCCCATTGTCCCTTATACAATCCCACACTGTTTCACCAATCTGCATCAAATTTTTGATTTTTTCCTGTTAGGAGCCTCCGGACATTACTGGATACATAACATTTGGACGCCCCACCCCTTTCCCTGGATTTCAGCACCCTCACACATGAGATGGTTGCTTGAAATCGGTGAAACATCAACGTGGTCATAGAAGGACCGGTGCTGAACCCTAGAATGCAGTTTCTGAGACATATGCACCACAATGCACCACAACGAACTGCACCACGCCAGGGTGAGGCAACAGGTGGGGAGAGAGCACAGTAGGTCCCAGTATGCAGCAGCACACCAAAGCTCGACCTTCCCCCAACATCTGCTCTGTGGTATGTCAGTCAGCCCAGCCACACACGCCCAGTCTCAGTGCAGTTGACTTCAAAGTAAAAAGCACAACAAGCGTTAAGCAAATTGGAACAGCGACCTACAGGATCATCCATTTTCAACAATTGATGAGAGTTTTGTCATATCTGTCCACAGAACCCGTTTGGAGAACGGGTACTTTTTGCTAGTGTTCTCTACTTTTACAGCGGTATGGGTCTTCCCTTTATTTTCTTTCATACACAGTTTATAATTTCCTTTCCCTTGGTTCCTGGTATACTCTCCTTCCAGGACTCTAACACTTTAATCAACAGTTCAGTATTTTCAGGGACTTTCCCTTCCCCTGAATTGTAGTTTCAATATCTTCTCTTTGCAGAGTTCACAATTGGGTGCGAGTTCCAGACCCCCTACTTTCCATGCCCAGTACACTTCGTTGTCAGGCTGTTCGAAATTATAATATGTACTTATTTATTTTTTGAGTTTGTATGACGTGGCTCATGCCCACAGGCCTCAGAGCGCTAACACAGAATAATAAACACACAAACATGAAACAGGAATGTGGAAACAATATATGCACAAACGAATATCAGAAGAAAGCTAACAATTACAAATAGTCCTAATAATACTAGAGTGAGGCATTTAAAGACAGATGGTTAGACCTCCTCCAAGTTGACTTCCAGTCTCAAGTTCGAGGAGCCCTTCAGCAGATGTTGGCACATGCTTAGGAAAAGTGGCAAATTACTAGTCCCACAGCCAACCAAAACACAATCTCTACTCTTCGGACACACAAAGCATCCACCTCGAACCTGCATGGGACCTTCAAATCAGTAGTTCTAACAATCCCTGCCCCTGTGCTCTGGCAAAGCCATGTCAATACTTTGTTACAGAGAGCCTCTCTAGGTTCTTTACCTCCTGGCTTCTCTATATTAGTAATGATAAAATGTATTCGATCCAAGAAGAATTCTCTTGTAATTGTATCCTTAATCACTGGAATACGGGAATTTTCCCACCCGCAGACTTCAAGAAGTAGCTGGGTTAGTTTTAGCATTGGTCAATCGAGGAGGGCAGGAGGATACTAGTATTGATTTACATACATTAACGGAAGGGGTAGGAGTCAGAGGCTGAGGTCGCTCACTAGTTGCCAATACTGAGGATGGTATCACAGCATGTGGGTTAGATGTAACTTCAGGTCCCAGGCAGTCAATTACTTCTCCAAGGTTTGCGAAGACTGGTCCGCCCGCTTGGGTTGTAAGTCTGTTGGACAGAAATTATCTGTTTTATCCAAATTATGCTGTACCACTAATAAAGGTTGTGAATCTGCTTGGCAGGAATTATCCATTTTAACCAGATGATATTTTGCAACACATTTATCCAGCAGGTCTACCCATGTACAGAGATCAGAAACATTGTTACACAAATTAAGCTCCTTAGTTATATTGGCCATAACTTGCATCCATTGTGCAGGTGTAGTATGTTTATTATGAAGCATATGCTCCTGCAGAATTTCCTCAGACCCCCAGTAAAGGCTGTACAATGGAGGGTATCAGTGGCTCTTGAGTAGCCTTCTTCCCCTTTTCCTCAGGAGAATGTGTTGCCATGGGGGGGCATCAATGAGTCATTTACACTTCCTAGTTAGATTCCAGGAATAGTATCCCCTACAGCTTACACATTCCGCAGCAGACCGATTCCTTACTTGCTTTATAAATGCCAGAAACCAAACTGGGAACATCATCAACATCAGAGGGCATGTCCATTCTCCTAACCTGGAGTCTCTGTCTCCTGCGTGAGCTAAGTGCCAGGACCTCGGACAAACGATTCCTATAGGGTGTTGGGGAAGCGGCCATATACGATGCTAAGGCACATTATTTATCAGATGAGTAGAGGGCTGTTTTAGGGCATGATTTCTTGTGACAGGCATACTGCACTATAAGCATTCAGCTTTCTAGTAACGCAGAGTAACATTGTTGGTTTTAAATAAGGAGGACCCTCGTCAAAGGAAGGACTGGTATATACCAGAATCTGTGCTAACATACGGATCCACCCTCCTACACAAGCAATGACATCTGTACTAACTCACCGAAGTCGGTGGAAAAAAGCGGGGCTACTGGTACACAGAAGTCCTTCAATGCCAATGCTTCTGCCGTCCGGACCATCAGAGTAATACAACTCCCCGGATCAGAGGCACCAGAAATGCCAGGGGTGCCGTAGCACCAAAAGCCAGAACGGTACGGCCCCAACAGTTAGGACTGACCGTGGGAGCAGCGTGGAAGAAGAAAGATAGGAAAGGACCCATCAATGACCTGAAACATCAAGCCACACTGTCAACCATGTGTTGCAGCTGCTTCCGACATGATGCAGGAGAGATGCACGTTACTAAGTATTTTGGCTTTAGCTTCAACTTGCTTTGGCAATGGTTCTCGGTCTCTTTCCCTACAGGTCTTGGACATTTACACACGGTCCAGGGTTCCTATCTTCCTGTTCGAGCTTCCCCAGCTTCTATTTTGCACTGTTTCTGGTACGTGGAATACACAACAAAGCGCCCCAGCTTCCCAATCCTTCTGCATCGGCTCACTGGCTTTCTTTGGTGGCTTTGTCGTCCTTCGTGTACACCGGTTCCATCTGCCTTCAGCCATCAACTCGGACTCACGCGTCGTCCACCCCCAGGACTCCGCTCTGCACCCGCCTCCTTCCAGCAGCCTTCTCTGGTCCCTGTGCTGCAGTGGGATGACTCCTCCCTCTGGCTTGTTCTGGATGGCGTCTCCAGGTTTGCTGCGTTTCGGCAAGACAGTCTGCTTCCTTCTTGCATCCCGACCAGCGTCAGCAATGAATTCTCCTTCTCCCCAACTTGGTTTTCCACTGCCGGTTTTGAATCTTCTGGCAGTGGTCACATGTTCTCAACAACTAGTACGCACACTGTTCTTTGCGGTCATAGTAATCATCATTACTCAATCCTTCCTCCTCGTCCCAGCCTTCTCTTAAGGATATGTATGGGTGATTCTGTTACCTTCACTAGGATGTTCTATCTCACAGTATGTAATAGATTAGACGGAAAATGTATGTCATTATCCCCTAGAGATTGGGAGATATACCATTTCTCTTCTGTCGAGTCACCCCTATTTCCCCCCGAGGGTGCTCTCCCCCCATGCGGTCCTCCTGCAGATAGCCACTCCCTAATATGCAAAGAAGGTTTACATGTCTGGCTGTGACTGTTTCACCGTTATAATTGGGATCACGGTTGGTTTAGTAGTAGTGCAGTCATTCTGTAAACTCTATATTTTATGTGAGCACTTTGCAGTTAATCAGTTAAGGCCATTTGTTCCTAAGGCACAAAGAAGGTACTACCCCAGGCAGATCATTGTAGAAATTAGTACCGTAAATGATCAGATTAAACAGTAACTATTTTTTAATGTGGCCTACCGCCCTTCAAATTAAATACTGCAGCTTCTGTCTGGCTTTTCCCCTAATCTCTGTAATGCTATTTCATAAGAGGTAAAATGAACCTTTGATCGCAGGAGGTTGATAAGGACAGCCGAGCAACCAGTATGCGAAAAAGCAAAATCAAACTATTTATTTAGCCGCAGAATCATCAACCTTAGATGTCTGCAAACAAAGTGGCGGGCCAGGAGAGATTGAAATCATCAAACGCTTGCCACAACACAAACTGCACCGTAGGCCTTTCCTGCATGTCGACTAAGGTGAAGGGGTATCTTCCCTGAATTGGCTCTAGGTATCCACTCTCGTGTGATTTGCAATAGGTTTCCTGGCCACATGAACCAAGGAGAGTGAGCCCGTCCGAGGAGCCCCTCAAGGTGCTACACCCTGGCTCGTCAGCTGAACTATACTAGCCATAGCTGCCCACTTTCCCAGTTCCAAAGCGGGTGTCTTTGAGCCAGTCCTGGTTTTTGCTTCCTGCATGCTGGAACTTGTTTCGTTTTTCAGATTGTAAGGGTAGGACTACAATTCCCAGCACCCCTGAACTATCTAAATACAGAGAGGTCATCTGCGATGTTCTGCTGCAACCAGGTAGCAGCAGCATCCAGTGGTGCACCCATCTGAGGAAAGAACTTGGCTAGTGGATATGCTGCAACTTTGGTGTAATCCTGAATCAATAAACTTGCAGACAAAGGCCCAGGTCAAACAAAAATACTGGCTCAAATCACAGAGTAACAACAACAGTTACCTTACATCGACGACCCAGAAGGGAATACTCGCAAAGCAAACTAACCTTAGGCAAGGAAGACTACCAGGACAGTATCACCACTCTTATGATGAGATCATTGTATGCAAAACACAGGATGGGAATGTTGGCATTGTACACGCTACTCTTCAGGTGGCGTGTAATTGATTGCAATAGCTGCAAAGTGTGTCCACTTGGCAGGGAAGACAGTGCACACTTTTTGTTCTTATGGCCTTATTATCTGGGTCTCCGAAACAACCAATATAATGGCAGACATTTACAAGGAGCATTGTTTTTGTCCCCGTGCATAGCCGATAACTTGATGACCCTTTTTATTTGCAACCTATACGTATACGGTGCCTAGATACTTAGAAACACGTTTCTCAAACCTATCCAGGATTGACGACTGTTTTTGTTATGGCCTACTCGGGGTCGGACTGAGAAAAGAAGTAGGCAGGACACCCAAAAAAAAGTGGCCCACCCCTCGCCTCAAAATAAGTGGCCCTCACCATCATCCGTGAATTGCTTCAATTCACGACTTTACAGAAAATGCTACTTTGGGAGGGTTCATGTGTCTCTTGCATGTTATGTTTTGTGTAAATGCTTGAGAAAGTGATAACATTCCTTTTGTTCTTTTTTTTAAAAACAACATGATCACATAGCTAAATACTTATTTTGCAGAACCAGACTCAAGGCATGTCTACTCGTTGCCACCAGTAATTAAAATAGAACTGCATTTAATAAGCAGTACTGCCAAATGATGACTCTGGAAAGTACCTTGCCAGTTGTATTTATGCTCAAATATTAGACTACAACACAACTCATAAAATAACTCAACTTTGCATACTTTCTGTGACAGTGTCCAGAGCTCCGAGGCGCAGGAGTGGCATGAACCAACCACCCCCACTGTGGTTTTGGGACCTGTTGCAAGTCGATGCTTATGCAGGGCTCTGCAACCCCAGCAGGAAAGGAGGGTTAGGGTGACGATGGTTGGACAGGAAGGGGGGGAAGTAGGAAAACCGGAATGAGGAAATGCGGGAGAGGTTATGTATAGTTTGGGGATGTTAGGGTAAGGTTTTGACCACTGTCCACACTTCCAGCGAGCTGTTAAACAGCACTCATGCAAACATGCATCTCTGCTTCTGACTCTACACAAATATACAATATCACTATCGCAGTATACAAAGGCACAACAGCATAATAAACGCACATGAGGTAGTACAGCACTTAGCTTAGGTCAGTTGTCGCCCAGAGTGTCACTTGTTGTGTCCTGCGATTTTGTTGTTTGCCAGGATGTGTCGTAGTAGCTGTTCAAATGCTGCAAGAGAGAGAGTGCTACAATTAGTGCACATATCAAACACTGCTGCATATGGCTGTCCACGTGCATGTTCACATGCAGGAGATATAGAGAGGCTAATAAACATGCACAGTAGGGGCCGCATGTGGCTCTGGTAAGAGGTAATAGGTTAGAACATGCAGGAGTAAGCAGTTAGTAACGCCTTAGGGTTCAATAACTGAGCGGACATAGAGGCCGCATGCCATGAATGACTCTGCTTTTAAAGTGTTAATACCCCTGTGCCTTCAGGCCAGTATTAAAGACCCAATAGCATGCTGTGCCCAAATCCATCTACCCTCTGCCCTCCATTTAGCAGAAAAAGGCTTACTACACTGCTCACTGTTTTTTATTTTAGTTTGGGCTATTAAGTGCCGCTTTAAAGCTAAAACAATTGCATTAGAGTACAGATAGGGAGAATGGTAAATGAGGTGGGACACAAAGCTTGTAGGTGTTGTTTGGTTATTTGCCCACCCATTGACTGGCCATGGCCATGCTAATCCCTATGGCCATATCCACCCAGTTCTTGCCCCTCCCACCCAAAACACCTCTTCATGGGAACCCTCTGAGCTTGCTTTATTCAAGCTTTACCATCAAACTTTGCAGTGTTTTCTCAGAGCAGCTTTCAAGAGTTGAAGGGCTGCTGCAGCATACCTCTGCCTGTTTCTTTGTCTTCCGTTTCATTCACAGCTCTTTAGTGTCATTATCATTAAATGCACTCTCCCTCACGCCCTAGAAAAAGCAGCAGTAGACCTGTATGCCCAATCCCACCTGACATGCCTCCTCCTGCAGGAACAGAAATCCTGACAACGCAATATTATTGCCAAGCACTTTATACAGTGCACATCACAAACTCAGCTCTAACACGTGAATTTCTTGCCCATTTCATGCAGGGTACGGTTCAGCACTCGTGAAATGGTAAAAGGAACACGTTACGCATGTATCATCTTCTAGAGGAGTATTTACCGGCTCAGCTGTTGTTCTTTGCATATCAGACAATCGCCACTTTTTCTTTATAGCCCTATGGCTTAGTGTGCACTGACCCATGCCATACGTTCTAATCAACTTTGGTTTGATGATGGGAAGAATTAGTTAGCCTCACACCGTTCGCACAGTTCGTCGTAGCAACCACCTGGGCTGTCTTACTTTTGTGTACCTATATAGATTTGAACCCACGGCCACTGCATGACCCCAGATCCATTTGTTGAATGTGTTTGTAAGCAAGCTGGTTTGGGTCATCCTGTGGCTGTTGGGTCAGCTTTGGATCAAAGAATGTAAGCCCGGCTTTACCACTCGACTAAGGGTGTAACCCCCATGTGTTAAGCTTCCTCTCTCTGGCAGTTATAGCATTTAGGAACAATGTTGTAATTGCTTTATATAATATATTAAATAATTAGGTTGGAGCGAGGGGCTTTCAGGCTAGTCACCACTGGTGTGGTCAGCTAAGAAGCATTGAAGGCATATGACTTACCTGCCAGAAGGGAGAGGGGTAACAGCAGCCAGTAGAGGACCTCACAAAGCACCTGCAGCTTCATGGCTGGGGCTCACTACAGAGAGAGGCGATACTAGACTCTGCCTTAATGTCAGCCTGTGCCTGGTGGCCCCGGACTGCAACCATCATATCTGGCTCCAAAAAATCCACAAGTTACGGTACCAGGAAGGAAATTCAATGCCCGGTTTTTGGGGAGAAGTGGGGATCAGTAGAGAGAGTCAGGAACATAAATGTGAAGATAGGAAATGGGTGGCAGAAGGTGCCTGCATGACTGGCGGGAGGCCGACTTTTCCTGAAAAGTTTCCGTCGGTGCTGCAGCCGAGCTCGGGAAGTCAAGGATCAGTGGAAAATGTGCCTCATCTGGGGAGGGGGCCGGTGTCATTTCCAGACCTGCAGAAAGTGAGAACAGACAACATGTAAATGGATGGAGAGACCGAGAGCAACTCACCCCTCCCAGCTGGGTCTGCCCCCTACCCGGATCGGTCTCCCCTGATAGTCCTACCCCATCTGTCTCCCTGCCCTCTGAGAGTGTTCCGCCTCTGTTGGTCCCATACCAGGCTCTGTGCCAGACGCCTTCATAACTAGCTCCACAATATATTACCTCACTGCCCCGAAACCGAATACACAGCCTGTGACTCCCTGTAGTGTATACCCCTTTGCGCTCACCACTCCCGCGCTTGTTCAGTGGTAGTAAACTCTCAAGCCCCTTAGAAGCCATGCACCACTAGCTCTCTCGGGCATACTTTGCATTCTGGGACTTGTAGTCTGTGTTTTTATAATGGGAAAAGTAGAACTATAAGTTCCAGAATTCAAAGGAAAAAACAGCCTACAGATTGGAATGGGTCATGATGTGCTGAACTAGCTGCTCACGTGGGTGGTGGGCCACTCCAGTAGTCCAGGGGCAGCCAGACGGCCTAAGCGGCCCAGGCGGATGGATGGAAGCTTGTGGCAGGCTGGCTCCGGCTCAGTCAGCAGGCTCTGTCCTCTATTCAAGGAGGAGAGCTGAGGGCGAAGTCGTGTGAGAAGGATGGTGCTGTTGCTGCCTGCAATCAGTGCACATGTGCCCAAAATGCAGACATCCACCCCCACACTGGCTCGTTATGATGACCTGAGAGTAGACCTCCTATCAATTTCATTGGCAGCTGGCTGGCAATTTCCCGGCCCCAGGCAGTCAGAGAACAAAGTTTCTTTCAGCTTTGCAAGCGCAACAACAACAATTTGTTGTCGATTGGGTTGCACTTGCAATGTTGAAAGCAACTTGCAAATGTTAGTGTGTGTGCATGACTCGACATGTCAAAATTCACAGGAGTGGCCTGCTTGGCCCAGCTCCTCCTACTCCTGACTGGCGTCAGCCATGCCGTCGCCGGTGGATGCACTGCCAGCCAGCCAGCCAGGCTACTGAGACCAGCGAGCACAGGCCACCGCCAGCCTACTCTATTCTATTATGCATAATTCATCAAAGCAAGGTAACCAAAGTGTGTATTACCTTGCTTTGATGAATGCATCTATCCACTTTCCACTAGCCTGTGATACGAGCTGGCTGAGCGGGCTGCAGGCAGCCAGCAGCCGGCAGGCAAGGAAAAGTAACTTACGTTACTTGAAGTAACATAAGTTACAAAAGCATATATTATACCACAAAAAACCGGCCAGGTTGATATTTCTTTTAAACCGGCCCCAGGTCCTCAAAGTCGCTCGCCATCGGCCGAATGGCTGATAGGCTAGTCCAACCCTGGGCATACTGACCCAAATAGGATGATGATTTTATGTAATTTCTTTTTATTGTGGGCTATTTAGTATTCTGACTGCTGTTATGTTACACTTTTTATGGCGATGCCAAAATAAAAAATTGACAATGATGATGATGAATTCTCAGCATGCAGTGTGAGAAAAAAAACACAAGACTGTCTCGTAGAGACACGAATGGAACTGGGAACATTGGGAGCTATTGCTAGCATGTCTTCAGATTTTTTATTTATTATACCCTGGCTCTCCAGCTGAACTGTGCTAGCGAGTTTGTCAAGTTGTTAAAAAATTATACCCTGGCTCTTCAGCTGTTATTAAACCCAGTGTGTTGTTATCTGAAGAAGTACAAACATACAACAGAAGAACACAGGACTTCCCATCATCTCAGTTGATTTGCAACCTACCCCGGGGAGACCTTGCCAACAGCATTACATAAGGCATGACCAAATCAGAGGAATCGAAGTGGGAAAGCATGTCACCTGTTTGCACAATGTTCAATCCCATCAATGCAAAAGGAGGGTAACCAATGTTGTGTGTCTTTCAGGATACACAATGAACTTGTCAAAGTCATGGATTGTGCCCACCTCGAGAATAGTTGCTACTCGCAATGGCCCTCTACGGGGAAAGCAAACAATAAAATGTGAATGGGCCTCATTACGAATATGGCGGTAAGGCAACAATGGAGCCGGTATCGCTACCGGCACTGTTGGTACCGTACCGCCATACTAGGGGTTCTGCTCGCAGGTGCCCTTGCAGCCACCACGTCTGACCTGGTGGCCGTACTGGCACCCACAAGCAGAACTTGATGGTAGCAATGGCACCGTTATTGACGGTACCGTTGCTACCACCCTCCCCATTCCCATTGAGCCCTATCGGGGCTCAATGGGAATGGGGATATGTACCAGTTCCGGCACCCGGGCAAGGGGAATTACCGGGTCCGCTGAAGTCAGAATGACCCGGTGATTCCCCTTTCACAGGTGCCGGACCAGGATGTGAGTTTGGAGGTAGCCTTGCCGGCATAACCGGCTTTAAAAAAGTTACAAAATCAAAATGACTATTGTTCCGAAAGTACTTTCCTGAATAAAAGTGAAGACAGATAGCTACTGCTGCTCGTCCAAGAAAAAGTGTAGCTTTCAAGGTATCCAGTCATTGCATCAAATACAAAGCATTGAATGCCAAAAGCATCAAAAAAAATATAAAATGAATGCATTTTTTTTCAAAGGTAAAGGTTATATTTTAATTATAATGGGTTTTAAGGGGTAAAGAAATAGGGGTTGGGGGGACCTCCCCTGAAAAAAAAAGAAAAAAAATGCATTCAATGCTTTTTTTTCGTTGCTTCTTTTTAGATGCTAAGGCATTTGATGCTGACAGTTTTGAAAGCTGGTTGTAAGTTGGAGTCATTACCCCATTGGTCTGTCCACCCCCTTCCTCTGAGTTCAAAAGGCTGAACATCTATCACTACTTCCTTTGGCCCATTAGATACATCTTTCACCCCAATTCAGAGACTATTTAGTTTCATAAAGAGATGCTAATTACAGTGCTTAATTGGTAAGAAAATAAGTGCCAGGGCCCAAGTATTTTCTTGCCTGGTGGGAGTGGCAGTTCCCCGTCTATTCTTGACACCACTCACTGTTGCTCCATACAGTGTCGCATGGCTCCTCCATATGGCATAAACACATTTGGGGTTAAAGCTCCAACTCTCACTGGTTCATTGAGGATGAATTCAACATAACACGTTAGTTGGGTCTTGAAATAAAATAAATGTTTGTGTTTCTTTAAAACACATCATCTTTTAAATCTCACTCTAATCTAATCTTATCAGTGTCAAGTGGAGCATGTTAACCACCTTACCACAGAAAAAAAGATCAAAAATGCTTTCCTCGTATGATAAATTGATGGACGAATGCAGGCAAAATCATTACTAAACGGATGAGTTGCCTGTCAAACACTGCAGCAAGATCGTCTTGCATCGGTTGGCATTCACGACTGGCTCTCCTGTTCGATATGGGTCATTTCACTGACTTTGCACCTGTGTTGGGGCTGTTGGCTGGTGACTGTCCTGTTGTTGTCAACCACCTTGATGATTATTACACTAGAGAATTTGCAGCAATGCCATGCAGGTTGTGTGGAGCAGTTTTTGCATGTGGCCAGCATCAGCGCAGAGGACTGTCACCTTGCATCTCATTGTTTTTCATGAAAATTGACAAATAGTGCTGCCCAGCCGACCTGGGTCATCAGGTTTGTGAATAACAATAAGGCAGCCCAGGATGCAAAGACCCTGGCCAATGCACACTGTTGTTGATTGTTATGTTACTATGACTGACTGACTGTTAAAATAATGAAGTTGCCAAAACACCCCAACATAATCAAGCCGGACTTAAAAATAAGTGCAGAGGCTCAGAAATAAGTGCAGGGCTGAGCCTTGGCAAGCTCTCCCACAAATTAAGCGCTGGAGGCATGGGCCAGCTACATGTTGATTCCTGAAGTTAAGCCTTTGGCTTCATCAGAGGAGGAATATTAACTCCTGAGAGGCTTTTGTCCTCTTCCACTCTATGTTGGCTGCTGCTGCCACAGTAATGATTGTTTAACTGTAAACACTCTGCCCTCCGAGGAGAGACATTTGACAGGCTCTTGTGGGAGCACCCCTTTCACATCTGAGCACCTGGAAAGCATCATGGCAGAATACTGCCACCTCCTCAGAGTGGGAGGGCTTAAGCCCTCCCAAGCCAGGGGCTGGCGCCTCCCCCGCTTCCAGGCTTGATATGGAAGCGGTGCCCAAACCCTGTTTAATGAGAAACATCTAGTGTCAAATCCCCATGGCACAGTAACTAGGAAACACATTTGAATTTAGTCTGCAACTGTTTGCAAAATGCAATCAATGCACCATTCTACTACTTCTTACCTGGCTCATGATAACTGTGCAGTCACTTCCTAAGAGTTCTGGTAAACCGAGATGTAAAGGAAGACAGGAATTTAGCACACCAGAGAATTCCAGTGTGAAAATGTGAATGCAGCCAGCATGAGTTTTGTAGTAAGGTGCTTAGTCAGGGGTTTATGTTGTTTGCAAGCATATAATACTGGTTACGCATTTCCCTGAATATTGAATATAATACATGTGAATTACTGCGCATAATCCATGACCGGATGGCTCTAGCACGTAGATCTATTAATGAAATTCTGATAAACGGCATTGGGTATCCCAATTTAATCACTAGGCTGTTATCATGTCCTATTACGAATCCTTCAACTTTTTCATTATGGTTCCTGGGAAGGCAGCCAATTCAGATATATATTTCCGCGTACATGGCCACTGGGATCAGAGCCCCCTTAAAATGTGGATTATTTAATGTTAGATCTGCAGTGGCCTATGCCACGAAACTTGCCATTGTGGTTTATGAAAAGCAGATCTTATTTATCAGCAAAACATGGTTCAATAATATTTCTGTCTCAACAAATCTTGTATGAACACCTTCAGAATACATAAGGATCCGCGAAGGCTGCATGGACAAGACCGGGGTGTCGGAGTTAGGGGAAGTGTGCGGGCTTAGGTGTAGCATATAAGAAGTCTTTAAATGTGCATATTATGAATGTTGCACGAGCTACATCTTTCGAAGATGAGTAAATGAAAATGCCTATCCATTTCCCTTTTCTTTCAGACAGACTGCTTAACTTAAACAAAAACAATTTCATAAGGGAATTCTGCAAACTACTTCCTGACTTCACATACAAGCAGGACATTGCCTTATCTTTGGAGATTTTAGCTTAAGGCCAGCTAACCAATAAGTATCACTTATCTGAAAAAACCTAGAGTACTCCAGTGAATTGGCATTCCCTTACTCGACCACAGGATGCGCAGACTGAGAAAGCCACTTCATAGACTTTCTGCTGTGCAAACATTGAAATGTATATAATATCAACACCCAACTCTGGGACTGGATGGACCATCACAAAATAGCCTTTTAATTACCTACATCAGACCAGAAACTCATTAATATCACATGGTCGTTTCCTGAAATAAGTTGTTCTGCAAACATATGAAAATCACAATATTTCAAGCCCCTTATAACATGGGTTATTTGTTAGAAAATAACATCCGACAGTGGTGTTCCACAGCAAAGCAAAATCTATAATCTGATTCTCACTCAAATGAAAAACGCTGACTGCAGATTCACTAAATTCTAGCAAGCAAGCAGGAAAAACAGCATGCCAATTGTGGTATACAACTGAAATTCGAAAAATACTGATAACTGTAAGGAATGTCAGAGAACCCAGTCTCAGACAACAATTTTCTATGATGGCAAACAGAGGAAGCTTTATTGTTGTCTTGCATGACAAAACAAACAGCGTCCTATGTCTTTTGGGAACTGACTGCTCTAACCTGACCAGCCCTCGAGACCCCTCACCTTTGTAGGTCACTAGTCACCTGACAGATTCGACAAAACCTAAGAAATTCTGGAAATCTTCACTAGGCATTCTGGCAGATACATACTGCTTCCTTCCAATATAATGAAGATTACCCCTGCTAACTGCGCAGGTAGTATTAATTCTATAAAAGACTAGGAGGCCAGCATTATGCTTCAACTTCTTTTATTACTACTCCTCAGCAGTTTCAACAAACTAATAACAATACTTCTAAAAATGAAGTGACTTTTCTTTCTTTAGAACTACAATCCCCATAGTCTCAGTAGTCCATCTACTTTCATGCTCAGCTATGACCACTTCCTTTCCCTGAGCTCCTCCTCTCTTTTACGTGCTCTGACTGTCACTTATAAAATCCACTCAACGTCCTGCCAACAGAGCAAAGACTTAACCACATCCAACTGAATCATCGATCCTCTTCGACTTCTCAAGACTATCCTTGCCAGTTTCTTTCCTCAATTGTTCTTCTGTTCTTCCCCTAGGGATGATATAAACAGAAAACTATGGGCTGTATACTTGCATTATAACTCTCATATTAAACATTATCATTGTATCTAACATTATCCATGGCAATACATGCTTGGGTGGGAAATTAATGCTCGCCTCCTAGTCTGTAATAGAATGAATACTCCCTGCGCAGTTAGCAGGGGTAATCTTCATTCTACGACAAGACTGGAGGCGAGCATTATGCTTGTTCAAAGGTCCCCAATACTGTAACCGCTAAACTCTCAGTTGGTTTAAAGTAAAATTCTTTAAATGTACGATCACTAGCCCAATCTGCTGCCAACATAATCTCCCTTAGGGATACTCCTGTCGTCAAAGCCTTAGTGGCCATTCCTCCTCGCACTGAAGGTGCACCGTACTTACTCAGGTCAATATTTGCTGCTTGCATAATCTCTTTAACCTATATGGCTATGGTGGCTGTAGCCACTGGTTGATATGGCTTCCTGCGTACTATGAGCAGCTGTGTGGTGCTGGCTGACCTATCCTCTGCCGTCCTGCATTCGTACTCTCTGATGCAGCTCGCTACGCTCCACTTGGTCTTGTTAGGAAAATATGGATAGAGGACTGAGGATGTCCCTGTCTTAGTTCTCCTGACAATCGAGAAGGGTACTCCTTCTGGCCCAAAGGATCTCCTGTTGATCTCTAGTGCTTTAACATCTGATACGCATTTACAAGATACGAGGCATAGCAGCATTGCCAGCTTACCTGACAGCTGCTTGAGGGACAGATCTGTCGGCCAGCTTTCTGGAAGCTTGAGGACAATGGTCAAGTTCCACATCGTACTATATCTAGGTTCTGGAGGGATCCTAAATCTGGCTCCTCGAATGAGTCGTACAACTGCTGGGTGTTAAGCCAGCTGGTACGCCTTCAATCGGCAGATGTCCTGTGGAGATCGCTGATCTATACACTCCTATCGTGCGGAAAACTCTTCCGTCCTGTAACAACTGCGCCAGAAAGTTCAGGATCACGACTACAGGTGCTGAAACGGGATGAACACTTCTCCCTCTGCACCAGCTAGTCCATTTGGCCCAAGCCCCGTCGTAGCTCCTTCTAGTGGAAGGAGCCCAGGACTCCGCAATGAGCTCTGCAGCTTGCGTTGAAATGCCTGGCAGCACCCAGCGTCTCCTGATATCCTGCACGGGATGAGCGGGAGTGTCCCTCTCACTCTCAGAGGATGATATGACCCAGCTGGGTCCGTGAGTAGCTGCTCCCCTTCTGGCAGTACTCTCGGCTGGTCCACTAGGACTTCCATCAGCGTCGGGAACCATACTTGTGACCTCCACAGTGGTGCAATTAACAGTAGTTCTGCTCTCTCTATCCGACATTTCGCTAGAACTCTGTTCAGCATCATGAAGCGGGGAAAAGCGTAAAGGGGACCGCCTGTCCATTCTTGTAGGAAGGCATCTGTTCCTTGTGCACCTGGGTCCAGCCTCCAACTGAAGTAGTTGGCTGTCTGTGAATTGAGCCAAGACGCAAACAGGTCTATGCTTAATGGGCCCCATTTCTGATCCAGTATCTGAAACACTGTCGGATCCAGTCTCCAATCGCTGGAGTCTGTGAGGTAGCGAGAATTCCAGTCTGCTAGTACGTTCAGCTCTCTGGGCAGATACTCTGCCGTCACTGATGTCTCTGACTGAAGGCAAAAGTGCCAAGAATCTTTCGCTAGCTCAGTTAGCATCCTGGATTTCGTGCCGTCCAGGTGGTTTATGTAACGAACCGCTGAGATGTTGTCCATTTTCAACAGCACGCACAACTTCATCTTGCCTCTCGTGAAGACTTTGATCGCGAAAGACCCGGCTAGTAGCTCCAGGCAGTTTATGTGCAGACGAAGCTCTTCTTCCCTCCATCGGTTTCAGCATCGAGCCCCCCAGCCCAGGCGACTGGCACAGACTCTATGATCAGGTCTGGCCGATCTCCGAAAATGGCTCGCCCATTCCAGGCGTCCATATTCTTCAACCACCATTCCAGTTCTGTTATGGACTCTGGATCCAAAGGTACTAACTGATGATATTTTTTAAGCCCTGCTGAATATGGCTTGGATGGAGGCTCCCAACAGACCCACTATCCTTGCTAGTACTCTGAGAGAAACTACTTGTTTCTGTAGACATCCTCGAATCTCTCTCTTGATGTCCCATATCTTTCGAGCTGGAAGCTCTAGTGTGGTCTTTCTGGTATCCAGAATGCATCCCAGGAAATCTAATCTTTGAGCTGGGGTGGTGTTTGACTTTTCTAAATTTAGTAGGAACCCCAGTGACTCGAGTAAACTCTGTACACATTCTGTCTGATAAATCAGTGTTTCTCGGTCCTCGGCTAGCAGAAGCAGATCGTCCAGGTATATGATCAGCCTTATGCCTTTCTCCCAGATCGCTGCTGCTAGTGGTTTCATCAGCTTGGTGAAGGCCCATGGAGCTGATGCAAGCCTGAATGGCATCGTCTTGAATTGCCAATGTTGCTCTTTCCAATGGAAGGCTAGGAATGTTCTGTATTCCATCAAGACTGGGACTGTTAGGTATACATCCTTTAGGTCTAATCTTGTCAGCCAGTCTCCTTCCTGGAGGGAGTCTCGGAGCTGGTGTATGCCTTCCATTTTGAAATGTCGGTAAACTACCCAGCTGTTTAGTTCCTTCAGGTTTATAACTGGCCGGACCTTCTCTTTCCTGTGTACAAGGAACATATTGCTCACAAAACTGGGTGTGTGCAGGCATCACTCTATGGCCTTTTCTGGACGAGCTGCGCAAGTTCGTAGTCCAGGCAGTTCTGCTCTGAGCGTGCTAGGCGTTGCTGATGTGGCCTGCACTCTTGGACTGGTAGCTCTATGAATTCTAATTGCAGTCCTCTTACGGTTTGCAAAATACAGGCATTGCTGGAAAGCACGCGCCAGTTTTCCCAAAACATGCCAGTTCTCCCTCCCACCGGAGGGTAATGAATTATTCTCACCTTGTGTGAATCCTTAACCTCGGCCGGCTCCCCTTCCTCGGCGTCCTCTCGGGAAACGCCCTCTGGTCGGGAAGAAAGCGTCTTGCAGGCGGTTCTCCCAGTATTGCGCTCTGGGGTTTGGGGCCCTTCTACCTCCTTGATTTCGACCAGCCGCTCGACCCCTGTGGCGGCCGGTCCCGCCAAAAACTCTGCTTGGGAAAATCTTTCGAAATGAGGCCTGAGCTTTCTCCAATGAGATGTAGGTACCTACGAAGCGGCCCATTTCTTTTCCAAATGTCTCACCGAAGAGGAGACCCTGTGCTGCTTCGTACGAAGCGAGGTCGCTGAGCTTGGGGTCTATTTTGAGCAGTAAGCCCCTTCTCCTTTCTGATGCGGTCGCGCAATTGGCGTTACCCACAAGGCATACCGCTCTTTGTGCCCAGTTTGCCAGGGCATCGGGATCCACTTCCTCTCCTGTATCTTTCGCCCTCTCAGCTAGGTCCATGATTTTGCCAAAGGTCCGGCCAGATCTAGCACCTTTTCCTGGCAGCTCTTCCAGGATCTGTCAATCCCTGTCCGAGGGTCCTTATTAGTCTTGGACACAAACGTAAGCATCTTTAAGTCTAACTCAGGGGCCTTGGCTACTTTGCCAGGAAGGTCTGGCCTTGGACACTCTGCTCGGAGGCGCTGTCTCACCTCTTTGTCGAGGGCTTTTCTTAATCTTATGGTCATATACTGTGCAACCCTGGGGGATGGTTGCCAGTCTGATGACCTCGCGTTACGGATGCTGTCCGGGTCAAACATATCTTCCTGCCCTTCCTCGCGGTGTTTTTCTTTTCGTGCTCTCTTACCCCCGCTGTGTCTGACCCAGTCGTCTTCCACTGCCTCCTCCCCATCGTGGAAGGACAGGTCACCTTCCACCGGCTCATCTTCTCCTTCTATTTCTTCCCCAGCAGCGGGGGTCGTGAGGTTCAGCACTGTCTGACGCTGTAAATATGCTTCTCTGAGCTCCGGGGCCTTTTCTTTAACCCCTTCCAAAGGGCCGTGGGGGTCGCAAGAGGCTTTCCTCTTTCGGGCCTTAGTACTCCCCGTAGACCCTGTATCAGAGGGTTCTTTGGGCGTGCGTTCTGTCCTTATGGTGCCTTCTTTGGGCTGGTGTAGGATTGCTTCCATTTTTTCCAGCCTATCTTGTAGGGGTTTTACCCCCTGAGCCACAGCATCCACTAGTGAACTCCCCAGCACCTCCTTGAAGCTAGCAGCTAAGTCCAGTGACTGCTCCTCTTCACTCCATTCAAATTCAGACATTCTGGGAGAGTGCTGTGTGCCTAGTATACCTGAAGCAGGTGTATGAGCACGCCCAAATCACTAGTTTAGCTTTTAGTGAGCTGTACAGGTCCTCCCTGTGTCACTTCACTCAGTTTCTTAAATTTAGTAAATATTATATATATATTATATATATATTTTTTTCTTTTCTTTTTTGTGTTCTTAGTGGCTGCCCGGACTGTTATGATCAATGCTTGTGATAGGCTTATTTTGCACCTGCCTTTCCTGTGGAGGGAGGCTTGGGAGAGGATCTCGTGCCTCTCTCTGTGTCAGTGTGGAGCTTCTGCTCCTAATCAGCTGAACAGCGTGTCGCTGTATTTAATCCTCCTATATATTTGGCGCGCGTACTGCCGCGACCAGGTTTATATTCAAATAATTGTTCTTGCTACGAATATTGTTGTAGCCAGAACAATCATCGCCGGGCCCAGCTTCTTTGTACTGTTCGCTCTGCGTCGCAGGGGATAATGCGACGCGGAGTACGAGCTTGCTGGTTTAGGCTCCACCCCTCCCAAGGAGGGGGCCGGAGGGCCTCGGCGCTGCTGGATCCTTCTGAGGGATCTCTCCGGCTCCCGCGGGCGCAGGCTAAACGCCTAGGGTGCCGGACATTCGGCACGGGGCCAATGCGCCGCGGGAGCTCTCCTTTATAGAATCAAAGTCGGAATTGTCAGCAAAAAAGCCGTGCGCAGCGAATGCTACAATACACGCTTATTCCTACATGCTTAGTGTCAACATATCTATATGAATAGTTCCTATCTCTAGGTTAGCTCCAAATCATTAAATAAAACTATATATTATATAAACTATAAATCAGTTCGATATTACTAAAAGTGTGTAACAACTCCTAGAGCTATCAAATCTAATCTACTTCACATGTCATATACGGAGATGAGCCAAATTGTTATCTGCTTGAAGAGCAGTAAAAGAAGAGGAGGAGCTCAGGGAAAGGAAGTGTTCATAGCTGAGCATGGAAGGAGATGGACTACAGAGACTATGGGGATTGCAGTTCTAAAGAAAGAAAAGTCACTTTGGACATTTTTTGAAGTATTGTTATTAGTTTGTTGAAACTGCTGAGGAGTAGTAATAAAAGAAGTTGAAGCATAATGCTTGCCTCCAGTCTTGTCATAGAATACATTCATACATTCATATTTAGTCCTCCTTCTATATCAATTTCCACGTACTGCATCACATGACAAGTATCCTGCTGAGGGGTATTCACAGCCCGCCCAACGTGACTTCATTTGCGGTCTCGGAGCGATCCTTTTTCTGATCTAGATCTAGCCAGTTCATGCAATCACATGAATCCAGTAGTCCTTGGACGGTGTTTCTGCAAGACAGCCCTTTTCCAACCCTACTCTAAATGCATGCTCGGCAATACGCTAAGGAGATTTTATCAATTCGTTGTCTCTGGGGGTGTCAGCTAAAATTTTATTTCTTTATTTATTCATCTTTATTAATTTTGCTTCATTGATATGACCCTTCGCCTACACGAAAGTCCAAGAAATGTGGTGCAAGCGGTGACGTCATTTCACCAAAATGCCAGGGGTAGCGTGAATTACATCACACGACCGTTGACCACCTGATGACATCAAAGGAACTAATGTCATTTGACCCCGCCCCAAATGCCATCACAGGAAGTGATGGCAAACGACCTTCAGGTTTTTCAGATGCATCTAGCACCTGTGTTTCCAGGCCCTCTCATTTCAGCCAGATATAAGAACCCGAGACACTGATGAAGGCGTGATTTGTCCACAATCACAGATTTGGGAAATGTCATTTTCCATATTTGACATGGGGACTATATGTAAAACATACATAATCCAATACTTGTAACAGGGCAACCGAAATCTCTAATGCAGGCTACAGCTAGTGTATGAAACATCTATAGATCAATAAACACAGAAGTACTTGCGGCGTTGCTGTGTTAAACAAGCCAAAAAAGCACTGACCTGTGTAGGTGTGTGCTGCTTTTTACCCAGGTGAAAAATGCTGCAGGAGCAAGGCCTGAAAATCAAATCATTGACCAGGATTTAGTATCAACAAAATTGCCTGGTTATAAATGTAGCTATGAGTTAGCTCCCACTACAATAGAAGAAACCTAGTAGACTGGTATGTGTGCACAGAGGGTAGTGCACCTGATAATGTTATCTTTGCTGCAGTATAATACCTGGGAAAGGTTTTTTCAATGTTCCCAAGAACCCACCATAGTTTTTAATATCTATGCATAATACTGGGTGCCAGCGTACTTAAAAAGCCCCCACCATTTAATGTAATATAATTTCTGCACACATACATCCGTGGCAACACAGTTGTTTTAAATTAAAAACACCCACGAGTTGCTTCTCACTGGGGATTCACTGGCAGACTTCAAGGCACACACTGCACACTACCCCTTTGTCAGACAATTGCGTAGCACAACATTTGGGGGCCATGCTGTGGGGCCCCCCAAGCTCCTTGACAAATAACAGGGCACGTCACGCCCCAGGCCGACCCGGACCACCACGTGTGTGCAATGTCCATGATGATTATGCTGCTGCAGGGGCATGCACCACTGCAAGTGAAAGAAGTAAATAGGCTTTTAATTCAAAGCTTTAATGTTTCACTTGGCATAGAAAGAAGGGGGCAGTACCTGGTCCACAAGTGGTGGCTGGTGAGGTGTTGTTTTGGAGGGTGTTAATATTTGCTACAAGTATGCGATTGTGACCGAGTGTAGCGAGGGAGCATGAACTAACAGAATTGGGTTTGAAGGTTAGGGGGGATTCTTCCCCCTCCCCATAGAATTTCTTTTTTTTAAATGGGTTAAAATGGCACATTACACAGCACACCTTCTGTAAAAATATGGGTAAAAGTCCACAATGAGAAAAAGTACGATCGATGCAAGTCACCAAAAGGGCACAGGGCATTTCCCAATGCATTATCATGCCGGTCCATGCAATATACGCGCACAAAGTAGTCCTGACGTTGTTATACGGTGCAGAAACTAAACTTTTGTTGATAGAGGTCAATAGGTATTGATTAAAAGCGATATACTGGAAGAAGGTACTTGCCTTACCCCAAGGCGTCCCAGTGCAGATAATTCGATATGTGCTGGGTCACCTCTCACTAACAGCGATGGTAAGGTGGCGTGCTTTGTCTCTTTTGAGGAAAAGTCTATTGGGACACACCAATGGGATTTTGTCATCTTTCGGGTGCTTTTTAGGGCAGAGTCAGACCGGTTAGTTCACAAGTGGAGGGATGATTGTTATACTGTGATGGAGGCGGCAGGTATCTCTAGGAATACCCTTATGCTAACACCGGATAGAGCATAACTTAAACTATGGCAATTTGATTGGATTTAGACTTTGTTGGAATATAATAAATATGACATTTTTTAAAAATGTCTGTGGGAGAGTAAGGCACTTAACTCTGTCCCCAACTACTTAATGAAATTCCCATGTAATAGATATCGGCATTGATTTTTGAAACTGTGTTTTAATTTATGGTCGACATAGGAGTTGTTGCGATTGAGAGCAAACTGGCGTATCTCTCAAAGGAATCGTCGTTCTGATAATAGCCTGAGCGAGATCACAAAGTTGAGACGCATATTGGTATCTTGTAATACCTTGACAGATAAAAGGAATACTTACATAACTAAGCATTTTAACACCTATAGGATTTTAATGGAGGTGAAAGTGTGGGCATATATGTTATCAGATATTTACTTGACGTTGATATTTCATTGAAATAGGTGTTTTTTAAGTATTCAAAGTATTGTAGCACTTGCTTCGGCTTTTATGGAAACGTATGCATGAAATTAAATTGACTTTAAATGATTCATGTTATAGTGTTGATGAATTTATTGCTTTTTTTTATCGTTGGTATTTCTGTAAGGTGACAGTAAAGTTGAACATTTCAGCCTTTATACAATTAATACAAAAATGCAAAAAATAAGCTAGGACTGTCAACTTTAAGAATCACTCATTGTTTGGCAGGAAATGGGATAAACGGAACTGAGATCACCCTCAAAATGTTCCCTTTCTTTGGTAAGCTCCCAAACCTTTACCGACTCCATATGCTGCCATTTTGTCAAAAAAATGGAAGCCATCAGTCCCTCAATCTCAAGTGTACAAGAATTTCCGCCACACCTATTCCTGACCTGTCAACCGAATCCTCCTTTACAACCTTCACCCGATCAGCCAAGCAGAGCTTGTGCGTATGGTTAAGAATGTGTAGGGATAACCAGAGCAGGCTGAATCCTTTCCTGTCAAGACTATTAAGGATATTATCCTCACTCTTGACAATTACTTTTCGACTGCTTTGATAGGCAAATATTAGCAAAAATGTAGTTGGTCAATGACTGTTTTCCACTGAACACATGGACTCCTGTTTCAGACCAGCCAGAGGCAACACACAGCATGGAGTCACATAAGTATCATGTCTCTCATGAAGATCAGTGCTAACTCCTTTATTAGTCTCATCCTACTGAACCTCTCAGTGGCTTTTGACGACGTGAGCCGGGAAACATTCCTTCATTGCCTACAGACATCCGTTGGCATCTCTGGTTCTGCCTGTCTTCTGATTTCATCTTTCCTGACAGATGGGCAAAGCCAGGCTAGATTAGGCCCTTCCCTCTCGAAGCCCACCACTCGAACATGTGGAGTCCCTAAACTCTCAATATTGTGCTCATGGCTCTTCAACACGCACCTGAAACCCATTGTTGAGATCATTTCTCTGCTCACTACCCAGCTTCATACATAGGCAGATTATAGGACCTTCAGTTTTCAGGGTTATGCATTGGATGAACAGCACTTTTCTAATGAACTAATTCAGATTTAGGGCTGAATGATAGAAAACTCCCTTCTGCTCAATGCCACGAAGAAGAGATGATCTGCTTTCACAAGATTATCCTCTCAGACCTTCCCTTCTCTTTGTCTCTCTTGGGGACCCCATCTACTCCTGTCTCTTCTGTCAAACACCTGGGTGTTAGCTTCGACAATCCCTTGACCTTTGTTCTGCATACACAGTAATCACTAAGAAGTTACATTTTCAGCTCCATTTCCTAAGGCGCATCCTCTCACTCCTTAACATGTGTCAAGTTCAGTTGACTTCTACAATGGTTCACTCTTGACTGCACGTTTGTAATAGACTTCTGCTGGGAATCCCTTAAAACTCACACAAAAAGTACAAGTGACCCAGACCAAAGCGGGTCGGCTCATCCTGACCCTGACCTGAGACCTAGCAATCACATCCCACAAGCTCTTCTAGACTTTCACAGATTTCTCATTAGATTGTGCATTGACTTCAAGTACTTTGCTGATCTTCAGGGCCTACTAGAACACTGGTCTGCTTTATCTGAGGCAGAAGATAAAGACATACCTCCATTCCCAGATGATTGAGATTTGCTGGTTCAAAATCAAGATATATCAATGCCTTTGAGAAAAAAGAGACTGGTTGGCAAAGACCTGGGTGCTGCTGGATTCACTGTCTAGAGTGGCTTTCCTCCGGCCATTCGATCTGTGGGGATACGCTTCCACTTTTTTCTTAAAAAGACTGAAGACTTTCATCTCCAGGAGCTCATTTGGGTTGGAAACATTAACTTATGTCCCTCTCCGGAAACTAACATTCATTAAGGCCTAACAGGACTACCTTTGGTCTTAAGCCTACACTACCATTCAATGGCTGGTTGTGCATAACTTTGTAATAGCAGAGCTTGTTTGTTTGCATACTCCTGAGCCTAATCATCCACTTTGCCTGGTTAGTGAGGTCTCGAAACAGAAATGCTTGTTCTCAGCTGTACACAGCATTGCTCTTCATCTTTCTCCAGAACCTTAACCTCATTATCTCTTGAACTATATGGTCCTTGAGCTATAAAACCACTTGTTGGACTGTATTGTCTTGAGCTAAGTAGCAGAAATGTTTGTTTGCACTTCTGCTCTCGTTTGCTCCTCACGCTATCCATTGCATTTAACCAAGCTGAATTTTTCTAAAGCCTATGTAGATCATATCATTTCACTCGTCCCTTTGCTTTGATATTGCTATGAAACAGCTATGGCCATGGGTGATGCAATAAAGCAATGCGTTACATTTTGTGTGTTTGTTTTAATGGATCCCCTTACTTGGTTATATCTATTTTATTTACCCGTGGTATTTTTTCATATTGTTATATATGTTATGTGATTGGGTGGTCCACAAATATTACTCTGACGTCTGGAAATGGTTCAAGGTTTTTTATTGGTTATACAACAATAATGGATTTGACCATAATCACGACGAGCCTGACTAATACTTGTCGCCAGTGTTTGGAAGCTGGCACTAGGACTGTCTCTCTTTTGCTCGTCTACCCTTCGTTAGCCATCCTAGTTCTAACCCCCGGTTAGTTCTATGGCTCGGTAACTCATTTTTTCTTTTCTTAGAACCAAGGTTGCAATGGTATCCCTTAAGAGTTGGCTCACTGACTGGTTTCCCTTAAGCGCTGGATTGTTGACTCCCTTGAGGCTATCCCTACTCTACCACTGCTCGGGCCACCCTTAGTGCTCTATAGGGAGATGAGAATGTGCTTATTTGGAAGCGTCTAGGCCAATCACACTCAGTCTCGCCTTGCCCTGTTCTCCTGCCTCTTTCTCTCCCCTTTCTCCTCTTTGCCAACCTTCTGTCTCTCCAATGTTTCACTCCAGCTGTCCAACTGCAACCTTAGATGTTAACTTCTTTCCTCCTCCCACTCTTCTTCTCTCACTACTCCTCCGCTAACTACTATGACTACCTTCCTCCTTTCACTAGAAGTGCTTCTTTCATCTCACTACTACTGCTCCTCACTACTCCTACTCCTCTCCTCTCACTACAATTACTCTTCTCCTCTCCCTACTTGTACTCCTTCCCTCTCACTACAACAACTCCACACTACCACTGCTCCTCACTACTACTCTCTCCTCTTACTACTACCACTCCATGCTGTCACTGTTCTTCACTACTGCTCCTCTCCCTCTCACTACTACTACTCCACACTACCATTACTCCTCACTACTAATATTCCTCTCCTCTGACTACTACTGCTCCATGCTACCACTGCTCCTCTCTATCTCTCCTCTCACTACCACTATGTCTCACTACTACTACCTCCTCTCACAACCACTATCTCTCACTACCACTGTCCATCACAGCCCTACAGTAAGGGACACCCGAGGCTAAGCACAGCTCCAGTGTTTGCAGCTCCAGTAGTGTCTGCCGGTGTCTGGCGTGGTAGCATGAGGCATGTAGCCATCAACCTGCTGCAACTTTCCAGGTACGTTGAATCTGGGTGTTTTGCATTGTGCTGTCTTAAAAAACGGAGCCTTTTCCCCCTCTTCTATGAAAGTTGGATTTGGGTGTTTTGGATCCTGGTGACTTTGGCACTTTTACTGGGTCTCTTTAGGCTCCCTCCCACCCTAGATTCCCCTGCAAGGCGTGCCGTTCGCTATTGTGTGTTACTTGTTCTCCTCCTGTGTCTTCCTTTGTTGTGACCCCAACCTCCCCTCTCTTCCTGCGCATCTGGAGTTGTGTGCCACAGGGCTGATGCCTCTCTCTCTCTCTCTTCTCTCAGGTCCTTCTCCTCCCTCCTACCTCCTTCGCACCCTCTTTGGTGCTTGCTGTTGCTCCCATCTTGTCTAACGGCTATTCTATCTCTTTACCTATCCCTCTCACTAAGTCAGGAAGGAAGAAGTTAAAGAGGGACATCCTGGTTGCCAACCTTGGCCTCCCTATCACTGACACCTACATCAGTGCTCCCTCCAGAAAGACCCTTACTAACATCCTCTTTGTCGTTCCCTCTCCAGGCCTATGGACCCCTCATATGGTCTCTGTTCTCTCCCCTTTTTCCTCTTCTCCAATTAATGGTGGCACTCAGTGGGAGGTCCTCCTAGCTCCCTTCTACTTCTCCAAAATCATCATTAATGTCTATCTGAATGGCACCGTCTTGGTCCAGGGCCCTCAGCCCAATCTCCTCCTTTTCGATAGGCGTTTCCCGCATCTTATCAACTTCCTTCCTTCTCTTGCTACTCCTACCTACACCCCTCAGGCTCCTCCACCACGTCCCTCTATCGCCACCTCTCTGCACCTCTCCTCCTTCTCTCTGGCTACTATGCCACCTCCTCTACCACCTCTGCCCACTCTTGGGCCCCTCTACCACTTCCGCTGGGTGCACCTCATCCTGTACCCTTCCACAGAAGTCTTTCAAATGTGGCAATCTGTTCCACGTTGCTACTCTCAACTCTCGCTCTGCAGTCAAACATTCCTCTGACATCTGCCGACTGCTCAAAGAACTTGATCTGGATGTCCTCGGTCTCACCGAGACATGGTTCACGTCGAGTTTTGACACTCCTCTCTGATGGCTACACGATCCTCTCCAAACACAGAACTAACTGTCCATGAGGTAGAGTAGCCCTGATCTTCCCAGAGTGGATCCCTGCCTCTGTCATTCCTATGCAGGCCCATTCCTCCTTTGAATGCCTGGTCTGCAGGCTCGCTATCTCTCCTGGCCTCTTTCTTACTGTGGCCACCACTTACAGGCCACCTGGCCAGGTCGCCCTCTTCCTCTCTGAGTGGGCCAATCTATCTTCCTCTCTCCTTGCCTCTACCTCTCAACTTCTCCTCCTCTGAGACCTCAACATCAACCTGGATGTTTCTAACCCCCTCCTCGGGACGCTTTCTCAATCTCTTCAACTCTCTCTCTGTTCCTATTTTACCCTCCTTATGCCCGACACACTCTGCCGGGCACACCCTGGATGTTCTCATCTCTTCAGACATCCCCCTCTCTAATCCTCTCACCACTCCTCTCTCTTGGACTGCCCACTTTCTTCTCTCCTCCCACTTGACGCTCTCAGTCTCCCAGGTGAAGCCGACCCCTGCACTGCCACCCACCTTTTCGGTCATCCCGCCCATGAAGCGTGTGTCAGTGGAGGCCTTCGCCGCCACTTTCTCTCTTCCTACTACACCTGCGACTGACACATTCTGATTCAGCCCTCCTTAACCTGCATCGATACATCTCTAACAGTCTTGATGCCCTTGCCCCTGTAATGAGGATCAGTTTGAAGCCCACCTCCAAGTGCAACCCTTGGTATTACTCAGACCTCGCCACTCTTAAACGCAAGTGTAGGGTGGCTGAGAGGAAGTGGAGGGCATCAGGCGCATCCTCTGACAAACTGGCCTGTTGCCTGCTCTAAAGACAATACAGATTCTCTGTCCTGGCCAAGAAGAGAGCCTACATCCAAACATGTGTCTCTGCAGCCTCTAACAACATGGCTGAACTCTCCAAAATATGCAAGGAGCTGACCAATCATTCTGCAGTCTCCACCTCTCCTTTTCCTCCCAGTCCTTTCACGCACTGGCTTCTCACTTCACACTAAAATTCAGCATCCTGTTCCTCTCTCTCTCTTCCTCTCCCTCTACCTCTTTCGGCCCCTCTGGCTGCCTCTTCCCTCTCCTTCTCCTCTTTCCCTGTGTTCATTCCTGATGATGTTTCTAGACAAGTCTGATCTATGAAAGTGTCACCCAAGCCGGTGCTCCCCTGCTCCTTCAGAACCATCAAGGACTACGTCGACACCCTCGCTCCAGCCTTGGCCAATTTCTACAATCACTGTTTTGCCACTGGAACTTTCTCCTCTGCCATAAAGCACTCCCTGGTGCACACCCTCCTTAAGATGTCTACTGATGAACCTTCACCTCTGGCAAACTATTGGCCGATCTCTATAACTCCTTTTCTGGGCGAACTCCCAGCTTACTCTCAATACTGAATCGGTTGGTTGTCTCCACGACCATCAGTCTGGCTTCAGAGCAGCCCGAAGCATGGAAACTGCTCTCCTGAACACCCGTGAAGACCTGCTCTCTAACCTTGACTCTAGCCTTCCTTCTGTCGTCATACTCCTTGACCGTTTCTCTGCTTTTGACACGTTCAAACACGCCATCTTGATCTATTGTCTGTGTGACAACCTGGGCATCACGGATCAGGCCCTAGTCTGATTGACCACCTTCCTCTCTGATCGACCCTCCCAGGTCCAACTGGGGTCCTTTCTCTCTACCACATCTCTCCCCACATGTGATGTTCCCCAGGGCTCTAACCTCTCACCCTGGCTCTTTAACCCCCCCCTGCTTCCTCTCCTCTATCGCTCATTCCTGACTGTCTATCCCCGATTCGGGAATGGTGTGCCTCCAATGATCTCTGCCTTACTGCTGGTAAGACCGAGATCCTTCTCATTGGGACCCTTGCTACCGCTTTCCCTCGCTCACTCTGGCTGCCCTCATTGGGCCCTCTACCTGCGCCTCCCTGCAAGGCAAAAAACCTTGACGTCATCTTTGACTCCACCCTCTCCTTCGATCCTCACATCATGGACCTCTCCAAGAAGTCCCACTACCAGCTGCACCTCGTCAGTGGTATTCTTCCTGTTCTCACTTTCCCCCAGAAGCTCACAGACTTCAGAGCCCTGGTTCTCTTTAGGCTGGACTACTGCAACAGCCTCTTTCTAAATCTTCCTGCCCCTACTCTTCGCCCTCTGCAACTAATCCAGAACAGCACTGCAAGACTTTTCCTTGGCCTCAAGACCAGGATTGTATCTGTTCAGCCCTGAAATCTCCCCACTGGCTCCCGGTGGCTGCATGGATCAAGTTGAAGACCCTCTGCATTGTCCACAAGGCTTTGGGGGCCGGGGACCACACTACATCCAACTCTCTCTTCCTAAGCACTTTCCTCTACTTTCCTCCTCGAGCCCTCTGCTCATCCACCTCCAAATCTCTGAGGGTCAGACGCTTCTCCAGGTAGAGAGTGGGGTATATCTCTCTCCTCAATTGGTGCCTCCCTCTAGAACAGCTTCCCTTGCTTTCTCAAACTTGAGCAGGACCACCTCAGGTTCTGGATGCAACTCAAGACATTCCTTTTCACTTCTGCTTTCTCTCTCTCTCTCCCCTGCTGATATTCTGTCTGCTGCACTAACTGGTTACCTGGCCTCCCTCTGAACCTCATGGGGACAAGGCTCCTTTATGGCCAGTAGCCCCATGCACTGCCTCCAGTCCGACTGTATCTGCAACCCTATAGTCCCCTGCCTCCTTGCACTTACTTAGAACTGGCCACCCTAGCAGCACTTACTTGAGCTTTGCTCACTGCAATCTCCCCTTCCCCGGCACTTCTCCTCTCCCTTCCCCTTGCATTTGCACAATCTAAATGACAGATGGCCTATTAAGATCATTTGTTTTGTTCCACTTTGTCTCTTCCCCTTCCTTGTCTTGTCACGTCTAGAAACACTTGTGTACAGGAACATTATAAATGATTTATCATATCACATCATACCACTACCTCTCTCTAATTCACACACTTACTTCACAGGAACCTTTCCCACTAACTTATTCCATGATCCTCTAATCTGTCCTCCTGCTGGTCTGTCAGCCATCCTCCGCTCCACTACAGACCTCACCCACTTTACCAACACCCTTCTGGTTTCCTACTTCCTTCTTATATTTTCCTCCACTCTCTGGAAGTGATTGCTCCCCTAACAGTCTCATTTGCCAGAGGTTTGTGTATGTGCCTGGAAACCTCCCAAAAAAGAGCTTAAGCCCTGCCCTGTGTCGCATGTGGGCTTGCTGTGCTTTAGCTGGGAAAAAACAAACAAGCCATGGGGATCGGCTTCCCCCGCTGCTGCAGCAACCTTGCAGTGGTTTTTTAGTGGGGTCATAACCTGGATCACAGACCTGCCCACCTCTATTTTGATGCACGCCTCACTCACTGCTTCCCTGCAGGTCTAGTCACTCAGGCCTGTTGCTGTGCCCAGCGTCGACATCTCTGGCCGCAACTCAGCCCCCTTGATGCATGTGGGTACCATGCATCAAGGGGGCTGAGTCGCGGCTGAGCACTGGAGCTGCTCTCCCATTGCAGCTGGCCCACTTGCTGCATCCGTTCTCCGGTCGAGGTGTCTACTCAGCCCTTTGCCAGAGCACAAGCATGGCATCTGCCAGTGAAGATCTGCAGTAGAAGGCATTGCCACAGGTAAAGGTCCACACTAACACACTCTGGCATCATGGGACCCGAGGGTCAACTCTGGACTCACAAGACCCATCCACAGGAACTCCCCTCCTCCAATTGACAAGGCCACGAGACTAGCCTTCTCACTGTGATTAGTTCATGTTTTTATGGGATACCCGCCCTGCGAGATGCATTTCTGTTTCTTTCATTGGAGTTACTGGAGCAAGGCCATGGGCCCCTGACCAATGGATCCAGCTTGCCTGGACTGGTATGAACAATGGACAGTTGTTTAGTGATGGAAGTCATCACAGGGGTGGCGGACAGACGCCCCTTGGCTCATGAGGCAGGATCGGAAGTAACTTCCAAGTCCCACAGTCTATGGTGAATGTTGGCATATATAACAAATACACACATATCAGTACACAATACCACACATACTACACATAGGTAGTGTGACAAAATGATTACTGCTCTGCAAGAGCACAGGAGTGAGAACTGGCTAAACCGCATACGGAGCCCCACAGTCAACCATCAGTTATCCCAATCATAAAGATGAAACGGGCACAGTCCGAATGGTATACCTCTTTTGGTAGCACAGTGGTGTGACCTGATAACAGTAGCAACCAAAATAGCTTTAGCAAAATGGCTCCAAAATAAAAGAGCATCAGATCAAGGTTCTATAAAAATATATGGACTTTAATAAAACAATCAATGCAACAAACTAACTTAAGCACTATAAGCCCAAACCTGGAAAATAAACAGAGAATGCAGATCTGTGTGAAAGGTCACTATGGGGTGATCAGCAGATGTGTTCAGTCAAGAGATTTGGCAACAATGTCAATATTTACAGGATATGTCTTTGTAGGAAAAAAGTAGAGCAGAGGGGTTTAAAAGTCACTATGGTCCCAAAATGTGTGAGAGCGGCACAGGGCTTCTTCACAGTACCTTTGGTTTTTTATCTTTGGGGACTCAGGCTGCTAGGAGCTTCCTGAGGGTGTGATTCCGTGTCAGGATGGTGCACTTGTCGACAGTGCCCATCACACTGTGTGATCCAAGCAGCAATGGCATGAGGATTGAAGAAGCTTGGGGCAGCCCAGAGATGTCTTGACTGGTGTAGCTCGGAAACAACCAAAAAGACAGAGGGCAAAAAGACCAGAGCCCAGAAGCACGGCCCCATTTGTCCGCATATATATTTATGTGTGGGGGGGTAAAGTTAATAAAAAATGTATAGGGGTAAGGTGAGGGGCTCCGGGGGATCTTCCCCTGCATATTTATATGCGGGCAAATGGGAAAAAAGAAGGAAAAAAAAACCTTTTCGGACTGATGCTTTTTTATTCTGTCTTTTCACACAGATCTGCGTAGCTCACAAGTTGTTCAATGCAGGAATCAGGGCCCATAGCTGTTCTTTGACTTCTGCGTTGCTTGGACGCCCAATCCAGGGTCTTTGGTGACTGGGTAAGTCCTTAGTTTTGCAGTGCCACACCAGGAAAGTATCTAGCACCTAAGGGGTCCTTCACCACCTGTGAACAGGATCCTGGTTCCAGTGCCCAGCCATAAGAGAGACCTTGCTCCACAGCAGTTCACCCCCACTGTTCCTTGGGGATGGTAAGTGACAAAGCTTGCCTCTTCCTTGAATGCCTCCTGTTTTCACCTCCCATGGCAGAGGACTTTGGGATAGGCTGTATCCCCAACATATGTCAGTGATTCCTCCTTCTTGTCTTGAGCAACCAAAGATGAATTGAAGAAGGAGAGGATTTACTCTGCTTATGAAGGCAAAATGTCACAGACGATGGGTCCAAAGCAAGCCTGCAAGAAGGGGTCCGATTCAGGCTATAGTAACAACTGCCCTGTGCCTACTGATATCACACCCAGTGACTTGTCTGAAGTGGGGTGGAAAGGGAAAAAAGAGTTAGGGATCCCTAACAGAAACCAAGATGGTGGAACTGATGCAATCTGCCTCCTGCAGGTGGTACTATGGGGCAGTAATGCACAAGGAGCAGGGACCAGGCTGACCCAGCTAAGTTGAAAAGGAAACATATTTTATTTCTTCTTAAATTGCATAGTACAGGTAGTAAACAGGAGAGAAGATCGCAGGCCTCCACATCGGTTCCTTGCCCAGCTACAAGTCCTCAACTGTAAGATGTGGACCCCGCCAGGTGCCCCAACACTCCAAGCTCCACAGAACATTCCACTCACACATGCAAACAACATAACATCCAGAATACTACAGGAACACTTCTCTCAGTCCATCTCTTGCTTCTGGCTAGGCTAACTTCACCACTTCCCCTGGTGTGTTGACTTCAAATGAGCCCCAGTGGTCAGCATACTGGTGTAAGGATGGGCTTGTTATGCGAGCGCTGCATTCGAAGCACTGGCTCCCAGGAGACTGCCTTTTGGAGTTTCCTTTCCACAGGGAGGAAGGTGCGGGATCAAAGAGGAAGCAACCTGGAATATTTTTCCAAATGGCGGATGTGGCGACAATCAAACCTGATACCAATACACATCAATCCTGACATAGCTGGGCACCTTTCTCAGAGCTGGCACTCATTTGGTATCAAATTGCTGTGGCTGTATGACACTGTGTTTTAGTAGTGCCTCTGTTACAATCAAACACGCTTATATTTAAACATGTATGTGTAACCAGACTGACTAAGACATGCAATTATTAAAATTTGGAAACAGAGGTGCATAAGAGTCAAACGCCAGCTCTGTCTGAAGGATCTTTGTTTTCCACCAACTGCCAAGAATGCACATGTGACCTTTGAACCTGCCCTGCTGCTGAGGGCACAAAGAAGCTGTCTCGACAAGTGCACATGTGCGCATTATAAATGTGGCATCTAGCATTTAGGAAAGCAGGGGTTTGATCTCTATTTTAGGAACAGAATTAGCTGCATCACTTTAGATCAATAAAAAACAAAAAGCTATAGCTTTCCCATCCATGCAGACGGCAATCTGTCACATGTACTGTATGCATACTGAATGCCGGGAAGCAACCTTTAAAATTGCTACCTAAAGGTCACAAGATGTTGAAGGCACGCCCCTGAATGCTCACGCCAGAAAAAATACAACCCGCTAGGGAAAAAAGGCCAAGAGATTTCTTGCAAGGAAAACAAGTTTTAATAGCACAAAAAATAAGTATGCCACCAAAGAACTCTGCTGCTCGAGAACGTTCTGCCAAAATCTGCATGAGCAGCACATTAAAAAGGTACATAGGGTCATCAGTGACATCATTACACACAGTAGTACTTGACTATAATGTATTCCTCCCTGCACCTAGTATTACAAAGTGTGTCATTAAGGAATAAGGTGAAATTGTTGTGTTCTTTCAGCTCTTTTATGAGCACTGGGTTTATGGTTGGTGGTCTGAAGTCACCTACTATCGCAGAATTCAGGGGTCTTGTGCTTGGTCAGTTGTGGGTGTCATATCTCCTGGTGGGCTGGGTGGGGTTGGCACTTAGCATTTGGCCTGGCTGTGATGGATGTGCACAGTGAGGCGCCTGGCGCTGTCTCGCGGCCTTGCAGGGCGCATTCCTTCTTGGGATAAAAATTGTTTGCAACAGTTAAGGAACAAAGAGAAGGTTTTCTGGGAATTAGCAGAGAAGGTCTTTCTACTATCAGGGCTCAGGCCTCTTCAAGTTTCTTCGTCTGGCCTGTGTTTACCACGCAGCCATTCATGGCCGAACGTGTTTACCATAAGTACAAGCAATGGTGTCACCTTATACGTGCGGGCTAAAAAGCTATGGGCCTCATTACGACCCAGGCGCTAAGTGGTTAACGGCATCGTAAAAGGCTACGGCGCAATTTGCGGTACCGTAATTGCCGCCTTCCCCATTCCCATTATGCCCTATGGGGCAAAAATGGTAATGGGGAAGGGCCATGGGGAAATGGGGAAGTACCGCCCGCCAACCTTGGAATGGGGTGGTACTTCCCCATTTCACCATGGCAGACTCGTTACAACACCGGCACTAACCATGGTGCTAATAGCGCCATGGTTTAGCGCTGGTGTTGTAATGAGGGCCTATGCATCTAAATCTACGCATTTGTATTTAACATTGTGTTCGTGCAGTGTCTTATCATGGCCACCTCCCCCTGGTACATCGCAAGTGTGGTTATGGGATTTGCCTTACTCTAAAGAGCCTAGGGGGGTAGAAAAGGTTCATTTCCTTGCCAACAATGTCTCGAACTACAAATCCCATCAGCCCTCCCTATTATATTTGCTGTGTAGAGCTGAAGTAAGTGATAAACATTTGATGAGTGCTGGAAAAAAAGCGACATTTGGGACATTACTTCGTGGGTGTTGTGGTTTGTTTCTCTACAGTACATTGGACAGATTTGTCTTCTGAGCACAATTGTTCCTCACCCTTTTTTCTACCCTTGTCATGTTACGGTACATCCCCTATTGCCCATTGCTGCCAACACTTTTAGCACAATTATTGTGTTCTATTTCTTAATTCCAGTGAGGCTCCCATTATCATATGACTGGTGGGACTTTTTTCACATATCCTGAAGTCAGGTATGTGTTTGGTGCTATATTATGTAGTATTTCTTATTTTATATTTTTTAATTTAAATGTGTGTGACATGTTGGTTGGGGTTAATTATAGCACACTGCGTCTGAAATGCACTGGCCACTATTTGATCTGCCTCTATACACTGTGGAGGTGAAGACACATGGCGCAATTTGATTTTCCTGAAAAGATGTTTTTGGTATACAACATACAAGACTTTTGAATTATTGTTGGGATTTGATGTTGTATTGCACTACATGGAAACACCTGATACTGGGGGATTGCCTTCTCAGGTTGCTGTTTTTCTTAGATTCATACCCACAAAGTGCAGTGCGGTTTACCAGTGTGTTCCAGATACTTTGATTAGATATTTTATTACTATTGATTGAATATTATTATTAAAGGTGATGCCCACTGTCATCCTTTTTCTGTTGACGTTGGTTGCACACCAGGTGGAGGCACACGGCGTATGCCTTTTGAACATATTGAGCATTAGGAGATAAGAGGGCAGACACATCAGGCTTTTCAGCTCAAAAGACGGATGCCTCTTATAAGCGAAATTGGTTAAGCTACGGCAAACCGTGATCCAAAAAGAAAAATACAGCCTCTAGTATGCTGCATTCGCAAATTAATTAATTGAAAACTTCAAACAGTGGCATTAAGTAGATTATAACAAAAGCGCAAAGGATACTTGAGAGGGCTCCTGTGGTAAAATAAAGGAGGTATCAGCCAGCTGTGGTTGACAACTTTATTTTGTCAAGGTAATAACTTGCAACTAACTGAGAACAAGGTTCGTGAATGTCCATAGGCAGGGAAGTCTATATGTTGCTGGACAACAGTGTCCAGGGCTATGTCCATAAGCAGGGAAGTCTATATGTTGCTGTATAACAATGTCCTGGGCTGCGCTCATGCACAGGGGCAGTCTTAGGTTTCTGGTCAGGAGGTGTGCCGGGAGCTCGACCTGCTCCGTTGCTCTGGCGCCTTCAGAAATCCTTCTTTTGCGCCTTTCGCGGCTCTCCCTCTCTCCTGCTGGGAATCTCGCGAGATTCCTCAACCACGTAATATCGCGAGGTCCCTAGAGCTCCATCTTGCACTTAGATCTGGACTTTTTCTGAGTTTAATTGGGTGCCATGGCAACTGATAATGCTTGCGCCACAAACCGCTGAATTGCAATATGTTATGTTTTCCATCTGTTCTCCGTCACATTAACCAACGCATGATCGTTTGACAATATTTCCAACAATCATGGCTGATGTAAGTCACAGAGAGACCTTCTATGCTCGGCCCAGTACTGTGATCACAGAAGAGAGGCTTGTTGTTATCCTGCTGTCCAATAAACACGGAAGAGCTAAATTGACATCAGGAGTCTCATTGCAACCCAAGCAGGTCCATCTTAAGCACTCTTGGTGCCCTTGGCACAAACACCTTTAAGTCCCTCTCCAAAGAAACCAAAGGAATGAAGAGATCCAGAATATCTGGTTTTTCCCCTTCATCGGAATCACAACACTTAACTTGATATTTTGCCTTGAAGCAATCAAAATAAGCATGGGTGCTCCTTTCCAGCACCCTTATTTTGTTCATTCTTGCTGTAATCAAAATGATAAACAAGTAGCATTTTAAGGGCAACATTAGCAGTCCACAACAAGGGTACTTGTGTTCTAGCAGAGGTACAGCACACTTTTCATTAATATCAGCAAAGTGGACGATAATTGGTCATAGTATACATTTCGGACACATATCGTGTGAAAAGGTGCACATAATCCAGAATAGACAGATAACTCAGATTAACTGCCTCAAAGAATGCAAAAGTGTTCAAGCATGGATAGAGGGGAATGACTGCGAGCAATAAGAAAGCTACACATATCCCAGCATAGGTAGTGGATGCACATAAGAAGCTACCAGGTTAATATCCATATCCAGATAGATAAGATCGGACATGGTTTCAAGCAGTGTTGCCATTAGAGAGCAAAGAAACACAGTGGCTGTGGTCTGCAATATATAAATTCTCACTATTATTATAGAGAAGGCAACACTATTGCCAGTAAAAGGATAAGGGAGACATTTTTGAAAATCCTGCACTTAGAACAAACTCACTCTGAAGGGTGACCATTTAAAAGGTTTAGGGACTTGTCATTTTGAAAGGTCAGGTAATACATTAAATGAGATACCCACGATCACACATCAGCTAAGAGGTGAAGCTGGGATTTGAGCCCACTTTTCAATGTATGCACGTTACCACTTTCTTTTCCAGTTCTTACTATGAATGATGAGCATAGCATAAATATTGAAAACCATAACCTAACATTAACTAAAATAATCCCATTTTATAGAACTTCCATGGAAAGAACAAAAATCACATAACCTAGTATGACAACATTTTAAAACAAAGTGCTATAGAAGCCTATTATGTAAAGTGGGAATTATTCTAGCTTCTCTCCATCATCAAGGGAAGAATATAAGTATCAGTATACTAACTGATGTGAACTTAAAAGATGTAATCTGTTTTTCTCTTTTGTATTTTAAACATTTATAATTGACGTAAACAAAGGTTTGTGAAATTGTTCTTCATAAACGTGCAGAAAAACCTTTTGCATTGTACGAAAAAGAAAAACTTTTTTATGTCGAATGAGCAGACCTTAAAATATGCTTGCCAGAGGCCTGCAATATCTGGTCCACTCTCTTCTGTTTTGGAATCCCTACCACTCAAATGGCCTACATAAAAAGAAAGATTAGGTAATGGGCTAAACAATGCCACCAGTATATAAGGAGGCAAACCTTTTCATAGGAGACAGAAGTGAAATGTCTGTGATACAAGATGATTAGTCCAGGACCGCTGTAGCGTCTGGTGGCAAACCCAGTATACAAGCATTAATGCTTTGGTTCCACAAACTTGAATTTGGATACCTAATCACTTGTCGGACTAACACTTAGGGTCATCATTGGAGGTGGCTGCCTAGGTTTTACAACTCATCATCGCAACAAACCAATTTCTAGACCTTCACCATACTGATGTTATGTTTGTTTTTATTGCAACCACAGTCTGATGCAGACACAGTGCTGATAATAGCACTGGTTATGCTACAAAAAGTAAATATACATGCCGGTTTATCAGCTTCAGAAATAGGAAAGGCTGAATTGATGTTGCTGGAATTTAGTATAATAATCTTGTATTTTGATCACAGATCTGTACAATGAGTGCTTAACACACTAAGCTATCTTCCGAACCACAGCAGCACTCAAAGTTATCAATATCCATTTCAACTTTTACTTTTTGCACATGATCGGTAGAATTCCCACAGAAAGGTGAGAATGCTACAGGAGTTATGCCATAGTGAACGCACAAACGATGTACACCCCCACATTAAACACAGAAATGACTGCAGGATGAATTGATCAGGGCATAATGAACCTGCCAACAACTGACAGGCAATAGGTTTAGATCCTCAGCAGCACGCCATAAAACATCCTGACATTTGCTATTCAAGTTTGGTAAAGGATGGGAAGAGACTTCTTTAGATCGGGCAGCCTTGTGGGGCCCACTCCAAGGAGGGGGCCATGGGGCATTTCCCCCTTTTGCCCACCCATAAAGACGTCTCTGACTGCAGCACGCAGTCTTTAACTTTTCAGCTTAAAGAGAGTGCCACAACGACAGGTAGCAAAACTCTGCCAGCGAGTGGTTAAGGCTGGCTGGCTTTGTTCAGGCAGTTTTGCACTGCAAAGGGGTTCTGCCTGGTCCAATAATCTGCACTTCAATTTAAGCGCTCTAAAAGCAACATTGTTTTCTTCCCGTGTGCCACGCCGCACAAGCGCCACATTGAGCATATGTGCTGTGCAGGACTCAGGAGGGCACGCTGCTTACTTTGAAGAACAGGCCCAGCGAGAAGAGGCCAGTCTGAGGTTATCGAGGGCTTAGGGCTGGCTGGCTGCCTGTGATCTCTGTGCTGCCAACCTTAGATCCACTCTGAGGAGCAGACTGTCCAGGACAAAGCAAGGACTGTCATGGTCACATAGACCACTTGTTGTGTTCTCTTTGTTTTGTCCTCTTTCTTTAGCCCCATACATACGATAAGTAAACAAATGGTGAATGCTTGTGTGACGATTTCGCTAATCACTAGTTTCCTGCTTTTATTCACTCTCTGAATGTAAGCTCTGGTCCGGAGTTTCACTGTCTCCTTAGTGGTCTGCTGCTCTCAACTCTCTGCTAGTACTCCACAACCTTCTATTCTGGTCTTCTGTTCTCTGTTCTCACTGTTTTTGCGCCCCGCCTGCACCCCACCACCAGTGTTTAAACGGAGCATGGGCAGACACCAGATACAGGAGTTCTTAGTGCTATAGCCGTGTAGAGGAGCAGGTTGGTGCTATCCTGCCAGTCCCCGTCCCCTCGCCACTGTCATATTGGAACAGTCAGAGAAGAGCTATAGATGAGACACCCTGTATCGTTCCTATAGCGCATTGAGTGCATGAGAGATGTTATAAACTCAGAGAACCATACAGAATGTACCCTTGCACTGAAAGTGTGGAAGGATATCGTATGGAAGAAAGTTACATGGAAGGATGGCTTTTGCCAAGATGTCAGAATGCATCAGTGAATATCGTGGATGGACGTTAAATAAAATCTGACAAGGACAAAGTGATGTCATAAAGAAGATATATGGACCTATGCTGAAACAATAAATGACTCGATAAAGGATCAAGCAACACTTTTTGCAATGATCCATACAAAACTACTATACTTACAGTTGTTTTCAGAAATGACGCAGAAAATAATCGCCAGAGAGGCAGAACTGACAGTCCAGTGGCAAAACCATCTATATGACCGTGCTTCAGGTGAGGATGCAGATAAATCTACCCTGATGGCCTTGGTCCTCAATGCATTGAAATTGACAAGGGCCTTCTAACAAAGAGAGTGCGTGTTGAATGATCAGTCTATGCAAGGACAGACCTTAGGTTCAAGAAATGGCAAAGAAGAAAGTCAAGAACAGTGAAAAGTGCCGTGATGGTCGGCTTAACAAAAGTACGGATATGCGAGAATAATGACCATGGGACTGGGAAACTCAATCTGGAGTCTGATGGACTAACGATAGGAGGAGCACAAGAGAACTCAGATCTCTCACAACAGTCCTTAGGATCTAAGGAGGCGGTTACTCTATCCTATCATTCAGGTCCAGAGGACCTTGGCTTGGCCTTGGTGGATCCGACAGAGGAATCGGCCTCACTACCGAAATTGAGTAACGAGAAACCTTTGCACATATTTGAAAAAAGTAACCATCTTAGACAGAGTGGGAAAACAGAAAAAAAAGAAAAATATGTCTGTAACGTTCAAAACCAAATCCAGTGGATCACAAGCTTTCCTCTGAAACGTAACTATTCCCCAAGCCCAATAAAAAGGCACTAGTGTCGACTCAAGACGACACGGGCACACTGGTTAGCATCGTCTAACCAGACACTGATGACCCTCCCTTCAATGGACCAAGATGCTCAACAATAACAAGAAAAGGAAGATAGAGACTTACTCCAGTTACTGGACCTATCAACCTATTCCGTGGGCCCTGACGACGTGGACTCGGACCTCCAAAACGAGACTTATTCTCGGGTAGATGACGAAAACCTCTCTTACCCGATATGTCTGGACGAGCAGAGTAAGTGGATGGAGGTGCCTTCAGGCTCTATGGGCAATACAGCCCCGATTGAAATGACACCCTACTTTCAAACAATGGAGGAGAAGAGACGTGTTCTTGCACTGAAAGCCCATCCAGTGACTACAAATTCCTAAGACAGAGAGGAGGAGGCCGGATTTGAATCATTTGTGTTAAAGAAGGACTTAAATTTGGGACCATCGATGGGAAAGGCCCGGATGAGAGAGGCACCTCACTCCCCAGAAGAGAACACACGAGCGAAGGACGTACCCTGGACAACCCTTCAAGACCAATTTATACAGCCTCTGTGACAATTCAGAGGATAATTCCATCCATGGATGCACTAATCCTAATTCGGAAGAACACACTAAAGCTACTACACTGTTCTCCAGAATTGCGCAACATTAACTCAGAGGACCTCAAGATCGTACAATTCATTTATGAAACATGATTGGATTGGGTGATTCTCCATCTTCCTCAATGTTGATAAAAAATACTCTCATGGATGCATCATCGGACCTCTTGCCCATGGAGTTTGAAATGACAGATAATCCCGACCTCCCACAAAAAGAACGATTGGGAGGTCATATTATTCAGGAAGATAAAGACACCTACATCCCCCAAAGTGCACTGAAAGTTCAAGACCTCTCGGGCACTCAGAAGGCTCAGTCTTTGATCCCTATTAGGAACATAGAATCATCTATCACTAAGGAATTCCAACTGCCATTATTACAAATTACAGTTAAGCGAATGAATGATAGCCTGGAAAGGTCACAAAAGATTGTGAAATTACGGTTCCAATAGACTTAAACCGTGATTGGTCTTAGTTGGCTGGATCATTAGCATGCTCATATTAAGTAACAGCCAAAAGAAGCAAAAAATCATTGCTTTAGTATTGGCTCCTGGAATACAACAGGCTTCATGCATCTTTTTAATGAGAAAGCCTTGACACTTAAGCAACACAACATACTCTGCCTTCAAGAGACATGGCTTAGTGTTGACCCATTATGTGATGGATATGAGGTCTATAGCAATTATGCTATTAAAGGAAAATTGGGAAGACCCTCAGCAGGCTTATTAACCCTGATAACATTGGGGCAAGGGTTGAAAGTAGCTAAATCAGAAAACCCGAACCCATGTATACAAATAGCTGTCCTTGAAAGGAATATGGCAGGATGACTTCCTTCCATCAAAATAGTTGTGTTTAACGTATACTGGGAGGATTGGGGATGAGCAATTTGTGATTAACATTTTGCTGCTAATTGATGAGACATATATTGAAATAAATCACCCGATGATTGTGATATGTGGGGATCTCAACATTTAGATAAAAAGGGCGGAGTGCTGACTGAGGGTGTTGCCATGTTCTGTGGCTCAGTGCGAGTAAGAGCCCCACCGCTTAAATAAACATGAACACTACGTGAAATCGTGACTACGCCTTTGAAAGCCTAAGGAAGTGCTGAATTATTGAAGCTCTTTGATTCCTGCTTATGTACGCCTCTTTTCTCTCTTTCAAACTCTGCAGTCAATCTAACTTTGGTGCTTGGCGGCTGCAGGGTAATTTGAATTCCCTTTGAGCCAAGCGCTTTTAAATACATGACAAACAGTGTGGCGAGGCGCGGGAGATTTTTACATTCCGAGGATTTGAATCAGGGGCGTTGCTAGGGGGGGGCTAAGGGGGCTATAGCCCTGATCATTTGGTTGTAGCCCCGGATAGAATCTCAGGAGCTACAGCCAAAAAAACTAGCTAGCCCCAGTCCCAACAGTTCCGACATCAGCATAGCCCCTGATCTTTTCCAGACCTAGCCAACTTCCCTGATTTGAATTACCTCCTGCTGCGGTTAAAGTTGTTGACAAACAGCCCATGCTAACTTTTGCTCCCCGTGTCAGCACCTTGAATTAAACTTGTCCACAAAAGTGCTGCCCCGTTTCAAAGGAGAAAAAAAGGGCCTTGTGAGTGACAAGTGGAGGCTGCTTGGTGAGTGGAAGCTGCATTTCGCCCTCTTATGCTAAGCACCATTGAGACTTTGTTTTGATTACCTTGATTGAGTTTCTCATTATTCATCTGGCAGTGACTGCGGGCTCTCGCCTTTGAGCTGCCGGTGTTAATTATTCACACGAACAGCAGGTAAAACTTCTGGGCAGTTTACACACTGTAATTATGTTTCCTTGAAGCTTACTTGGCAAGCTTGCGGGTTCCTTGTCAATGGAACCTACCATCACTGTTTCATCATTTATTCATGATTGTACTTGCATATCCGCATTGCACCAATTACAGAACAATAACTGCATACTCCATTGAACTGCTCTTTATGGTAACTTGCTGCCCATTCGTGCTTCTGGTATGATCTTTATGATCATTACGACTTTGGCGGTAGCCATGCCGCTATTGGCGGAATGGCTGCCGCCGAAATCGGGTCTGGGTCCGGGTTCCCAGAATTGGGAATTACCGGGCCATTCCGAGTTCGGAGGGCCCGGTAATTCCTCCCTCAAGGAACCAGGACCCAGACCTTCCCCATTCCCATTTCAGCTCCTATCGGGCTGAATGGGAATGGGGGAGGGAGGAAACAACTGGCCGATTACGAGCAGCCCGTTGTTTGCTCCCTCTTCCCCTCGCGGGACCCGGTAAGGACGCCTGGTTTGACCAGGCGTTACTTACCGGGTCCCGTGAGGGGAGCTTGTAATGAGGCGGAACAGGTTTTACGGGTCCGCCTCCTTTTGCAGAGCCCGTTAACCTGTTCCGCCTCACTTGTAATGAGGCCCTTTGTCTAATTGAGTGGTCGGTGTCTGCAGGTCCTGCTCTTTTGCACTACCTGCAGCGTACCCATACCGTCAAGTGGCTGGTGACTGTGGGTTTGACCTTTGAGCCAGCCGCGGACTATTCAGAGCATTCTACATACTGACTGGCTGCATAGTTTTTATTGAATTTTGGTGGAAGAAAGGTATAGCTTCAGTATCCTAGCAAAACGAACCTTAGTAGTGAAGGAAGTATGCTTTTTTGCTCCTCCATGGAAATATAATTTTAAATAGTTAATTAAGTCAACTACTTTGTCTTTACCTTTACCTTCACTTATTTATTATCATCCTGAACTTTTTTTTCCAATCAGATGTACGGCACAAACTATACATCCCCCTCGCCGACCAGATTGGAACATCATTGCTTCCTGTTTGATCATTATTGCTATTGAAATAGCATTATTTCGGCGTGTGTAAATTTTGAACTTTGTAAAATTGTTTAATTTAGCTGCACCCAGTGCCGTGTCTCTGAGCTTCTAGCCCTTGGACAACTAACATTTTTATTACGCTAGCAGATTTTATTTGATTGAACTCTGCGCATTATTCTCATCAGTGAACTTCAAACGCTGTAAACTTGTTTAACACAACTGTATCCGGCTCCTGGGTCTCTGAGCTTTTAGCCCTTGGACGCCTACCACTTTTACAATGCTAGCATTTTTTATATTGTTTGCACTCCACGCAATTTTGTTACTAGTTAAACATCAAATTAGTTAGTTATTCATATACTTTAAAAACAGCTATGCTGACAACGGGCCTCGTGACAAAACAGTCTTTAGGCGACAACGCTGAAAAGCATAGAAGAGCCACATCATTAACATCAGACGTAAGGAATTTTTTTAACATCAAGCTCTCTGAAAGGGGATCTATCGCTATGATTCCAATACAGGTGAATTCACAAACACACATAAATAGAGATCCCAATCCACCCTTGATAGATCTCAATGAAATATTTGACTCGCTGATGACGACCGCCATGGCATCTGCGGAGCACCTCCACAGCTGCAATCAAAATCAGTGCAAAATCATGCCTTGTACTTTACCTAACACAAAGGAATCTAGCAAATCTTTCTTAACTACTGCTAAGACCCCTCCCATCCCAGCATTAGCATCCTCTAATTTAAACTCTATTGTAGCCCCAAGTTCAGGATACAGATCATTGCATTATAAATTGCATTACGCATAATAGTAACTTGAGATCCAATTTGACTCTACCTTTTTCTAATTTAGCTTCTAAATTTCCTTTCGATGTGAACCAATTAGGTGAAGTACATGAAGACAATCCCCTTGTTCGATATACACCTGTGGACCCGGTTTCCACTGAGGTACTTTTAGTACCAGATACCCAAACTCAGAACAAAATATCACCCGCTTGTTAGGCACCTTGATCTCTTTCAATCTCCTATACTATGTGCGAATTCCACAGACTCATCTTCCTGTTCCTCAGCCTCTTACGTTAACCCTACACCTATGAGGGCACTGAGCCATAAAATTGACCTCTACCCATTAGTCGAGGTTACTTTATCAGCTATGAATACAGCTTTACTCTCGCTGGCTAAACTTTATGAAGCACTTGACGACAAATTGATCTGTCAAACTGATTTGATAAATAGGCTATATCAAATTCATATGAACCTTCCTGATGCACACTTGACCAGCAACAAAATAAATAATCCTCTAGAAACAAGAACACGTTGTTTTCTCTCCTCTCTGAACTCTTTATTAAAGAGCATAATGCCTTGTACTAAAACCAATTAAGTTATTCATATTGACTGCTTGAACCCTGAGCCAATTCATGACTCTCCTGAAGTTGAACACCAACCGGCTCATACTGACCCTAAGGTCCCAAAATCTTCTTTTTATATTTTTTAGCAAAAAAACAAAAAAAGGCATTTCAAACCTATAGAAGAGAAGGAAAAGAAATCCAAGAACCAAAAATTGGCATCAAGTCAATTTGGCTCCAGAAAATGTATATGGATTCTAAAATCCCCTGATAGACTCTGCTTTCAATCTAACATAAGATTAAGGACACAATCTAAAAGAGGACTAACATCTAAAAGGGGTGTCAACATATTTTAGCCTTTAGCGGAAGAACCCCTTCTAGAGTAAGATCATGATGTCTCTGATCCCTTAGATGACCTCATTGAGGCAGCTGAGAGATTAGACCAACTACCAGTTATAAATAGTGAACCTCTCCAAATCCAAAATTCCAGTGTTAGCAAACAATAAATACAATATTGATTTAACAATGAATACCATGAGATTAATTTCCTCAAATTATGGCAACCTAAATCAGGCTTCACAACTTTGGAGCAAAGAAGAAAAGAAAAAGATTGTCAACCCGCAATTGCTCCCAAGACATTGCATATAGATTATTCAAGCATGCATTCTACCGTTAATACATCAATAATAACTTTAAAATTAAATGTGGCTTCAAAGCCGGTAATACATCTAGTGCAGTCAGGACTCTCTGAATAAAAGAAAATTAATATAACCATTGTAATAAGATCAAATTCACTCATCAATGCCAAAAATGTTAATATGTTTATCTTACAATGTAGGTCTAATCCTTGTCCCCAATATATCTTGAACATATCAAGTGTTCTCAATATTTTTTGTTATGTGGACATGCTAGAAGATGTTCAATCTTATGACATTGCCCAAGTTGAATTCATAAACAGTTCCAATTAGTTTCTGGTAAAACTGTGGATTCAATCAGGTCTAATCTGGAACATGTTATGACAAGTTAGAACATAGTTATATCATCTAGGCTTTATATTAACTCAAGACCACCCCAGTTAGAGATAAATGACAAAGTTCATGATGAATTAAATGACCAACACAGAAATAGTCAAAATCATTACACTGACTTAGAATTTACACATAACACTCTGCTAACAGTTACTTGCTCTCAGCGGTCTTTGCAACAGCCACGACAAATGAATTTACTGCTCCTCCAATCTTGGTCAAAATGTCTAGTGAATTATCGGTCAGGTTATCAAAGCTAACAGTCCATCAAATGTAACCAATGTTTGTACAGTTTAGCCTCTTGGAATACTAGAGGGTTTAAACATCTTTTTTTTAACACAACTGATAATCCTTGCACCTTCAACATTATGTTGCAAGAAACCTGGCTTTTAGATACCCCAGTATGGGGAGGTTATAATCTACTGCTACTACCGGCTGTTAGAGGAGCTTTGGGCCGTCCGTCAGCAGGTCTTTTAGTGGAGGTGAAAACTAAATTGCAATTTACTCTAACCCTGTGGGCCTCACTCAATCCTTATACCCAACTGGTAAAGCTATTGACTCCACTTGTTGATATAGCTTTCCTTAATATTTTACTGGAACCATACAGCTATAACTGATCAACTACTCCTTCCAGGGGTAGCTGATATGCTGGATTTGGTTAGTGCAGAACCTCAATTTTACATGCGCTAATTGCAGGAGATTTGAACATCAACTGCATCCAGCCTCTGAAATCAATTGTAACCGATATTGCTAAAAAATGGCTGGCCGTTGTGAAAGAGAGGCAGTTCATCATGATAAATGGAACCTTCGGACTGGAAATCCCTCCTAAATCAATGTGGAAAAAAGGATTATCAGCGACAACCATTGATTATATTTTTGTCCAGCGAACACCCATAACTTGTTTGAAGACTCTGAGATCCTACCTCACACTCGCAGTGACCACGACATTCTGTCATATAAATGGAAGTGGACATGCCCAACTGATGCTATTGAGTATTATCTGGCAAAATTGAGCCTAACTGGAGCTAGCAACCGCTTGAGATGGTCTGAGGATTCTTTATCCTTTTCAACAACCATTTATTATACCGGAATCTGGCTCCTGATTTAAAGTTTGTCAATTCTGACGGACGCTATGTTGCAATTAGGAGTCTATTTAAGGTATCCCCTGCACTTACTCAAAACCATCTTGCAAACATGAACACACTTCGATCCTGAGTTAAGTAACTATAAGACTTTCCACCAAACACAATTAAGGGCAATCAATCAGTACGACTTGGCGTTGAGACTGCCTTTAGCCAAAAATTAAAGGACCAATATCGGAATTGGCAGAAATCTCACCAAATTCTCATGTTGCACAATGACAGCGCAGATGCTCAAAACTATTGCGTCTAAGAACTGTGGCCAATTTGGGCTACGATAAACAACTTGATCACAATCATATCCATTTACTAATAGCTAAATTAAGTGGGTCCAGAGCCCGCGGCCCTGATGGCCTTTCAAACCTTATGCTAAAGGCGCATCCTAGTTTTTGGGCCGATATTTTTTAAAAATATATTTACTCAGCTATTACAAAAAAGACAACTACCCTCGACCTGGAAAAAAATCTGTCATCGTACCGATTTTTAAAAAAGGCGATCTACAACTTCCAAAAAATTATTGCCTTATAGCCTTATTGGATGTTTCAGGCAAAATATTTTCCCGCTTTCTGTTAAGAGATTTTACAGCCTGGGTCCTTGATAAACAGCTTATGGATAATCTTCAAACAGGTTTTGTTCCTGAATTGGAAACTTCCATTAATTTTTTAGCCACATCACTTATCAAACGCCGAGGTCAATACACAGGACAAACCATCTACATCACCTTTATTGATTTTAAAACCGCGTTTGATTCAATTTCAAGAGAACTATTATTTGATACATTAGAAAAAGCCAAGGGCCCAACTTATGTCTGTGCTCTAATTATCCAGTTCTATTCAAACACCTCTATTCAAGTTAGGCTTACCCAGGAAGGTCAATTATCACAACCGATTCTGACATTGAATGGGTTGAAATAAGGCTGCATTCTTGTTGCTAACCTAATACTAATTTGTACAACTAATAAGTCCAAAAGAAAGTATAGTTTTAGGTGGACGATCTCTGAATCTGCTGTTCAAGTAGTTAATGAGTATAGATACTTGGGGGTGAACACAAATAAGGACCCCGCAGACCTCCTGTGCCACCTTGATCTAAGAGCAAAAGATGAGAACGCCAATATCCCAAGCCAGATTACTACAAAATAAATATGGGAAATATTCTTACAAACCCATTCCCATCTATTATAAGCAGAAAGAGGTACCTATTATCAACTATGGAGCGGAAACTAGAATCTAAAAAGGCCCAAAATACTGGACCCTGCTAGAAGGTTTATTTTGGAAGAGGGTCTCATGCTTGCTGGCGAGTTAGCATATGGAAATTTTAAGATAGGAACTCGGTCTAATATCACTCGGCAGCATTGTTATATGGAAACTTCTAACATTATATCAAAAATGTATCCTAGCTCAGACATAATATTCACTATTAGCAATTATAGCTAGATTTACGACTTCCAAAATTGAAATTCTCTTTCTCCTTGGTTATCTCTAATCAATACTTCCTTGAAAGCTGCAGATATTTCAGATAATTTATTAATCAATAATCTGATTAAAATAAAAAATAAACTCTGGTGGTATGATTGGGAATGACGTGGAAATTGTCTCAAAAGTATTGAAGCTTCAAGAATGGATATTTTATTTTAAAACGTTGGAATAAACCTGAACTCTACCTTTGAAAATGTCCTGCCCCGAGATATAGGACACTATTTCTTCGATTCAGATTAGATCTGTGGCCTGCGAGAGATCACATAGCATCAAGATCCAAAGCAGGACCGGTGGAAAGAGCTTGTCGACATTGTATGAATAGCTCGGAACCAGAAATTCCATCTAGCACAAAAGACGCTTCAAGGTTCTAGAGCACATTTGGTGGCGGTGTAGATGGTTATGGTCTAGTCAACCTAGGCCAGATCCAGACCCCCCAATGATTGGCTACTCCCGCAATTAGCCAGATGACTGCAGAGTTTCCTGTGGAGAGCGGCATGACGTGTGTTGACGATTTGGTTGATAGGTCCTTCTTTGAAGAAATTAATGTCCGGTCCCCGCAGGCACCCTGTGAATGAAAGGCGAACTGGCCGGTTGCGGGCGAGTCAATGCCGGTGTCACAGATGTAAGTAGAACAAAGAAAGTTGCATAATAAAAACGTGTAAAAAGGAACCAAGATTTTTTGGGGCGATTATAAATAGAAAAAGATAATGCAGAAGTGTACGCACTAAATTATTTAAGATTCTTGAGGCAAGCGTCATAGAAGAGTGCGTATTAAACTCAGGAACTGAGTGAAACGGAGATGGGATACATTTACTAACATAGTAAAGAAAGGCGTACGCAGTAAACATATTTTTTAAAGTGCACATGTGTGGGGTTATAAAATTGTCAACATAAATCTTTTGTTGTGTCTAGACTGATGAATATAAAACGATAATAAAAACTGTAAGAGATTAGTTAACATTTTGACCAAGAGATTGACATCAATCAGGCAGGGAGAAATTAAAGAAAAATAATATACAAGTAAAGAAGAGACTCTACATACTAATAATACAAGAATGATATAAAAAAAGATTAGTAGAAAGTGTAAACGAAGGAGGAAAGAAAATATATATGCGTACATTTAAAAAACAATAATAATACAGTGAGCAGTTAAAATATATTTCGATTGGGAAAATAAACAACGATTGATGGTGCCTGCGCCAATTGATCGGTGTGGTATATTTGATAAAATAAAGAATCGAATAAAAGAACAGGTAAGTATTGACAATCGAAACCGATCTGTCATCATGGGGGATACACCTCTATTACATTTATGTAGAACCTATCTAGATACACAGAGAAAGTAAGGAAATAGCATTTGGACGGGGTTTGAGGCACAACCAATTAGAGACTCATGCCATGGCCTCAAGAAAGTTTATTGTCAAAAGACATTACAGCATATGATGACATATTTGCATGCCAAAAAAGCTGCACAAAAGGTTGGCCATTTTAGAACTTTTGAAGATGTACCAGAGGGAGAAGGAAGATCCAGCTTATAGGGAGTGGATGCTCAAGTAGCATAAAGGGGAGGAGAAAATTACTTTGGATCTCCTTTCCCCTCCTGAAGAGAAAAGAGCTGATACAGAGCAGAAAGAATTTTATCCCTTAAGGAATTAAAAGCAGCGGTAGGGTATGTTAATCCAACATATGCACCCCCGCTTATAGCAGTGAGGATAATGCGGAAGAGAGTAAGAGCAGAGAATGCAAGGATATATGAACACACAATGAAAGTAAACAGCATGATGAGAGGAAGGACAGACAAGATAGACTAATGGAGATAGAGGAAGAAGCAGGGAAGCAGAAATGTATAGAAGACAACGCTAAGGAAGTAACGATAGTACAGAATGAATGGATGAGAGGACAAATATTGCTTAAACTACACAATAAAGACATTGATGGGGTTCGAGAAAGATAGGAGAGAGAAGAGCGGCAAAGGAAAGAGAAGGAAGAAGAAAGGGCACACAAAGACGAGAGAGACAAAGAGTGCAAGTGAAGGGAAGAACGAAGAAGACATGAGGCAAGAAAAGAGGAGAGGCTAGAAGAGAAGACACAGGAAGAGATAAAAGCCCAAAGAATGCAAGTACGTAGGTTACAACAAAGTCGAGTGGAAGATTAAATGAGGGAGATGAGGAGAAGAGAAGAAGAAATGAATAAGAGTAGGGGATTAAAAGATGATGAATAGAATTTGTATGCCATAGGAGCATAATGCTGATTGATGCACAAGAAGACTGTAGTAGGAGAGAGGGTCACAACAGTCCCTTTTGTATCTCAAGGAATGCCGCAATCAGCATGGGCTGCTGGTCAGGATAAAGAGGACATAGAGCAAAGGCGAAGCTATATAGGCAAATGAGGGACAGAGGAAGTTATGAAACCTAAAAGAATATAGAAAGTTCCCTATTAAAGGAACTGAAGGTAGATCAGGTGACATCAATAACAGACTGAGTACGGAACATTGTCTTTAAATAGTTAGATCTTGATGAACGCAGAAGGGAACAACAGTCACACAAGCTGGGGTATAATGATGTCAGATGAAGAAAGGGAGGAGAACAAAAGGGCACAAAGAGAGGGCGCATGCAGGTTATCAAATGAATCGAGTGTAGAAAAGGGTTAAAATGGTCAGATTTAGAGGACTCTAAAGAGAGGACACCAGACCAACACCATATACTGAGCGACCACAGCACGATTGATATCCCTGCCATATGTAGTAGATTAAGAACATTACCAAGAAGGAAAAACATGGGCGAGGCTAGCTCTGCTGTGAAGACAAGGAATGTAGGTAAATAGATTATGAATCAGGGTTTTCACAAATTCCCATTATTAAACAAGGTTGGAGGATGACCACAATATATACCTTAGATGCAGTGGATAAAGATAATTAAATGTGTAAATTGCAGAGTTTAACTTCCGGTGCAGGGAAATGGATTTATGAATTAAAAAGGATGACATTAGGAATTACGTTAGCGATAGGTGATAGAAAAGGGCTTGTAGTGACTATTCTAGTGGAGAGAGCTGCCGACATTTGGAAGCGAGCAGGATATGCAGGTGTGACTGCACAAAACACAACAAAGACGGAGTGCCATTTAATAATTGCAGAGCGTCTGCACTCAGCGAGCACTCAGAGTACAATATCCTGATAGATCAGATTCGGTGCGATTATGACTAGAAAGATGGGTGAGGAGGAAGATCCTATTGTCTATATTCAAGATATTCAGGACAGATGGCGGCAGGAGATGTGTGAACCGTGGGATAAAACGGTAGCATTATTTTACCACATTTTGTGTCAGGGCTGCCTGAGCTAGTGCAAAAGCAATTGAAAAAACAGGTGGGAATGGAACCGAAGCCATGGCCAGCGATAAAACCGACAATTGAGCATCACTGCCGATTAATGCAGGAAATCCTTTCACAGGTACGTAGATGAAATTATACCCACAATAGGACAACTCACACAGGGACTTGATGTGTTCAGTATTATAAGTGACACCAGACCTCCAAGAGGAACCAAGGGTCAACGCGATGCTAGGAGGCAAAACATTTTCATTTATAGTAGACACTGGAGCCACTCGTTCCTGTGTCTGTGAAGGAAAATACCCAATGTCAGGTACTGCCATGAATGCTCAAGGGTTCTCTGGGGTGCCAATCTTTGTTCCTTTTACAGATAAATTACCAATTTCAATAGAAGAACATTACATGTCAATGCCATTATTATACCCAGGAGAGACGCCAGTTAATATATTTGGGACATGATTTATTGACAAAGCGTAACATGAAGATATCTGTAACTGACAAAGGGATAGTGTGCTCTACTCCAGGGATACACTACATGAATGTGAGAGAGTTTATATTAGCATTTACAGGCCAGAAGGCATTACAAGGAGTACCTTTAGATACTGAAGTATTTTTGTATTGAGTGACTATTTTATTATCTTGGTTACCAAGGTTGGCAGGTAAAATATGGCGAATACCTGATGAATTTGTTTTCAGGCCAGAGATTCCCATGGACGACGAGGAAGGGCAGATCATTCCTTTAGAATTAGAAGTAGCAGTGGTCCGAGAAAAAAGGGTGATGCTGCATGGAACAGACGATGAGGGAAGCGGATGGAGAACAGTGATAGCCCCCAGTGAAGGATACAGGTTAACACATTTAACAGACACACTATTTAGAGATGGCTATTCTGATGATGAACGAGTATTTTTATAAGTATCACTTATTGGATTAACGTGAAGACTATAGAAATACTGCAGTGAAGGGCATTGGTAAACAGAAGACTGTCATTTTTTCAGGAAGACTTGTAGAAAGTAACAGAGATTTTGTGGACCAAGATCCCATATTATGTGGGTCTATTTAAAGGGATTGTGGCAGTTAAAATTAAATTGAAACCAGGAGCTCCCTTAACACTAGCAAAGCAACACCCCATGTCTAGAAAGGCAGATGAAGGTATATTTGAGACCATCTCCGCATTAATGAAGCAAGGCATATTAGTCCCATCAGATTCATCATGTGTACCCTGTCAAAAAATCAAAGAGGGGTTGTGAAGATTTATCCAGGACCATCGCCCTTCAAACAATATAGTCGAAGCTGAGTTTCCTTTATTTCTAAATCCTGCAATGATACTGTGTAATATTCCATCTGCAGCCAAATATTTCACAGTTGTCGATTTAAAAAATGAATTTTTCTCAATTCCCCTTCATGAAGACTCACAAGATTTGACTTCCTTTCCATATAGAACGATCACCTGAAACATAATCATTTGCCTGTGAGTCCCCTTTGATTTTTAACAAGGTTCTCCAGATGGACTTGAGTAATGTCCAACTCAAAAGTGCAATAATTTTGCATGCGGATGACATTTTGGTGTGTAGTGAGACAGAGTAAAGGTGCAGAGAAGACTCAGTTAAACTCATGACGATACTCTCAGAGATAGGATATAAGGTAGACAAGGAGAAATTAAAATATTGTCAAGAAGAAGTCTTGTATATAGGACAGTAGACCTCTCACGAGGGGAGAAAAGTGACACCTGAAAGACAAGAGGCCATCATGAAAACTAAAGTACCAAAAATAGTGAGGGAAATGCAGCAGTTTCTAGCTCTATGCAATTACTGCAGGGCCTGGGTTTTTGATTACAGCACATACATTCAACCACTTTTAAAAGGACTTAAAGAAGCACAAGTAGATAAGAGCACAATAACATGGACAGATGAGATGACTGAAGGGTTTCAGGAATTGAAAAATTCAATCAGTACAGCCCCTGTGTTGGTCATCCAAAATTATAAGGAAGAATTGTATTTATTCTCCCATTCAGAACCAGTAATGAAGGGACACTATCCCTATGAGCATTCTTTAGCTGCTGCATCTTCAAGTATAATGATGGGTTGTTCAGTAACGTTATTTGTAGAGCATGCATTATTTGTAATTTTAGAAAAAACACAAAAGTACATAGACAACGCAAAGAGCATTGGGTACGAGGTAATCATTTCTAACCCCACAGTTAAAATTGTTTGATGTAAGACAGTGAATCCAGCCACATTTTTTAAAACTTTATTTTTTACAATAAGTAAACAAAAGCCATCATAAACCTTCCCCCTGAAACAATCCCCCGCCCTTCCCTACCCCCAGCTATTGACAAGTCCTTTCACACTATTACATGTGTCAGTTCATACATGCTACTATTTCCAGTGATATTATAGTTGTCAGATCACTTTACTGATGATAGTGGGCTTCTTCCTGTCCTTTCCAGGGTGTATTAGTGCTTGCCCTTCTTGAGTTTATGATCTACCTTCAGGGATTCCATGCCTATTATATGCCTCGCAGGCATGGGTATCACATCTCCTTAGTCTGGATATGGCTGATTACTCTCCCATACTTAAATATTATTTTTTATTGAGTCTCTTCCATTATGTGTATGTCTTGTTGTAGTTCTAAGTAGTATTGACAAAAGGTGGCCAATAGTCAAACGGACGACTACTGGCTGGAAGTGTTAGAGCATATCGGGTTTCCCTTTGCTCACATGTGTTAATAAATTCCAGCCATCTCGTAAACGTGGGTGCGTTATATTTCCTCCATGTCCTCGCAACCAGGTATCTGGCTGTCACTGTGGCCATTCCCAATAGTTTTCTTTTGGTGTGAGACCCCTCCTTAATCAGTCCTAGGAGCCACAGCTCTGGTGTATAAGTCTGGGCTGTCGGCAACATTTCGGTCATTGCCTCCTCTATTTTCCCCAAGAAGGTTATGATTATTGGACATGTCCAGATTAAATGATAAAAATCTGCTGAGCTTGCATCACATCTTCTACATGAGGGGGATCTTTCTGGAAAAAAATCTGTTCAATTTGGTCAAGGAATAATAGACTTGGTGCAGGAACCTGTAATGGATTAACCTGAACTGACAGTTCAAAGATAGATTACGCGTATGCATGCAAAAAATGTCCAATGATCCTCACTCAACGGCATTCCCAGCGTTCCCTCCCAGACACTTCTATGAGTGTGACCCCTCAACGTCTTCTCACCCCTAATCAACCTGCAGATGGTTGACACTAGTTTCTTGGTAGATAGCAGATTAATCACATATAGTTGAGCTCGGTGGGGGTAGGAGCGTGGGGAAACTTGGACCACTCAGTTTTCATTATCTCACTGATCCTGAAGTATAGAAGCATAGTTACTGCATCGCATTCTCCCTACCCAGTCACATTTATAGCAGACCCAGTAGCAGAGGATGACTATGTACATGATTGTACAATGTATTTGAGAATTATAATGAAATCCCCCAAGTTAGAGAAAATGACATCAGAATGGGGGAAGTTGTTTTTATTGATGGTTCTTCAAAAATTGACCAGACGACTGGTGAAAGGCATACAGGATCAGCGGTAGTAAAACTGAAATGAGACAGTGAATTCGAGGTTGTAACAATCATGAGGTTGCCTTTGAGTTATTCAGCACAGGCTGCAGAATGAGTGGCGTTCATTGAAGTACTGCGAAGCTTTGAGGATGAGGAAGTGACAGCGTACTCTGACTTCACCCATGTGACATCAACCGTGCACACAGGTCTGTTACTTTGGAAAAGGAGGGGCTTCCTCCGTGCAGCTGGCACTCCAGTGCAACATGCAGCCCTATCGGATAGGCTTATAGAAACATTGAGTCTTCCACAAAACCTAGCAATCGTAACATGTTGTCTATTGTCCAGTTGATTGAAATACAAGGTCGAGCTCCACAAGAAGAGCAGGATGCATGGAGGAAGTAGGGGTGTTT
>CM010938.2:84573142-84591010 GCA_002915635.3 Ambystoma mexicanum | reverse complement strand
GGCTGGGCAGACCTCATCTTCTGCTGGTGTTAATAAGGCTGTGTCACTTAGAAGACGGACACAAATCATTGATTTGGCCCCTTCTGATACCTGCTGGCCGGTGGGCATTGTAGGTAAATCGGTTATTAACGCAGTAGTGACTGAGTCTAATTTACATCATCTGAATTGCTTACTTTGCAATGCAAGGTCTTTGCTTGCCCACACTGCGGATTGCTATGACTTACTATCTGATTTTAAACCTGATTGCCTATTTGTCAGCGAAACTTGGCTTTCTGAGTCCTCTGGACCAGCAGTGGTAGCGATGCTCCCTGCTGGTTACAACATCTTCAGATCTCATCGAGTATCTAGTCATCCAGGGGGGTGTTGCTTTCATTGGAAAATCTACACTTGCAACTATTGTTATTCCCTTGCCCATTTTCTCTAGGTTTGAGGCACTTTTTGTGCATCTGACTCTGTCAGCTTCTAAGACTGTTCATGTCTTAATAGTCTATCGCCCCGTGGTTGTGATGCAACGTTTGTTGACCTCTTCACTGATTTCGTTGCATCACTAAAATTACAGTACTCCAATTTTATTATTGTTGGCGATTTTAACTACAAATGTAATGATCCCTCTGACAAAATTGCTGCTAAATTGATTGCTGCCATGGATGATATTTCACTGTGGCAGTTTGTTGCTGAACCGACCCACAACTAGGGCAATAATTTAGATCTGGTATTTGCAAAGCATGATCTTCTTATGGTATCTTCCCCTTTTCATATTACGTGGTCTGATCACCTCGTTAAACCTTTTGTATTTGACCATTCTGACCCCCCCTCAGCCTCTGTTAAACAGAGGGTCAAGAAGCGGAACTGGCGGGCGGTTGACACTTCCTCACTGGCTGCACACATTATTACTGGCTGTAGTACAGCACCCTCTGCTGATTTTGGTGCCTTATCAGAAATCTTTTCCACCACTGCTGATTTGGTTGCGCCATTGGTCAAGATTCTGGTCCGCAGGTGGCCGTCTGAGCCTTGGTTTAGTGAGGACCTTAAGTCCCTTCGTCTTAAACGTTGGCAAGCTGAATGCAAATTACGCTCCTCCTATACAGTGGAGGATCGTTCCGCCTTCTGTACTACTACCTCTCTATATCATGCGGCTATTAAGCTTGCTAAATGAAACTACTGTACTCTTCAAAATGAAAACTCCATCTCCCAGCCTAAAGATCTTTTTAGGGTAGTTTGCTCCCTTTCTACCTCGGACTCTTCTGACAACTCTATGCCTTTCTCCCAAGAGCATCGTGACTCTCTGGCTAAGTTTTATATTAATAAAATTGATAACATTCCTGAGCATATCTTGTTGGACCATGATCCTTCCCGGGTCATGTCTGGTTCCTCCTTTTCCTCAGCTTCAGGGATTATGCCATCTCCTGATGCCTGCTGGGATTCTTTTCCATTATTTATGGTGGCAGATCTGACCTTAGCAGTTGCAGGTATGAAGTCTGCCTCCCCTACTGATGCCATCCCGTTGGCAGTGGTGAAAGACATTTTCTCGCTGCTCCTGCCTCAGATTACTGCCACGGTCAATCTCTCTTGCTCACCCGGGATTATTCCTTCTGCTCTGAAGTGTGCCACAGTGATTCGTCTTCTGAAAAAGCCGGCTCTTGACCCACTTCTTCCTGCTAATTTTCATCCCATCTCTCTTTTCTTCATGAAGTTGCTTGCATCTTTGTTTTCCCCTCTATTGGTAAAGTTCTGTGAGTCTCCGGCTGTGCTCAACATTTTCCAGTCAGGTTTTAGACCGGGCCGGGGCACTGAGACTGTTTTGGTTTCAGTGCTCAATGATCTGACGCTTGTTGTGGATCAGGCTGGTGTGGCGGCATCGATCCTTTTGGACTCTTCAGCTGCATTTGATACCATCGATCACGCCATCCTGATCAGTCGTTTGACAGCTGCTGGTATGTCAGGTTTTGTTCTTTCGTGGTTTCGCCCTTTTCTACCTGACCGGTCTCGGCAGCTGTTACTTCAACCTTTCTTTCTGCAGTCGAGGCTCTGCTATCTGGGGTTGCACGGGTCTCGGCCTTGTCTCCCACACTGTTCAATATCTATGTTCAGCCTCTGATCACTCTCATCCACTACCACAGCTTTAGATGCTACTGGTACACTGACGATACTCAGATTTTGGTTCGGCTTGATTTACTTTATCCTGCCAGTGCCACTTAGCTGCGAGATTTCCTATTAGCCGTGGGATGCTGGATGAGCGAAAATTGGCTAAAACTTAATGGAGATAAGACCAAGGTTATGGTTGTGGGCGCTGACACTGTCCCCTCTCTGTGGACACTGTCCTTCTGGCTGTCTGCATTGGGTCCTTTTCCTGCGGTGGTTGGGACTGTCAAAAATCTGGGTGTTAAACTATCTGCCTCCCTTTCTATGGCCTCTCAGATTGGTTCGGTCTGTCAGGCTGCCCATTTCCAAATGAAAATACTCAGGAAGGTCCTGCCTTTTATTCTGCTCCACCTGGGGGCCCCAGTGGTCTCTGCCCTCTTTCTTAGCAGGATTTACCATTGTAACTCCTTATATCTGGCTCAGCCAGATTATTTAGTACATCGTTTACAGGTGCTTCAAAACTCTGCTGCTCGCCTTGCCACTGGTTTTCCATATCGGGAGCATATCTCACCCGTTCTCTCCATTGGCTCCCAGTGGGACCCCTGTGTCTTTCAAATCCCTTTGTTTAGTGCATAGGGCTTATTACACTGCTTGTTCAGAGTATCTGCAGTCGAAATGTCAACCTTATTTTCCTGCTTGAGCACTGCACTCTGCGGACCGTCCCTTCTGGCTGTCCCTAGAGTTCGTCATGCAAGAATTGGAGGCAGTTCCTTCTCGGTCAGAGCTGCCATGCTGTGGAATGCCCTTCCTATTGCCCTTCGTGTTTGTCCGATTCATATACATTTCAGGAAAGCTTTGAAAACTCTACTCTTCTAGCCCACTGCTCTTCTGATACCTGTGTTTTCAGTCATAGAGCCAGGTTGCATTTTGGTGTTGGTTGCCCTGTACCTTGGTACAAAAAACTTGAACATAGCATAACAAAAACATGTACATGTACACATAACTGATTATCTTTGCATGTGAGCTGCTGTAAAGCAATGAGGGAGGGAATGCCATTTATTAATGGGCATCTTATAGATGCCCAGTAAAGAATACCATGACTGGGCCCCCCAACACCTCGCATGCACAACAATTAATGTGTGCCTTTGAGGCACTCTGGGCCTCAGGGGCAGCCATGGCAGGTTTTACTGGGCATCTATGCACAGTAAAAGTGCTATGGCTGTGCCCGGGGACCCCAAATCTTGGCCAGCATCAGCCCACTGTGTACCCCAGCGCCTCATAATCAAATTCATCATTTATGTGACTATGTCTGAGTGCAAGGCGCTGGCGCACCATGGAGCAGGCATGGCATTTTTTACTGGGCATGGTTGATAAAGCAAGCACGATAAGTGTTAATATGTAGCTAGACTGGCATTTCAATGCAGCCAGTCTAGACATTTCTTATTGTGGTATGACATCTTGTATTGGCATCTTTGGTAAAGCAAGCATGATCAGTGGTAATATTCTTACTCTGGCATGACATGTTGTATTGAGCATCTTTGATAAAAACAAACCTAAGTGTCATTATGTAGCTAGACTGGCATTTCAATGCAGCCAATCTAGTAATTTCATATTGTGGTATGGCATTTTGTATTGGGCATCTTTGGTAAAGCAAGCATGATAAGTGTTATCATGAAGCAAGACTGACACTTTTATGCAACGAGTCAAGCCATTTCCTATTGCGGTATGACATTTTGTGTTGGCCATCTTTGATAAAGCATGCATGATAAGTGTTATTATGTAGCCCAACTTGCATTTTAGTGCAGCCAGTTTGGACATGTGTTCATACCTGGGCATGCATTTTGAATGGTACAGCCAATTGGAGTATGTTGTTACGTTGGGATACTGCCACGTATTGGCAGAAAAAACATGGACGTGTTTTCTTATAGTATCACTATTGGCATTATGCGCAAAGCAAACATGAGTATGTTCTTATATGGGAATACTAGGGTATAATGGTGCAGTCAGCATGGAAATGTATGGGCATAGCCAGTGTGAAAATGTTTTATACTGGCACATATTGTGCGAAAAGGCCTCATGAAAATGTGTTGGAGAAATGCTTCTGTGCACTATTGGTGACTTGCATCTATTGTATTTTTTCATGGGTTACCCTATAAAACCAATTGCAAACTGTTTGGCTTTTTACCCAATTTTTCTAAAAGGTGTGCTCTAGAATGCACCATTTTAACACAGTATTTTGACAAAATCTCGGGGGAGAACCCTACCGATCCACTCTTAATTGGTTACAGGCTCCCTCACTACGCTTGTTCGCTGTGGCTTATATGTGGCACATAAGTGTAAGCCCCTCCAGTTAAAAAAATCACCAGCCGCCACTGTAGTTTGCTCAGATCTTAAAAACCACCTGGCTGTATGGTCCACTGAGTGTTCCAATCCGAGATTAGCCAGATGGCCTCTTTTTTTCAGCATATGATTTTGTCATCAGTTTCCAGCTTGGACATCCCATACAAAAGCAGACACACAAATAGGTATTTACGAGATTCATGCTCCCCATTTCATTAAGCTAAGTGGCACCCCTTTCTTTCTCCTGGAAAGCTGGTGTGTCTTTGGACCACTCCCATGGATTTTCTACCAGCACTCTACCAATGGAGCCTACGACACCCCAAATGGTGCTGCTTGATTACCAAAAGAGTATCGTACTTCCGGGACTGATTTTAACTTCAAACCCCCGAGGAGGGAGCAGGCACTGAGATTGTGTCATGACAGCAAGGTAGATAGAGACACAGCGACCAAGAAGACCATGCAACTGTTACAGTGATTATATTGGTGGCCATGATTGCTTTAAGAAGATGCAGATTATGTCCAGACATGTTCTGCCTATGCTCAAAGCCAGATCCACTGAGAGAACCTGCAGGGTTTCTATGAGCTGTACCCTTGCTTCCCGGTTGCTCATAAGTCTGGATGTCATCATGTATCTCACCCAGACACCCAACCGGCCCATAGAGTTGGGGTTTGCTCAGAAGCACTTTAAGATAAGATAGCAGCACCCGTGAGATGGATGGGGGTGCAGATTTATACTTTAACACCAATCAATAAGGAAAACTCAAACAGTTTAGCAAAGGGAGTCCGTTTAATGACAAGTACAAAAAACGGGGAGTTATGAATATCAGCAATGGTGCGATCTTCCTTCTCGCTTCAACTCCAACGAACTTCATAAAAATTGAAACATTTATACTAAAAACTCGTCATCATTGACGTGTAACACTCAGAAGTTAACAAGCAATTCTATTGGTTAGGAAACGATAACTTTAATATAGGTACTATATCTGTATATGGTAACGGAGTGAGGGGATTGGGTGTTAGGCAGAATCCTGTGCAGTGCCTTAGGGACCACTACACACAATTAAGACTACAAGTGGTAATATAAGTTCACCTTTGGTACAAGCCTGTACTACACTGTTAAAGTGGTAGCAGTAGCGGAGCAGCCAGACTTATCTCAAGAGCAAATGAGCAGTAGTAGAGATTACACAAAGGACGCACATTACTGTGACTCAAGCAAACACTGACTCAAGGTTTCAGGTAAAAAATATAAGTACATTTATTTTAAACCATCTGTTCACAAAACACTTCACTTCTATAAATTCAAAACCACACGTAAAATACACTACACACAACCAATTCTACTTGTTCCAGCAAATTCAAGATAAGTACATTAGGATTTGACAGACCGGCGTTGCGATACTAACGCTTACCCGCGAATAGAAATGCTCACAAAGTTAAAACACACTCTGTACTTTAGAATTTCAAGCAAGGGAAAAGTGGATAAAATCACAGGCAATACTTTTGTAAAGGCAAGGGAATCAGAGGACTCATTCAAAGATACAGATTAAAGTCAATAGGCCTGTGCCAGTGTCCATGGAGCAGATGCTCAGTTGCCGAGGATCACACGTTGAACAGTTCGAGATTCGAGATGCCAAGAGTACTTAGATATTATCAGATGGAAGGAAAAGTTATAAGAGGGAAGGAAGAAAGGACAAATCCTTGAGGAGGAAAAGGGTTCACCCCGATTCCGGATGGTCAGACGGAGAGAACGACCAAATGTGCACAGTACCTTATTCCGTTGGAGAAAAGCTGGTGCTACGGCAGTTGTTCCTGGTAGTTCCAGCAGACTTACGGTTCCTGCGGCTTCAGTCGTGGGGACAAGAAGGAGGACGTCTGGAGCGATCTGCACTACCCAGGGATGAGGCCAGCAGCAGCGAAAAAGACACCATGAATAAAAGGTGCGCTCCTTTAAATCAGGAGAGGGCTCTTCTGATGGCTATCCGGACCACTACAGCACAGCAGTGATTTCAATCCAGGAGAGGATTCTCTGACTGAAGAAAGGGTGAGCTGGTTGATCCCACCAAGCTCAAGGGAAGAAAACTCCGGACTGGATCAGGGCTTCACCGGGACTCGGGGTTGCAGCAGCCGTCTTCTTCTCTGCTTCTCTTCGGTTCCTTGGAGTTCCAGTGGCGACTCTGACTTCTAGTCCAAGAGTCCTGCCTTTTATGCCAAAATCCCCCATTCACACAGACTGGCTGTCATTCTCTCAGCAGGGGGGTTGTCCAACCGAGACAACCACCTCAGCCAATCAACACAAAGTGTGACTTGGATCTCCAAGGAGACCCTGTGCAGGGGGTGACTACACCCCTCCCTATCATTCAGCCCACCTAGACACCCAGACGCCAAAGGAGGGCTTCTGGTCAGAAGCCCGCCAAAGGTCGGCGAACAAAGGAGGCAAACCTGGTTTGCCCCGCAAAGAAAGACCCAAGAAGGATTTTAACAAAAAGAAATGGTGATTAAACCCAACCAGAGCCAAAATAAAAAGTATTTGGGCAAGTGGGTTTAAAGTTCGAGGCTACTAATATAGTCTAAAACGGTACCACGTTATGTAATATAATTGTGGTAGGAAAATTAGAATAGATATCACTGCCACTAGCCAAGTCTTAATTTTAAGGGAGCAAAACAATGCTCCAATAGGCACAGATAAAAAGGGCTATGAATTAACCCTTTCCAATACTCCATATATGATGGGGCGTACTGGATCCGTGGTAAAAGTGACTATGTAAAGTTAATGGCATTTTTACCCCTTTCTGGGGGACAGTAGTCAGCCCCAGAAAAATTGAGTCAGTGGGAAGTCTAAGAGACAACCCTGTGTCACTGCACTGAAGGTGCTGTGTAACACACAAAGACTGGGGCTACTGAGGTGTTGTACTCCAGAGTCCACAATCACAAAAACAGTTGAAATACACATGGCAAAACATAGGTAAGAGTGGGAGAAAGTTCACACTCTTACCAGGTGGAAAAAATAAACTCCAGAAATCCAGCAAAGCTGCTGAGGGACTCACTAGGTAAGGGAAATTAGCCTTAGAATGAGAATTCTCCCTAACATTGGGTAAACACTGTCAGGTGGGCATCTAAGCCATACCTTCAAAATGACTACTGCCGACATCACTAAAAGTATGACTTCCTATTGGTTCTGCTAACTATAGGACCCTAGATTATTTGGCCCATTGTGATTGGGTTGGCACCAACCCCATGGATACTTTTCCACTTTGCTTAGCAGTACGCAGAATGGTCGGCCAGGTGCAGGGTGCCCCTCAGTTACCCGGCCTTCCTCCAATTATTGTTACAATCAATCATAACTTTAGTGGCCATTTGTCAATTAGTTCACTGTGGTTGGCCTCAAGACTGCATCTTCTGTCTGGAAAAAGTTCTGATATCTTTGTCTGGCCTGGTGCCATGCGTAGGTGTGAACTCATGCTTCTTCATGCTCGGCTGGTCACATGGTTCAGACACCGTGAATTTGCCTCTTTTCTATCAATTTGTGTATTTGATTCTCTTTTCACCCACCACCTGCCTTTAGTCTCTTATCTCGACCTTCCGGAGGCAGGACATTCTGTTCTTAGTTTCAATAAATTTTAGCTACTGTTCATCTTCTCTATTGATATGACCTTGGCTCTCCTGGCACCAGTTGCCTCTGTTGAGTTTTGTTTCAGCCGTCTCTTCTCGATTTTGCTAAATGTGAATCTTTTTCTCGTGTGGCCCTTAGTAGCCCTTGGTTGAGTCTGCTTCGTGCAAAGTGGAAATACACCTATAATAATGTGCTTTGTTTGAGGTAGAGTATGTATAGTGGCACTTGCCACACTATCTTTCTACTAAGCATAGCAAGCTGCACAGTTTTCTTAGCTTTTTTGCAGTTCCAAGCATATGTACATGCGTGAACTGGTTGAATATCTTCATCATGCTTATAGAATGAGTTTCATATATGTGGCATCATCCTCTCGTCTTAGGTTCACGATGCCCTATGTTCATGGCTTTTCATCTCTTCACATCATTCTTGGTCGTCGTTTCTTCTATTTGTGAGTCACTGTGGGTTCTTGTGTTGTCACCATTTGTCTTCCATTAAGACCTTTTTGGTTTCTTCAGGGACTGTGCTTAGATGATCTTCATTTCGTTTCATTTGTTGATATGGTTTTCTCAATGGGTACCTTACTGTCCATGGTTTTCTTGGTATGGGTACTTCAATAGGTGCTGTTTTTCTAATAGGTACTAGGCAGAGCCCTACTGCAGCTCTCTCCTGGTTTATTTGCTCATCATACGTCACATATCTCAGTGTGAACGTTCCTGGTACTTCAAAATGGGTGATTGGAGTGCAGGCTTTATTTGGGACCTCCTCCACACTCCCCCCTCTGGGCGATTCATCAACCACTTTCACTTCTGTCTTTGGATCCATTTTACTTGGTTCTTCTGTATTCACCTTCACGTTGTTGCTTGGGTCCATTCTTTCTTCGTCTTCTGGGTCTATACATGATAGTCTGAAGAAGTGTCTCTTTGGGTCCATATTTTTATCACTCCTTTTAGACTTCCTGCTGTTCTCACGTGTTCGTCCTTGTCCTATGTCATCAGCTGACATTGTCCATTTGGGCTACAGTAAACCCATCTTCCCACATCATTTCTGTGTTTCCTGGGATAGAGAAACTTTGTGCCTTCTGGCGCATGCCTGCTGGCCTTCACAAAGTTTCTTATTTCTTTATCAGTCAGGTCTTTGGGCTTCCATCCTGGCTTGACATCAATCATGATCTTCATCCCTATGGCTTTCTTTGCAGTTTTCTGGCATTGAGAGATTATCAACTTGATAACACATAATCCTAGTAATATCATCACTAGCAGGGCTCCCAAGAACTTCAATACATCTGCCATCCATTGTAGAACCCATGAAAACAGTGATCCAAACCAGCTGCAATCATCAACTTCATCGGTTTCATTGATCATCTGGTGCTGTAGGTTTGTCAGCATACCTATAGCTTCTGTTAAAGTTCCATTTTCCTCGTCGTGAGAAGGTATAAATGTGCAACATGGTTCTCCTATTTTTTCACAAACTCCTCCATCCATAGCTGTGATCATGTCAAGGACATATCTGTTCTGGAGAGTCATCAGTCGGATGGCTCTTAACTATTCCTTGATCACATTGAATCCTTTTATGGTCGTGTGATGGTCTGCAGTAACTCCCATCTGGTTATCTGCAACCATTTAGTATTTACTCCAACTTGGATTCTTGGCACGAAGAGCGTCGTGAACACTGATGAGGTGAGGCTGAACAGCCTGTGTTCATATGGGATTACATGAAATGCTTCTTCTGATTTAGCAGAGAAGTAATTTTCTCTCTTCATTTGAGTTATCAGTTCCACAGATCTCTTCTTTCTCAGTTGAGCATCTGCTTTCGGGAAACTGTCAATATTCAGGTCACTTTTCGGGATCACCAATTCTGGAACGTGGACGTTCACTATTGTACATATGCCTCCCCAGTTCTTTGGCAATCTGATGTATGCTTTGGATCTGCATGCCCAATAATGATCCATAATCACTGCAGTCCCGTGCACCATTCCTGGGGCATCAAAAATGTGTTCACAGTTCTGATTCTTTCCCATCATTCTTGTGCCATTATTCCTGAAGCACAATTTTGGGCTTTATAGTGGCACTATCTGCAAGGGTCCTCCTCTGTCTTCGACCCATGGCAACAGTTTTGCAAATTTTGGCCATAATGGCTTGCATATCCTTTGTGAATGTTCAATTGCCTCCTTTCAGGCTCTAAGGACCATCCATGCTCTGCAGATTACTACTCCTATCTCCCATACGCCTGGTGAAAGCACTGTTACCCAAATCTGCATTTGGCCTCTGTTTTTCCAATTTTTAGCCTCTTCTGGAGTTTTCCCTTGGACATTTAGTCTCGGGTTCACTTCCCATCTTATTCCTGCTCCTTTACCTTCAGGCTTCTCGCACCTGATCACATGATTCCTAGTATGAGCTCTATTCCGCGTCTTGATGTCTTGGACATAATCATCTTCATCGGGATAAGTCTTTCAGTTCCCATATTAATGAGGCATCACTTCCCATGAACTGGCCTCTGGTCTTGCACATTGCTACGTGTGAGAGACAGTGTGCTGTCTGGACATCAATTTCTACAGCCACGAAGATCTTAGATTTTCCCATGCTGTATGGTAGGAGTGCACAAACAAAGCATTCCCTTCAGAATCTCGTTTCCAACTTCCTTCATGTGCTGGTACCAAATGTTGTTCCCAGATGTGCTGTGCTGTCCAGGTAGTCGTTCAGTTCATTGTCATCTCCATGCATGCTTCTCTTGATTCTTAAGTGTTTTCCTGTAGTTGGCTATGACTACATCCCTGAATGCATCTGTATGGCTTTTTCTTGCTGGAGGATTCTCAGGTATCCTGGTCCATGGTGCAGGCCTCCTCATCTGCGCCATTTGAGTGGACAGAGTCTGGCAGTTCTTTCCTTCTCTTTGTACATCTTTCTCTGCTGGTTACAAATGCCCATTCCAACCAGCCTGACACTGGTCTGGTATATGGCTGTACTTGGAACTGGTACTTGTCCCTTGTGTGGAACATATATGCTTGGCAATACAGTCTTGCGGTTTTGTTCTTCAGTTCCTCTTGCAGTTTCCTTGCTCTGGCTATGTGCGGAACTAATGAGTCTACTATCAGTTGTGTCTGTGCAGAGAGTTTCTCAGTGTTGGCTCTTGTTTTCTTAAGAGTTTCTGATATACTGCTTCTGTTGTTTTCCTCTTAACTCTCTTGTTTTCTCACAACATCTCTGTGAAGTTTCTTATGGCAGGCAGTCTCTCTTTTCTACTGCTTTGGTTTGTGGTTCTGCAGTCATTGACACTAGGCCTGTTTCGTGTGCATTCAGTGTTTGCATGCTTGTAGTTGTCAGTGATTTTACTTCATTCATTCTTGCCGACCCTGTCTCCGGCTTTTCTGTTTGTTTGTTACCACAAGTGTGTGTGTATCATTGCTAATCACATCCATTTCAAGTTCATTCACTCCACCATCAGATCTTCTAGGGACTGGAATGACTATATAAGGTCTGGGTGTTTTTGTGGGTTTCATGCGTGCATCATTAGGTGGGTGCACTGGAATTGGAACGCTTGTGCACCAATAAAAATGCAGTTCTGATTGTTAATGACAGTAAAACAATAATGAATATGATGCATAGATACATTATGCCCTGTAAGTCAGGCGGCAGCATTTTCTTCCAGAGAAAGCGGGGGTGACTCTCTTCTTGTGGAGGACCAGATTGCTGCTCTGGACCCCCATCTCGATCATTCGCCAAATGTCAATGTTATTATTCCTTAACCAATATCGTCTTTCGAGTTCTGTGTTAAGGTGTCAGGTGCTCCACAAGTGTCCCCCCTCTTACGAGTGACAAATTGTCTCTTATTTCAGGATACAGTTCCTTTGCTAGACTATGGAAAAATCAAAATAAAATAACACTTCAATGAGTCCTTTACTGTGCATGTTCAAAGTAAGTAAGCTCCCAATCCACACTCGAATTTGCTTCAGTCCTGAGGACATATTGTACGTCTGATCAGTATGAAGAATAGGAACAAATAACAACAAGTAGAAGTTGAAGTTCTTGACACTGCTTCCTCGATCTGTCCCTCGGCGGAAGGCTTTTAGAATCTCCTCAGATAGCTCCTCTGATGGTTAGAGAGTTCCACTTGGAGCACGATTCCGTGTAGAGCATTCCCATCTGTGCAATATTAGCTGGATCTCTGATGAATGTGAGGACGTCCAACTCGATTGGTCTCCCACTAGCTCTGGAAAGTCAGTGACTAGGCAAAAGAGGACATTATGTGCAACCTGCTGTCTTCTGGTGACAGGGACATCTGTCCTGTCTTGCTGGAAGTTCAGGATTATATGTTTCTCCTTAATGTGAAACAATGTCTGCACTGTCCAGTCACGTGGAGTGCGACTAGAATTATGATTTTATTTAAAAGATGGCTTAAGTGTTCTGTATTTGCTGGATCTCGAAGAAACGTGAGTGTATCTGTTGTTCTCCGATAAGAGTTGGACAGTCTTCGATTATGCGAAAGAACAATGTGTTGATAAGCTCATTATTTCCGCCTGTGTTGGAAATTTGATTCTTTCTCACTGTACTCAGGGAGTAGGAGAAATTGTTCGGCAATGACAGTGAGGAGTTGTCTTATTGTCTTTTCGTTTTCAGGATCTTGAAGAAAGTCAGTGACACTGGTGAGCCTCCTACCAATGACGGGTATGATCTTAGCACTAGATCAAAATAGGTGACCACATCCTTGGCGATGTCGCTACTGCGGGACACCATAAGTGATTCCGAATAGGGTCTCTGTGTGGAACGAGTCGGGATACTGTATTTGCTTCCAATGTAAGTGTCCTCGGTCAAAATTTGGCATATTCTTTTCTCATTAAGGCTTAAGTGTGCCTCAGTCCAAAGTTCAAAGTCAACAGACTGTGTTGTGGCTTATACGTGCAATTTTCTTCTTCACCCTGCAACTAGGATGCACAGAGTGTCTGTTTTTATGTCCTTATCCCCTTTTTTGCTTAGAGGAAGTGTCCAATTTAAGCCACAACTTGCAAAAAGTTCCTTGTCTTTGTCTGGCTGGTCATGCATCCTTCTTCCTCGTCATGGATCTCGTCTGCACGTGCTGTGGTTCTTCCCCGTCGCTCTGTCGACTCCTCTCGTTGGGGTGCAGGCAGGGGGCCTTCTCCGATGTAGGGTTTGATATCGCCCGAGAAAAATCCAACTCTCCTGCCTTGTAGTTTCACTGCGGATGGAGTGCAGTCCTCCACTGTAAAAGGACCGTTGAATCTTGGCTCGTCCACTTTTCCTTGTATGATTCTTCACAAGGACGGCATCTCCAGGGAAGACGGGTGGAACACGTAGACCTTGAACTTGGTCTGTTGTAGTGTCTCCTTCTGTGTTCTGTGCTGCCTGCACCCTTTTTCATCGTCGCTGCAGCTGGTCTGAAATTACAGTAAGGCAAGATGTCATGCAGTTCAGATAGTTTTGCATTTCAGACCCTAAAACCTCTCCTGTTGACTGGCATCACATCTAGCTCTATCTCGGGTGTCAGAGGAGTTCTATTCTTCTTCCTGTGGCTATCTCGTGTGGCGTAAGATGATGGTCGGAACCGGGTTGGTTCCGAAGTGCATACAGTGCCAAATGGAAGGCAGTGCAACCATCCTCCTTCTTAGAGTAAGCTTCAACTTGGCTATCTTTCCTTTAACAAGCCGTTGAGCTTCTCACAGATTCCATTACCTGTGGATGATACGCCGACGAGAACTTGTGCTTTATACCAAGCAGCAAGCTAATCTGCTCGAATATGCATTAACAAAGTGAGGGCCATTATCTGATCTCATGACCTTCGCACACCCCCACCTGGGGAACACTTCCCTCACTAAAAATTTGGCCACACAGGTAGAGTCTGGGTGTGTACATGGACCTGCCTCAATCCATCTAGAGAATGGACACACCACAACAATTAAGTATCTGTACCCGTTACATACTTGAATCATGTCGACATAATCGACATGCAAGTGCTGAAAAGGCCCATTTGGCCTTGGGATGACTCCTCTCATTACTTTAATGTGTGCCCAGCCGTGAATTGCTGGCAGATTATACAGTTCACTATGAAAAATGCAACATGCTCAGCTAAATTCGGTATGAACCAGTCTTCTGCGAGTGTTGCTGCTAGATTCTCTTTGTCATATGTGCTGGGTAATGTAACTGCTCCAGCGCTATTTTTAATAGGCTATAGGCATTACTGGTTTACCAGTGCTGTCTTTTCCCACAAGCTGTCAGAGGGTTTAAAGAACACCCTCAACGTTTCCACAGGTTGTTCTCTTCCTGTGGTGCCTCTCCTTGGAGTTCCATAAGCTGTGTTTGCCCCAAATTACTGTAACTCTCAGGTGCAGTTTGTGTAACCATCATGCGGTCCTTGCCATGGATAACTTCCACTGCCATGATCGTCTCACTTTTGGATGCCATACGCTTGGCTTCCGTGTCTGCTGCTTGATTCCCACGTGAGATAAAATCTGTCCCCTTCGTGTGGGCGCGCATTTCACGACTGCTATGCCACTGGGAGCTGTAGTGCCTTGATCAGCCTGTCCAATAAGGCTGCGTGCTGCACTGGCGTGCCGTCTGCTCGGAGGTAGCCCCTCCTTTTCCAGCGCGCTAAGCCTGCGTGCACTGTTGACGTCACATAGGCGGAGTCACTGTACACCGTTACTTCCTGGTCTGCGTGATTCTCAATGGCGAGTATCAACGCCAATAATTCTGCAGCCTGTGCTGAATAATGAGATGGTATTCGTGCACTAAGAAGCACTCGAAACTCTCCATTGCTTGTGTGTTTCATCACAGCAACGCCTGTGTATCTTTGCCCATCACTTTGATCGATCTCGAAGACCATCAATAAAGACGATCTCTCCTTCTGCCAAGGCATTTTCTTTCACCTGGGATTTCATCATAGAATTCTTCATAATTTGCACAGTCATGTATCGGCTCTCCTTCTGTGACTGGCTCTGCTATAAACATAGCTGGGTTTACTATCTTACATCAGACTATTTTAATCAATGGATTTGATATGATCACTTCATAAGCAGAAGCTCTCTGAGATGTCAATGTGCCCTTTGGTTTCTCTAGAATGGCAAATAGTGAGTGCTCGACGTACAACGTCATTGAGCATCCCATCACAATGGTGTAGCCTTCTCTATAGCGAACGCTGCAGCAGCTAAACTTTGTTCGCAAGGAAAATGACCTCTCATTACTGGGTCCAAATTCCCACTGTAGTATGCCAGGGGCTTGTACCCCAACGTGGTTCTCTGGGTGAGTACTGCTGTCATAACGCTGCCATTTGTGTGCGAAAACAGGTAAAATTCCTCTGCATAATTGGGAATCCTGAGAACTGGAGCTGTACAAATAGCTCTTTTGAGTTCAGCAAACCCTTTCTCCATGGTTTCAGACCATTCAATCTTTTCTTTCGTCACTTGGGCCTTCTTTAGGGCCTGAAGTAAAGGCTTAGTGTAAGAGCTGTAGTCGAAGACCCATGCCCTGACATAGTTGCATAGGCCTAAAAAGCTCTGCATCTGCTTTATCGTGTGTGGCTTAGCCGTGTTCAGTATGGCTTCAGCCCTTTCTGGGGTCACTTTCTTTCCCTTATGTGAGATCAGGTGGCCTATGTACAGCACTTCTTGTTGACAATATTGTAACTTTTCTTTGTCAACCTTATATCCTTTCTCAGCCAGTATAGTCAATAGCTGAACAGAATCGTGCCTGCATTGCTCTTCTGTTGTGCTGCAAATTAGGATGTCATCTACATATTGCAGGACGACACTTTCTAGTGCGATATTGCTCAAGTCCATCTGCAGGACTCTGTTGAAAATAGGAGACTCACAGTACCCCTGTGGCAGCCTCGTGCTTTTCAGACTCATTTGTCTGAAAGTGAATGATGTCAGATCTTGTCAGTCACGGTGCAACGGGATTGAGAAAAATGCATTTTTCAAGGCAATCAACGTGAAATATTTTGCCTCAATGGGTATGTTACATAGAATTGTAGACGGTTAGGGACTAAGGGAACTCGGCCTAACAATATCATTTATTGGCGTAAATCCTGGATTAAATGCCAAGACCCCCTTTACTTTTTTCACAGGTACACTGAAGTATTGCATTGACTCTGACGTCACTAAGATGCCTTGCTCCATCATAGCCGAAATTGTCTTAAAATCCCTTCATCTGCCTCTCTGGACATGGGATTTGTCATGCTCTTGGGAGAATTGCTCCTGGTTCAGTTTAATCTTCACTTCTCCAACCCCTTCAAGAGGCCTACGTCATAGGGGCCTGTAGTCCATACTGAGACAGGCACCTTGGCCATATCGTCAGCAAATTATTCAAATTATTCAGGACGATTTCATGCCAACATCATTCTCTGAGGTACTTCTCTTTTAATACTTTTCACCCAAAAGGTGAGACTCACTTCCACCATTGTCTCTCCCATATCTGTTTGTTCTTCAAACAGATCGTCATCGGTGATGTCAATCGATATACTTCTTCAATGGTGATTACTGCGCACCATTGTCGGCCCTCGTCGTCATACATCAATCAAGGCCACTCTCCCTCGCACTGCAGCTGTGTGTGCATAGGTATTCTTTGCCTGAATAGAAATTCATCTGGGGTCCTCATGATCTTGTCTGCAAGGCCTGGCAGCCCTGCATTAGCACACGTATTCCATACACAAATATTTTGGGCTCTAATGGTAAGCCCTCATGGCTGTGTGTCCTGCGTATGCTCCAGATCATTTCGCATACATTTGAATAGTGCATTCCTGGAGTTGAACATATTATGCCCTCCTCCTATGAATGAGATTGTCATATTTAACTTCGTCATTAGATCTCGACCAAGATGTTACTGGGGTTTGTCAGTGAATATAATAGAGGCACATTCATATTCCTGTAGCTCCTGTGAAACTCTGAGTATTTATGGAATCGCCAGACAAGGAAAACTTGTCTTCACGTATACATGAACGTGTTGCCCCGTGTCAACTAAGAAGGAATATTCTTTATCCCTATAACGACATCCACCCTAGGTTCCAGGTGAGGGTCTGGTGTCACTGATAGGATAGAACACATCAGGGCTTCCCAGTGAGCTGTCCTAGTCCATATATAGTTTTGGCCCACTTGTGCTGATGGATTCCCCCATTACCTTGTTACCCTCATTTCAGGGTCGCAGCCTGTCCTGTACTTACTGTCTGTGACAGTTGCATAGGTGACTGTTGAGACTGTCCTTGTGGAAGAACTCACCACATTTTGAGGTTGTGGGCTTGCTGTCCCTTGGCGTTTGCTGTTGCACCGTGTGATTCTGTGCAACTCCCTGCTGTAAAAACTGCGGTGGATTCACCATGCCTATTCCTTGGCCGTTTTGCATCATGCCTTGATTTCTGCATGTGGAGCTAAATGCCCTGTCATCCCACACAACCAACATACTGGCGGTGGTCTGATCATTTGCCCGTTTGACATATCTTGATTGCCATTTTGCATATTTTGAAAACCTCCTTGATTATTCTGGAAACCTCCCTGATTACTCTGCCATCCTCTTCCTCTAAATCCTCTTCCCTGGGTAAAAACCAATGTTGCCCTGATTATTCTGCTGTGGATTATTCACTTGTTGCATGCTCGACCCGTCTGTGCTAGTTATCATTGCTCCTTCGAGAGCATATTTTGATAATTTCTTCTGCACTCATTTTTGCTCTTCACCCTTTCGTGCAGCTCCTTTTTGCGATTCTTTTCTTGCAGTAGCCTGCAATAGTGTGCGATGGTCAACTGTATTTCTGACCAATGGTTTAGCCTCGATTCCTACCAATTTCCTGAGCTGTTTCTGTACCGGCTCTGGCAGCCCTTGGCACAATATATGGTAGAA
>CM010938.2:84495327-84573122 GCA_002915635.3 Ambystoma mexicanum | reverse complement strand
CAGTTCTGATTCTCTCCCATCTTCTTGTGCCATTGTTCCTGAAGCACAATTTTGGGCTTTCTAGTGGCACTATCTGCAAGGGTCCTCCTCTGTCTTCGACCCATGTCACAGTTTTGCAAATTTTGGCCATAATGGCTTGCATATCCTTTGTGAATGTTTCAATTGCTCCTTGCAGGCTCAAGGACATCCATGCTCTGCAGATCACTACTCCTTTCTCCCATCCGTCTGGTGAAAGCACTGTTCCCCAAATCTGCATTTGGCCTCTGTTTTTCCAATTTTGAGCCTCTTCTGGAGTTTTTCCTTGGACATTTAGTCTCGGTTCACTTCCCATCTTATTCCTGCTCCTTTAACTTCAGGCTTCTCGTACCTGATCACATGATTCCTAGTATGGAGCTCTGTTTCTTGTCTTAATGTCCTGGACATAATCATCTTCATCGGGATAAGCTGTTTCAGTTGCCCATATCAATGAGGCATCACTTCCCATGAACTGGCCTCTGGTCTTGCACATTGCTACGTGTGAGAGACAGTGTGCTGTCGGGACATCAATTTCTACAGCCACGAAGATCTTGGACTTCCCCATGCTGTATGGTAGGAGTGCGCAAACAAAGCATTCCCCTTCGGAATTTCGTCTTCCAACTTCCTTCATGTGCTGGTACCAAATGTTGTTACCTAGGTGTGCTGTGCTATCCAGGTAGTCGTTCAGTTCATTGTCATCTCATGCATGCTTCTCTTGATTCTTAAGGTTTTCATGTAGTTTGCTATTACTACATCTCTGAATGCATCTGTATGGCTCTTTCTTGCTGGGAGTTTCTCAGGTATCCTGGTCCATGGTGCAGGCCTCCTCATCTGCGCCATTTGAGTGGACAAGAGTCTGGCAGTTCTTTCCCTTCCTTCATACATCTTCTCTCCTGCTGGTTACAAATGCCCATTCCAACCAGCCTGACACTGGTCTGGTATATGGCTGTATGTGGAACTGGTACTTGTCCCTTGTGTGGGAACATATATGCTTGGCAATACAGTCTCTGCGGTTTTGTTCTTCAGTTCCTCTGCAGTTTCCTCGCTCTGGCTATGTGCGGGAATAATGAGTCTACTATCAGTTGTGTCCATGCAGAGAGTTTCTCTGAGTTGGCCCTTGTTTTCTTGAGGGTTTCTGATATGACTGCTTCTGTTGGTTTTCCTCTTAACTCTTCTTGTTTTCTCACAACATCTTCTGTGAAGTTTCTTATGGCAGGCAGTCTCTTCTTTTCTACTGTTTTGGTTTGTGGTTCTGCAGTCATTGACACTAGGCCTGTTTGTGTGCATTCAGTGTTTGCAGTGCGTAGTTGTCAGTGATTTTACTTCATTCATTCCTTGCCGACCCTGTCTCCGGCTTTTCTGTTTGTTTGTTACCACAAATGTGTGTGTATCATTGCTAATCACATCCATTTCAAGTTCATTCACTCCACCATCAGATCTTCTAGGGACTGGAATGACTATATAAGGTCTGGGTGCTTTTGTGGGTTTCATGCGTGCATCATTAGGTGGGTGCACTGAAATTGGAACGCTTTGTGCACCAATAAAGAATGCAGTTCTGATCGTTAATGACAGTAAAACAATGATGAATATGATACATAAGTACATTATGCCCCTGTAGGTCAGGCGGCAGCATTTTCTTCCAGAGAAGCGGGGGTGCCTCTCTTCTTGTGGGAGGACCAGATTGCTGCTCTGGACCCCATCTCGATCATTCGCCAAATGTCAATGTTATTATTCCTTAACCAATATCGTCTTTCGAGTTCTGTGTTAAGAGTGTCAGGTGCTCCACAAGTGTCCCCCCTCGCGAGTGACAAATTGTCTCTTATTTCAGGATACAGTTCCTTTGCTAGACTATGGGAAAAATCAAGTAAAATAGCACTTCAATGAGTCCCTTTACTGTGCATGTTCAAAGTAAGTAAGCTCCCAATCCACCACTCGAATTTGCTTCAGTCCTGAAGACATATTGTACGTTGATCAGTATGAAGGAATAGGAACATATAACAACAAGTGGAGTTTTTTTACACTGCTTCCTCGATCTCTCCCTCGGCGGAAGGCTTTTAGAATCTCCTCAGATAGCTCCTCTGATGGTTAGAGAGTTCCACTTGGAGCACGATTCCGTGTAAGAGCATTCCCATCTGTGCAATATTAGCTGGATCTCTGATGAATGTGAGAACGTCAACTTCGATTGGTCTCCCCACTAGCTCTGGAAAGTCAGTGACTAGGCAAAAGAAGACATTGTGTGCCAACCTGCTGTCTTCTGGTGACAGGGACATCTGTCCTGTCTTTTGCTGGAATTTGGGATTATATGTTTTCTCCTAAATGTGAACAATGTCTGCACTGTCCAGTCACGTGGAGTGCGACTAGAATTATGATTTTATTTAGGGAGATGGCTTAGGTGTTCTGTATTTGCTGGATCTCGAAGAAATGTGAGTGTATCCATTGTCCTCCCGATGAGAGTTGGACAGTCTTCGACCATGCGAAAGAACAGTGTGCTGATAAGCTCACCTATTTCCGCCTGTGTTGGGAACATTTGGGTTCTTTCTCACTGTACTCAGGTAGTAGGAGAAATGTTTCGGCAATGACAGTGAGGATTTGTCTTATTGTCTTTTCGTTTTCAGGATCTTGAAGAAAGTCAGTGACATTGGTGAGCCTTCCTACCAATGACGGGTATGATTTTAGAACTAGATCAAAATAGGTGACCACATCCTTTGCGATGTCGCTACTGCGGGATGCCATAAGTGATTCTGAATAGTGTCTCTGTGTGGAACGAGACAGGATACTGTATTTGCTTCCAATGTAAGTGTCCCCGGTCAAAATTTGGCATATTCTTTTCTCATTAAGGCTTAAGTGTGCCTCAGTCCAAAGTTCAGCAGTCAACAGACTGTGTTGTGGCTTACACGTGCAATTTTCTTCTTCACCCTGCAACTAGGATGCACAGAGTGTCTTTTTTTATTTCCTTATCCCCTTTTTTTGCTTAGAGGAAGTGTCTAATTTAAGCCACAACTTGCAAAAAGTTCTTTGTCCTTGTCTAGCTGGTCATGCATCCTGCTTCCTCATCATGGATCTCATCTGCACGTGCTGTGGTTCTTCCCCCTCGCTTGTTGATTCCTCTCGTTGGGGTGTAGGCAGGGGGCCTTCTCCGATTTAGGGTTTGATATCGCCGAGAAAAATCCATACTCTCCTGCCTTGTAGTTTCACTGAGGATGGAGTGCAGTCCTCCACTGTAAAAGGACCGTTGAATCTTGGCTCGTCCCACGTTTTCCTTGTATGATTCTTCACAAGGATGGCATCTCCAGGGAAGACGGGTGGAACATGTAGACCTTGAACTTGGTCTTTTGTAGTATCTCCTTCTGTGTTCTGTGCTGCACTGCACCCTTTTCGTCGTCGCTGCAGCTGGTCTGAAATTACAGTAAGGCAAGATGTCATGCAATTCAGATAATTTTGCATTTCAGACCCTAAAGATTTCTCCTGTTGACTGGGCATCACATCTAGCTCTATCTCGGGTGTCAGGGGAGTTCTCATTCTTCTTCCTGTGGCTATCTCTGTGGCGTAAGATGATGGTCGGAACGGTTGGTTCCTGAGTGCATACAGTGCCAAAGGAAGGCAGTGCAACCATCCCTTCTTTAGAGTAAGCTTCAACTTGGCTATCCTTTCCTTTAACAAGCCGTTGAGCTTCTCACAGATTCCGTTACCTTGTGGATGATACGCCGACGAGAACTTGTGCTTTATACCAAGCAGCAAGCTAATCTGTTCAAATATTGCATTAACAAAGTGAGGGCCATTATCTGATCTCATGACCTTGCACACCCCCACCTGGGGAACACTTCCCTCACTAAAAATTTGGCCACACAGGTAGAGTCTGGGTGTGTACATGGACCTGCCTCAATCCATTCTAGAGAATGGACACACCACAACAATTAAGTATCTGTACCCGTTACATACTTGAATCATGTCGACATAGTCGACATGCAAGTGCTGAAAAGGCCCATTTGGCCTTGGGATGACTCCTCTCATTACCTTTAATGTGTGCCCAGCCGTGAATTGCTGGCAAATTATACAGTTCACTATAAAAATGCAACGTGCTCAGCTAAATTCGGTATGAACCAGTCTTCGCGAGTGTTGCTGCTAGATTCTCTTTTGTCATATGTGCTGGGTAATGTAGCTGCTCCAGCGCTATTTTTAATAGGGCTACAGGCATTACTGGTTTACCAGTGCTGTCTTGTCGCCACAAGCTGTCAGAGGGGTTTAAAGAACACCCTCAACGTTTCCACAGGTTCTTCTCTTCCTGTGGTGCCTCCCCTTGGAGTTCCATTAGCTGTGTTTGCCCCAAATTACTGTAACTTTCAGGTGCAGTTTGTGTAACCATCATTCGCTCGTTGGCATGGATAACTTCCACTGCCATGATCGTCTCACTTTTGGATGCCATACGCTTGGCTTCCGTGTCTGCTGCTTGATTCCTGCATGTGATAAAATCTGTCCCTTCGTGTGGGCGGCACATTTCACGACCGCTATGCCCACTGGGAGCTGTAGTGCTCTTAATCAGCCTGTCCAATAAGGCTGCGTGCTGCACTGGCGTGCTGTCTGCTCGGAGATAGCCCCTCCTCTTCCAGCATGCTAAACCTGCGTGCACTGCGGACGTCACATAGACAGAGTCACTGTACACTGTTACTTCCTGGTCTGCGTGATTCTCAATGGCAAGTATAAGTGCCAATAATTCTGCAGCCTGTGCTGAATAATGCGACAGTATTCGTGCACTAAGAAGCACTCGAAACTCTCCATTTGCTGTGTATTTCATCACAGCAACGCCTGTGTATCTTTGCCCATCACTTTGATCGATCCTCGAAGACCCATCAATAAAGACAATCTCTCCTTCTGCCAAGGCATTTTCTTTCACCCTGGGAATTTCATCATAGAATTCTTCATAATTTGCACAGTCATGTATCGGTTCTCCTTCAGTGACTGGCTCTGCTATAAACATAGCTGGGTTTCACTATCTTACATCAGACTATTTTAATCAATGGATTTGATATGATCACTTCATAAGCAGAAGCTCTCTGAGATGTCAATGTGCCCTTGGTTTCTCTAGAATGGCAAATAGTGAGTGCTCGACGTACAACGTCATTGAGCATCCCATCACAATGGTTGTAGCCTTCTCTATGCGAACGCTGCGCAGCATTTAAACTTTGTTCGCAAGGAAAATGACCTCTCATTACTGGGTCTAAATTCCCACTGTAGTATGCCAGGGCTTGTACCCCAACGTGGTTCTCTGTGTGAGTACTGCTGTCATACGCTGCCATTTGTGTGTGAAAACAGGTAAATTCCTCTGCATAATTGGGAATCCCGAGAACTGGAGCTGTACAAATAGCTCTTTTGAGTTCAGCAAACCCTTCTCCATGGTCTCAGACCATTCAATCTTTTCTTTCGTCACTTGGGCCTTCTTTAGGGCCTGAAGTAAAGCTTAGTGTAAGAGCTGTAGTCGAAGACCCATGCCCTGACATAGTTGCATAGGCCTAAAAAGCTCTGCATCTGCTTTATCGTGTGTGGCTTAGCTCGTGTTCAGTATGGCTTCAGCCCTTTCTGGGGTCACTTCTTTTCCCTTCATGTGAGATCAGGTGGCCTATGTACAGCACTTCTTGTTGACAATATTGTAACTTTTCTTGTCAACCTTATATCCTTTCTCAGCCAGTATAGTCAATAGCTGAAACAGAATCGTGCCTGCATTGCTCTTCTGTTGTGCTGCAAATTAAGATGTCATCTCACATATTGCAAGACAACACTTTCTAATGCAATATTGCTTAAGTCCATCTGCAGGACTCTGTTAAAATGAAGGAGACTCACAGTACCCTGGCAAGCCTCGTGCTTTTCAGACGCATTTGTCTGAACGTGAATGACGTCAGATCTTGTGAGTCACGGTGCAACGGGATTGAGAAAAATGCATTATTTAAGGTCAATTACCGTGAAAAATGTTGCCTCAATGGGTATGTTACATAGAATTGTAGACGGGTTAGGGACTAGAGGGAACTCGGGCTCAACAATATCCTTTATTGGGCATAAATCCTGGATTAAATGCCAAGACTCCCCTTTACTTTTTTCACAGGGTACACTGAAGTATTGCATGATGACACTAAAATACCTTGCTCTATCATAGCCGAAATTGTCTTAAAAATCCCTTCATCTGCCTCTCTGAACATGGGATTTTGCCATGCTCTTGGGAGGATTGCTCCTGGCTTCAGTTTAATCTTCACTTATCCAACCCACTTCAAGAGGCCTACGTCATAGGGGCCTGTAGTCCATACTGAGACAGGCACCTTGGCCATATCGTCATCAAAATATTCAGGACGATTTCATGCCAACATCATTCTCTGAGGTACTTCTCTTTAATCATTTTACCCAAAAGGTGAGACTCACTTCCACCATTGTCTCTCCCATATCTGTTTGTTCTTCAAACAGATCGTCATCGGTGATGTCAATCGATATACTTCTTCAATGGTGATTACTGAGCACCATTGTCGGCCCTCGTCGTCATAACCATCAATCAAGGCCACTCTCCCCTCGCACTGCAGCTGTGTGTGCATAGGTATTCTTTGCCTGAATAGAAATTCATCTGGTGTCCTCATGATCTTGTCTGCAAGGCCTGGCAGCCCTGCCATTAGCACACATATTCCATACACAAATATTTTGGGCTCTAATGGTACAGCCCTCATGGCTCTATGTCCCGCGTATGCTCCAGTCATTTCGCATACATTTGAATAGTGCATTCCTGGAGTTGAACATATTATGCCCTCCTCCCTATACGAGATTGTCATATTTAATTTCGTCATTAGGTCTCGACCCAAGATGTTTACTGGGGTTTGTCGTGAATATAATAGAGGCACATTCATTTCACATTCTCCTATAGAGACTGGAAGTGCATTTGTAAAGGGAACACGACTTGTAGCTCCTGACTTGCCTTCACGTATACATGAACGTGTTGCACCCGTGTCAACGAGGAAGGAATATTCTTTATCCTCTATAACGACATCCACCCTAATTTCCAGGTGAGGGTCTGGTGTCACTGATAGCATAGAATACATCAGGGCTCCCAGTGAGCTGTCCTACTCCATATATAGTTTTGGCCCACCTTGTGCTGATGGGTTCCCCCCATTACCATTGTTGCCCCCTCATTTCAGGGCTCGCAGCCTGTCCTGTACTTACTGTCTGCGACAGTTGCATAGGTGACTGTTGAGACTGTCCTTGTGGAAGACTCACCACATTTTGAGGTTGTGGGCCTTGCTGTTCCCCTGGCGTTTGCTGTTGTACCGTGTGATTATGTGCAACTCCCTGCTGTAAAAACTTCGGTGGATTCACCATGCCTATTCCTTAGCCGTTTTGCATCATGCCTTGATTTCTGCATGTGGGAGCTAAATGCCCTGTCATCCCACACAACCAACATACTGGCGGTGGTCTGATCATTTGCCCGTTTGACATATCTTGATTGCCGAGTTGCATGTTTTGAAAACCTCCTTGATTATTTTGAAAACCTTCCTGATTACTCTGCCATCCTCTTCCTCTAAATCCTCTTCCCCTAGGGTAAAACCAATGTTGCCCTGATTATTCTGCTGTGGATTATTCACTTGTTGCATGCTCAACCCGTCTGTGCTAGTTATCATTGCTCCTTCGAGAGCATATTTTGATAATTTCTTCTGCACTCATTTTTCCTCTTCACCCTTTAGTGCAGCTTCCTTTTTGCGATTCTTTTCTTGCAGTAGCCTGCAATAGTGTGCGATGGTCAACTGTATTTCTGACCACGGTTTAGCCTCGATTACTACCAATTTCCTGAGCTGTTTCTGTACCGGCTCTGGCAACCCTTGGCACAATATATGGTAGAACACAGGTAAAGATTTCCCCAAAGATTCATGAGTCGCGAGTACCCACGCGTCTTGAAAATTCTGTATGTAAAGTAACAGATCTTTCGACTCCTTCATTTTACGTGTCATGATAGCTCCCATGTCGGAAGTACCTGGGTATAGCAATCGTAATGATTTCCATACCGCGGCTCTGCAATTATTAAATGGAGCCCCGTCATGCGCAGTATTAACTGTGGGCACACCAGGGGAACCTGCCCGCGTCCACACATCGTCTGCTCTCTTGGCAAGTATGGTTATTAAGAGACCCTTGATATCCCCTATAGCTAACGTGTTCCCTCCCATCATTTTTTCTAGCTCGTGTATCCATTTTCCAGCTACCGATGTCAACATTGGAAAGCTTATTTTTCAAATGTTCTCTATCCATGTGTGGCCATGGAATATATTGTGGTCTAGCCCCTCCTTTCTCGAGCAACAGAAATTGGGATGCATAGCCCTCTCTCTCTTCTCTCATTGTTCTCCTGTCTATTGCAGGGGTAACATTTCTGCATCACCGCCTGCCTGGCAATGTCCTAAACCTGCTCACATAGGGTGGTGGAGATACCCCCCTCTGACCGTGAGATACTTCTTTGTGTCGGTCTGATGGTGTGGCTGACTCTGATGCCCTCGGTGCAGACTCACTAGTGTCTGACCATTTTATCCCTTTTGCATCTCCTCTCTTTCTCCTTTTCCTCACGCTCCTCTCTTTCGGTGTCAGACATTGTCTTTCCCTAACTCGTGCAACTTCTTGCATATTCTTTGTTCCTGCTTATTTCTAGTCTATCTAGGGATAGTTCCCTATTCTCACTACTTCGGGAGACCTCCTCAGTGTCATAAAGCTGAGTGCTCTCTAGGCTCTCATCTTCCCTCTCCCCTTGGGGTATTTTTTCTAGCCCCATTTCATCATATATTCTATCGATTGTTTCTCCGATGCTTCTGGTGTCGAAGTTTTCCTCAATGTTCGTCCTAGACATGCCTGGTACTGAATCGTACTCGGGAAAGGATTCTTTGATGTCTTCCCAATCTACTACTGTCTCAGGTTTTTTAACCTCTCTTTCCAGATATTCGAGATCACGTGCTCTCTGTCTTTACTTACGTTCTACCTCGTCATTGATTTCTCTGCACTTCCTCGCTTCTTCTCTGACCCTATCTTCTTCCTCTTTCTTTGCGTCTCTACGTTCATTTGCCCTCCGGATTAACTCATCCCTTCGTCTCTTTATTCTTTTCTCGCGTATTCTTTGCTCTTCCTCTAACTTACGCTGCTCCTGTCTGTCTTGATCATTGGCTGCTCTCTGTTTACGATTGTGCTGCCTTTCTTGCTCTTCACGATATAACTGTTCTCGTATATGTCTATCTTTTTTTCTTATTCTTTTGTCTCTCATTCCTTTTTCTTTCTCCTTCTCCCTTCTCTGTACATCGTTTAATCTCTCCTTTTGTTTCGCGTCATCAATGCCTTTGCCATTGAGTTTCAATAAAATGTGCCCTCCTTCCATTCGTTCTTTGCAAATGCTATCTCATCAGTTCTATCCTCGCTTCCTTTCCATCTTTTACCTTTTCTCTCCTTGTGGAGAGATGCACTTGTCTGTGTCTGGTCCCTTCTCTCGTCATCGCGTCTCTCCTTGTCCCTTGGGACTGTGGAGGTAATATCTTCATCTTTATCTTTACCTTGATTTTCGTCATTACTTTGTGTAGGTGACTGATACGCTGGGTTACTATACCCCCTGGCTGCTTTAAGTTCTCTCAGTGGGTATAACCCTTCGTCCTTATTGCCTTCAATCTTTGTTTCAGATGGGGCGGGTGGCGCTGTGGGTGTCTCACCCCCCCTCTGTGCATACATCAAGTATCCAACCTATTGGTGGCTCCTCTTCCTTCTCCTGTTCATACATTTTCCAAAGCTCTAGAATAGCTAGGCAATTGTCCAACTTTTTTCCCGTTTATGTGGTGTGCAAATATGTCGTCATGTGTTGCAAGACCGTTTTAGATAAGGATCCACCTTGTGGCCAAGGCATAAACATTTTGTGGGCGGTCCCTTTAACCCATTCTGTACTGTATTTTTTCAGCTTAGGTGCATGTTTCGGCAACTATTTGCACAGGTGTACTAATGGGGTTATGCCTTCCATATTAAACTTTGTTCACTTTCACTTTAATGTGTTAATGCTTTTGTCACTTGAACAATTCCAACAATATGAGCGAGCACCAAACACTGCAAGCTCCAATCCCGTTTTTTCCACAAAATGTTATATCTTCTATTTTACTCAATAACCATCAATTCGTATACTACAAGGTCTTGGTTACTTAATCGCCTACATTTTATGTCAGTTCCTCGAAGGAAAGTTTTTCAACTTATGACATCACAACAAGCAACACATAAGACAAACGTTAACAGACGAGACGAACTCCAGCTGGCCACATGTACCTCCGTCTCTAATATTACCCCAACATGGAGTTTAAACGTATCCCTTTCACAGCGTCTTTAAACGCGATGGGAGTCTATTTGTTCCCCTTTATTTGGGACTCTGGATACAAGTTTCGTCTAGCCACTATGTTAAAGCGTAGGAATAAGGCAAATCCTCTCTTTTCTCGGGTGTCTTCCCCGGTACCCTCTCTCTTCTCGGGTGTCCTGCCCAGTATCCTCTCTCTGTTTACTTAATTATTCTTGAGTCATTATTTCCTTCCCCATATATATATACATTCTTCTCTACTTCTGACTATATTTTGTTTTCCCGCCTCCCTCCATTAACTTTTCCCTTACTTGTTTCTAAGGCATGCACTTTTGCCAAAGCGTTAGTCTTTTTCACTCACCGTTCGCATGTTTCCTCACTGGATCCAAGGGATCACTGCCTTTGTCACTGCCTTCTCTGGCTTTTCTCCCGCTAAGCTGCCCGTAGGAGTGGGAAGGGTTGTGTGGGGAAGCACAGGTCCCTTCCGACCTCGTTCTGCAGATTTTTAATCTACCACTGTCTACGGGGAGCTCCACGGTCTACTCAGCCGAATGGCAAAGTACTTGTGATATTGCTGAGGACCTAGAGTTACTTTATGTCGATGGTCAATGGGTGTCTTATTCTAATCGATAATCGATAACCATCAATCCCTGCTATCGAGTGTGCTCTGGGACCCCCAACCGGCCCATAAAGTCGGGGTTTGCTCAGAAGCACTTTAAGACAAGATAGCAGCACCCGTGAGATGGATGGGGGTGCAGATTTATACTTCAACACCAATCAACAAGGACAAATCAAACGGTTTGGTAAAGGGAGTCCGTTTAATGACAAGTACAAAAAACGGGGAGTTATGAATATCAGCAATGGTGCGATCTTCCTTCTTGCTTCAACTCCAACGAACTTCATAAAAATTGTAACATTTATACTAAAAACTCGTCATCATTGACGTTAACACTCAAAAGTTAACATGCAATTCTATAGGGTAGGAAAAGGTAACTTTAATATAGGTACTATATCTGTATATGGTAACGGAGTGAGGGGATTGGGTAAATACTGTCAGGTGGGCATCTAAGCCCTACCTTCAAAATGACTACTGCAGACGTCACTAAAAGTATGATGTCCTATTTGTTCTGCTAACTATAGGACCCTAGATAATTTGGCCCATTGTGATTGGGTTGGCACCAACCCCATGCATACTTTTCCACTTTGCTTAGCAGCATGCAGAATGGTTGGCCAGGTGCAGGGTGCCCCTCAGTTACCCGGCCTTCCTCCAATTATTGTTACAATCAATCATAACTTTAGTGTCCATGTGTCAATTAGTTCAATGTGGTTGGCCTCGAGACTGCATCTTCTGTCTGGAAAAAGTTCTGATATCTTTGTCTGGCCCGGTGCCATTGTAGGTGTGAACTCTTGGTTCTTCCTGCTCGGCTGGTCACATGGTTCAGACACCGTGAATTTGCCTCTTTTCCATCAATTTGTGTATTTGATTCTCGTTTCACCCACCACCTGCCTTTAGTTTCTTATCTCGACCTTTCAGAGGCAGGATAGTCTGTTCTTAGTTTCAATTAATTGTAGCTACTGTTCGTCTTCTCTATTGATATGACCTTGGCTCTCCTGGCACCAGTTGCCTCTGTTGAGTTTCGTTTCAGCCGTCTCTTCTGGATTTTGCTAAATGTGAATCTTTTTCTCGTGTCACCCTTAGTAACCCTTGGTTGATGCTGCTTTGTGCAAAGTGGAAATACACCTATAATAATGTGCTTCGTTTGAGGTAGATTATGTATAGAGGCGCTTGCCACACTATCTTTCTACTAAGCATAGCAAGCCGCACAGTTTTCTTAGCTTTCTTGCGGTTCCAAGCATATGTACATGCATGAACTGGTTGAATATCTTCATCATGCTTATAGCATGAGTTTCATATATGTGGCATCATCCTCTCATCTTAGGTTCACAATGCCATATGTTCATGGCGTTTCATCTCTTCACTTCATTCTTGGTCGTCGTTTCTTCTATATGCGAGTCAGTTTGGGTTCTTGTAACGTCACCATTCGTCTTCCATTAAGACCTTTTTGGTTTCTTCAGGGACTGTGCTTAGACAATCTTCATTTCGTTTCATTTGTTGATATGGTTTTCTCAATGGGTACCTTACTGTCCATTGTTTTCTTGGTATGGGTACTTCAATAGGTGCTGTTTTTCTAATAGGTATTGGGCAGAGCCCTACTGCGGCTCTCTTCTGGTTTATTTGCTCATCATACGTCACATATCTCGGTGTGAACGGTTCCTGGTACTTCAAAATGGGCAATTGGAGTGCAGGCTTTATTTGGGATCTTCTCTACACTATTCTGGTGGTAGTCAACTACCTTACAGATTATGGTATTGTGTGCCCAGTGTAGAGGTGCATTCAGCCGCTCATGATGGCCTCTCTGCTCTTTCGCCAAATCATCTGCTTGCATTCTCTTCCTTCAGTACTTATCTTTGATATATGGCCACAGTTTACTTCCTGCTTTTGGCAAGGACTTTCTAGGTTGCTGTGAATGGAAACACATCTTTCATCTGTGTATAACTCACAGACAGATAGGCAGACAGAGCACCTAAATGGAACACTAGAACAATATATTTACTGTTATTGTTCATAGAATGCAGATTCTAGCAGAGTCTAGCAGAGTCTGGCTATAAAAATAAAAAGCACAGTTCTGCAGAGTTTTCACATTTCTTCTCACACATAGAATGCATTCATGTTTGCTTCCTTTCCATCTGCCTAATGTGTCCCGTCTCTGAAGCTCAGGAAATGGGTATTACTATTGCTCAGTTTCACAAGCAGGTTAAGGTGCATCTTGAAAAAGCCCCATCTCATACAAGACATGAATGCTTTGTGCCGGTTCTATGTCATTATTTTTTTTTAAAGGTTGCCAACAAAAACACATTTTTTTAGGCGATTTTAGGCAGCCTACAAAAATAAAAAAAACAACATTTGTTTTCTCCCTCATTCCTACCCACCCTCTCTTGCCAGATTTACTCGAAATTGGGGGGGTTTCGCACACAAACACACACACAAACACAAACACCCAAAACACACACAAATACACATAAACGTACCCATTCTCTGTCGAGGCCGCTTGCGAGTCCTGGCGTTCCTGTCAGCCCCTGTGTGCACTTGTGTGCGGCAGGGCGAGACAGTTCAATTTAGAAAGACCGCTCTGTGCAGTCACAGAGCAGTCTTTCTAAATCATTTTTTTTTTATTCGGCTTTTGTAAATCTTTTTTTGACTTCGGGCCTTTGCGCCCCTCATGTTTGGTGCTTAACAGGTCAGTGAGAGCTTAATTTAAGCAATTTCCTGGTTTCCTGACACATATTGTCCATCCTATTCTGAATGTGATGATCCTCAATTAGACGTACAAGTGAGCGTAAGGCCTGCTAAATTGCTGCCAATTCCCTGCAGTTTATTATTTGGAGGTCTGTACCAGGGTCCACCGACCTTGGAATGATTTTTCCCAGAGGGACACTCTCCAATCCAACAGGCTCACATCCATCATGAGGATCAGAGGGGTGATGGATCCACATGCATACCCATGAATAAAGACTCATCCCACATCCGCTAATGTAGGTTTTTGACAAAAAATGGAGTAATTGGTATAGGGTCTCATATTCCATTGATGTGGGGGACCAATATTTTAGTCCATGAAGTACTAATGTGTCAGGAATCAGCCCAGTTCTTCTCGGATACCAGTTACTCCACAGATCTCAGTGCCCTAGGAGGGACTGCAGGAGATAACTCTACGTTTCTTTGCACAAGTTCAGCTGTCATAAGATGCAATCCACCCGTGTAAACCATTGTCTACAAAAGCTGGCTACGGCCCGACACCTTTCACCTCACAACGCCATTTATAAATGGTATCTCCTCAGCCTTCTGTGATGCAATTGAAAGTTCTCATCTTCATCTCTATGACCTCTCCTTACGCTGTCTTGAGACAAGTTCATCTTATCACACTCTATTTCCTGCCTGTCAGCTCAATACTTCTTTAACCAATACAATTAACTGCTGGATCATTCACCTGGTGAGTTAGTGACTTGCAAGGTACCTGTGCTCCTGGTGGAGTGGGAGGATACTAGGTAAGTCAAAGTACTAAGTGTTCCTTTGCTCCCCCCAGCTACATGGGTCCTTCTACTCGTATGCCATGCCAGGTCTTCCTGCCTCTATGCCTCATGATCAAGGGAACATGAACATGCCTGTTGGTGCCGTGATACTGCACTTTGTCATCTTTTGGTGAAGACTTTGGAAGCTGAGAGGGTCATTTGCAGCTCACATTAGTTCCTGTGCACTATCGGTTAGTCAAAGTCTGACACAATAGCTTTAAATGCAGTCTTGCCTATATCATTGTGAAAATGCAGGACACCATCTAACCCTCAAACTGAAGCAAATTACTGCTGGAAGGAAGGCTGATTGGCAAATCGGGAGCTTACAAATTCAACATAGAGGTAGAGAATCTTTCTAGTGTAATTAAGAATAAAAATAAACATGTTTTCTTTATGTAGCACTTCATGACAGACTCCTCCAGTTTCCAAGAGCTGTAATAACAAGTGGCATTTTACCCCATTTTGTGTGGTACGTGATTTATCCATCCCAGAAGGATAAAAGGCTAAGTTGGCCCTCCTATGGGATGCAATCGTGCAAACTGACGTCCGCTCTCATGTCAGAGATGCCTTTCCCGTGTACCTATCCATCCTTGCAGTACTCCACGACTATATAGTTGAGCCACTGAGGGGGAATTTGGTGGATAAGTTCCGAGACTGATCACCGGCTCATGGTGAAACCTGCAGTCAAATCTCCAGTACCAGCTGAAATGAAGCTGCATGGATGAGACCATAGTCTAAATAGGTTTGTGCATCTGGATCTCTTCAGAATGCAACAGCACCATCAGAGAGGCCAAAACCTGTGTAAACACCCTGAAAGTGAAGTCCATTCACTGCAAATCATTCAACCTTTTGATCAACAGGGTGGATAGGGATACAAAATTATGCATCCTGAGGCCTTAATGGCCCCAGCAGCTTACCTTCGGAGCAAAGCACTGCAATGGAGACTATGGATACTATCAAGAATGTGACTGTCAAGATACAATTGCTGACCTCTTTGAGGTAAAGGACAAGATGAAACTCACCAGCTGCATTGTCTACCAGGAAGAGGCTTCCATGAAAACCTTGCCCTTCCTCTTCCAATGGTACAGGTGACATGGCAGCCTTCAGTAGAAATTTTTCCAATCGGCCTATTCACACTTGTTTATTTCTAAATGCTTTTAGTGTTGTAGGGCCATTCTTCCAATATTGTTTTTTTTTTTATTTGTGCCCAAAGCTCTGCTTTCTCCACTGTGGTGTATAAGCCGCAGTGTATTTTTTGTTCACTATTGGTTCGTTACTTCAGGACTCACTTTTACATAACACTGATACCACTATGTTATATCAGTTGCATTTCTTTTATGCCTAAGGATCTTTTTAACTTTAATATGTTGTCATCATCAACTTTCTGATTATTTGTTTTTTAAATTATGCATGTACATATCATATGCAGTATGAGTTATCAGTGTTAATCAACATGTCTGGCTACCGCATTTATTGTGATTCTACTGATTAGCCACAGAAACAATATTATAATCACTTAAATATAATGTTTAAATAATGTCACTAATCCTCTGTCATATTAAAGTACTGTTACTATCGTACCCATGCCAAATGCTGTAATGTGTTTAACTACAACGCTGAGGGAAAGTATTTTTAAAAATCGTACAGGTGGCAAAGGTGAGGCAAAATCCTGAGAACTTTAGTTTCATTCGACTCCTTCCATATGTTGCAGAGACCTTTGAAAGCATTTCTATGTGTATGGGGAGCTAGCTGAGCTCAGAGAGAGTTGGGGTAATGAGTGAGTTTTTTATGGAGTACTCGAGTTTGAAGTCAAAAGCATTCTGGACTCCAAGATCTCCAAATCTAAACTATTTTACCTAATTGACTGGAAAGGCTACGGCCCCCAAGAGAGATCCTGGGAACCTGCTGAATATGTCCACGCTCCTCGCCTAATCAAAAGATTTCACCGAACATTTCCTGACAAGCCAAAACCCCCGGAGAAGCCTGGTTTGGGAGGGGTCTTGAGGGGGGGTACTGTCATGATCTCTGCTTCCAAAAGGTCAGGGTTTTCCCAACTCCCTTGGAAGCAGATCCATAACCCAGGTTCCGAGTGCCAACCAGTCCCAATTGGGACCTTTTGGACCCAGTCCTGGCGCCAGTGGCACCAGGCTCATAAATATGCCCAGTCCCAGCGCTGGAAGGGCCGGGCTCATAATGCTTGGGTGGACTTACCTGCAGCAGACCATGCTGCCTACTTGCCTGCCAGTTGAGCCTCTGATCACCCTTCTGTTTGGAACTACTTTTCCTGTTGGGTGGGGCAGGAGCCACTCCCTAGATTCAGAACACTGGAACTCTTCTGGAAAGCAGGAACTCTTTTCTTACCTAGGCGTGGCTGTGGAAGGAGACACCTAAGCACTACAGGAGGCTATTTAAACCACACCCCGATGGATGAATCTTGCTTTGCGTTATTCTGCATCCTGTGCAGCAGAACGCTCATCGTGTCTTCTGCATCTGATCCTGGGCCTAAGGAAAAAGGCTTACCATCCTGAATCCAGTCTTCAGCAACACCTATAAAGACAAGAAAGAACAGGTTAGCATTATGGGCTTCAGTGACAGCTCTTCACTTACCTGGTCCATCGGCTGTCACCAACGCCTCGCGCTGCATTCCGGCATCTGAAAGACAAAGGCTTACCTACTCTTCGTGTGCTCCGGAGGTCTTCACACTGCATTCCGGCATCTGAAAAGACAAAAGCTTACCAACTCTTCGCACGCTCCGGAGGCCTTCGGCGCTGCATCCCGCATCTGAAAGACAAAACAAGGTGCGTTTAAAGACATTGGGGAACTTTAATACTCACGTGCCATTACTCCTTTCCACATCTAACCCAGTGGGTATTCCGGCACCCTGCAGCCGCTCCGAACTTGTACCTGCAAAATAAAAAGACAGTTAGAGCGCATCATGAAGCAGGCAACAAGCGCTTACTTACGTGCTTCCAGGCGCTTCTATTCATCACACGGGCTCCATCTTCAACTCACTTCAGCCCGTCATCCGCCATCGCCGAACCCCTGCAAAACAAGAAACATCATTACTAAAAACTTTAAAGACATTAGAATTACTCGAAACTTACCGTTCGTGCAGTAAACGACGGACAGCAGTCCTCTGAAGTCAAGAGGCCTGCTCCCCTTATCCAGTGAAGAAACTAGTTACAGCACCCTGCCCGAGGCAGATGGAGAGCACGGCGTTCACATTACCTAAGGTGAGAGCGTTAACCCTTTGGGGTTCTACAGGAGAAGAGAAAGGGAAGAAGAGAGACACATTCAAATAACCCAGTTCCTTAATCCCATATTTTCTATCTGCAGACATCTTACCCTTCAAGTCAGACATACAGTGCACAGAGGTCCAGCCCAAAGAGCCAGCCGTGTGTTACACATCACCTTTGAAGATACGGTATACGCCCAGTCAAGACCGGCGCCTCTACGGGAATCAGGTGAGCGTTACAATAAGTCCCAAGCAAAACTTGCTGCAGGCTATAATTAAAGCTCCTGAACCCACCAACAAAGACGAAGTGAGATCATTCAGTCATCACTACAGACACCAGCGCATATGGACTAGGTGCTGTCCTTACCCAGAAAAAGGGTGACACGGAACACATGGTAGCATTCGCCTCGAAAGCCCCATCGTCAGCTGAACAAACTACTCCACCATCGAGAAGGAGATGCTGGTGCACGCATGGGCTGTGGAACATTTCAGGACATGTGTGGGCACAAGGTTTAAGTTAGTACTGACCAAAACCCCTCATCCACATGCTCAGCCCAGGTGGCACCAAAGTGTCAACGCCCAGATTAGCACGCATAGCAGCTAAACTGCAAGAACACACCTTCGAGGTGCAACAAATCTCGGATGGGAGAATGTGCAGGCAGACTGCATGTCAAGATTGCCAGAAGGCAAGGACAATGCCACCACCTTCTTGCAAGAAGAATGCATTGTAGCATCCATTACAGACCTCAAGGCACCAGACTACCTGGAACTCAGCGAGAAACACTGGATGGAAGAAGACGGAAAAGACCCCACCATGGTGAGAATGAGAGAATGGATCATGAGCGGGTGGCCAAATGAAAGGGAAGTGCTAGAAGGAATGAGACCTCATTGGAAAGTGGCATATGAGATCTCGGAAGCCGACGGCATAATTATGAAAACTGAATTCCGCCCACAGGCATGAGGAAAACCATCCTGTGCCGAGCCCATGCTGGCCATTTGGGGAACATCATGACACGTTGCAGAGTGAGGGAAGCCTACTGGTGGCCGTCCATGGATCAGGAGATTCGCACCATGATTGAGAGATGCCATGAGTGTGTCAACAGTGATAAGCGCCTGAAGATCAGACAGGCGCCCATGATTCCCACAGAAACCCCGAAGCGTTATGGTCAAAAGTGGGCCTGGACTTTATAGGACCGTTGGAAGCGATGGCACCCGAACATCGGTACGGCATAGTGCTAGTGGACTACTTATCGAAGTGGGTCGAGGCGGAGTTTGTCCCCAACATCACGACTACCACAGTAATAGCAGTCCTCACTGCCATCTTCCAGAGGGAAGGGCTTCCCAATGAGTTAGTAACAGACAATGGGATACAACTAATATCCAGAGACATGGAACTGTTTCTGAAGAAGCACAATATACACCAGAAGAAAGCAGCACTGTATCATCCCCAAGCCAATGGGCTTGTAGAGAGGGCCAACAGGTTCACAAGGGAGCCATCCAATTAGCGACTGCCTCGGGAATGGACCCCCTCAAAACAACAATAGAGGCCATCGCAGCTCACAGACTAACCCCCAACGGGATCACCCAAATCTCCACTTTTCGCATGTTGAGAGTGAGGAGAGCAGCCTCCACGCTAGTGCCACCATGGTTGGCCAGAGTAAGAGAAGACGAAGAAGTAGACATGTCGGAAGTGGTGTGGAGATTAGAAAACAGCAAGGCACGCATGAAGAGGTGGAGAGACAGAAGAAGAAGGACAAAACAAGGGTCAGACGTAAAAGAAGGAGATTGGATCAAAATACGGCTACCGACCAAGGATCAAATGACGGGCTCAAGGTTCAGCAGACCCGTAAAGGTGATTCACAGAGGAACCAACCACGTCCGCACCGAAGATGGGCGCACATGGAACATGGAAAGAGTAGCCTTGTTTGAAAAGAGGCAAGAGAGAGAAAAGACCGATGAAAGACCCGAAACCGAAGGAGTAATGGACAATGAGAGAGAAAAGAACGAGAGCCAGAGACAGATAGAAGAGAAGTGAAAGAAATGAGTTTGAAGCAGATGCACCCACAGTAGAGTGAGAAGATGACCAGAAGCAGGATGCTCATAGTGAGAGAGGTGACCGGCAGCAAAGGGAACACAGAAGACCGGTGAGATACAATGACTATGTCCTGCAATGAACTGTTTTTGCATTATCAGAGGGAGGTGTGTAGAGATATCGTGAGCGAATGCGGATATGCGGCCACCCGCGCTTCGCGCGGGAGAGGTGCGGAGCAGCATCAGCTCCTGTGCGCTCCTCCATATCAACAGCCTCCAAGCTTAATGAGAGACATTTACAGACTCATATCTGTTGCATATTAGTTCTAGGGCATGTTGCCCTTTTTGAAGCTCATAAATAATGATGCAGATTTATCTTGATGTTACCCATGAATAAAGGGACGCCACCTGCAACAACTCTGTCTCAGGCCTGTCATTGCAAGGATTATACAACAATGTTCTAATTTAATTCACTGCACATGCATTTTGCCCAATCTTAACAATCGAGTTAATGATTACAGCCACCGCGCCATTCCAGCACTTTTTGGCTTGCCACAGTTACTCTAGTGACATTGCACGTAGTGTCACTTTTGATGTCTAATAAATGAGTTGATCCAAGAAGATGATGAAAGAACTGCATGCAAGCTAAAGTCGATCATGTTGCAAGATCAGGGGGTCCAGGTCAACAATGGTGTCATCTAGCATTCTCACCAGGATCTGGGCTGGAAGTGAAGGACAGCAAGCACCAGTTAAAGTCGATTAATATCACATTGTCTGTGTGTCTGGAAAGGTGCTGCGTGCTGGGTTACATTAAAGATCAGAAACTGTGCATTGTATAACCATGCCCTATTCAGACCTCATAGGCTTCAGTTTACCTCTTTGCATTATGTTTGGGTGGTAACCAGGGCATTGTTAATTTCTTTTGCTATGCTCATGCCTTTTTCTCATTCCTTTGACTTCCCTAACTCCGCGTGCATTATGGTTCAGCGGTAAGCAGGGCACTGTTCATTTTTCTCAATAAAACGCTGCCTTCTTCTGAGTCCGCATGCTCTGTATTATGTTCTGTGACATCACAAAAGGAAAGTGTTCGGCCCAGGTGAAGTTCTAAATGAAGGTAGGTTAAGACTTTGAGGACATCATATGGATGTTCATAAGCAAGACTACCATCACTCTAGAACTGATCAAATGGATTGCCCTCGGGAAGAGAGGAGACCTTTTAAGCAGGCCTGTGCTGAAACATCCAGTCAAACTACATGTTTGGGGCTACATCTCCAAAAAGGACACAGGGACTCTGATTTATACTTAGGGTATAATGGACAAAGCCTTTTTTGAAGAGCACAAGCTTATATAGGGGCTGTTGCCATACGTGCGGCAGCATTACTCAGAGGACCCCATAAATTGCAAATTTTACAGGACAATGAGCCCAAACACTCCTTTGCAGAAACCTTTAGGGTGGAACAGAGGCTCATTTCCAAACTCATCTGGAATCTCTGGACCTAAATTTGATCATATTGAGCTGGGCACAACTTAAGGAGTACCTCAAGTGTGTGCACAAGCCCACCAACAAGGCGGAAATGCTTTCAGTGCATCTCAATGTTTTGGTGGTGGGATCTGACCTCAGATCCCAGTAAAACTGAAGATTGATGGATGAAAAGTACTGAATTAATCGTAGCCTCTGGTATTGCTATGCGCAACCCTCCATAAGTTTGTTTTTTCCACCTGCCATGCTATTGCATAAGAAGAAAGACAATATGTACAAATGAGATTTGATCTCACCCCAAAAGGGGCAGTCCAGCCTGAACTATTAGGTCAAATCTCTTCTGCACATGTATGCACGCAAACCCAGACAGGTTTCAGCCTCATTGTGCATTGTCAGTGAGGTCTTACTTGGGTCTCTAGTCATAGCATGCTCATGTTGGGCTGGACTACTCTTTTTGGGGTGGCACCAAGCCTGATTTCCATATGGTCTTTCCCCATCTGTAATGGCAGAGATGTCCAGAGCAATGCCAGGCATCGATTTTATGTTCTGCCAAAGTCACCCCGAGAGGCACAGGTCTATCCAGACTTTGGTCCTGAAGTAACCATGGATAGAGAGCAACCCTGCAATGCCCTAGGAGAATGTAATATGTTTTGGGTTGCTCCAGGTTCCTTACGTAAAGGTTGAATTCCTCTCAAAGTCTCTCCAGTTCCCACCACAGCCTCACTCACAGGGCCTGATCACGACTTTGGCGGTAATGTTTATTCCCCATTCCCCATTGAGCCTTTCGGGAATGCCCCATTCCCCATTGGGCTCAATGGGGAATGTTCAACGCTCTTACCGCCGGCGGATTTCCCCCCAGCTCACAGCTGAGGCGAAATCTGCCGAAGTCCTGATTTGGCGGACCCTTCAATCCCGTGGTAATAGCGCTACCGCCGGATTTAAGGGTTACAGCCAAAGTCGTGTCTCTTGTCCAAGCAAAGGTTCACAGTCTAGAGGCAGATAGTTTGCACCTTGCACTTCTCCGACTGCAGCATCCAGTGGTTGGTTGCATGGCATTCTGATCTCTCTGTTAGTGGAGCAACACGTCCACAACACTCACAATATCCAGCAAAAGTGAGGCCTGGCCCGAGGCTCCACAGGGTGGTGTCTGGGCTCCTGACCAATTTCTGGTCCATGGGTCCTGGTTTTACAGCGCATCAGCCTACTGTACCTGGCCTCCTCACCACACCAATGTGAACCTGTTCCTAGGGCTTGCTTTCTGGCATCTGCCCTTCATCCTCACACAGTCCTGAGTAGTGGCGGACCTCCTTGATTCTTCTTAAAGTGCTTGTTCATCCTCCCATCTCACTTACACACACCATAGGTGTGTGGCATGTGTTTCCCTCTCTGTTCTCCTCAAGCCTCTCCCGGGCTTCCTTAGAGCTCTCTTTCTCCCCAGCACCCCCTTTTATTACCTCCTCCATTGATGTGATTATTTCCGACCCCTCCTCTGCTCTTCACTTCTCCAGCACCTCTCTCTCCACCACTTCCATTGCTCCTCGAGTAACCACTTTCTTCCTGTTAGGTTTGACTCTCCCCAAGAGTTCCTTTGCTCCTCCTGTCACCTCTAACCTCTTCTCTGTCTTCACCCTCCGCTGCCTCGTACTGCCTCCAAACTCTATTCTCCAGACACTCAGAGCTGCACTCTTTGGCTCCCTTTAATATTCCCCTATCCCCACTCCTTTGGTTGTGCTTTCCTGAATGTTCTCTGCATGTGCGATTTCTTTTGCTAGTGAGGGATGTTCAGTAACTAATTTTCTGTTTCGGGTGTGTCTATTTGACCAGTACTGGCCTCCTGTGACTGTCAGAGTGATCCTGCATAAGGCTGGTGCAGCATGTTAGGTTCACTGGAAATCTCTCCTATTGACATGTGTGCGGCAGCCTCATGTCAGCCATGAGCTACTTTTGGAGCAGTGGCTTTATGTACACATTTTTGTCATCGACCTGACACCATTAGGAGATGTTGCCTTTCTGGTTACAGTACAATTTCCCCAAGTGTTGTGTGAAGTTTTTTCCAACTTCATGGCCGAACTTAAATGGACTGTGATATGATATGATAGATTATTTATAGCGCACTTAATACCCAGAGGTTTCGAAGCCTGAACCGGGGATCAAACCTGTGTTGCTCTGTGTCTTCTTGCTTCCAAGGCGAGCACGTTGCCCCTGAGCTATCCTCCTGAGGAACCTGTGAGGTTCCTAACTTCACTAACACAGACTGCAATGTTTTGTATGTTACTTCACAGGCAAGATGTTGCCATTGAACCAATGTGACGAGCCCCCGCCTCCGGACCTGGGAACATGGGTGTTACAGGGTGACCAAGAGTCAAAGTGGTTTGTCTGGGTGGACACAAACATAGAGTGGGTATTTTAACTCCATACAAAAAATATTTCTGGGTCCAAAGGGACCCCCTCGTAATGCCTTTTGGCCTGTAAAAGCTAGTATAAATTCTCTCACGATCATATAATGTATCCCTGGAGTTGAACACACTATCCCTTTGTCAGTAAAATGTATCGTCATGTTTAATGTTGTCATCAAATCACGTCCTAATATGTTAACTGGTGTCTGCCGGGAATACAGTAATGCCATTGGCGCGTCATGTTCACCTATAGAAAGTGGTAATTTATCAGTAAAATGAACCAAACTTGTGGCCCCATATAATCCCTGTGCATTCATGGTGATCCCAGGTATTTTCCTTCTCAATCACAGGAACAACGTGCTCCTGTATCCACAAAGAACGGAAATGTCTTGCCTCCTATCGTTACCCTGACCCTTGGTTCCTCTTGTGGGTCTGGTGTCAGAGATAGTACTGAACAGATCAAGTCACTCTGTGGGTTTTCCTATTGTGGATAAGAAATCATCCCTGTACCCGTAAAAGGATTTCTTCCCCCTTCTGTCACACTCCCTATCCTGGGTGTGGACACTTATGTGGCTCCTGTATTCGTCTTCCATTGTGGCACCATCGTTTGTTGCACCGGTGCATACCGTGGTTGCTGTGCCTATACATGTTGTGCCTGCATGGGTGCTTGCTGTGGTTGCACTTGTTCTGACTGTGTTTGCTGTGGAATCTGCTGTGCTTGCTCTGTTTGTGCTGCATCTGTCTGATACTGCGTGTGATCTTGGGCATGATACTCCTGTGGTTCTGTATTATACTGCGTATAATCTTAGTCCCTGTTTAAACATTTTTCAGGATTTCCATACCTTGGACAAGTTCTTTGCAGTCGATATTATAAGGAAGATTTACTTCTAGAATTGGCCTTTTTACTGATGATAACAGGTGTGGCATACTTTATTGCATGCTCATTAAATACTTTGAGCTTAATACACTATTGCCAGCTTAAAAGGTGACTTAACCCCTGCATGTGACATTTGACATATAATTCAATGCAATTAATCGGTATGACAGCATATCTTTTTGAACTTCTATATAATCCACAAACTCCTATCTTGCCACCATGGTATATACCACCAGTGTGTATCCTCTTGATCCACTAGGCACATCTTACCCCCTATGCACTGTTTTGCCTTGGCGAACACTTGGTGTACTCAATGCACAACAATGTCTGTTATGCTCTTAATGCTACAGTGAGTGATTGTAACTTACAAAAGCCTTTTGTTTTCATTTCTGTTTGTTCTGTGCCTCCCTACGCTGCACTTTTGACTGCTGCTTACAAATGGGGTATGTTAAACATTTGTTTTACTTTGGTTCTATGTATGCGTTAAATACTCTCTATGGACGAACCATTGGAATTGAATATGCAACTTCTTTATTGGGCTATGTATTAAATGCAATGGTTTATTTTGTTTTCAAATCTGGATGATAATGCCAGCCTTGATAACGAAGAAGGTCGAAACACGTGTCCGCTGACATCCTGTTTGATTAAAGATACTGACGATATATCTTTCACTCAAATTGCATCTGGACTCTGAATTTTGATTTTCTGAATTTGATATCAGGGCACGAGCGCGAAGCACCTGTTAGACTATAACTATACATTCACTGTTTGTAGGTGCTAATGGGTGCACCAACACCATGACATTGGCGACGCCGCTCAGCCCCCTTTGTAACACATCAAAGTGAACATAGCCGCACAAACCTTAGGCCCTATAGCGATACTTGAATTCTGTTGTTTGTTTTTATTTTATTTTTTATATCTCATCTCTATTTTACTCCATTTAGGATTGCATCACACACCCTTCTTTGGCTGTCCCCACAGGAATCCCTTAAATAATACTCTGTTCTGGAGTTTGGTGCGGTCCCTTCTCCCTCCTTGAGGACAGGTATCGAGGTAACTTCTTTTTCCTTATAAATCCTGTTACATTTCCCACATATATATTCATTCAATGCAGCCCCTACTCTTTTATTTGCCACTTTTCAATGCTTCTATTTACATCCGTTATTCCGTTTGAGCCCTTCGGTATCGACTCTTCCCCAATTGGCCACTTCACTTCAGTCCACTGGTCGGCTGCAGGAACCGGACAGGAATTTCTTCAAAGAGGCCCTTTCCTCCGTCTCTGGTCACACGTGTTGTAATACCACTCTCCACAGGAAACTCCTCTGTCTTTCGGCTGATGGAGGGTCTGGATCTGAACCATTCTGTACCAAAATGTGCAGTAACACCTTTGAGTGTTCTTATGCGCAGAACAGGATTAGCATAATAAATGATCTTGGACCCAAATAAACGTACAGACCCAAAGAATATAACAAAATACTACTTTATTATCAGTTCAATAAAGTAGGGAAGCCTGGCGAACAACAAATTATAGCCCACACACTCTCGATTACATTTCGGTTAGACAAAGGCTTTATACCTCAATATACATCAGCTATGACGTCATCCTACATAGCAAATAATAAAACCTATTGGATGGAGGGATTGGTTAGGGGAACATATCTACTTATAGTTTCTATAAGTGTTAGTAATATCATTGGCCGCCCCTCTCCTGGCAAGCATACCTTGAACTTCCCTCTAACTACATATAATACAGATTATAGCATCATAACAGCAGCGGATTGGCCCCTGCAACATTGTATGCTCACTATTGCAGAGGCATTTACTTACGATTGGTTGTCATTGTCTCCCAATCTTGGACATTCGGCTCCTTACCAGCAGGTAAATAAAGCACAACTCAGATGCAGAGAACAACGTCAGACAACTGCCGACTTTCCCAATTAGTCTACCATCTCTCATCAGTCAAGCCTTCAGGCAAGGCTTCTTCTTTGTACTTGACCTTGCTGGATGATATCTTCTCTGGAACTTCAAGGGAAGTTAAGTACATTGTTATCTTTGTCTATAGCTTATAAATAGGCTTGTCTTCTGGTTATGCACCACATGTGAAGAGACCATGTTTTGTCCATCTCGACTTTCTATTTTTTAATTGTTCAATACTTGGCATTCACAATGTTCACTCATTTACTTAATCTAAGAGAAATATGTCCTGCATACTTTGCTTATCCCTGTTGTTGTAGCGGCAGGGGCCCTATATAGCAGTCACCCCAATTGGTATCCGTAGAAATATTACAATTAAAAAACTGAATGGGAGATTTGTTTGAATTTGGGCTGAACGAAAATTTCGAACAGCCGAAAAATGTCTAATAAATCTCCTATTGGTGCCATTATAGTGAACAAAGGAGTGGGGGTTATATGGGTGTGCCCACACCCTTGTTCAGTACAATGGTATCAGGGATTGCGGGGGTGTCCATGCTCCCGAGAAGAACAACAAAAAAGAAAAGGTCCCCTGCAGCACCGATTCCCATCCACGTAAGTGAAGGAAACCGGTGTCGCAGAGGGATGGAGGAGTCGCGGCACACAGCAAGTTGTGCCGCCAACAGGTAAGTAGGGGGACAGGTGGGGATAATTATGACCAAGTCTCGCTTTTCGTATTCAGCGTTGTCGCATTCCGCAATTTCAAATTCAAAATTGCGTGACTCTGTCAAATATCCACCCAAGTTAACAGCTCAGAGACACTCGGGCCCATCAAAACCTCCCCACCACAAGAACGGAAGACTCAGTCATGGGGTAAAGTTTACTGTCCTCATTATCTAACAAACCAACAGGGATTACACTAGGAAAACATTAATTCTCCAGGGTTCTCGTCTTCTGAGCGTGTGTGACCCAGGTTTTATCCAGGTGTGATGTCACAAAACCAAGCTCAGTCTCTGCAACCTATCAGGCGCTCACATTGGTCAGTTTAGGTTAATTCTACTATTGGATGGCCATTTCTGGTGGCTCCTCCTGGCACCACCTCTACATGTTTTAATCTACAATGTTGCAGGGTTACAGGAAGACCACGGGCTCCTGCAACATATTATATCTTCAAGTGAAAGGTGACTCCGGATTCGGCAGAATGGATCCTCCCAGCCATGGGACCCTGGACGGTTAGCAGGTTGGGTGTACCTTCTCAAAGCAATGAGAATGAACATGGAGGAGCTGTGTGTTCCCTAATGTTGCGACCTCTGATCGCCTAAGCCTGGGAGAGTGCATTCAGTTGGCAGCAACTTGTATCTTTTCACCTCTGATTTAGTGGGAACAGCTTCTCTCCGTCCACCTCGATTGAATGGGCATTGTCTTGTTCTGCTGGCTCATGGGTGTTGAGACCATAAAAGAGAGCTCTCTTGCCTATAATTATGAGGATTTAAGTCTGAATTTATCGCATGTGGCTTATCGTCTTGGTAACCAGGAACTTTCCATCTCCACTCGTCCTTCACTGGGTGCATCATTTCTGCTTGCCTCTGGTGGCAGTGATCATGCCAGACCCTCCATGTACACAACGCTTGTCTCCCTTGCTCATTCATTTCAGTGGACCTATAGCTTCCATATTTCTCCTTATGGCTTTCCATGTTAGTGGCAGCCAAGCATGAGCAAGCTACGTATACGTATACTTTGCCGTCTTGCTGTTCAGCTTTGGCCGAAGAATGTGAATATATATAGAGCTATGTATGTGTGTCTGTCATCTACCTGTGAGAGTCATAAGCATGTGTTTCACAATGGCAGGGCAAGTGCGCAGTGTTTGGCGGTGCCTGGGACCCATTGAATTCCCTGCTTCCCGCTCTGCAACTTGGCCACTCCCCCTGGGCATATCACAGCAGGACAAACCTGCAGCGTTGAAGCCCGCGGTGGGGCCAGGGCATGGTGTTTGGCGCCGCTTGGTGTTCAGCACCGTGGGAGTGCGGCATTGGAGTATGGCACAGCTGGGTTGACCCCAGAGGACATGCATAGAAGCCTCAGAGTCGATCTGGCGTTGGGTCCCAGGACAGTGGTGGCCACGGTGAACTTTGGTGGTAAGGAGCCCAGCTGAAAGTCTGCCTTTAGATCTAGGTCCAACTGAAAGCGAGGTGAGAGCAAACTGGTTCTGGGACTGGTCAATTGACTATTTGACTACTTTGGAAACTGGTACATTGGATTACTCCTAATGAGGAGCCAGGGTCCTTGCCTACCTCTCCCTACCTCTCCCTACCCCCCATTTCTCTTCTGTGCACAGCTTGACTTTCACCCAAATTCACTCAGAATCCAAGACTCAGCGCAAGATACTAGCAGTCCAGAGTAGATGGGGGGCTCGCCCAATGAGTCAGGGTAGGGATTGCAACATTAGTATTGACTCTGCTTCAGGGGAAAATGTGGGAAAAATCAACAAACCAAACATCTCTAACAATTCTACGGAGGAGGCCACCTCATTGATTTGAGAGGTCCATCAATTTTTGGGTATGGCCAAGAGTCCCTAGAAGGGTCTATAATCGTGTTAGACGGTCGCCATAGGGAAGGGGTATTCAGCAGCTAGGGGGATCGCCCGCTGAGCCCCAAAAAAGGCCTTACAGCTAACAACAAAAAGGCCAACCAGTAACAATAGCATCAAGGGGAAGCATGTATGCATGACCACTGACACTCTTAAAATTAAAACTCTGGCCAGCGTGAATGACTATCTGATCCCAACTTTGCCTCCAACTGGATTAGACATTTTCCAGCACTGTGATCCCTGTGCTAAATCTTTGGCCCCAATGGTGCCCACTCTACTTCTGCTACCTGATTCATCAAGTTCTGTGACAGAGGATCTTATAACACTAGAGGAGGACACTGCTACCCCAGACCCCTTGTAAGGGGCTCTCCCCATAGTACCTGGGGGGAGGGCAAGACATTCAGACCCCCTCCTGTGAACATGTATCCGGGCTCTGTCCCAATGCTCATTCCTTGCCCCTCTAATGACAATACACCACCTATTACTGGACCACTACCTATGGCCCCGATGGACCTAATGGACACGAAGGCTCAAGAACCTACTGAGGATAATCCTTTTCCCAGCTCCACCTGCAGTACTTGGAGCAAGACCCTGTTGGCCATGTGTTCAGGGACTAGCTCCTTCCTTCTTTTAACCCCATTAAGGGCCGCAAACCTTCAAGTCAACCAAACCACCAAGGTACTAAACCCACCTCTGAACTACCTGCCAACTGGGTTCATGGATGTAACTGCAACCACATGCTTTCTGAGCTGACAGTTATTAAGCAACTGCTATTAGCCCTGATAGAGACACAGGGAGGGGAGGAGGGGATTTTCAGGGGGTGCTCCCCATTGTTCCATCTGCTGCTACAAAGCCCTTCAATCAATTTCTGGAATGCACCCAGAAGCCGGATAAACCCACACCAGTGTTTCTGGATCAGAATACTGTTTACCACAACTCTGACTTGGTGAAACCTCCTTTGGTTTTTGCCCCATGTGAGCTCAATGGTATTCATAACACAGTGGAACCCCAGGATGAGCTGTCACTGCAGCATATAATAACTAGAGAGTCCAGTAAGATCCATAATCTTCATGCAAAGACTCCCATATTGGAAGACAGAGGCTCAAGCCCATTGGGAACCCAACGCTCCAAGGCAAAGGAAACTGGAGCATGTAGACCCCATTTTAGAGGGAGCACGACCAAAAACTATGACTAAAGGGGGTCAAATAATGCCACAATATTTCTCCTTGGGGAACCTAAATTGACGGTCAACAACTATGAACCAAGGGATGCCCTCTTAAACAAATGCCTACACTGGCTCTGTACTGTTAGAGGGTATGCCTTTGTTTCTAGGGAAACCATAGTGGGTTGTAATAGAATGTCTAAGGAGAGTGATACCCCCTATGATTCTGTACAACTGGAATTCAGGGATCAAAGAGTGGCCAGGGGAGTCTTATTTATTTATTTATTTATTTATTTAATTAATTAATTAATTAATTTGTGTTGCGCCGGTAGCTCTCAAGCTTCGGAGCACAGAGACAAGAACACAAAGACAAAAAGTAAGACAATAAAACACATAACACAAGACAGTAGGGCTGCATAGGTAGGTGGGCAGGTGGGTCTGAGTGTGTTGTGTGGATGCCTAAGTCTGGGATTTCAGTTAGTCTGCACCCTTACTCAAGACCTGTTGACTATTTAGGAATCATTTCAAATAATTATCCTCTATCTGGAGCGAATCTCACCTCCTTGGGGATAAGACCAACCAGGAACCAAAGCTGATTGGGTCTATGGAGCTTGAGGTCTCCCAAACTGTGCTGAATCGGGCTCTGATTAACTAATGGAAATCTTTTCAATATGATGTATTGTGAAAATTATGCAAATGTTTGATATTAGGATGTACTTTGATTGCCTTATGGGCAAATTAAGTAATTTTGATTGATTGTTTCATGTCTATATGCAATAAACAAAAGCATGCCCGTGTAACTTTGTGAATGGATGGCTATGTACTTCATGTCTAAGTGCGGCTATGTCGTGATGTCGGTGATGACGTCATTGATTTCTTCATTTGCGGTCTGTCGACTTTTTCGATTGATGGCACCTCCCTCTCCTCCAGATCATTGACTGGGTATGGCCTGAATGGCTGTCTGAGAGAGTAACGTTTCTCACATCTGCGATACATCGATGATGGTGGCGAAGGACTTAAGAGTGAAGTGCATCTGTCATGTCTCAGTCTTCCAGCTGAGAGTCGTGTGGGGATCATGAGGACCATAACTGTACCTCCATCTTCATCATTGACTCCCTTTGTACCCTGCAATTACTTCTTGCTGTGGCATCATTGATCTCTGACCAACAACTATCCTTTGTCCAGACACAAATTTGTATTTCCAATGTCTGTCAGCTCTGCAGTCCTGGTCGCTCTCCTTCAAGCTTTTTGCTTACTATTATTCAGAGCCGACCTCCATCTTTTCAACATGGCCGCTTTACTCATGCTATATTTTCTACTGCAGCAAGCTTCTATGTGACTCATCTACCTTGTGTTTCTGTGTATATACATTTACTACTCATCTGGTTACTTATCTTCTTTGTATATATGGTTTCTTCTCACTCGTACATACGTTTACTTTATTTCTTCAGTTACATCTTCATTCTTAAAGTATCCTTATATTGTTTCTGTGTGTCACTGTGTCTTCTCCTTATGACATCACTTTGCCCCGTCAGATTTTCTTTACAGCTCTTCGATGTTCAGTGGTGTCTGCAAATCTCCTGCTACCACTTCAGTTTGAGGGTACATTCGGTACGGTTGTCTGAGTGCATAATGTCTCTCATACAACACTCGATTCAGTATTGGAATTATACCTGGTGTCATGCACAGTTTCTTCTTGTTCTTCATCCAGTATGTCGGAGGTGAGGGGGCGGGTTCTATCAAGTGATGTACACGTCTGCTTCTCTACATTCCCATTGGGTCAAAATATTTGGGGGAAATACAAAGAATCTGTCAACCAACAAACAGATCTTTCTAATGTGTGCCCAATAAGGTGTTGTGTGCATGGCAGGTGTAAGAGGAACTCTCTGGAACAGTTTTGGCCCTTCCCTAATTGCCCTCCTCGTCCTTGTTAGATGATCATGGAAGGAATCAGACTGCTTTGCAATCCTGCACTGTTATACAATCGCATTGCTCTCTTGTTTTCTTCCACTAATTGGCTGCATAGGACTAAGTAGCAGCTTAGAGGTGGTATGAATCAGATGTTGTTCTTTGCCTCAGCATGACAAGCAGGCTTTTCCTAATGTGCAAATGGCCAAAATGGGAAGCGCGATTTTGGGCGTCATATCCTGCATCTGCCAATTGTATTCCGGTGAGCTGGCTAAGATATGAGCTTGGCTTGATCTCATTACAAGCTAGCTTCAATTGGCACAAATGTGCCTTCTTTAGAAAATGCATCATATCAACTACATCACAAATTTTGCTGAAATACTTATCATCTTATATTTTTTCAACAAATCATGATTTTGTTAAGACATGGCTAATGTCTGTTTATGCGGTACTAATCAAAGCCGAAGTATCCATTGAGCTTCTAATTCACAATCCAGACAGAGCCAAAAGTAAAATTTATGCCACAGACTGGATTACAACTCGACAGGGTTGTCTTATGTATCAGGATGCTGACGCTAATAGATTTCCGCATAAGAAAATGCGAACCTTGCCATCATATTTGGTACGTTGTCCTTCTCCGAATTACCGTCATCATATTCTAAAATTACGTTTTAATTTATGGGGCACCAGAGAATTGCCATATAAAAGGAATCTACTGCATGGAGTTAGACATTTTTGTTGTTTTTTTACAGCTCAAAATACTCCTGAAACTATGAGGCATCTCATAACAGAATGCACAGTTCTGCGTCCATTGCGCGAAATTCATTTTGCGTGACATTGTAACTACATCCAACTTGCTACACAAGAGTTGTCGTGGTTTCTTGTCTTGGGCTCAGGATATCAGCCATTACAAATTGCAACTATTAATTTTCTTTTGAGTTTGAAGTTGGAGCCGATAGCGAGCTTAAGTCAGCATAAGTCAGTGAAATCATAAGTCATGCACTTGTAACACAGTAATGAAATGTATTTGTAAACTATTTTTTAGGCTCTTCTCTTGTATTATGTAATTGTGATATTTTGTGTTGGTTTGTATTATCTATTGTTTTTTTTTCCTTTTTTCTTATATATTTGTATTATGTATTTGAAAGGTTGATTTAATTCAACTATAACAAATAAAAAAAAAAAAAAATAAAAAAAGAATGTGCGCATCTTACAGTGTGCATCGTTCCTCTGCTGCATGATGATCCCCATGCGTTCTAACAGCCTTCAGCAGCAATATGTGCTCGTCCTGTGTGAAGTGGCACCACTGGAATTCCTGTTTCACCTACATACTTTTCTCCTGGATGAGGTATACAACACAGGACTATTTGAAGTTGGATATGCCCTTGCATCAGTACTGTTTCGCTCTTTGGGGTTGTTATGGCAGCTTCAGTGCTTATGTGTTGGCAGGTTATGCATCTCCTAATATTGCACGGCTATGTTTCATGTCCTATTTCTTCTTCATCTGGGAGAAATGCACTTAATGCCTGGGAACGTATACTATTTTTCAATTAAATTAATGGAATTTACTTCAAAATGTTCCTCAGCTCATCGTCCCTGCGGAATATTGGTTGTAGGTTCTTAACAATCCCATTTAGCTAGGTTAGTGCTTGATGATAAGTGTCAACCAAGGGTCCTTTGTTCTCTGGCTTTTGTATTTTATTCTGTAAGGTCTGTGGCATATAGGAGTACAATGTCTTGGTGTCAGCCTCTTGGTCTTAGTGTACCGAGGAAGAATGCTATGTGATGCCACTTCCTGTTTTGTCAAGCGGCGAAAGGTCATGTGTCATCACTTCTTATGATGTCACTTGGGGGTGGATTGTTAGGGAGAATTCTCTGTTAAGGCTAATTTCCCAAACCTAGTGAGTCCCCAGCAGCTTTGCTGGATTTTTGGGGTTTATTATTTTTTTCTCCTGCTAAGAGTGAGACTCTTTTACTCCCACTCTTAGGCATGATTTGAGAATGTCCTTTGACTGTAAATGTGTTTTATGGGCTATGGGTCTTTTACTCCATAGGGCTTCATGTGTTTTTGGTATGTGTTTTACACAGCACCCTCAGTGCAGTAACACAGGGGTGTCATAGTGACCCCCAAACATAGACTCCATACCCTGGGACAGACTACTGTCTCCCAGGGCATGTAAAGTCACATTGCTTACTATCCAAATGTGAACAGAACCAGTACAAACCATCATATTGTGGAAGTACTGGTAGGGGTAATTCGATTGCCCCTGGGTCTGTTTCCAAGGGGCACTGTCCAGTTCCCCCTTGTCGAGTTTCTGGTTGGTGGCAGTGGATACCACGCAAAATATTCCACCGGAATATTTCTTATGGGATTTTCCATTGTTTAACGCACCACTTTTTGTGCATGTTAAAGATACGCCGTTATTTATTTAATATTTATTCACCGGTTGGTCTTTTTGCCAGAACTCGGTTTTAAAATGGCGTTTGTGTTCGCCTCTGAAACTCTAACCAAGTCGAGCCCTTTGTTCCACTTTTTGGCGGGCTTCTGCACAGAAGCCCTCCAAATGGTGCCACTCTGTCTGGGGTCTACAGGATGTGTGGGAGTGGAGATTAGTCACCCTGGACTGAGTTGCCTTGGCAACTCAAGTCGCACTCTTGTGTGATTGGCCCAGTGGTGAGCCGCCCAGTTTACCACTTAGCATGTGTGAGTGGCAGCTAGTTGAATGGGGGTTTTTCTGCATAAAAGCAGAGCTTTGGGGACTGGAACTTCAGAAGTCGCCACAGGACCTAAAGAATCCGAAGAGGGGAGAAGCCGAGCCATCTACAACGACGACACCACTGGTGGAGCCCTGCTGTACGAACCCTTTGAGCTGGTCGGACCAACCAGTTCACCTTTTTTGCCTTCCCGGACGTCTCGTGGTCGAATCGCCCGTGCCAAGCACCCCGGCGGCCGGATAGCCACGCTTCACCACTACTGCGAATAAAAGGGTCGTACCTTTTAATCGGGAACTCCGCGGCTGGTTTCTTCCCTGGCAGTGCAACGACCTCCAGCTTTCTTCCTCAGAGATCATCTCTTCTCCTGGACGAAGCCAGACTTGCACCCGTTGCAGGAACAACTGCCACCACTGGAGCTTTCTCACCATTTCAGGTACTGTGTCCCGCCTGGTCTCCCTTGCAACAGATTGTCCAAGGTGTCCCGTAAATCCTTGACTCTCTATCCTGGGGTGACCTCGGACCTGCTAACTTTACCTTTCTGAACTGATCCAACCTCTTTTTGACTTTTCTGCAAAGACTTTGAGTGCATTTCCACTGTGTATCTTGGGCACATTCCGCCTTGCTCTCCTAGAGTGGGCTGGCCTATGAACTTGGCTCTACAGTAGACCCTGCCTTTCTTGACTTGCTGTGGTTTCTTAAAAGTGTTGGTACTGTGTTATTTCCATACTCTGCCTTTTCTTCCCTTTTTACACGAATTATTGGAGTGCCATCTACGGTTAGCGCTCACCTCTGTTTTGCTAAATAAGTGGTGTCTTAACCTAGACTTGTCGAATAATTAACTAGGGAGGTGTATATACTTATAGTGACTGTGTTTGAACTTGCTTGATATATTAGTGCCAGTGTATTTTCATAAGTGTGTTTTTAAATAAATAATTATATACTTTTATACCAAAGCTCTGGTCAGTGTTTGCTTGTGCTACTGTATTTTTAGCCCTATTGTGTATACTCTATATACTGCCTAACTCTTCTTGAGAGAAGTCTGACTGCTCAGCCACAGCTACCAGGTAAATCTGGGTGATGCAGACTGCTACCAATTGGGTTTACTGCTTACTCCTGTAGTCTTAAACTTTTTGCAGTGGTCCGTAAGGGAACTGCACAGGTTTCTGCCCCACAGGGATCACATGACATCACTTCCTGTGATGTCATCAGAGGCCGAGGATAGTTTGATGTCACTTTCCCTACCCCTGGCATTTTGGTGAAATGACGTCCCCGATTGGGGGTGAGGTTAGTGAGAGTGAGTGCACTGGGAGAGTGAGTAGAGCACTAAAAGAAAGGAAGGGTGCGCAAGTCACCATATCCCTGAGTAGGGTGTAAGAAGTGCTATCCTTACATAGTAGCTGTTACTGATCGCTAGCTGGGGATTGCAGGATTTAGAGATGCAATGGAGATGAAAAATCAACAGGAGACAAGAGTTGGATGCCAGATAGTGTATCCCCTCATTTCCACCCTGACGTGATGAACTCAACAATCTACATATTTGAACAAACTGCTTCTATTAAGACTTCAAAAACTGCATTTAAATTGTTTAGAAGAACAAAACTCCTTGAACTGTTTGATGAATCCAGTGGAGTTATCACTGATTCCACAGCAGGGATCTCCTTCTATGTGGCCAGGAGACGGCAGCCACTACCTGATCCTGACCCTGAAGGTGGCATTATGAGGGAGGATCACGTGCAATGAGATGGCTGTTGGGGGAAGGTGGTGACCCCATCAGGAGAGATGCAGTATTCCCCCCTTTCTTATGAAGAAAACCCAATAACACCTAAACTTCTGATGGCATACTGTCATTGTAGACAAGCTACCATTCATTCCTAACACACACATGACACACACCTAACATATCCTCTTTCTAATGTTTTTCTAAGTAAAAATCCTAAACAATATCACTTTAGAAATCCTAGATATTCTATGGACTTCAACGCCCATAAAGCCTCAAGTACTGAGACGAGCAAGAGGAAGAATGAGTTGATGCATATTGAAAGAAACACAAATTTGAACATTGTGGTCTAGTTGTTTTGGTGAACCATGGGTGTGCAGGACATTTCAAAATGGTATCTGCACTCGAGATGCAAGTAGAGCTAGAGAAAGAAGCAGTGTGGGAAAGGACCGGGCTGGAGGAGGCAGACACTTCCAGACAGCCGCTGTGGCGCAAGGCCAGGAAAGGTGCAACAAGCACAGTTCGAGGACCGTCAGAGTACTGGGCGCTGCAGTATACCAGAGAACGACCTGAGGAGACGCAGCAGTCTTCAGTCCCGGCATGGAAAAAAGCCAGTGGGCGCAGATCTGCTGGGAGCACAGGAAGATCTGCAGTGCAAGGGCAGCCGCCCCATAGAGGATGATTTATTGCAGCGACATTCCATGGGTTGCGAATGCCGCAAGACACCAGTGAGTCTACCCTGAGCATTGGGACCCTAGACGTACTGACAAGCATATACGCAAATAGATCAAATAAGAATATTGAATTTCAACCTAATAAAGTACAAAGACAGAACTTGAACACATCCCCATGCATGAGATGTCAATATGGGTAAAGTTGGAGTAAGTGTTACCCTAAAGAAAGAAATAGAGCAACAGAACTTGAACAAGTGCCCACGTATGAGATATCAAAGTGGGATAGTTGGAATAAATAGTACCTCAAGCCAATAAAGTGGAAGCATAGAGATACAACTGTGCTATACTAAAGGACAGTGAAACGGAGAAGATGTCATGGTGAAAGGAGCACATCAGGCAGTGAACATTTGGGGAAGAGGATACCTGGCAGAGAAGTGTACCAGGGCATTTACAAGACCCCAGAAAGGAATTCCTGGCAGGGGAGTATACCAGGCAATCTACTCAACGTATTTGGAAGAATAAGACACTGTGGCAAGATGCTTGGCAGGGGAGTGTAGGGTATTTTGTGGAGATTTGGGACCTGACGGTATTTTATTACCGCCGAAAAATAACTTAGCAATAATCACTCTTTGTATTCAGATTTGGCCATGTGCAACAATAATACAATGGACATGCATTATTTCAGCACCCAGACCTGCATACTTGGTATACGTGGTTGGGTGGTATTTTGGTGAGCATAATTCCCTTGTTTTATTTGTGGCCCCAATGTCCAGAATCCCTTATCTTTGCTTAGATTTTTCGTTGTGATCACTAGAGAGACCTCAGACCTGCATTCTAGGAATACCACATTTCCAGTGATAGTGTGTTGGTGTGCCACCATGGGCGAACTCACTGACTTATTTACGACAGAGAGCTATATGTGGTAGTCTTGTGGTAATTTCCACTACCTTATATACGGTAGGGAGCTATGTTCAGAGAGTCTCTCTTCCCGTTGGCTCATGTACCTCCAACAAGTTATGCTACAGTCCACTCACAATTATTCATACTGATTCTGACATGCACACATCTGTCTTTAAAATGACCATTGCACTGTTTAAAAATCTCCCCACATCATCGCATTGTAATGGTAAATAGAAAATAAAACACCCGTCTGTTTTCAAATATTTTCTGTATTATAAAAGCTGCATTTAGACACGATCTCATTCTTTACAGAAATAAATAAAATGGTACAGTCAAAGCATTGTCTATGACACACTGCAAAGAGCGTGGCGGAGAACAGAATTCAAATTGCAACATTGGTATTTTGATTAAGACACGCACAGGAATCCTACACTGACTGCATATTACCGTACACACTCAGCTCCCACACTTCTCATTACCTTATCTTTTTAGTTGTTCTCTTTTGTGAATGTGGCTCTCTTGGATTAACTCCAGCAAAAAAGAACGCTTGCCTTCTCAAGCCGGGGTCATTGCCTGGAATTCTCAGCTTTTCAGATAGGAATGCCTCAGCCAGTGGAAAAGGTTTTTCTTTCAGCTCTCCCCAATCTCGACTGCAGCAGGACACAGGAATCTGCATTCAGTCAGGACCCCACAGCCAGGTCTTCTCCCCAGTAGTGCAGAAAGATGTCTGCCTGTCTTTTTCCCTGATACTGCCCACTAAAACTTTCCTCTCAGCCCTCTGTATGACGTGTCCCAATGAAATCCATCATCTCTCATCCTCCTACTCTTCAACAATAGCTTCGCTTATACATTTGCAATTGTTTGCAAATCTGACTTCCTCCTTCCTGCAGTTACTGTGCACAAAAACACGGAGAATCAGGCAGAGAAGAGAAGAGAAAAATCTGCACACACATTTAAATGGTTTTCAGAGTATGCCTAATTCTGCAGTGGAGAACACATTTTATTAGTGGGTTATATTAAAATAAGGTTTTATTAGTCAGGTTAATGGTTAATATAGGTTAGCTGTTAATTTTCAAATGTGTCTCTAGCAATATAGGCATTTCAGGTGAAAAATAGTGTGCATTTTTAAATGAACACGTGTGCTTTTAACTGTAAAAATAGATTTGCATCTTATAATGTTAAAATCGTTTTTGACTGAATAGTCTGTCTTTCCTTGTTAATCTGCTAACCCATATAGCAATGCACCGCACCCTTGTGGTGGTGGTGCTGCAAAAAAAAATTTTGCTACTTGTGCAGTATTGCTGTACTCTGTACTGTAACACGCCAATATCCTTACATATACCCTCCTTTTGTTTTTAGAACTTGGCTATAATCCAAGCCAATTCCTAAAAACAACTTGTTCTATTTTTTTTTACAATATAGCAATCCAACAAATGAATATTTCATGCTGCATCAATGAAAATTTGCAATCAACATTTCATCTGAGTCCATCAGTTCATAAAATGTTCCACATTTGCCTTCTCAGTGGAAGTGGCATTACTTTAAGTTTAAATTTTCCAAGTCAATTAAAAACAATGAAATAAAACAACTAACTAAAACAAATAAGTAATATAACAAGTTAAAATAAATAATAAAAATAATAAATACGTGAAACTTCATATGCCGGACTTTTGTTTTGCTCTCTTTTGGATGTCCCGACCAGCGATGTTATTCGGTTCATTCGAGTACTCTTTCATCTTGGCAATCTGAATCCACAGTAGTCATCTCTTTTGATTCGGTTATTTTGGTCTTCACTCCACCTGGAGGCAGGCATCTTTGGTCTTCATTCCAGGGGACCCAGACTCCATCGTCTCCGTGGCTCTGATCCCGGAACCTCCGACCAAATAATGTTAATTGTCTAAAACAAAAATAGAAAATAAACAGATTAAGTACATAGCCAATACTAACTTAAGTCCTTTGCCACAAAATAAAACATCCTCCGTAAAAATATTTCTTTTCTTTTTTTTTTTTTTCCTGAAAATTAAAACAAGTTAAAAGAACAAGCAATATAAAAACAGCATTCAATATTTAATACACTTTCTCTCTGCAACACCAACATGAGCTTCCATTATATGTGCATTTATTTATTTATTTATTTTATTATTTATTTATTTCTTTATTTATTTTATATTATATATTCTTACATATACTACAGTGTTTAATGTGCCATCATAACAATCAACTTTTTAACTTCTTTGTCACTGCCTCCTGATTGTACTCATTTATTTTCATCAAGGGACTCTATCTGTTTTCTACTGCTCAAGCTGCCTATCTATGCCTGGATGGCAATGGTTTGATTGATTTACATGGAAAACTGCTCTAATTGCTGTATTCACCTTCATTTTTCAAAATTTATAAAACTACACGAAGAGACCTATCTAATCCGAATGGCCCCTGCCAGGCTGCCTAGAAATTAGAATTTTCTGTTTACTTTTCCCAAATGAACTGTAAACCCGATCCCCTACACTTATTCCTTTACTGGATGTCTTTTTATATAATATGAACTTGCACTGTCAGCAGCTCTTATCCAGATTTCTCTGCCAAAAGCAAATGCATGTTGCAAATGCCTCCTCAGTTGCATCAATATATCATGAACTTGGATGCAACTCATAGAGTTTGCTCATGTGTTCTGTAGAGTAGTGTGTCGTAACACATTTTCCTACTGTTAAGACCTCATGGGCGTAACACCTGTGCTTGCAGGAGTCCACCTGATTGCCATCAACCATGGTAACGCAATCCCAGCTGAACCTGCTTCTGCAACAATTTCTTTAAAAAATATCCACAACAGACCTATTGCTTCTTTCAACTGTCACGAAGAGCCGCCCGATATGCGATATGTAGTTTCCTTTTCACACCTAGTATTTGCCATACCTTGCTCATTAGAGTAATTGCTGAAATGACTTCCTCTGTCTGACTCAATTCTTGCGGCCAAACCAAACCTGAGAACACATGGTTCACCAGCATGGCTGCCGTTTTGCGCACTACAATCTGGTGCAAGCAAATGCACTCATCCACGTTTGACATCAAACATACCACACTCAAAATATAACGGTGTCCTGCTCGACCTTTTAAGAAGGACCTACTAGCTCTATTTGCAAATCTGACCATGGAGAGTCGAGCCCTCTTTTCATCAATGGTCGCTATCGTGCATTTGGTGAGCAGGTTTAAATGGGCGATACAGACATCCTCTAGTAATAATTCCACATCTTGGGACATATGAGCCATAAGCATAATCTTTTGTATTTCTAATGTTTTTTGTGAACCTCTATGGCTGCAGTTATGGCATCGTTGCCATGGTGTAGCATTAGTCCTCTGAATGAAAGGGCGTACTACCCACTGTATTGCCCTGTTATGGACTCTCTAATCATGAGTCCAATCCTTAATCTATTCGTGTTTTGTTCTTTAATAACACCCTCAACTCTTCTTTTCCCATACATCATTTTCTGTTAAAAGATTTTGTCAGGATCTATCAAATGATTATAATAGATTCCAAATTTGATATTCTTTTTGCCTCAATCAATCTTGGTCTGGCGTGTCATGATCCACTGCAACCACCGGTTGATCTACCTCCTTTTGGTGCTTTAGAACGTGTGACTGCATCAATTTGTATTTCACCCATTAAATAATCAATAGGTAGCATTCTCCCATCAAGCCCCAACTTAGCCAAGATGGGCTGCCTTATCATCCCTCCTTATCCTCTCCTGGTGTTTTAAAATGCCACGAATTTTCTCCAGTATATTGTAATTATTTTCTGACACATTTGTCTATGGCTTGTATCATTTTTCCATGTTTAAGTGCTTTTTGTTTATGTAACCATGCTCTTGCTTACCAACCAGGCAAATACTCCACAAAGCTATTCCGTGCATAGTCAGAATCAGTCACCAGGACAATTTCACTGACTTTTTATCAACTGCGTACAATTGCTTTATAGATGCTGCCAATTCCCGCCACCTGCTGCTCCTATCTCCAATCTCATCCCATAACTAGGAACGCCTTCACATTTCAACCAGACAATTTCCTATTCCTGCCACTAATTGTTTATTATTGTCATTTCAATGTGAAGCACAACCGTCCACATATACAGTTGGCAAATCCTTGCATTTTTTTTCATCAAAGCCTTGTGTGGTGATTGTTCAAAATTCTGTAAAACTAGCTTCCACATCCATTTTCATTTGTGTATTTGTCAGCTGCACAGTCATGTAAGTCAGCTAACCCTTGAAGCAATTGGGCTCCTTTTATTTTGTCCATATCTTACTTCTACGGGAAAACTTGTAATCGCCAGAGTCCATGAAGTGATTCTGGATTGGCTAGATGCCTGATCTAATTCTTTTACTCTCTATAAAAATTGCAAAGGTTGATGATTTGTTTCAATAATCACCTTTTCTCCTGGAACAACTGGGGCGAAAATGTTGTAGCCCCCACACAGTGGTTAATAGGGCCTCTTCACATTCATTAAATTTCATTTCAATGGAAAATGCCTACTTGCATATGCAATGGTTTTGTGATTCAAAATGTTTTTTGTGATAACACTGCTGACATACATGTCAGAAAAGCCTATTTCTATAAAGAAATCCCTGTCCTTTATGGGGTATGCCTAAACATGGTGCCTTTACAGACATTCCTTCAATCTAGCCCTGCATCAAGACTGCTCTCTTTCCATCTCCAGGGAGTATTTAGTTTAAGCAGTTAGTCAAAGGTTGGAGTGATTTCTGCATAATTCTCATGAACTTTCTGTTATAGCCTGTCCAATCCCCATAACCTTTTACTCCTTTCACATTTTAGGATCTTTTAATCTGATTGAATGGCCTCTTGATTTTCTTCCTTGTGATTTATCCCATGTCAGCGAACTTCATGCCCTGAAAGTTCACTTTTTTCTTTGCACCATTGATGCTTTTTGCAAGATACTTGGCGCCTGCTTCTGCAATTGGCAAGCACATGTCTTATTTCATCAAAATGACTTTAAGGTTTTGCATTTATTAATCAGGACATCATCCACATAACTATTGTTCCTTTTCCGCTGCATCTGGATGGCCTTTCTCAAATATGCCAAATTCACTCCCACTATTGATGAACCGACGGAGCTCTAAGCCAGGCATATTGAGCTGTCAAATGTAAAGGAAAATAGGTGTTTATCTCCTCTGCCAATGGCCACACACCAATATCCAGATGTGAGATCTACGTGGTAATACATTTGAACCATGTATCTGAGCTAGGCCCCTGATCAATGAATGGTAGTGCCATCTAGATACTGGTACTCTTTTATTTAACTCTCTTAAGTCTGCACACAAGCCGCCATTGACCAATTGGCCTTTAACACACCTAAAATAGGCAGTATTGGATGTGCTATGAATGGGCCTAAATTATTCCCCGTGATTCCAAATTTTTAATAATCTCTGGCCAATGATTCTAAACATGCAGCGTAAGTCTATACTGGCGTACAAAACACTGGATTTCTGCTAACAACCTTCTGGTAGTGTGGCCACATGTAAATCAGTTAAACCACAATCATAAGCATCTTTTGCAAAATACATCCTTAAACTCCATAAATATTTCCCTCAGGTCGTTTCGATCCCATCGCTGTCACATGCATCGCTAAGGAGGATCTGCTCTTCTAACATTCTGGAAAATTCTGGAAACTCTTCTGGTAAAGGAATCTCAACGCTTTCCTCTAACCGTGTGTGCTGTGTCTTTTTGTAGAGCTGCCACTTTCAAAATATTTTGGCATATCAGCTTCCACTTCAATGGGCTGATTTCCTGTTTCATTTTCATTTAAAATTAAATATTATGCCAATCCCTCTTGATGGCAAGAACACTGTCCTCATTTGAATCATAAGGATACACAGAATTGAATTTTAAATATTCCTTTGGGCTGAGAGTCCAGGTGTTCTGGCAACTCGGCCCTTGGCATCTACATATTTTTCAGGAATATTCCCAATCAACATGATTATTTAAATAGTCTCCGTATAATGTGATTTTTGTATGGCCATTCCTAATGGGGAGTTTTCCTACAAAATGAATATCCTGACACCTTTATTATTTACATGATTTTTCAGATCCCTCACCAATGTCTACCAATGGAATGTAATTCATAATCCAGGCCTTGCTGTTTTATGGATTCATTCAGGCATACAAATGCACACAGAGCCTTTCATCTGCTGTCCATTTTTCGCATTTCAGTGTTTATTGCAAACTGTTTTTGTAAAAATGCAGGAACAATAGTATTTTTCCTCATTTGTAATTCGACTGCTAAAGGAATCTAGTTGTGCAACAATGATAAGCCCTTCTTTTTGTCTTCAAATTCAGGTGCCGGCCCACCTAAGGCGTGACCATATTTTTTGAATTAAGGAAATCTAACACATACACATTCTGTGCATGATGTCATTGCCCATGTTAAAATTCATTTTGTGCTCCACTCACTATCCATACATTATGGTAAATTATTTTTCTGCCCAATGCTAATTTTAAGCATGCATCTGCCTGCAATTCCGTTTTCAAAGTCTGGACTGTCCAACCCAGAAACATATTGGTTTTTATCCTAAATTTCGGGATTTCTTTCCCTCTCCATAATTTTTTGCAACAATTTCTCATTAATTGAAACTCCTTTCATGTTCAAGCGCTAAGTGGCTTTTATTGTTTTAAGATAATCATTTATACCAAACGTGAACCCATGGTTGCCTCATCTTCCATGTGTATTTCTGCCAGAGTGGTAATGTGTTTTTCTGAATCTGTTTAGGAAACAAATATCTGTTTGCATGTATTCTCTTTTAAGTAAAAACGTAATGTGTGCTCATCTATAGCAGTCTGCCAATCTTTCCTTGGGTCCAAGTATATTTGTACAGGTAGTTTTCATTGTCGCTCTGATCTTTGTTCTTGACACATTAATATAACAGTGACCACTAAGGTATGCAGCTATTCTGGAGTATATACCTCCACAGCATCATTTGTTTGGCAACGGTGTGCGTACATTCTTTATATTGCTGTTTTGTGATTTTTAGTTTTCTTAGGCCTCAATGGTTTTTTTGGTTAAGGACCACAGCACTCCATTCACCCCATCTATGAGAGGAGACAATCTTTTCAGGCAATCTGTCCCCATCAGAAATGGAATTTCACAAATAGATGTGACCAATACCTCTTGTTTCATTCTGTGCTTTCCTTATTTTTATGTCAACCTCAGTTACACCTATGATGGGCACCTCCTCCCATTAAGTTATGCACTGGGCCTTGATTTGCCTTCACTGTGCATCTGACTCTGTGGAGGCCTCCCTTCATTGATACTCTTTACCAGCTCCTTGGACATAATTGTGGCCTGTGCCGCCAGTGTCAATCATAGCGAAAGGTGTGGCATTTTTCTTCTACAGTGATGGGTGCATAATATCTGTCCTCAACTTCCTTCTAATACACATAAGAAATGTGAATTCTTACTGATTTCAGGGCTCACCTTTCTCAGGTCTTTTTCACTTTTGGCTAAGCACATTGGTAATGAAAAGACATTTTTCCCTCCTTTTTACCCATTTCTGTGCGAGATATTTTATTCATTTCTCCATGTTCAGAGGTTTTTGGAGTGTGGCCACCGTTCGCCCATCCATCTGGGTAACATCAGAGACCACATTACAACCTCCCAACTGAACATGTGTAACAACATCATTCAGCAATTGTCATTTTTTAATTCTGGCATTTGTGATCATTTAGTGTAATACCAGCCTTTCAGCCTCTTCAAAAATATGTGGCTTCAAAGAATTTTTCAGGTGATTGACTTGTACCCTCCTTGTGAGTATTTCCTTTTTCTGTCTGTGTTTGGTATTGTTTTGCTTGCCCAGGAAGGAGCTATGGCATCCCACACTTACTCCCTGTTCACTGGTATTCCCCATGCATGATTCATTTTTCTTAAATCTGTTCCTTTGTTCTTTTGGAACTTCCTAATGTTTCTTTTTCATTTTGTGCAAATCTTTACTGTTTCATTTAGCTCTAAGTTAAACCGTACCTCTTTTTTAGAAATATTTGCACTTTCTGTCACAATTTCATTTACTGGTACTTTCATTTTTAATCCATTAGTCACCTCAGAGTTGTCATGCAAAATTATATCAGAGCAATCTGTCATTTTGGCACTGCGATTATCATGAGTACTTAGTCACTTCGGAAGCCCCCGGTCATTGCTATGGCCATCAGCCCCTCTTTGGAAGGTTGTTTTTTTGCGCTGTATAGAGCTTTCCTATTTGCTCAGCTAACATTTTCACTTGGGCCTCAAGGCACTGGAACCTTTCCATCTCTCTAGGATCCTCTTTCTGTGGCCTAGGTCGATATTGGTTGTTTTCCCCCTGATTGGATCTATTCTGATACCTCTCAGTGATTGATGATACCGGTTGGATGGTTTCTGAACTCTTGATTCATTTCTGGAGGGGAGCGGGTTGCACCCATCCTTTGATTATAGTCCCTGGTGGGAAATCATTGTACTGGCGTGGAACTGTAGTTCACGTTTTTGCCTCATGTTCCTGGTCTCTCAGATTGTGGGTACTGGCCCCTATGTTGATTTCCATTATCAGTAAATCGATCCACATATCGGGGCCTATCCTGATTACCATATATCATGGTGTTGGGATCAAACCTACTCTGTTGTCCCCAATGACTGGGTAGGACCATCATTTCTTTGATCTTATTTTGTCTCTGGTTATTGTCATACCTGCCATATCAGGCCGATATCTTACCCGGGGTCTATCCCCTAAATATCTAGGGCTGATGTTAGCTCTCTCTATTACTAGGATCATGTGTTTTGGAACATTGGTACAGGAAATGGCGATCTTTGTTGATTACCCCTTTGTTCAGGTGTCACATTATTTTTACCTTGGCTTTGAGCAGACTCAAGGGACATTTTGGCTGACCTGAATTTCCATTACTGTGGCTGAGGGTTCTTTAGATTTAGGCCTAGTATCTTTCATTTTATCACTTTCTCTACCCTGACAATAGAGTACCTCATAATAGCTTGGTGCTTTGGATGTACAATCCATTCAAGGGACTTGTCACGGTCAAATTCACGGACCAATTGGGATATGATGTCTTTCTGTAGCCCATAGAAGTATGCGGTTTTAAACTCATTGGAATTTGAGTCAAAAGATACATCAAAGCGAGAGAATGCTCTTTTTAAGTCTTTGTAAAAATTGGCTGAGGGGATGTATTAGGTCCAGCAGTAATAGTGTACGCGACTTTCTTTTGCCTCCTGCAATGACTGAAAAGGAGAAAAATGACGCCTAATTTCTTTTTCAAACACCAGCCATGTCAATATTCTGCTGTTCATTTAATCCCCTTATGATGCTGGCCGTCGGGGCATCTAAAGTTAAATGAAAATATTGTCTTGTACTGTTCCTTAGGTATCTGGAGCGCTTTAAAAATGTCATGTACCGCTTCTAAGTGATCCTCAATGCAGCATTCACCTCCCTTTTTAAATGGTTTGATCAGGGCTTTAATGGATTTCATTATTTTTATGGGGCTACTTGTTGCAATGGCATGGAATTGCACTATTTTGTGATTCAATCCTGTTTTCAGGTGTATGAGATTGGTGGCTGCCCCCAATGGGAGTATCAAATCCCCCAAGGGCGCTGCAACCAAGTTCAGTCACCGGCCCAGTCACTGGAGCACTTAGCTCTTTGGGCGCAGAGCTAGAAATCACCTCCACTCCATTGAAGTGGTACCCTGCCGCCTCTCCTGGACCTGGAATGCACATTTGCTGTTCTAAGTCCTTACACTTTTAAGGAGTCTTAGTTGCTTCATTCTGCAAATAATTATTTTCATCGCTCATTTTATTAATCGCCTCCTGCATGTCGCACATTTGCATTTGGCATTCATTTGAACTCTTTATTTCTTTTGTCTCTTTCTTGAATCATTTTAATCATTTCTTGTTCTGCACTCTGGAGATCACCTTCTTTTTCACAATGTTCTTTTTGTAAAATCTGCATTTCTGAAACAACCTCATCTTTATCCTGCCTAATGTGATCCACTAAGGCTTTTAAGTGTGTCAATTCTTGCTCACTATCTTCAAATTGTTTCTTGCTTTTGGATAACTGAGTAATCAAAAGTCTCTGCATTTTAATTGCATGTCTTTTTGGCATACATCCAATTTCTGCTCTCAACATTTCCTGATTTTTTACTTGCCCCCATCTAATTCAGTCTTTAACCTGTTAATTAGCTGAGTATCATTCTCTTGCATTCGCAGGGATTTGTTTAAAAATAAACCTTATTTTGCCGCATAGCCGTATTAAACAGTCTTTCTCTGCATTTTTATCGGCTGCATTCAATAATCTTGTAAGGCAGACCTGAATTATGCTGCCTTCTGCAAAAATATTGTCTAGTTTTTCTTTCTGCACCTCACCCTGAATGCGGTTACTCCATTCTAACGTTGCTATTCGAAGACCAATTCCCATGTGCAAATAACTTTGCCTCTAAATATTGCACTAGATCTGAGAATGTGGTTTCCCTTTGTGACATTCTGAAATTCGTTTTTAGTGGCACACTGCTATTATAAAATGGGTTCCCTTTAATGTGCAAATGGCAAGTGTGAGACACGCTTGCCACGCCCAGTAGGTACTCTATGATCACTTTCCCGGCCTGCAAACGCACCATAAATATGTAGGGTATTTTTGTGGAGATTTGGGGCCTGACGGTATTTTATTACCGCCGAAAAATAACTTAGCAATAATCACTCTTTGTATTCAGATTTGGCCATGTGCAACAATAATACAATGGACATGCATTATTTTCAGCACCCAGACCTTGCATACTTGGTATACGTGGTTGGTGGTATTTTTGGTGAGCATAATTCCCTTGTTTTATTTGTGGCCCCAATGTCCAGAATCCCTTATCTTTGCTTAGATTTTTCGTGTGATCACTAGAGAGACCTCAGACCTGCATTCTAGGAATACCACATTTCCAGTGATAGTGTTGGTGTGCCACATGGGCGAACTCACTGACTTATTTACGACAGTGAGCTATATGTGGTAGTCTTGTGGTAATTTCCACTACCTTATATACGGTAGGGAGCTATGTTCAGAGAGTCTCTCTTCCCGTTGGCTCATGTACCTCCAACAAGTTATGCTACAGTCACTCACAATTATTCATACTGATTCTGACATGCACACATCTGTCTTAAAATGACCATTGCACTGTTTAAAAATCTCCCACATCATCGGCATTGTAATGGTAAATAGAAAATAAAACACCCGTCTGTTTTCAAATATTTTCTGTATTATAAAAGCTGCATTTAGACACGATCTCATTCTTTACAGAAATAAATAAAATGGTACAGTCAAAGCATTGTCTATGACACACTGCAAAGAGCGTGGCGGAGAACAGAATTCAAATTGCAACATTGGTATTTGATTAAGACACGCACAGGAATCCTACACTGACTGCATATTACCGTACACACTCAGCTCCCACACTTCTCATTACCTTATCTTTTTAGTTGTTCTCTTTGTGAATGTGGCTCTCTTGGATTAACTCCAGCAAAAAGGAACGCTTGCCTTCTCAAGCCGGGGTCATTGCCTGGAATTCTCAGCTTTTTCAGATAGGAATGCCTCAGCCAGTGGAAAGGTTTTTCTTTCAGCTCTCCCCAATCTCGACTGCAGCAGGACACAGGAATCTGCATTCAGTCAGGACCCCACGGCCAGGTCTTCTCCCCAGTAGTGCAGAAAGATGTCTGCCTGTCTTTTTCCCTGATACTGCCCACTAAAACTTTCCTCTCAGCCCTCTGTATGACGTGTCCCAATGAAATCCATCATCTCTCATCCTCCTACTCTTCAACAATAGCTTCGCTTATACATTTGCAATTGTTGCAAATCTGACTTCCTCCTTCCTGCAGTTACTGTGCACCAAAAACACGGAGAATCAGGCAGAGAAGAGAAGAGAAAAAATCTGCACACACATTTAAATGGTTTCAGAGTATGCCTAATTCTGCAGTGGAGAACACATTTTATTAGTGGGGTTATATTAAAATAAGGTTTTATTTAGTCAGGTTAATGGTTAATAGGTTAGCTGTTAATTTTCAAATGTGTCTCTAGCAATATAGGCATTTCAGTGTGAAAAATAGTGTGCATTTTTAAATGAACACGTGTGCTTTTAACTGTAAAAATAGATTTGCATCTTATATGTTAAAATCGTTTTTGACTGAATAGTCTGTCTTTCCTTGTTAATCTGCTAACCCATATAGCAATGCACCGCACCCTTGTGGTGGTGGTGCTGCAAAAAAAATTTTGCTACTTGTGCAGTATTGCTGTACTCTGTACTGTAACACGCCAAATATCCTTACAGGAGTATACCAGGGAATCTGGGAAGTTGATGAAAATAAGTTCTGTTAAAGAAAAACACAAGGCATTTTTAAATTGAATAAGAACTTTAAAACTGTGGGAAGATACCTGGCAGGAGAGTATACCAGGGGATCTGAAGAACCTACTAAAGGATTCCTGGCAGGGGAGTATACCAGGAGGTGCACTAAAGGCATAGATAGAAACGTACTTACTTTGCAAAACACATGGTAGAGAAGTATGCCAGAGACTCCGGAAAAACACATGAAAAGATATTGATGGATAGATATACCAGGCATTTGACCAGACATTTGAAGTTATGAAGTTGAATGAAGACCTTTTCACGCTGAGACTAAAATACATGGCAGTGGGGCATACCAGGACACCTGAAGAGCTCACAGAAGGATTTATGATAAAGGATCACATCAGGTAATCTGCCAATATACAAAAGAGGTTAAAGAAAATCTTGTATGAAACATCTCATCTGAATAAGATCCTTTTTGTGAACTTATTATTGTTTACACAAGAAATGTTATGAACTCAGTATAACGAACTAAATGAACTGTTGTTTGAAAGAGCTACTTTTGCCATTCTCATTAACTGTTTGAAAGAAACACTTTTTGCCATCATATATGAATATCCAAGGGAAGGGAACCACCCTCTGGATCCAAGAATTTCTCCTTGGAAAACACTGTTTCTGTTAGATTTATCTACTTGCTTTAATTGTGAACACTTTTTTCCAAACATAAGTCATAGGCATTTCCTTGCACCCTTAGTTGTTCATTTCTGGTGTGAGGGTCAGATTAGTATGTTTTGGGCACAAGGACATTTTATGAGTTTGACGACTTGACACAGACTGATCTTTAGTTTTAGTTTCCTAGGTACATAAACTCTTTTTCGCATAGGGTAATAAAAGGCCTTCAGCTACCCATTTTTATTTTAATAAAGATGTCTGATAATGAAAATATTACAACTTTGTAGCCGCCGCTCATTTCTGACTCCCCACAACTGTCTCCAAGCTTCTGTGAATGATTAAGGTAATCAGTGACAGTATCCCTTTACAGGAATCCAACGAGTTGCCGTATGCAGTCTGACATATATTACCACACCAGTGGGAAAGTGCACCTATAGAAGCACCAGGACAAGTAAGTATTTTAAATCTTGTTTGTGCTATAGTAACGAAACTGGCACTATTTTAAATACAGTAACTTGTTTTTTTTATATTTAACATTATCACATTTATCTGCCAACAGTTGTGATTGTGTGGAACTAGTCATACTGTATAACAATATGTGAAATAAGTTGTGTCTACCCCTTATAGAGCTCTCTATATATGGCCAACATTAATAAAAGTTGTCTCAGACTTGCTTGATCAAAGCATTGCAGCCTAAAGCTATGGTATAGAACCTAAACATTCCCTTTTTCTATCCTTTACTTTAAGAATCCGTGCAAGATCATAGCTATTCTGCTGCATTAAGATGAGGAGAGGACTCTGTGGCAACTAAAGGAAATCCTATTGAGGATAAATGTCAGCATAGGTCTAACCTACATTGCTCACTTGACTCTGGGATAGAAGTGAAGGGCTGCAAGATCATTTACTGTATTGTAGTCTCCTGCAGCTCACTCTGCTCACCCACTTTACTTCATCCTGCTCACACACTCTGCCTCAACCCCCTTGAACATTCTTCCTCCCCAACTCTCCCTCATGCCACTCTCCCTTCCCTGCTTGCCCCACTCGCCCTCCCCGGCTCATTCCACTCTCCCTACCCTGCTCACCCCACTCTCCCTCCCCTCACCAACTCTCCCTCATCTCCTCACCCCACCCACCTTACCGCTCACCCTACTCTCCCTCACCCCTGAGCTCACTCATCCTCACCCCACTTTCCCTCGCCCCACTCCCCCACCTTATCTCGCTCTGCTCACCCCACTCTACTTTGCTCTGCTCAATCACTCTGCCTCACTTCCACCTAAGACACTGTTGATTGTCTTTGATGTAATCTGATCATATTCATGCTCCACAGCCTCTGCCCTATTGTATGCAAAAACAATAGGTAAAGTGGGTGTTTTCATGTGAAGCTCTAAATGGAGTCAAGGAAGAGTGAAGATATCTGTTCACCGATGAGATTAGTCAAATCAGTCAAATCCTTCACAGGATGGCATTCCAGAGAAAAGGACGCTTTTCAAGCCAGCATGAATGAAATGATCAACAAATAAGGCCCATTATCCCTGATAAAGTTTAGGGCATTATGAACACATCTTTCTATAAAGAGATCATAAGTGTGCAAGGAATGTTACCTTATGCAAGAAAGTATTACCTGGAGGACACTCACAAATTACACATTGTACATGAGAGCAACCCCAAGCACTTGTTTGAAACTGCCTTGATGCTGGGAACTGGGCTCAAGTGGTTTCAAACTCTCCTGTATATCCTACTCTCAAACCTATTGAGTTGATTATAAGTACATCTTAAGGGATACCTCAGGCATATGCACAAGCCTGTCAACAACGCAGAGTTCTTGGAGGGAACTGATGTTTGGTGACAGGTCTACACCCTAGATACCTTTGTAAGAATGATAAACCACATTAAGAAGGTGACCTCTGTGCTTGTGGATTGCAACAGGCATGCAACCAATATTTGAATGCCTGCTCTGAATGTACATACATCTCATGGGAATAAAAACCTCTTCAGAAAAAAGACTATAGTGTATAGTTGTTCTATTCTTGGTGTTGTATTGAATATACACGGAAGTGTCTTGGTTGCCCCAGACACCAATTACATCCATTACTGGGCGCTGGCTAGGAGCAGCTGCCAAATGTACATTAAAGAGTTGATGGTCAATCTCAGCAAATTCAATCTCTTTGTAGTCTATTGAACATGGATGTTGATGATCTCTGGTCTGCTGATCACATAGTTTACTATACCAGCTGGGAGGGGCAAAATATTTGGTGCCTGGCACACAATCGTCCACTAACTAGGGTCACATTAAAGTATCATTACTAAAGTCTATATGAGGAAGGTGACTTACAATCAGGTGTGAATGCACCTAATTTGGTTTAAGGGCATTCAGAGGCAGAAAGGTAAGATAATTCAAATGTGGGGTGCATCTACAGAGGGGGATTGGGCCGGTAATGGGATAAACAGAGGGAGAAAATGTGTTCAGTCTCCTCTGCCATGCTGTATTCAATGAATAATGCACAAAAATGGTGCAGAATGTGTTGCTGGTGGGAGACAGAGCAAGTGCACCATAATAAAGAGCACTGGAAAGTGATCTTCCCTTTGTACCTGAGTACATTATCGCTTGGTAGGAGAGTGCATTGTGACATATGGGATGGGATGAAGTACATTTATGCTTCTCCAGGCTTCATTATCATGGCAGTAGTTGTGAAGCGACGAGAGCATTCATATCCGGTGGTAAAGAATCGGGATTGTTTCCCACCACCGCTAACACTTTTGCAATTGGCCATTTCTGAAAGAAGTATTTTGGTGCTTGTATTTTGATGCTGTAAAATACAAAAAAAACAATAAAAAATAATAATCAGAATACTAATATTCATACTAATATCTATAATCACAATGCGGTCTCTATGTGGTGACATTTGTATTGAAATTGGAGCCACGGTTTGGTATGCCTTTCTTCATTTCATACCTTTCTTACAATAAGTTTTAATGTTATGTTTAGAACAGGTAGCTTGTATTGGTTGCTGGGGAGAGGTTTAGACTGAAGAAAAACAGACTGAGAAGGAAATCCCCAGTTCCAGGTGTTCCCAAGTAGCACAATGCCACTTAAAATTGAAACAATAATCCAAATGGTCCTATTTGTTGGAGCCCAATAAAGTATTTTTAATTCAAATCAAAATGTCCATGGACATTTCAGAGTTGCATGATCCTAGGTTTTGAACACCGGAAAACTTCCAAATCCTTTCCTTAGAATGTGAAGATCCCCGTGGCAAGCGACCAATAGACATGCAATTTGGGGTCGCATGAGAGCTGAAAAGCAGATGCGGATCTCCTACATGCAGGAGAATTACATCCAGACATTCTGGTGCCACACTCTTCATAGGATAGCGAGAGGAAGAAGGACTGACATTCCTAGAATAAGGAAGCCAGTACAAGCAACAAGTAATTGGAAGTAACATTCAAGTGGCCAAGAAGGGATTGACAGAGAGACTAGAAGGTTAGGAAATCAAACCACATGGCTGGGTCCTATATACAGCACACACAAGTGGAAAATGAGGCCCCTAATGACTGTCCAGCATTTATTTGCCTTGTTAGGACAGAAACATGTACAAGTTGGGCTTTGAATGTAAAAGAAAAACAAGTATAATCCAGTGTAGACTTAGACACAGATTGTTTGCTGTACATTGTATCAATTGTGTTTGCATGTTTGTATTATTTGTGGTTTCATACATTATTTTTAATGTTTTAAAACAATACTCTTTATTGTGTGTTAAAAGTATAATAAAATTGAACATTTTTTTAACAATGAATTTTGGGTATTAATTTGTCTATTGATGTATCGGTCTTTCTGTTAATGAGAGCTGTTACACATACTTTATAACCTTCCTTTTGTATTATTAAAGTTGAATACCCATGATGTAGAAAAGCTATGAGTCCCTCGCCGTGAGGCTAACCATTGTGAGATTAGTCCTCTTGTCTTCACATCCACAGTTTATAGAGGGATATGACATAACGGCTATTGAGTTTTGGATGCAATGTCCTTCGTCAGGGCAACATATGAAAATAATATACAAACATGTCATCATTATGATCCACAATGAACATATTACATACATTTAAATTACAAAACTATAAAATAAGAAATACTAACAGGTAACCGATTACAGAATGTGTAAAATAAAAAAGTTCCTCATTCGGTAATCACATCATCTGCAAGTCAATGAATATATTTGCATGTTCAAATAGTGTAAACTGCTTTGCAATAAAAACTCTGAATACAAAAATATTACAAGAAAACATCAAATACAAAAGCATAACTGCACAGTCAACAGATGAAGACCAGTAAAAACGTGTCTTATATGGTAAAACATAGAAAACGTAAGAAACTGAAATTACATAAATCTGTAACGCTTACCTGAACTCCTCGGGAGCGTACTGCCTTCTCAGCCTGTGGACCTGTTACTTGGGCACTTTTAGGATTCCTTTTCTGTATAAATAACAATAACAACAATAGAACTGCTATAAATACCTGATTTCTGAGACGTTACTGTATAACTGTGTGCTTTTGGTAATCCCCTCCCTTCTCACCTGTGTTTATGGTTTGTGGAGCTCTCCATCCTGTTATTCTACAGGGGGCGTTGGAATGAAGAAACTTTAACTTGGAAGGCTGAGGTGTTCAATAGACTCTTGCCTTCATAATGTCTTTGCTTTTCCAGAATTTGCCTTGGGTAAGTATCTGGAGAAATTACTTTAGTCTTGTAGATTTGGAGTAGTCCCTACGTTGGATCTCTCTTTCTAATATTTTCCCTTTTTCCTTGCAGGTTCTCGGAATTCGGAGAGTCTATGGCTGCGGAATGACTGCGACGTTACTCGGGATGGAGAAAGGTTTAAGTAGATTAAGTTTGTGTATGCAGAGTGACTGCAGCCTTTAGAGAAGACCGCGGTAATAACTTCAGGTACTTTAACCTATTTAAACTTTTACTTTCTTATTTTCTATTAAGTTTGTTTGTTAATTAAATACCTTATTTGTCTGCAGGTTTTCGGAAAGTTGAGGAAAAATACCATTCGGAAGATGCAGTGGCTGCTGAGTAAACTTCTGAATGAAGATACTGCGACTGCGAATGATGAATGCTGCTTGAAGATGCTGCGGCTGTGAGAGAACTTCCGACAGAAGATGCTGTGGCTACAACCAAGCACAGCTGACTGAAAAACTAATTCGGAGATAACTTGAATTTGGTAAATCTTTTCTATAACTATGGAATTCTGTTGTTTTTTCTGTGAAAACGAATGTCTCTGATTTTTCATGTGACAGGTTCTGTGAGGAGAGACGCCAGTAGGATTACCCGCTGTCAGCAGAGAAGACACAAAGCAAGCACTCTGGCGGAGGTGGGTCTTAAGTAGCTTCCTCTGCAATGAGTATACAGCATGCTGTAAGTTATCAATGGATCTGGCAGCAGCCATGTTTAGTGTATGAGATCACTGTAAGCATTATGAGGGACTATGGGACTATATGCTATGAATGGTACACATGCCATGTTTGCCAGGCTTGTACCCACTTTTGAGCTGCTGACTGATGTGAAGTACTTTGCTTCTCTTGCATGCCTGAATGGGAACTTTGCTCACTTACTGGAATCATGACAGAATCAGAGGTGAAAACAAGCATTGGCAAAGCTGATAGTTTGGGCATTTTAGTGTTTAGTTGCATTTTACATTGATAGGCACGAATGTGTGGAATACTCTTCATAAGCAGTAATTACTAATGTTATGCATCTGTAAATGTAAACTTGCAGGAATTTGTGAAACCTTTACAGTAATGATTAGGTATACAGGGCCCTAGTATTTACTACATTCATACCTACAAGCAGCTTACATATTACCCTACAGGCATAACACAAACCATGCATGATTTGTGTCTATCAGTTTAGATGCCTCTCTTCATTTCATACCTTTCTCACAATAACTTCGAATTTTGGATTTACAGTAGGTAGGCAGTTTGGGTTGCATTGGGGAGAGGTCTAGGGTGAATAATAACAGACTGAGAAGACATCCCCAGTACCACGTGCTCCCAAGTAGGACAATGCACTGGTAGCAATTAACCAGAAGATGTCTAGTTGTGAGATATTCCACAGGTTTGCAGCCCAAATGAAAAAAAGCCAAGTTGGCTGATGGGGCTGTGGGGAGTGTCTTGGTATTATTAACAGGGGAATCAGCAAAGTAGGGCATCATAGCGCTTCATGTCTTTTATTCCTCTCCAAGCCCCGGACTCCAGTGTAAAATCCCTTTGTTAGCATCAAACTGAGCCTCTCTCTGTCCAATTTGTGGATGCTCCTCTCGCTTTTAGTTTCTACTTAATGCTGCTCAACTCACTCCATTGAAAAGAAACCTTTTGTATATGAAATCTTTGACTGTGGGGTATTAGATCGCTCCACTTTCTGAGCACTTGGTACAGATATGACTGTTCTTCCCTGAGCATTACTGTATTTCTACTGCTCTCTTTCTTCCCACTGTCTTCTTTATGGCATTTTGGTAATTTTGCCATTTCATCAGTGAATTTACATTTTAGTCCTCCCCTTAGTTGGCCAAAACTGCACCAGCAAGTTCTGGTGCCTCTAGTAGGCTAGTATGGTTGGGTCAAGAGATTGATTCTCTTCCAGCCTATTAGCTTTTCAGAACAACCAGCGTGCATAGTCATGCATCTCATCCCCTAATGCCCCCTGCACTGTTGGTATCAGTACTCACCCTAGTTGGAGGAGTCAATGGGTTCTCTTACAGCTTCCAGACACCAACTCATGAGGAGATGGTGATCCGAACCAGGCTTGTTTCTTAATGCACACAAAGCAAGGGGCAGACAATGTAACCACCCCCTTTTTTAAATTGATCTTCATTTTGGCAATTCTATCTTTAAGAAGTCTGTTTAGTCTCCCACAAACACCACTGCCCTGTGGATGATAAGCAGACATAAATCTGTGCTTTATACCCAAGAGAAGTATTACCTGTTCAGAAAGTTCATTTACAAGGAGCGGTCTATTGTCAGACTTCAAAACTTCGCACACACCCCATTTAGTGAACACCACATGTACCAGAAACCTGGCAGTGCATGAGGCATCAGTGTGTGTGCATGGACCTGCCTCGATCCATCTAGAAAAAGGGCATACTGCGACCAGCAAATATCTATAGCCATTTCATATTTGTAGCATATCTATGTAATCTATATGTAAATGTTGAAATGGGCAATTTGGTCTGGGGATTGCTCCTCTTACTGTTCGCAAAGTGTGTCCTGCGTTTAACCTCTGACACACAATGCAATTCAAAATTAACTGTGGCACATGTTCCAGGCGGCTGGGTGAGAACCACTCTTCTGACTCTCTTGAGTTGTGTATGCTGGGTAGTGAAGCTTCTCCAGCATTACTCTCAATAATGCTAGAGGCATAACTGGCTTTCCAGTACTATCCTGCCTCCAAATTGCCTCAGTGGGGGATCAAGAAAACACCCCTACTTCCTCCATGCATCCTGCTCTTCTTGTGGAGCTCGACCTTGTATTTCAATCAACTGGACAATAGACAACACGTTAAAGCCCTCCTCTACCAACATGCATCGTCCTGTCATTTATTTAACACCTTCTTTCTCTAAACTGAATATGGATGGGTAATAGGCTACTTGTTTAGCCTCTATGTCTGCAGCTTAATTTATGAGGGGAATTAAATCTGCTCATTTAGAATGTGCTGAGCATTTTACGATTGCTAGGTTTTGTGGAAGACTCAATGCTTCTATAAGCCTATCCGATAGGGGTACATGTTGCACTGGAGTGCCAGCTGCACGGAGGTAGCCCCTCCTTTTCCAAAGTAACAGACCTGTGTGCACGGTTTATGTCACATGGGTGAAGTCAGAGTACGCTGTCACTTCCTCATCCTCAAAGCTTCGCCACTCATTCTGCGGCCTGTGCTGAATAACTCAAAGGCAACCTCATGATTGTTACAACCTCGAATTCACTGTCTCATTTCAGTTTTACTACCACTGATCCTGTATGCCTTTCACCAGTCGTCTGGTCAATTTTTGAAGAACCATCAATAAAAACAACTTCCCCCATTCTGATGTCATTTTCTCTAACTTAGGGGATTTCATTATAATTCTCAATATACATTGTACAATCATGTACATAGTCATCCTCTACTACTGGGTCTGCTATAAATGTGACTGGGTAGGGAGAATGCGATGCAGTAACTATGCTTCTATACTTCAGGATCAGTGAGATAATGAAAACTGATTGGTCCAAGTTTCCCCACGCTCCTACCCCCACCGAGCTCAACTATATGTCATTAATCTGCTATCTACCAAGAAACTAGTGTCAACCATCTGCAGGTTGATTAGGGGTGGGAAGACGTTGAGGGGTCAGACTCATAGAAGTGTCTGGGAGGGAACGCTGGGAGTGCCGTTGAGTGAGGATCATTGGACATTTTTTGCATGCATACGTGTAATCTATCTTTGAACTGTCAGTTCAGGTTAATCCATTACAGGTTCCTGCACCAAGTCTATTATTCCTTGACCAAATTGAACAGATTTTTTTCCAGAAAGATCCCCCTCATGTAGAAGATGTGATGCAAGCTCAGCAGATATTTATCATTTAATCTGGACATGTCCAATAATCATAACCTTCTTGGGGAAGATAGAGGAGGCAATGACCGAAATGTTGCCGACAGCCCGGACTTATACACCAGAGCTGTGGCTCCTAGCACTGATTAAGGAGGGGTCTCACACCAAAAGAAAACTATTGGGAATGGCCACAGTGACAGCCAGATGCCTGGTTGCGAGGACATGGGGGAAATATAACGCACCCACGTTTACGAGATGGCTGGAATTTATTAACACATGTGAGCAAAGGGAAACCCGATATGCTCTAACACTTCCAGCCAGTAGTCGTCCGTTTGACTATTGGCCAACCTTTTGTCAATACTACTTAGAACTACAACAAGACATACACATAACGGAAGAGACTCAATAAAAAATATTATTTAAGTATGGGAGAGTAATCAGCCATATCCAGACTAAGGAGATGTGATACCCATGCCTGCGAGGCATATAATAAGCATGGAATCCCTGAAGGTAGATCATAAACTCAAGAAGGGCAAGCACTAATACACCCTGGAAAGGACAGGAAGAAGCCCACTATCATCAGTAAAGTGATCTGACAACTATAATATCACTGGAAATAGTAGCATGTTTGAACTGACACATGTAATACTGTGAAAGGACTTGTCCATAGCCGGGGGTAGGGAAGGGCGGGGGATTGTTTCAAGGGGAAGGTTTATGATGGCTTTTATTTACTTATTGTAAAAAATAAATAAAGTTTTTAAAAAATGTGGCTGGATTCACTGTCTTACATCAAACAATTTTAACTGTGGGGTTAGAAATGATTACCTCGTACCCAATGCTCTTTGTGTTGTCTATGTACTTTTGTGTTTTTTCTAAAATTACAAATAATGCATGCTCTACAAATAATGTTACTGAACAACCCATCATTATACTTGAAGATGCAGCAGCAGCAGCTAAAGAATGCTCATAGGGATAGTGTCCCGTCATTACTGGTTCTGAATGGGAGAATAAATACAATTCCTCCTTATAATTTGGGATGCCTAACACAGGGGCTGTACTGATTGAATTTTTCAATTCCTGAAACCCTTCAGTCATCTCATCTGTCCATGTTATTGTGCTCTTATCTACTTGTGCTTCTTTAAGTCCTTTTAAGTCCTTTTAAAAGTGGTTGAATGTATGTGCTGTAATCAAAAACCCAGGCCCTGAGGTAATTGCATAGACCTAGAAACTGCTGCATTTCCCTCACTATTTTTGGTACTTTAGTTTTCATGATGGCCTTTTGTCTTTCAGCTGTCACTTTTCTCCCCTCGTGAGAGGTCTACTGTCCTATATACAAGACTTCTTCTTGACAATATTTTAATTTCTCCTTGTCTACCTTATATCCTATCTCTGAGAGTATCGTCATGAGTTTAACTGAGTCTTCTCTGCACCTTTACTCTGTCTCACTACACACCAAAATGTCATCCACATGCAAAATGATTGCACTTTTGAGTTGGACATTACTCAAGTCCATCTGGAGAACCTTGTTAAAAATCAAAGGGGACTCACAGGCAAATTATTATGTTTCAGGTGATCGTTCTATATGAAAAGGAAGTCAAATCTTGTGAGTCTTCATGAAGGGGAATTGAGAAAAAATCATTTTTTAAAATCGACAACTGTGAAATATTTGGCTTCAGATGGAATATTACACAGTGTCATTGCAGGATTTAGAAATAAAGGAAACTCAGCTTCGACTATATTGTTTGAAGGGCGATGGTCCTGGATAAATCTTCACAACCCCTCTTTCATTTTTTGACAGGGTACACATGATGAATCTGATGGGACTAATATGCCTTGCTTCATTAATGCGGAGATGGTCTCAAATATACCTTCATCTGCCTTTCTAGACATGGGGTATTGCTTTGCTAGTGTTAAGGGAGCTCCTGGTTTCAATTTAATTTTAACTGCCACAATCCCTTTAAATAGACCCACATAATATGGGCTCTTGGTCCACAAAATCTCTGTTACTTTCTACAAGTCTTCCTGAAAAAATGACAGTCTTCTGTTTACCATTGCCCTTCACTTCAGTATTTCTATAGTCTTCACGTTAATCCAATAAGTGATACTTATAAAAATACCCGTTCATCATCAGAATAGCCATCTCTAAATAGTTTGTCTGTTAAATTTGTTAACCTGTATCCTTTACTGGGGGCTATCACCGTTCTCCATTAGCTTCCCTCATCGTCTGTTCCATGCAGCATCACCCTTTCTTCTCTGACCACTGCTACTTCTAATTCTAAGGGAATGATCTGCCCTTCCTCATCGTCCATGGGAATTTCTTGCCTGAAAACAAATTCATCAGGTATTCGCCATATTTTACCTGGCAACCTTTGGTAACCAAGATAGTCACTCAATACAAAAATACTTCAGTATCTACAGGTACTCCTTGTAATGCCTTCTGGCCTGTAAATGCTAATATAAACTCTCTCGCATTCATGTAGTGTATCCCTGGAGTAGAGCACACTATCCCTTTGTCAGTTACAGATATCTTCATGTTACGCTTTGTCAATAAATCACGTCCCAAATATATTAACTGGCGTCTCTCCTGGGTATAATAATGGCATTGACATGTAATGTTCTTCTATTGAAATTGGTAATTTATCTGTAAAAGGAACAAAGATTGGCACCCCAGAGAACCCTTGAGCATTCATGGCAGTACCTGACATTGGGTATTTTCCTTCACAGACACAGGAACGAGTGGCTCCAGTGTCTTCTATAAATTAAAATGTTTTGCCTCCTAGCATCGCGTTGACCCTTGGTTCCTTTTGGAGGTCTGGTGTCACTTATAATACTGAACACATCAAGTCCCTGTGTGGGTTGTCCTATTGTGGCTATAATTTCATCTACGTACCTGTGAAAGGATTTCCTGCATTAATCGGCAGTGATGCTCAATTATCGGTTTTATCGCTGGCCATGGCTTCGGTTCCATTCCCACCTGTTTTTTCAATTGCTTTTGCACTGGCTCAGGCAGCCCTGACACAAAATGTGGTAAAATAATGCTACTGTTTTATCCCAAGGTTCACACATCACCTGCCGCCATCTGTCCTGAATATCTTGAATATAGACAATAGGATCTTCCTCCTCACCCATCTTTCTAGTCATAATCGCACCGATCTGATCTATCAGGATATTGTACTCTGAGTGCTCGCTGAGTGCAGACGCTCTGCAATTATCAAATGGCACTCCGTCTTTGTTGTGTTTTGTGCAGTCACACCTGCATATCCTGCTCGCTTCCAAATGTCGGCAGCTCTCTCCCCTAGAATAGCCACTACCAGCCCTTTTCTATCACCTATCGCTAACGTAATTCCTAATGTCATCCTTCTAAATTCATAAATCCATTTCCCTGCACCGGAAGTTAAACTCTGCAATTTACACATTTAATTATTTTTATCCACTTGCATCTAAGGTATATATTGTGGTCATCCTCCAACCTTGTTTAATAATGGGAATTTGTGAAAACCCTGATTCATAATCCTATTTACCTACATTCCTTGTCTTCACAGCAGAGCTAGCCTCGCCCATGTTTTTCCTTCTTGGTAATGTTCTTAATCTACTAACATATGGCAGGGATATATCCCCTGCACTACGCAACAATGCTTGTGGTTGCTTTGTATATATATAGTATTGGTTCTGGTGTCCTCTCTTTTTATAGTCCTCTAAATCTGACCATTTTACCCCTTTGTCTATGCTCAATTCATTTGATAACCTGCATGCGCCCTCTCTTTGTGCCCTTTTGTTCTCCTCCCTTTCTTCATCTGACATCATTATACCCCAGCTTGTGTGACTGTTGTCTCCTTCCGTGTTATCAACATCTAATCAGTTTAAGGACAGTGTTCCACACCTATCTGTTATGACATCATCTGATCTACCTTTGGTTAACTTTAATAGGGATCCTTCTATATTCTTTTAGGTTTCATAACTTCCTCTGTCCCTCATTTGCCTATATAGCTTCGCCTTTGCTCTATGTCCTCTTTATCCTGACCAGCAGCCCATGCTGATTGCGGCATTCCTTGCAGATACAAAAGGGACTGTTGTGACCCTCTCTCCTACTACAGTCGTTCTTGTGCATCAATCAGCATTATGCTCCTATGGCATACAAATTCTATTACATCATCTTTTAATCCCCTATTCTTATTCATTTCTTCTTCTCTTCTCCTCATCTCCCTCATTTAATCTTCCACTCGACTTTGTTGTAACCTACGTACTTGCATTCTTTGGGCTTTTATCTCTTCTTGTGTCTTCTCTTCTAGCCTCTCCTCTTTTCTTGCCTCATGTCTTCTTCGGTCTTCCCTTCACTTGCACTCTTTGTCTCTCTCGTCTTTGTATGCCCTTTCTTCTTCCTTCTCTTTCCTTTGCCGCTCTTCTCTCTCCTATCTTTCTCGAACCCGATCAATGTCTTTATTGTGTAGTTTAAGCAATATTTGTCCTCTCATCGATTCATTCTGTACTATCGTTACTTCCTTAGCGTTGTCTTCTATACATTTCTGCTTCCCTGCTTCTTCCTCTATCTCCATTAGTCTATCTTGTCTGTCCTTCCTCTCATCACGCTGTTTACTTTCATTGTGTGTTCATATATCCTTGCATTCTCTTCTCTTACTCTCTTCCGCATTATCCTCACTGCTATAAGCGGGGGTGCATATGTTGGATTAACATACCCTACCGCTGCTTTTAATTCCTTAAGGGATAAAATTCCTTCTGCTCTGTATCAGCTCTTTTCTCTTCAAGAGGGGAAAGGAGATCCAAAGTAATTTTCTTCTCCCCTTTATGCTACCTGAGCATCCACTCCCTATAAGCTGGATCTTCTTTTCTCCCTCTGGTACATCTTCAAAAGTTCTAAAATGGCCAACCTTTTGTGCAGCTTTTTTGGCATGCAAATATGTCGTCATATGCTGTAATGTCTTTTGACAATAAACTTTCTTGAGGCCATGGCATGAGTCTCTAATTGGTCGTGCCTCAAACCCCGTCCGAATGTTATTTCCTTACTTTCTCTGTGTATCTAGATAGGTTCTACATAAATGTAATAGAGGTCTATCCCCCATGATGACAGATCGGTTTCGATTGTCAATACTTACCTGTTCTTTTATTCAATTCTTTATTTTATCAAATATACTACACCGATCAATTGGCGCAGGCACCATCAATCGTTGTTTATTTTCCCAATCGAAATATATTTTAACTGCTCACTGGATTATTATTGTTTTTTAAATGTACGCATATATATTTTCTTTCCTCCTTCGTTTACACTTTCTACTACTCTTTTTTTATATCATTCTTGTATTATGAGTATGTCTCTTCTTTACTTGTATATTATTTTTCTTTAATTTCTCCCTGCCTGATTGATGTCAATCTCTTGGTCAAAATGTTAACTAATCTCTTACAGTTTTTATTATCGTTTTATATTCATCAGTCTAGACACAACAAAAGATTTATGTTGACAATTTTATAACCCCACACATGTGCACTTTAAAAAATATGTTTACTGCGTACGCCTTTCTTTACTATGTTAGTAAATGTATCCCATCTCCGTTTCACTCAGTTCCTGAGTTTAATACGCACTCTTCTATGACGCTTGCCTCAAGAATCTTAAATAATTTAGTGCGTACACTTCTGCATTATCTTTTTCTATTTATAATCGCCCCAAAAAATCTGGTTCCTTTTTACACGTTTTTATTATGCCACTTTCTTTGTTCTACTTACATCTGTGACACCGGCATTGACTCGCCCGCAATCGGCCAGTTCGCCTTTCATTCACAGGGTGCCTGCGGGGACCGGACATTAATTTCTTCAAAGAAGGACCTATCAACCAAATCGTCAACACACGTCATGCCGCTCTCCACAGGAAACTCTGCAGTCATCTGGCTAATTGCAGGAGTAGCCAATCATTGGGGGGTCTGGATCTGGCCTAGGTTGACTAGACCATAACCATCTACATCGCTACCAAATGTGCTCTAGAACCTTGAAGCGTCTTTTGTGCTAGATGGAATTTCTGGTTCCGAGCTATTCATACAATGTCGACATGCTCTTTCCACAGGTCCTGCTTTGGATCTTGATGCTATGTGATCTCTCGCGGCCACAGATCTAATAGTGTCCTATATCTCGGGGCAGGACATTTTAAAAGGTAGAGTTCAGGTTTATTCCAACGTTTTAAAATAAAATATCCATTCTTGAAGCTTCAATACTTTTGAGACAATTTCCACGTCATTTCCCAATCATACCACCAGAGTTTATTTTTTATTTTAATCAGATTATTGATTAATACATTATCTGAAATATCTGCAGCTTTCAAGGAAGTATTGATTAGAGATAACCAAGGAGAAAGAGAATTTCAATTTTGGAAGTCGTCAATCTAGCTATAATTGCTAATAGTGAATATTATGTCTGAGCTAACATACATTTTTGATATAATGTTAGAAGTTTCCATATAACAATGCTGCCGAGTGATATTAGAGTTCGTATCTTAACATTTCCATATGCTAACTCGCCAGCAAGCATGAGACCCTCTTCCAAAATAAACCTTCTAGCAGGGTCCAGTATTTTGGGCCTTTTTAGATTCTAGTTTCTGCTCCATAGCTGATAATAGGTACCTCTTTCTGCTTATAATAGATGGGAACGGGTTTGTAGGAATATTTCCCATATTTATTTTGTAGTAATCTGGCTTGGGATATTGGCGTTCTCATCTTTGCTCTTAGATCAAGGTGGCACAGGAGATCTGCAGGTTCCTTATTTGTGTTCACCCCCAAGTATTTATACTCATTAACTACTTGAACAGCAGATTCAGAGATCGTTCACCTAAAACTATACTTTCTTTTGGACTTATTAGTTGTACAAATTAGTATTTTGTTTTTTTCTTTGTTGACCACTAATGGTTTATTTGTACGTAGCTGTTTAGAGCCAAATGCAAGGTTTGAAGGCCCATTTGTGTTTTTGACAACAACATTAGGTCATCCACATAAACAAGCCATTGTAGTGAGCTTGAACCCAGCTTCAGAGAATCAGAGGATCGTGCTTTGAAGAAAGGTCCAATATCAGCTGTACAGAAATGAAATAGGGTAGCAACAAGAATGCAGCCTTGTTTCAACCCATTCAATGTCAGAATCTGTGATAATTGACCTTCCTGGGTAAGCCTAACTTGAATAGAGGTGTTTGAATAGAACTGGATAATTAGAGCACAGACATAAGTTGGGCCCTTGGCTTTTCTAATGTATCAAATAATAGTTCTCTTGAAATTGAATCAAACGCGGTTTTAAAATCAATAAAGGTGATGTAGATGGTTTGTCCTGTGTATTGACCTCGGCGTTTGATAAGTGATGTGGCTAAAAAATTAATGGAAGTTTCCAATTCAGGAACAAAACCTGTTTGAAGATTATCCATAAGCTGTTTATCAAGGACCCAGGCTGTAAAATCTCTTAACAGAAGGCGGGAAAATATTTTACCTGAAACATGCAATAAGGCTATAAGGCAATAATTTTTTGGAAGTTGTAGATCTCCTTTTTTAAAAATCGGTACGATGACAGATTTTTTTCCAGGTCGAGGGTAGTTGTCTTTTTTGTAATAGCTGAGTAAATATATTTTTAAAAAATATCAGCCCAAAACTAGGATGCGCCTTTAGCATAAGGTTTGAAAGGCCATCAGGGCCGCGGGCTCTGGACCCACTTACTTTAGTTATTAGTAAATGGATATGATTGTGATCAAGTTGTTTATCGTAGCCCAAATTTGGCCACAGTTCTTAGACGCAATAGTTTTGAGCATCTGCGCTGTCATTGTGCAACATGAGAATTTGGTGAGATTTCTGCCAATTCCGATATTGGTCCTTTAATTTTTGGGCTAAAGGCAGTCTCAACGCCAAGTCGTACTGATTGATTGCCCTTAATTGTATTTGGTGGAAAGTCTTATAGTTACTTAACTCAGGATTGAAGGTGTGTTCATGTTTGCAAGATGGTTTTGAGTAAGTGCAGGGGATACCTTAAATAGACTCCTAATTGCAACATAGAGTCCGTCAGAATGGAAAAACTTTAAATCAGGAGCCAAATTCCGGTATAATAAATGGTTGTTGAAAAGGATAAAGAATCCTCAGACCATCTCAAGCGGTTCCTAGCTCCAGTTAGGCTCAATTTTGCCAGATAATACTCAATAGCATTAGTTGGGCATGTCCACTTCCATTTATATGACAGAATGTCGTGGTCACTGCGAGTGTGAGTTAGGATCTCAGAGTCTTCAAACAAGTTATGGGTGTTTCGCTGGACAAAAATATAATCAATGGTTGTCGCTGATAATCCTTTTTTCCACATTGATTTAGGAGGGATTTCCCATCCGAAGGTCGCATTTATCATCATGATCAACTGCCTCTCTTTCATAACGGCCAGCCATTTTTTAGCAATATCGGTTACAATTGATTTCAGAGGCTGGACGCAGTTGATGTTCAAATCTCCTGCAATTAGCGCATGTAAAATTGAGGTTGCTGCACTAACCAAATCCAGCATATCAGCTACCCCTGGAAGGAGTAGTTGATCAGTTATAGCTGTATGGTTCCAGTAAATATTAAGGAAAGCTATATCAACAAGTGGAGTCAATAGCTTTACCAGTTGGGTATAAGGACTGAGTGAGGCCCACAGGGTTAGAGTAAATTGCAATTTAGTTTTCACCTCCACTAAAAGACCTGCTGACGGACGGCCCAAAACTCCTCTAACAGCCGGTAGTAGCACTATATTATAACTTCCCCATACTGGGGTATCTAAAAGCCAGGTTTCTTGCAACATAATGTTGAAGGTGCAAGGATTATCAGTTCTGTTAAAAAGAAGATGTTTAAACCCTCTAGTATTCCAAGAGGCTAAACTGTACAAACATTGGTTACATTTGATGGACTGTTAGCTTTGATAACCTGACCGATAATTCACTAGACATTTTGACCAAGATTGGAGGAGCAGTAAATTCATTTGTCGTGGCTGTTGCAAAGACCGCTGAGAGCAAGTAACTGTTAGAAGAGTGTTATGAGTAAATTCTAAGTCAGTGTAATGATTTTGACTATTTCTGTGTTGGTCATTTAATTCATCATGAACTTTGTCATTTATCTCTAACTGGGGTGGTCTTGAGTTAATATAAAGCCTAGATGATATAACTATGTTCTAACTTGTCATAACATGTTCCAGATTACACCTGATTGAATCCACAGTTTTACCAGAAACTAATTGGAACTGTTTATGAATTCAACTTGGGCAATGTCATAAGATTGAACATCTTCTAGCATTGTCCACATAACAAAAAAATATGAGAACACTTGATATGTTCAAGATATATTGGGGACAAGGATTAGACCTACATTGTAAGATAAACATATTAACATTTTTGGCATTGATGAGTGAATTTGATCTTATTACAATGGTTATATTAATTTTCTTTTATTCAGAGAGTCCTGACTGCACTAGATGTATTACCGGCTTTGAAGCCACATTTAATTTTAAAGTTATTATTGGTGTATTAACGGTAGAATGCATGCTTGAATAATCTATATGCAATGTCTTGGGAGCAATTGCGGGTTGACAATCTTTTTCTTTTCTTCTTTGCTCCAAAGTTGTGAAGCCTGATTTAGGTTGCCATAATTTGAGGAAATTAATCTCATGGTATTCATTATTAAATCAATATTGTATTTATTGTTCGCTAACACTGGAATTTTGGATTTGGAGAGGTTCACTATTTATAACTGGTAGTTGGTCTAATCTCTCAGCTGCCTCGATGAGGTCATCTAAGGGATCAGAACATCATGATCTTACTCTAGAAGGGGTTCTTCCGCTAAAGGCTAAAATATGTTGACACCCCTTTTAGATGTTAGTACTCTTTTAGATTGTGTCCTTAATCTTATGTTAGATTGAAAGAAGAGTCTATCAGGGGATTTTAGAATCCATATACATTTTCTGGAGCCAAATTGACTTGATGGCAATTTTTGGTTCTTAGATTTCTTTTCCTTCTCTTCTATAGGTTTTAAATGCCTTTTTTTGCTAAAAAATATAAAAAGAAGATTTTGGGTCAGTATCAGCCGGTTGGTGTTCAACTTCAGGAGAGTCATGAATTGGCTCAGGGTTCAAGCAGTTAATATGAATAACTTAATTGGTTTTAGTACAAGGCATTATGCTCTTTAATAAAGAGTTCAGAGAGGAGAGAAAACAACGTGTTCTTGTTTCAAGAGGATTATTTATTTTGTTGCTGGTCAAGTGTGCATCAGGAAGGTTCATATGAATTTGATATAGCCTATTTATCAAATCCGTTTGACAGATCAATTTGTCGTCAAGTGCTTCATAAAGTTTAGCCAGCGAGAGTAAAGCTGTATTCATAGCTGATAAAGTAACCTCGACTAATGGGTAGAGGTCAATTTTATGGCTCAGTGCCCTCATAGCTGTAGGGTTAACGTAAGAGGCTGAGGAACAGGAAGATGAGTCTGTGGAATTCGCGCATAGTATAGGAGATTGAAAGAGATCAAGGTGCCTAACAAGCGGGGTGATATTTTGTTCTGAGTTTGGGTATCTGGTACTAAAAGTACCTCAGTGGAAACCGGGTCCACAGGTGTATATCGAACAAGGGGATTGTCTTCATGTACTTCACCTAATTGGTTCACATCGAAAGGAAATTTAGAAGCTAAATTAGAAAAAGGTAGAGTCAAATTGGATCTCAAGTTACTATTATGCGTAATGCAATTTATAATGCAATGATCTGTATCCTGAACTTGGGCTACAATAGAGTTTAAATTAGAGGATGCTAATGCTGGGATGGGAGGGGTCTTAGCAGTAGTTAAGAAAGATTTGCTAGATTCCTTTGTGTTAGGTAAAGTACAAGGCATGATTTTGCACTGATTTTGATTGCAGCTGTGGAGGTGCTCCGCAGATGCCATGGCGGTCGTCATCAGCGAGTCAAATATTTCATTGAGATCTATCAAGGGTGGATTGGGATCTCTATTTATGTGTGTTTGTGAATTCACCTGTATTGGAATCATAGCGATAGATCCCCTTTCAGAGAGCTTGATGTTAAAAAAATTCCTTACGTCTGATGTTAATGATGTGGCTCTTCTATGCTTTTCAGCGTTGTCGCCTAAAGACTGTTTTGTCACGAGGCCCGTTGTCAGCATAGCTGTTTTAAAGTATATGAATAACTAACTAATTTGATGTTTAACTAGTAACAAAATTGCGTGGAGTGCAAACAATATAAAAAATGCTAGCATTGTAAAAGTGGTAGGCGTCCAAGGGCTAAAAGCTCAGAGACCCAGGAGCCGATACAGTTGTGTTAAACAAGTTTACAGCGTTTGAAGTTCACTGATGAGAATAATGCGCAGAGTTCAATCAAATAAAATCTGCTAGCGTAATAAAAATGTTAGTTGTCCAAGGGCTAGAAGCTCAGAGACACGGCACTGGGTGCAGCTAAATTAAACAATTTTACAAAGTTCAAAATTTACACACGCCGAAATAATGCTATTTCAATAGCAATAATGATCAAACAGGAAGCAATGATGTTCCAATCTGGTCGGCGAGGGGATGTATAGTTTGTGCCGTACATCTGATTGGAAAAAAAAGTTCAGGATGATAATAAATAAGTGAAGGTAAAGGTAAAGACAAAGTAGTTGACTTAATTAACTATTTAAAATTATATTTCCATGGAGGAGCAAAAAAGCATACTTCCTTCACTACTAAGGTTCGTTTTGCTAGGATACTGAAGCTATACCTTTCTTCCACCAAAATTCAATAAAAACTATGCAGCCAGTCAGTATGTAGAATGCTCTGAATAGTCCGCGGCTGGCTCAAAGGTCAAACCCACAGTCACCAGCCACTTGACGGTATGGGTACGCTGCAGGTAGTGCAAAAGAGCAGGACCTGCAGACACCGACCACTCAATTAGACAAAGGCCTCATTACAAGTGAGGCGGAACAGGTTAACGGGCTCTGCAAAGGAGGCGGACTCGTAAAACCTGTTCCGCCTCATTACAAGCTCCCCTCACGGGACCCGGTAAGTAACGCCTGGTCAAACCAGGCGTCCTTACGGGTCCCGCGAGGGGAAGAGGGAGCAAACAACGGGCTGCTCGTAATCGGCCAGTTGTTTCCTCCCTCCCCCATTCCCATTCAGCCCGATAGGAGCTGAAATGGGAATGGGGAAGGTCTGGGTCCTGGTTCCTTGAGGGAGGAATTACCGGGCCCTCCGAACTCGGAATGGCCCGGTAATTCCCAATTCTGGGAACCCGGACCCAGACCCGATTTCGGCAGCAGCCATTCCGCCAATAGCGGCATGGCTACCGCCAAAGTCGTAATGATCATAAAGATCATACCAGAAGCACGAATGGCTAGCAAGTTACCATAAAGAGCAGTTCAATAGAGTATGCAGTTAATGTTCTGTAATTGGTGCAATGCGGATATGCAAGTACAATCATGAATAAATGATGAAACAGTGATGGTAGGTTCCATTGACAAGGAACCTGCAAGCTTGCCAAGTAAGCTTCAAGGAAACATAATTACAGTGTGTAAACTGCCCAGAAGTTTTACCTGCTGTTCGTGTGAATAATTAACACCGGCAGCTCAAAGGCGAGAGCCCGCAGTCACTGCCAGATGAATAATGAGAACTCAATCAAGGTAATCAAAACAAAGTCTCAATGGTGCTTAGCATAAGAGGGCGAAATGCAGCTTCCACGCACCAAGCAGCCTCCACTTGTCACTCACAAGGCCCTTTTTTTCTCCTTTGAAACGGGGCAGCACTTTTGTGGACAAGTTTAATTCAAGGTGCTGACACGGGGAGCAAAAGTTAGCATGGGCTGTTTGTCAACAACTTTAACCGCAGCAGGAGGTAATTCAAATCAGGGAAGTTGCTAGGTCTGGAAAAGATCAGGGGCTATGCTGATGTCGGAACTGTTGGGACTGGGGGCTAGCTAGTTTTTTGGCTGTAGCTCCTGAGATTCTATCCGGGGCTACAACCAAATGATCAGGGGCTATAGCCCCCTTAGCCCCCCCCTAGCAACGCCCCTGATTCAAATCCTCGGAATGTAAAAATCTCCCGCGCCTCGCCACACTGTTTGTCATGTATTTAAAAGCGCTTGGCTCAAAGGGAATTCAAATTACCCTGCAGCCGCCAAGCACCAAAGTTAGATTGACTGCAGAGTTTGAAAGAGAGAAAAGAGGCGTACATAAGCAGGAATCAAAGAGCTTCAATAATTCAGCACTTCCTTAGGCTTTCAAAGGCGTAGTCACGATTTCACGTAGTGTTCATGTTTATTTAAGCGGTGGGGCTCTTACTCGCACTGAGCCACAGAACATGGCAACACCCTCAGTCAGCACTCCGCCCTTTTTATCTAAATGTTGAGATCCCCACATATCACAATCATCGGGTGATTTATTTCAATATATGTCTCATCAATTAGCAGCAAAATGTTAATCACAAATTGCTCATCCCCAATCCTCCAGTATACGTTAAACACAACTATTTTGATGGAAGGAAAGTCATCCTGCCATATTCCTTTCAAGGACAGCTATTTGTATACATGGGTTCGGGTTTTCTGATTTAGCTACTTTCAACCCTTGCCCAATGTTATCAGGGTTAATAAGCCTGCTGAGGGTCTTCCCAATTTTCCTTTAATAGCATAATTGCTATAGACCTCATATCCATCACATAATGGGTCAACACTAAAGCCATGTCTCTTGAAGGCAGAGTATGTTGTGTTGCTTAAGTGTCAAGGCTTTCTCATTAAAAAGATGCATGAAGCCTGTTGTATTCCAGGAGCCAATACTAAAGCAATGATTTTTTGCTTCTTTTGGCTGTTACTTAATATGAGCATGCTAATGATCCAGCCAACTAAGACCAATCGCGTTTAAGTCTATTGGAACCGTAATTTCACAATCTTTGTGACCTTTCCCAGGCTATCATTCATTCGCTTAACTGTAATTTGTAATAATGGCAGTTGGAATTCCTTAGTGATAGATGATTCTATGTTCCTAATAGGGATCAAAGACTGAGCCTTCTGAGTGCCCGAGAGGTCTTGAACTTTCAGTGCACTTTGGGGGATGTAGGTGTCTTTATCTTCCTGAATAATATGACCTCCCAATCGTTCTTTTGTGGGAGGTCGGGATTATCTGTCATTTCAAACTCCATGGCAAGAGGTCCGATGATGCATCCATGAGAGTATTTTTTATCAACATTGAGGAAGATGGAGAATCACCCAATCCAATCATGTTTCATAAATGAATTGTACGATCTTGAGGTCCTCTGAGTTAATGTTGCGCAATTCTGGAGAACAGTGTAGTAGCTTTAGTGTGTTCTTCCGAATTAGGATTAGTGCATCCATGGATGGAATTATCCTCTGAATTGTCACAGAGGCTGTATAAATTGGTCTTGAAGGGTTGTCCAGGGTACGTCCTTCGCTCGTGTGTTCTCTTCTGGGGAGTGAGGTGCCTCTCTCATCCGGGGCCTTTCCCATCGATGGTCCCAAATTTAAGTCCTTCTTTAACACAAATGATTCAAATCCGGCCTCCTCCTCTCTGTCTTAGGAATTTGTAGTCACTGGATGGGCTTTCAGTGCAAGAACACGTCTCTTCTCCTCCATTGTTTGAAAGTAGGGTGTCATTTCAATCGGGGCTGTATTGCCCATAGAGCCTGAAGGCACCTCCATCCACTTACTCTGCTCGTCCAGACATATCGGGTAAGAGAGGTTTTCGTCATCTACCCGAGAATAAGTCTCGTTTTGGAGGTCCGAGTCCACGTCGTCAGGGCCCACGGAATAGGTTGATAGGTCCAGTAACTGGAGTAAGTCTCTATCTTCCTTTTCTTGTTATTGTTGAGCATCTTGGTCCATTGAAGGGAGGGTCATCAGTGTCTGGTTAGACGATGCTAACCAGTGTGCCCGTGTCGTCTTGAGTCGACACTAGTGCCTTTTTATTGGGTGGGGAATAGTTACGTTTCAGAGGAAAGGCTTGTGATCCACTGGATTTGGTTTTGAACGTTACAGACATATTTTCTTTTTTTTTCTGTTTTCCCACTCTGTCTAAGATGGTTACTTTTTTCAAATATGTGCAAAGGTTTCTCGTTACTCAATTTCGGTAGTGAGGCCGATTCCTCTGTCGGATCCACCAAGGCCAAGCCAAGGTCCTCTGGACCTGAATGATAGGATAGAGTAACCGCCTCCTTAGATCCTAAGGACTGTTGTGAGAGATCTGAGTTCTCTTGTGCTCCTCCTATCGTTAGTCCATCAGACTCCAGATTGAGTTTCCCAGTCCCATGGTCATTATTCTCGCATATCCGTACTTTTGTTAAGCCGACCATCACGGCACTTTTCACTGTTCTTGACTTTCTTCTTTGCCATTTCTTGAACCTAAGGTCTGTCCTTGCATAGACTGATCATTCAACACGCACTCTCTTTGTTAGAAGGCCCTTGTCAATTTCAATGCATTGAGGACCAAGGCCATCAGGGTAGATTTATCTGCATCCTCACCTGAAGCACGGTCATATAGATGGTTTTGCCACTGGACTGTCAGTTCTGCCTCTCTGGCGATTATTTTCTGCGTCATTTCTGAAAACAACTGTAAGTATAGTAGTTTTGTATGGATCATTGCAAAAAGTGTTGCTTGATCCTTTATCGAGTCATTTATTGTTTCAGCATAGGTCCATATATCTTCTTTATGACATCACTTTGTCCTTGTCAGATTTTATTTAACGTCCATCCACGATATTCACTGATGCATTCTGACATCTTGGCAAAAGCCATCCTTCCATGTAACTTTCTTCCATACGATATCCTTCCACACTTTCAGTGCAAGGGTACATTCTGTATGGTTCTCTGAGTTTATAACATCTCTCATGCACTCAATGCGCTATAGGAACGATACAGGGTGTCTCATCTATAGCTCTTCTCTGACTGTTCCAATATGACAGTGGCGAGGGGACGGGGACTGGCAGGATAGCACCAACCTGCTCCTCTACACGGCTATAGCACTAAAGAACTCCTGTATCTGGTGTCTGCCCATGCTCCGTTTAAACACTGGTGGTGGGGTGCAGGCGGGGCGCAAAAACAGTGAGAACAGAGAACAGAAGACCAGAATAGAAGGTTGTGGAGTACTAGCAGAGAGTTGAGAGCAGCAGACCACTAAGGAGACAGTGAAACTCCGGACCAGAGCTTACATTCAGAGAGTGAATAAAAGCAGGAAACTAGTGATTAGCGAAATCGTCACACAAGCATTCACCATTTGTTTACTTATCGTATGTATGGGGCTAAAGAAAGAGGACAAAACAAAGAGAACACAACAAGTGGTCTATGTGACCATGACAGTCCTTGCTTTGTCCTGGACAGTCTGCTCCTCAGAGTGGATCTAAGGTTGGCAGCACAGAGATCACAGGCAGCCAGCCAGCCCTAAGCCCTCGATAACCTCAGACTGGCCTCTTCTCGCTGGGCCTGTTCTTCAAAGTAAGCAGCGTGCCCTCCTGAGTCCTGCACAGCACATATGCTCAATGTGGCGCTTGTGCGGCGTGGCACACGGGAAGAAAACAATGTTGCTTTTAGAGCGCTTAAATTGAAGTGCAGATTATTGGACCAGGCAGAACCCCTTTGCAGTGCAAAACTGCCTGAACAAAGCCAGCCAGCCTTAACCACTCGCTGGCAGAGTTTTGCTACCTGTCGTTGTGGCACTCTCTTTAAGCTGAAAAGTTAAAGACTGCGTGCTGCAGTCAGAGACGTCTTTATGGGTGGGCAAAAGGGGGAAATGCCCCATGGCCCCCTCCTTGGAGTGGGCCCCACAAGGCTGCCCGATCTAAAGAAGTCTCTTCCCATCCTTTACCAAACTTGAATAGCAAATGTCAGGATGTTTTATGGCGTGCTGCTGAGGATCTAAACCTATTGCCTGTCAGTTGTTGGCAGGTTCATTATGCCCTGATCAATTCATCCTGCAGTCATTTCTGTGTTTAATGTGGTGGGTGTACATCGTTTGTGCGTTCACTATGGCATAACTCCTGTAGCATTCTCACCTTTCTGTGGGAATTCTACCGATCATGTGCAAAAAGTAAAAGTTGAAATGGATATTGATAACTTTGAGTGCTGCTGTGGTTCGGAAGATAGCTTAGTGTGTTAAGCACTCATTGTACAGATCTGTGATCAAAATACAAGATTATTATACTAAATTCCAGCAACATCAATTCAGCCTTTCCTATTTCTGAAGCTGATAAACCGGCATGTATATTTACTTTTTGTAGCATAACCAGTGCTATTATCAGCACTGTGTCTGCATCAGACTGTGGTTGCAATAAAAACAAACATAACATCAGTATGGTGAAGGTCTAGAAATTGTTTGTTGCGATGATGAGTTGTAAAACCTAGGCAGCCACCTCCAATGATGACCCTAAGTGTTAGTCCGACAAGTGATTAGGTATCCAAATTCAAGTTTGTGGAACCAAAGCATTAATGCTTGTATACTGGGTTTGCCACCAGACGCTACAGCGGTCCTGGACTAATCATCTTGTATCACAGACATTTCACTTCTGTCTCCTATGAAAAGGTTTGCCTCCTTATATACTGGTGGCATTGTTTAGCCCATTACCTAATCTTTCTTTTTATGTAGGCCATTTGAGTGGTAGGGATTCCAAAACAGAAGAGAGTGGACCAGATATTGCAGGCCTCTGGCAAGCATATTTTAAGGTCTGCTCATTCGACATAAAAAGTTTTTCTTTTTCGTACAATGCAAAAGGTTTTTCTGCACGTTTATGAAGAACAATTTCACAAACCTTTGTTTACGTCAATTATAAATGTTTAAAATACAAAAGAGAAAAACAGATTACATCTTTTAAGTTCACATCAGTAGTATACTGATACTTATATTCTTCCCTTGATGATGGAGACAAGCTAGAATAATTCCCACTTTACATAATAGGCTTCTATAGCACTTTGTTTTAAAATGTTGTCATACTAGGTTATGTGATTTTTGTTCTTTCCATGGAAGTTCTATAAAATGGGATTATTTTAGTTAATGTTAGGTTATGGTTTTCAATATTTATGCTATGCTCATCATTCATAGTAAGAACTGGAAAAGAAAGTGGTAACGTGCATACATTGAAAAGTGGGCTCAAATCCCAGCTTCACCTCTTAGCTGATGTGTGATCG